>CAWUFW010000528.1:1253333-1880000 GCA_963921515.1 Calotriton arnoldi | reverse complement strand
TGAGTAACCAGCAGGGACTGGGGGGATGGGGGAGATGGGCACAATGGCACACATGCACAATTAAGCCTAGCACATCTGCAGACAAACCATGCCCCAGACCCACAACTCCCACCAAGAGACCAATGCACACAGGTATCCAACATCTCAGCACTGCAGAAGCACAGAACCCAGAGGCACACCGCATGGAAGGGAGGAGGGCAACTAAATCAGAGCTGCATGGGCGACTCCCCCAAAATGCGGCACACACACATAACATGCAGAGCACATCAACATTGACAACGAGGTGGTACAAACCCCAACACGTCCACAACAGAACAGAGGACATAACTGGTGCCGCATGTGCGTAGAAACTGGCCAATCACATATGGCACTGCAGGGAAATGTGAGTTGACAATGTACAAGTACAAACTCACATCCGTGATGCAGTCCGAATGTCCACTGTCCCGCATCAAATAGGCAGCTCCCCCCAAACAGTCACAATGTACACTGTCATGCAGTCTGAATGCAGACATATACAATGCGTCAAAATACATGTGTACACGATGTCAAACTGCATCTCCCCTTCACATTACAGGGGGAAAGCCAACACCTCCTGCAGAGCAGTCCGAACCTCTCTTCTCTGATAACGAAGAGGACCACCACACCTTCGACTCAGACGCCCTCAAACAGCTCGTGGAGAGCCTCCGCAGCCCACTTCCAGGATCAGGGCAACCCAGCTGCCACGAGGAGCCCCCCCTGCACAGTACACACAGCAGGCAGCACCCACCACCACGGCTGCCTCCCAGGACCCCCACGACGAACACATGGCCTTCCAACGCCGTGTGTTGGGGTGCCAGGAGAAGCTGGCTGAACAGGTGCAGGTTTGGTTCGACCGCATGGCAGCCAAACTAGACGCCATACGTGGGCGTCTAAGTCCCATCAGGGACCACTCACAGTCCCTAACGGACGCCCACAGTCCACTCCATGCCCTCCAACGGACCATGTCGGACATCGCCAGAGTCCTGACTCTGCGACAAGAACGACTGTCTAGCCAGAGTTCCTCCAGCGATCTCGCCCGGGAGTTGGGACACATGCGGAGGATCATGGAGAACATGGAGCGGACGCAGGCGGAAAGTGCGGCTGCCACGGCTGCACACCAGCGAGTGGTAGCTGGGTCCCTCAATGCCCTGAAGACCTTCCTCATGGCATTGCTGCCACAAGGCCTGGCGCTGATGCATGCTGCTGCTACCACCCCATCCACATCTCCGGCCCCTGATGTGTCTGTGCCACACAGTGCTGGGGACAGTACACCACCACCCACATGTGATGCACATGCAACAGCCGAGGACGAAGACGTGGATGAACCCACCCTCGTGGTCAGGAGGACATAGTAGCATTCATCTCCACCATGTGGCCTGTTTCTGCTTGGTTCTGCCCTCTGCATCATCACCTTCCACTGTCCCCGATGCACTCTGCGACACTCACCTTGGACCCCGACATGGACTGCCATATTCTGTTTGCCCGCCAATGACACAGCTATCAGACTGCGGACTGAAGTCCTCCTCTCCTGATGTACCTGTCCTTCCCTGAAGGACTCTGGCTGGCCCTCCACGGGCCGACAATGTGAAGTGGGTTTGGCATGGCCCTGTACTGCTCCAGCTGCAACACTCCCTTGAATGTGTAATAAACATTCATATCCACACAGATGTGTCATGTCTATGATCTTTCAAGTGTGGAAGTTTGGATGAATGTAGGGTCAGTGATTCACCCTTAAGTCCATGTCGCCCATGTTGTGGGACTATTGTCACAGGGTGACAGATTGCCGATTCCGGTCCGGGTGGCGCCGACACTACAACGGAGACACATCCATTAGTTACCTCCTTGTCCAGCCCAGGACGGAACCACGCCCAGAGTCCCGGGGTCATTGTTCACACCCTTACGCTGGACTGGCATACGCCAGGACAGCCCACTCCGATTACGCACACAGGGGGGATGACAGCGCTTCATGTCCTAGGTCATCACTGTGGGAATCTGCAGCTCACAGGTCTAGTTGTCAGCATGCCACAGCCACTCCCTCACGGCTGGTGTACACCCACACCACACCCATCCAGCACTGGCATCACAGGACATGTGACCCTGGCAATAAAAATGGCCTGGCGCACGTGCTGGACGCCATTTCCACTCTCTCTGACTGGGTGTCTCCGTGTAGTTCTCGTGTGTGCATGAGGGCTCGTGTAGTTCTCATGTGTGCATGAGGGCCTAGGGCCCTGCCACCTCACATTGCCCAGTGCCGGGGGTGACATAATGGCATCCGCACAACGGGACTCAATCATTCAGGGTCCGTGGCTAACGGGGCACAGACTTGGTGGCACCGGATACACTGCGGCAGGCACAGGCACCCCACCACGGGACGGTGTCTTGCGGTGCAGTGAGATAGGGGCACCTGAAGTGCTGAGCGGGTGTGCAGCTTGTGATGATGCGTCATCCTGGTGGTCCGGACTGGCAAGGATTGGTGTGAGCCCTGCTGGGCCGCAGTGTAGGCCTGGGCCAGCGGGCAGTGCGGCCCTCCCGCCATGAGGCGTTGCGTCACACTTTACAGAGTTAGTGGCACCTCAAGCGCTGAGCGGGTGTGCAGCCTGCGATGATGCTGTGTGCACTGATGTGGTCTCTGCCATTGAGTAATCAAGACCCAGAGTCAGGTGTGTGACCTGGTGGCCCGCGGTGCGGGGCTGCATGATGTGGAGGGTGCCATGGTCGCGGGCACCGGGCTTGGAGATCCCTCCGGAACGTGGTGGGCCCTCTTGGAGACACGCCGGTGGTGGAAGGTGAGCAGTGAGGCCGGGTTGCGCAGGGGCGGGCAATCACCGCTGGGCGGCGGGAGGGGCTGGGGTGCAGCAGCCTGTGTGCGCAGGGGCGAGCAAGCGATGATGGCGTGTGCAACTGTATGGACTCTTCCATTCATGTCTCTGGAAACTGTTTCAGATGAGGGACCTGGAGGACTGCTGTGAATACCGGCACATGGTTGGAGACACACCGGTGGCAGCACGTGACCAGTGAGGCCTAGGTCCGCAGTGTCGGCACTCTCTCCCTCTCTCCCCCTCCCCCTCTCTCTTTCTCTCTCTCTCTCTCTTTCTCTCCCCCTCTCTCTTTTTCTTTCTCTCTCCCTCTCTTTCTCTCTCCCTCTCTCTCCCTCTCGCCCTCTCTCTCCCTCTCTCTCCCTCTCTCCCTCTCTCCCTCTCTCCCTCTCCCCCTCTCTCTTTCTCTTTCCCTCTCTTTCTCTCTCCCTCTCTCTTTCTCTCCCCCTCTCTCTTTCTCTCCACCTCTCTCTCTCTTTCTCTCTCCCTCTCTTTCTCTCTCCCTCTCTCTCCCTCTCTTTCTCTCTCCCTCTCTCTTCCTCTCTTTTGCTCTCTCTCTCTGTACTTTGATGGGCGCATGGCACACTTTCTGATCCAGATTTCTGTTTTGCAGGCTGTGACTTACAGAATGTCCTAAGACGACCCGCCATGCCTCTTCAGATTCTTTTTTTTTCTTCTTTGTTCTGTAATAAACGTATTGTTTGGATATTTTTATATGGGTGTATGTTTCCCTTTTTCTGGCCACACATGTATGTTGGGTGTTGTGATTGTGCGACTTCAGGCGATTTGTTTGGTTCATGATTTTGTGGGGTTGATGTGCAATAGCTTTGTCCATGGGGGAGGGAGGGGGTGGGGTCCTGGGGGTGGTGGCGGTGGGTGTTGTTGTCCTATTGGGGCTCAGGCCTGCATGATGGGTTGCTTCAGGGCATCTGTTGTTCTTCATGTGTGGCTTTGGGCTGTGCTCCCTTGTCTGGTGCCCGTTGTCGTCCGACTTTACACCAGGTAGGAGCAGGTGTTAGTTTCCTGCTGGTAACGCGGCTTATCGCATGTTTTGTGATCTTATCGCTGATCTGGCTGGTCGTTGAGAATGTTGTGGAGTGGTGTTGTCGCGGCTTTTGGCACGGGAACGCCTACTCTGCATATCATTAGCGTTAGTTGCCGGGCTCCTCTGTGGCGATGTTTTTTGCGAATGCTATCGCAGGTAAACTGGTGTTATGGGCTGTTAGCACCAGCTTGGGAATGGGGAGATAAATTTATCGCGGATTTGGCTGCGATAAAGTGCCGATAACTCGGCAATAGCTCCTTGAGAATATGCCCCTAAGAGCGTTCTGCTTGATCAGAAGATGTGTTAATGTTTTTATCATGCATATGTAGAGAAAGATCCATGTGAATTTGGTTGGGAAGATATTGATGGAATGCTAAAACCTACGAAATTTCTAACGCCTCTACCCACAGAATATACACGTACATGTACTTGCAAAACGTGCTACAAAAAGATGTTCCTGTCAATATACTCTTCTCAAATGTTCAACATTCCACAAATGTACTACAAGCAATTGTCGAAGCAAATAAATAAAGCGAACTATGAAAATGTGTCTAAAATAGAAGTGATAAACATTATATATTTTTTCATATTCAGATCATAAACATTGTTTGGTGTATACATAAAAGGATTAAAAACCATTAATATTTGTTTCTTTTCTATATATGTCTCTTCCTCTATTATAGCTGTCATTTTGGAAAATGACAGAAGGGTTGCTCTGAGGAGCTATATTTCTGTCTCTGTAAAACTACTTGACCCCAAAAACCTATGTTTTGACACCAAAATGAAGTATATAGGTCTCATCATTCCTGAAATATTACATCATCACAGCAACACATCCGCCATTTGTAAAAATGTCATCCAGAAAAATTGGGCCCGGATCACCAATGTCTACCCAAGCTAAATTACTTCTCTAGTGACCCAAACAGACAAAAAATGAAAATCTCTGGACAACAATTTGTTTCCGGAGGTATATCAGGGGGACAGGGATTATATTTGCTACCCAGAGGCAGATAGCCTACTGGGAAACTCCAGTTAGTGGTGTGGGCCGGAGTCTTAAGGCTAGGCATCCGCTATAATTGCGAGGGCGCTGCGGAAGCTGAAGGATTCCGGAAATAGATCCAAATGCTCATTCGCGGATTAGGCCATTACAACTAGAGTGCGAGCCCGCCATTCAGTGCGTGTGTATGTCGACCAAGTGATGGACATACACAGGGCAAATTAACATTGCATTATGTTAATGGAGTGAATTAATCAATTACTTAGAAATGTCTATATTTATGGAAATATTTTGGAAGTATTTTTGTTTGACAGAAGGTGAAAGTATTTATTCATTTATTTGAATAATTTATAAAGCGCAACTGATGCCCGTGGGCGTCTTGGCACTATAGGTAAAGAGAAATAGCTGCAGCAGATGTCAGAACCGAGTCTAACCGATGGCAGGTGCCTTCTACTCCTGCGGGAACAGCCAGGTCTTTAAGGCTTTTCTGAAAGTATGTAGGGAGGGAGCAGCTTTTAGTGTCAGTGGGAGGCTGTTCCAGAGCACCGGAGTGGCCCAAAAAAGCTCTTCCCACCCTATTGGTTCTCCTAAATGGGGGGACAATCAGGTTCATGGTGGAGCCTGAGCGAAGCGTCCTTGCGGGGTCGTACCAAGTGAGCTTGTCTCTAAAGTGGACTGGTCCTAATCCATGCAATGATTTATAGGCCAGACAGAGCGCCTTAAATCTACATCGTTGTTTAACTGATAACCAGTGTAGTTTCCTGATGGCTCCTCTGGCCGATTCATGTCTAGGGATTTTAAGAAGGAAGCGGGCAGCAGCATTTTGCAAAGTTTGGAGCCTCTTTTCGAGACCCACTGCTAGAGTGAATTAGAGGTTGTTGCAGTAGTCGATCTTTGTTAGAACTAATGCACTGATAGCTGTTCTCAGAAGTTCAGAAGGCAAGAATTTTTCAATCTTTTTTATAAGCCTTAACGAGAAAAATGCGGCTGATGTAATTTTATTTACTTGGTCCTTGAACTTCAGTTCTTTATCTACTATGACGCCTAGATTTTTTACTTTGTTTGAGGGTTTAGGAAGTGAGTCGAGTTCGGGTGGCCACCAATCCGGCATCCAGAGTGAGGGCTTGTTCCCAAAGAGGATAACCTCAGTTTTAGTGGCATTCAATTTAAGGTAGTTGTCATCCATCCACTTGCTCACATTGCTCATGCATGTTCTGAGTGCCATGCCAGAATAATTTTCAGGCTTTGCCAGTGACACCACAATTTGGGTGTCATCGGCATAAGACACCTGAAGAAAACCTGCACTTTTGATGATTGACGCGAGTGGTGTGACATAAAGATTGAATAGTGTTGGGCTCAGTGCCGATCACTGGGGTACTCCGCAGGGCAGGGAGTAGGGCCTGGATGTAAACTTTCCCATCGCCACAGTGTGTTGTCTGTTTACCAGGA
Source organism: Calotriton arnoldi (assembly GCA_963921515.1). Lineage (NCBI taxonomy): Eukaryota > Metazoa > Chordata > Amphibia > Caudata > Salamandridae > Calotriton > Calotriton arnoldi. The sequence continues at coordinate 1,873,675 of CAWUFW010000528.1, read as the reverse complement.
AGGATTGGAGGAGATCTAATGCTGTGTCCTCTATCCCAGGGCTGTGCATACGGTCAACCAGGATCTCGTGGCTGGCCGTGTCAAACGCTGCGGAGAGATCCAACAGGATAAGGGCCGCAGTCCCTTCCCTGTCCGACACTTCCCGAATGTCCTCCGTAGCTACTACCAGGGCAGACTCAGTACTGCGATTTGTTCTGAACCCGTGTTGTGTATTGTCCAGAAAGTATGAGATTAGAGAAATACAGTGATACAAATAGGAATAGCAAACAGCATATGTACATCTAAATATACAGGTGGACTTACATCTTGCATCTCATTGTGTCTCATAAAGAAAGGATAAATGCCGTGCCATAAGACTGGCCAATGGTTGTGGATAAAAAAGGGGAATGATCCACATGAGGATATAGAGTGGATGCATTAGGGACACAACAGACAACACATTTTTTATAAATAACTTTCCTACATCCCCCTGCAGCATGCAGTTCTCATTCTGCAGGTGATTGTAATGAATATTTCCTTTGTAACAGGGCATGAGTGGCCCCACCACAGCACACCTCTCCTTAGCCCTACTTTTCCCCTCGCTCCCCCCTCCTTCTCGAGCTGCGTCCATTCAGGGACTTATATGAGTGGTTAAATCACCTCTCTTTCTTTTAGGGTTAGCTGATGGACCGTTTCAGTGTGTCCTTCCTAATGGGACAGCACCAGTCGTAGGAGTAATACCCTACTTACCCACCAGGCAAGTCTTCCTTATCTTATCTAACAGTAGTATGTAGGCTCTCAGTAACTCACATCTGATCTTGATGTTTGTCTCATTTCTTTAGATACTAGGGGGCATATTTACAACAGAATGGAGAAGCGTGGCGTTAAGCAAACATTGCTAACGCCACGCTTTTCCATTCTGAAAACGCAGGGATGCACCGTATGCGCAAGATTGTGGCGCACCCCTGCGTTTCCCCTAGCGCTGGCACTGAGTTCAGCTACCTAGCGCCAACGCAGGCACCCTTGCACCATATTGCAAGTGTGTCTGCGTTGGGAGAAATGATTGTTCATGTGTAGGAAGGTCTACCTTCCTACACATAAACAATCATTCATGACGTTTTGAAACTTCTATGTGTGCTGCTTAATGCAGCACACATAGAAGTTGCAAAACGTCTTTATTTTTGTATTTGATTGTTTATGTGCAGGAAGGATCTCCTTCCTGCACATACACAATCAATGGCAATTTGCTGTTTCTATGTGTGCTGCACAAGGCAGCACACATGAAAACAGCCAAAACGAGGAGAAATAAAGCATTTCTCCTCGTTGCGCCAGGGTAAGACCAGGTTTTCCCTGGTCTTAATTTTGGGGCTGCCTCCTATTTACGCCACCTTTGTAAATAGGGGGCAGCGTCAAAATCAATGGGTGTTGCGGTGGAACGCCTACCGCAACACCCATTGCCCTCCCCTTTCTCGCTGAGTACAGTGTGAAAGGGTGCCTTATTTACATGGCAGCATTAAGCCACGTTAATTGGCTTAACGCTGCCTTATAAATAAGGCAAAGCCCCTATCGCCATCACAGCGTCACTAAAAGTGACGTTGTGGTGGCGATAGGGGCTTGTAAATATTCCCCTAGGTGCTCACACTGTGTCATGATGATGACCTCACATCTATATAGGTCGAAACGCCATCGACTATAGACATACCGCCTCCTCTTTTAATATATACAAATAATGTAAGGCGTCATCCATTCTGTTTTTGTTAGTTGATGCATGTTTTTTTGTCACACACTTGTCGCTGCACACTCTTTCACCCAAATGTGAGCACTGGATCTTGTTCTACACTATCTGAATGATATGCTTAAAATCTTCTGCAACAAAAAATACGCGATGAATACATTAATTGCAGTTTAAACACCGTTCTTTTGCCTACTTCTAAATTTGCCCTGGTGTATTAACTAATAGGCTGGTAAAGATGTATATAGACCAGTTTTTCCTCTTGTTTACATGATTTATTAGTCATAGTGAACCACTGTGTTTACAATACGGTTTATTAACCGATGTTCTCAAACATTTTTGGGGTCTCACTTGTTCTAAAATATAGATACCTAAATCTGGGCCTAACAGTGTTGACTCTGCCATTCATGCTTCTCCGTTTGATAAAATGTAACTCATCAATTGTTTCCCTTTGGAAAATTTGATGAAATGGCTACATTTCAAATTGTTTCCTCAAACTTTGGCAAGATTAGTGCCACTACGAGAAGCTAATCTGGTTTGCTGTTGTAAGGGGAGATTACAACAGCTGACTGTCATGACATACCATGTTAACAGCAATAAAGTGTTCCATTTGTCTATTCTCTTTCTTCATTTTTGTAAAATAAGTAGATGTGGGTAAGCCACTGAAAGGTCGAGCCAGGGGCCTGGCTCTGGCTCAGCTCGAGGTCTTCTTGGAACCTCAATCCCAAAATGTGCTGAACTTTCATTGGAGGTGATGTGGCTACAGCTATCAACCATGTAACACGGGGATCCTGGTTCGAATCCCAGCATATCGCTCTCTGCAGAAAAAAAGTAAAAGTCTATGTCTGTTGTGAAGCACTCTTATGTCCTTGGGCAATACTTGCTCAATGTAAAACTGCCAAAAATAAAATGTGGATTCTACCTGTCACTCACACTCCAATAGTAGGAAAAGAGGGTATGCAGTTCCTCTAATGACCCATAGAGTTGAGCGTGGTTAAACTGAACCATAACTTCAGATAGCCGCCACTCTTTCCCCGTTTTTAATCAGGTGGATAGCCAGTCTGAATAAAAGTGTCTTTGGACTATCCAACTTGTTTTAATCACTTCTCACCACATCTACACTTCCTAGGCCCCTTACCCCCACTGCACCAAACGGCAAGGAACAAAAGATCTCTGCCAAAGAGCCCCTCTATGGGTGTCCGTCGGGAATTGCAGCGCTGACCCGACGAGGAGCAGGCCCATATGATGAAGCATGACACCTAGCTGGCTGGGTGTGTGAGGGCCCTAGTTCCGACAGGAGGAATTCCCCTCCTCTTGATCCATCCAGAGTAAGCACACACTTTGTGGCTTCCTGACATATCTCCCTCCCTTGTCCTACCACCAGAGGAACTGCAAACCCTCTTTCCCTACTATATGACTGGGCATGTATGCTGGACCTCCATATAAAAAAGCCCTATAGTCCCTCCTTGTTGATTGACTCACACTCCAATGTCATCCTTTAAGAATTAAAGACAAAGCATTAACATTTGATGTCAGAAAGAGATTCCCATCTAGATGCTGGATTGCACAGTGTTAGACTGCGAAATCTGGGAAGAATCCCGGCTTCCTTGTATGTGTGACGTTAGGCAAATTTTGCGATCCTTAGCAAACACTTTATCTTGCAGAGCATCCTGTGTGTTTATTATCATATATGAGAGCATCTTCAAATAAATAGGTTTAGGATGTGAGTTGTAAACAACCTCTCCTGCGTATGATTTTTAGTCTATAATGTTGATCCAAATATAATGAGAATCTAGGTCAAATATAAGGTACACATGACAACTGACTTGTTTAAAAACTCTCACTTTTAATAAATAGTTCTCAATGCAGAGATGCAATCTGTTGTATAAAGGTGAATGAATCACTTCCATGTGTTAAAGAAATATAATTTTTTGAATTTTGTAGACACCCTACCATATTCTAACACAATGTTTTTTGCAAGATTTACATGCCAAATATTTTCAAAGCTTGCCTTGTGCACGGCTCTTAAAGCCAGAGCCCACCCGTGGCTCGGTTTGACTCTGGTTGGGATCTTCTTGTTGGCTCACATACACACAAGATTTTTTTTTTACTTACCTTACTTTGTCGCCTGTATATATCTAGTCCTGCTCTCTACGTCCGTGTCTTGGAGCTAATAGCACACATATACTGTGTGATTGGCAGCTCAATCGCACTGTATGCTTGAACTGACCCTCTGCCGTTAGTAAAGGGCTCTGTTAGAGAGAAGTAAGGCCTTTTTGTTGCATGCTGATGATGGATTATCTTTCAACCTACAGAATGCAAGTGGTTTGTATACCTCTCTAAGCACTGAGCTAGAGTCCCCTTCAGGCCCACCCAATGAGAAGAGTGCTTCCTTAAGGGTGGTGGTCTACAGGGCAACAGAAGTCCACTGTATAGACAAAGTCAAATCTACTAAGTTGAGATTCTCCATCTGCGGCCAACCTGTACCTTTATTGGCCTTCATTGAGTTCTTAGAGACACCTTGAGAGCTACATGAGCTAAGTTATGCTTGGCTCCCCCAGTCAGTCGACTGTGAACAGGAGATAAAGGCCAGCTCCCTGTTTTTAGGCCTTCATAACTCAACATCCAACCCTGGAAAGTGTTGTAGTGCAGGTGCTAATAAGCAAAGTGAACCTGAATGCTTTCCCTTTTGTGCCTCCACAAAGTAAATCGAAACGCATTGATGTTTTTGGTACAAAGGTATTCTCGTCAGCTAGTCTAGTCATATGCTCGCTGAATGATGCGGTCTGACTTTTTGTCCACTGCAAGCATGCACTGTGGGGCATGGCTTCAAGAATCTTGCCAGATGTCCCAAAGGCGTTCAGGAAAACTTTGTCCAGACCATTTGGGATGGCCAAGATGCTGCAAAGTATGTTCTGCACTCTTTTCTTGACACAATGGCTTGTGTAAGAGGTGCCATTGGCACAAGTGTAGCACTTAGACAACTCACCTTGAGGCGTGCAACTGGATTATAGGATATCAAGGCATCCCTGATGAACATGCCCTTTGAGAGCTCTAGATTCTTCGGGGAGAAGGTTGACTCTGCACTATAGAGATTTAAGAACAGATGTGTTACGGCTCTCTCTTTATGGTTGTTCTTGCTGTCCTGTCAATTCCACCAATAATACAGACGTTACTTGCGGGGCTGACATGTCGACAGATGCAGCCCTCAAAGCTGGTCAGCAACAAACTCAGATGAATCATGGCTTCAGGGAACGTGGCAGCAGCCAAGGCCTTGCACACCTCCAAGACAACAAACTCCATCTTCTTCTTCCCTGCTACAGCAACACCCAAACCGCTCTGATTTTCCCTTTCAGGACCACACTTGGACAGTATTTCAGGCCAGTGGGTACTGCAGATGATTCAAAGGGGCTAAGGGCTACCCCTCCTTTTATTTTCCTGTGTACCCACTCAGGTTTCAGTGGACCATGCTCTCATCTTTAGGCAGGAGGTGAAATTACTCCAGGGCAAAGAAGCCATAAAGAGGGTGCCACAGTCAGAGAGAGATGAGGGCTGTTACTCCCTCTATTTACTGGTACCGAAGAAGGATGGAGGGCTCAAAGCTATTCTGTACCTTCTTAAGGCAAATCGAAAATACTCTCTCTAGCCCAGGTTCTTTCTGCTCTGAATCTAGAAGATTTAACAGTGTCTTTGGATTTGAAGGATGAACATTTACATGTACCTGCCCTGCAGCCCCACAGACACTGCATGTGGTTTGTGGTGGGTCAAGAACACTTCCAATTTGCTATCTTGCCCTTCAGCCTCACTTTGGCCTCTGGTGTTTACGAAGGTGATGGTAGTGACCGTGACTCATCTTCAAAGGTCGAGGATAACTGTACCTTGATCTGATCAAGGCTTGCCTCAGTCAGTTGTAGACCACCTTCCGACAAAGGTTGCCCTTCTGTCATCTCTGCGGTTTTCCATCAGTGAACTGCAGTTCCACCTGACCCTGTATGTGGGATCACTTTTTTAGGAGCTATGCAGGACACAGTCATGTTCTTAGGATTTCCACTTCTGCAGTGAGTCCAGGACATTCAGGATATGATCCTGGGTCTCTGTGAAGATGGTTCTAAGCTTCTTGGGCGCCTAGCCTCAGGAATCTTTCTTGTCCTTTGTGCCAGTTGGCACCTGAGGGCTTTAAAGTGGAACTTACGATTCCCGTGGGAGAGCACAGAGGCACTGTACACAACACCCTCTTGGACATGACAGCACAGGGTCGCAGATGGACACCGATGATGGACATCAACCTGTCTAGCAGCAGGCTGCTCTCCCTGTCCCACTCAGAGCTCTCAGTAGTGACTGATTTATTATGTCTGAGTTGGGGAGTTCATCTGGGAGGGGTGGAGATCTGGGGTTTGTGCTTCCTAGCGAAGAGCCAGCTACACTTCCACTAGCTGGAGCTTCGTATCATTCAACTGGCTATGAAAGCTTCCCTACTGACCATCAAGGAGAATCCGGGCACAGGTTCTCATGGACAACACGACATTCATGTGGGTACTGCAACAATCAGGGCCATGTGCGGGGCCTGGATCTTGTGTCAGGAGCACCGTACTTTTAGAGAATGCTGGACCATCAAGGGATGTTCTTGGTAACCTATTGGGGTTGCTGAATGCCAGAATTGATGAATTGAGCAGACATCGGCTAGCAGACCATCTTTCTCCATGGGTGGAGAAAACTTAAAGGAGTACTGTGTTGGATGAACAGCATTTTGTAGAGATCACTGGTGCAAAGAAGACGACGGTGGTACAGAAAAGGACTTAGTGAAGGTGGATCATCCTATGCAGAAAGACAGGCTACTTCATGGTCAAGTAAGAAGCCCCTGAGGGCCTGCACGTCCATTTAACCAAAGCTTAAAAACCCCTGTGATGGCACTAGCTAGGAGGGTGTTTATCATCATTGTCTATCAGGTCGCAACTTGGGCATTTGTGCTTACTTTCACCAAACAGTACTGCCTTGAGAGCCAGGTCCACAAAGCTGGCTCTTGTGCCTGTGTGGGACTGCAAGATTTTCTGGTCTGAGTCCACTCCTCAAACTCACCACCTTTTGGGACATACTACTTAGGTATCGATTGTAAAGTTAAAGAATATGTGGGTAGAAGTATCCTTGAAAAGAACAAGTTACGTACCTTTGGCTCGTTCTGGTGCATAATCTAGCATACCACAGATTCTTCATCCTCCCAGTTCCCTGTTTTTTTTAAATGGACACGTGAATTTTCTAATAAGGTCCCAAGTTCATTTTCGGCACACTGACACCTTCAATTTAGTCACAGCTGGTCCACACCTGAGAGCACAGAAGAGAAGAGAGAAACTCACCTCAGTCTGCAGGAGTGGTGTCTAAATACGGCTCCACTCTGTCACTCCTAGAGCAATGTGAGTCTGATTGCGCAACTTGGCAGCACCTGGAGCAGCTGCTTTAAAGAATACCAGATCCAGTCTGGCACCTGAGAATTCTCTGAAGACGAGCAATCTGTGGTTAAATAGAGTATCTACCAGAAAGAATGTTACCAAAGGTAAGTACTTTGTTCTTCTGTGTTTCATAGCCTGTTCCACTGTATATTTTTATATTTACCTAGTATCACCTTTTCTAGAATGGTCTAGGGAATGTGTCTGCCCATTTGATGTCATATGGCTTATCCTGTCTATCCATTGGATTGTGTGTATTCTCACCTCCGTCTTGTAGGAAAGTAGGATATGCTTTTATGGTTACCCCCACTTTTTGCCTGGTGCTATGCTGTTTCTGACTAGTCTGACTGGGATCTTGCTAATCAGGACCCCAGTCTCTGTGCTTTATCCCTTAAATTGGTATGGTAAGTACTTAGGCACATCCCAGATTGGACACTGGTGTACCCTTATCAGTCCCTAGTATATGGTACTGAGGTACCCAGGGCAGAGGTACACCAGGGGTCCCCCATTGGCTGAAGCAAGCATTATGCCACCCATGGGAGACCACTCAAACTATAACTACAGGCCTGCCTTTCCAGCCTTTGTAAGCTGGTGCTAGCACCACTTATGAAAAATATAGGTTTCCCTATATCTAAGGTCACTGCACTTAAAACCTATAAGTCACCCCTAAAGCAGGCTTTTCAATCCTGAAGGGAGGGTGATCGGTTCTAAGTGTGAGGGTGCCCCTGCATGAGCAGGACACCCCTGCAACCTTCGGAGTCCATTCTCCCTGGGTGTAAGTGCATCAGCCATTACGATACATAGAGTGGCCATGCGTCATTATGCGATGACCATCTCTAAACTGGCTGTAACGTACCATGTCATAAGCTCCTCCGGGAGGCCCTCAGTGCTCCCAGTACCAGTCTTCTAGACCCGGACAGCACAACATGGCTGCTGCCGACCAGAGACACGATTCTGTTCTTCTGCTGCTGAGCCAAGCTCGAGCAGGGGAAGGCAGAACAATAGATATCCTGTCACAGGGAGGTGTGACAACCTCCCAGAGAGGGTTTAGTGTATTGGGGAGGGGTGGGAGCGCTTGCCAGCGCCACTCAGTCTGCTTGAGGGGCACATTTGTTCCCCTCCTTGCATAGTCCAGTTCAAACCAGCTCAGGGTGCCGTGGGCTCCCTCTCTGGCGTGAAACTCCCCACTGTCGGGCCCCTCCCCTGGCAGGGAACCCTGAATCGTCCCAACCCTTTCCTTAGGGTACTTAAGGGCTTACCTGTAAGTGGGTCCCAAGATTCGTCGTGGGACAAGATTCATTTCAAGACACCACTTCTACTTCGATCGTCTGGGCACTCTGGACTTTGCTGGACTTTGCTCTGGGCATCAAGAATGCAACTTGGAAGACTCCTGCTGCTCCTGATCTCGTCGCCCTGCTCGTCTGCTGCAACGTCCATGCCTGTGCTCCATATAGGAATATTCCAAGGCTTGTGGATATCCAAGACACCTTAAGGAATCTCCCTTGAAGTGAAGGAGTCTGTTTTTTTATTTTTTTTTATTTGAATCATTGTCAGTTAGTTATGGCATAGCATACAACAAAATGTTACATTCACATTCAGAAAGACCTTGTCATGAGTTAACAAAAAAAAAAATATATATATATATATATATAACACAGCAGAAAAAAAGCCTAGACCGATACAAAATCCAGAATTTTCCATACTAGGAGAAGAAAAAAGAAAAAAGACATTAATCATTGAGCAGGAGGAGCCAGAATAAAACAAGACAAAGAGAGCCAATGCCAGAGTTTGTTTACCCTATCCAGCTAGTAATTGGCTCCCATATTTTCCTCCCCATTTCACGTCTCCTGCGACCTTTCAGTCTATATACAGCCAATTCCATGTTATAAGTGGCTAGCAACCTAGCCCTCCAGTTTATAAATGTAGGGGAATCAGGGCTGATCCATTGAGAGGTAATGCAAGTTCTAGCAATGGCCATTGCGATAAATACTAGTCCGATTTCAGATCCAGTCCGATCCGTGCTACCCTGACTCCCATCTATCCCCAAAATAACTAAATCAGGTGTTATTGATATCGGCTTGCCAAGAATCTGGTTCAGAAAAAATTCAACTTCCCTGCATCTGCAGGCACCGCAAAAAAGCTGATCGGTCTGCTGATCCCGAGCTCCCACGGACTCCGAAAGGCTCAGCAATACAGGTGGTGGTTCTTCACATCCCTCAAGGCCTGCCCTGTCCTCTCACCAAGTTTGAGGCCAGCTTCCCTCGTCGGAGCCGCAGGAACTGAACCCCTGTGCACCGCGTCGACTTGCTGTTGCAAAAGCTTGTTGGCTTCCTTCCTCCAATATCTTTGGGCTCCAAGTAGCCCCAACCTCCAGCATCTCCAGTGACCAAGATCTTTGTCCTCACCACAACTCTTGCATCGTGGGCTTGCATCTTTGTTGAGCTGCTCGAGGTCCTCTCGCAACTCCAATGTCTCCGGCCTGTGGGTCCTCTTGAGGGTCATCTTTGAATTCAGCAGGCTCCCCCTGATTGCTCGGGGCCTGCCCTGACTCCCTTGCTTGTGGTGAGTCACCTGGACCTTGCTGGTCCCGACACTGAACCTTCTTCACTTTCCACGTTGGGTGAAGTTTCAAAGGCTTGTTGGTGCCTCCGACGGACACCGACCCCTCAACTCTCGACATCTGACGTGGGACAGCTAGTGCACGGCTCCTGGTCTTCCACAGCATCACCTGATTCACTCAGCCTCAGTTTCAAGGTCACCGTCAGCTCTCCTGCAACACTCGACATCGGTGTGCATTCGTCTTCCGTGCCTCCTGGTCACTTCTGAGTGGCATAGACTCTGTCCCCTCTGCTTGCAGGTACTTCTAAACTTGAATCCACCTTTGGGTTCCATCGGACACTTTCACCTTCCCCAGCAGCGGCATCTTCCTGAAGTCCTCCATTGAGTTCGACTGTGGTTTCTGACGCCACTTCACACCTATGCACCCGGCTTCCCTGGTGTAGGTATCCTGGTTTCTAGGGTATCCACGGGTGGGGTGGCTCTCCAACCTCCTGTCCTCCATGGCGTTTCTTCAGGGTCCACTAGAAATGGTCCTTCTTCTTTAAGGTTGAAACCGCGACTTACACTTTGACTTGTATTGAGCCCCCGGTCGTGTTCCCACTCTGCACACAGCCTCCGTGGGGTTCCAGGTTACTTACCTCGGGTGGTTCCTTGGGTCCCCAGCACTTCTAAGTCTTCTGGGTATAGTCTTGACTCGAGTCGTGATTCGCATACCACTATTTTAGTATATTGTTTGGTCACCCCTCTGGAGACTACTGTGAATTTGCGCTACTTACCTGTTTCTATTGAAAAGTATTTTGTGCATTGTGTATATCTCCGGCTAAGAGATATATGTATGTGTTAGTGAGTGTCTTATAATAAATACATATTTTTATAAATACATTGTGTGGTTCTTTTTCACTTAATCTATACCAATAAGATTATGTTCTGGTAAAACAAGATGCTTTACACTCCTTCTGGACTAAGCCTGAAGGCTGCTCTCCACAGCTACCACTTAGAGAGCTTTCTAAGGTTGTCTAAGACCACTAAAATCACCATAAGGGTTGTCTGGATTAGTGCAGAGTGCCCACTTACTTAAATGTGTACCATATACTAAGCCAACTTCTCACACATCTGTTTTGGGGTTCTTATTTTGGGGCATTGAAAGGTACCTGGTTTACTGATGTAAAGGTGCAAATGTTTCAAAGGTAGCCATTTTATTACTGTTTTGTTATCGCAGTTCGATGGATTTGTGTGAAATATACACATTTTTTATATGTTGAAAAATCCGTATTGTAAATGTGAAAAAATTAAAAAAAATTGACAATTTCACCCCAAGAGAAGGCATATTAAATGTAGCTGTATACTTCTCTTTTCTTGTTTGCTTCTTCAACATTTGCACCCAAGACAGGAATGTTCTTATTCCGGTAAGAAAGTTCAGTAAGTTAAACACATGCTGCTTAGAGATATATATGGGATGCATAGAGTAAAGGTTCGAATCCCATCCCATTTCACACAGCCTTTCATCCTTTCAGCATTGAAAGGTGCTTTGTTTAGTGATGTAAAGGTGCAAATTTTTCAAAGGTAGGCATTTTATTACCATTTTGTTATTGTAGTTCAATGGGTTGGATAGGATTAAGGTTCGAATCCTATCCCAATTAACACAGCCTTTCATCCTTTCTAACCTCCACTCTGTGTGTTGTTTTGGTTTACTAATCTGCCCTTTGGGATGTGCTTGGATTCAATGGTCCGTTAGGTAGAAGGTATCTGAGCTCAACTCTATGTCCTTTCAATGGTGTATGGGTTATCCTTTCTGCCCACTGGATGGTCTCTGGGTTCTCATGTCTGTCCTAGAAATGCTGTTTGGGTTATTGCCTTCCTGAGTTCTCCTGTCTCCCTGTTGGATTGGGTTTGGGTTGTCCTTTCTCTTTTTTGGTTGTGCTCGTGTCCTCCTAACAAAAAACCTCATATTCTCTCAGGCTGAACATTTGAGTTCTGAACCCAATTTAAAAATCTTAATGCTGGTATGTTTTAATAATCTCGTATTTTTAACATTCTGTTTTTTAGACTTTAGGTGATAGGTCTGTACTGCTTGACATTTAGTGAGCGGAACCACTAGTTTTTCATAATGCACAGTGACAACTACCTATTGGATATCTTTGTAAATTCGACACCAACAACTTCCATACTTTTTCTCGCCTGTGTTTGCTGAGAGACTAGGGCGGAGCCTACAGAAAAGCTAAAGCAGGCAGCTGCTTTAATGCACCACCACAGATGGCTACAAGAGAGCACATGATTACCACTAGTGACCTAAAAGGCCATTTTGCTAAGGGGAAGGGATACATTTTGCCTGAGCACCTGAACATGTTTCTACCAGAGGCATCACTGGTAGAAGGGGAGGCGGCAGGGACTTGTGCTTCATTGCGATGGGTAGAACTTCACTCTGCCTTTGGGCCAGTTGAGGAAGGTAGCATGGTCTACAACACTGAAGGAGTCAGGACTTGGGATCTGCAGGAACAACACGGATTCTCTTTCTCTTTCTGTGACTCTCTATCATGTTCTGTATGTCTGTCTCTCTTCCTGTGTATGCCTGTCTGTCTATTTGTATGTGTATATTTTGAGAGTTTCTCTCCTGGTACAGAAGCATCACCTCTACACCTTTCTCAGTATTGCTTGGTGTTCTTTGGAAAACAAGAGAGGCCTCAGTCCCACGATGACCCTGCATTCGTCACGGTCACGGAATAAATGCTGCTATTTTTATTTCACAACAAAGAACATCCAGAAGTGTGAGGGCAAAGGTGGGGCAAAGGGCGGATGCCGAAGCTGCACCAAAGAAAGAAATATAAAACAAAATCAAAGACCATGTAACCTGCGCATTGAAGATGATAAAGCCAGCCTCCCTCCCTCTCATCCTACTCTCCCTACTCTTTCACTCTTCGTGCTCTCAATCCTCCCTCTTCTATTTGTCTCCACTGTTTTCCTTTCTCCAGTTCGCCACTCTATCAAATCTCTTTGCCTCTTCTCTCCCTCTAGACACTTTCTCCTTATAGTATCTCACGTTCCTACACCTTATCACTCTCTCTGTCCTCTCAGTCTTCCATTTTTGTTCTTTCCCTCTCAACTCGTTCATACGTTCACCTCTGTCTGACACTCCTTTAAGTCTCCCTCGTTTTCTCTAGTTTATCCTCCACAATCTCTGTTCTTTCTCATTCTCTCTACTTTCTCGCTTTTCCCTCACTCTCCCCTGCTCGGTCTTTTGCTGTATCACTGTCTCCTTACCTTCTCATATCCTTTCTTTCTCCCAGTTGTGTCAGAATATCGTTAGCAAAACCATCACCTGACAGAGATACCGTGTCCAAATATAGTTTACAAAAATAGTATCCATTGGTTTAGAGTTTCTACTTTCTAACATTAACGACAATGGGTGATATTTTTGAGACAGTATTCAGGACACAATATTTCTGCAGACAATGTTTTGATTACGATATTCTGGTACCATATAATATTGGTTTCCATCTACATGTCTGCCTTCTGCCTCTCACTTCTCCTATTTATTTACTATCTCCACTTATCTCATTTCTCATTTTCACTTCCAATCTGTTTCTCTTTTCACTCACTCACCTCTCTCCTCGATTCATTACGACCCAATGCAATATAATTCAATGTAATTACATTCGATTCAATTCACTAATGCTATATCAATTTTCAGTATTGGTTTACAAGTATTGGAAAACCTTTTCCGGTTCATGGGTATTAGTCTGTTATTTTACATTTTTACACGAGTCTGCAGGTCGCCGATGATGTCACAGGTAATGGAATTCCGCGTCTTTTTCTGCATCTCTCGATCGTCACCGCAGATGATGCAGGCGTTTTCCTCATCTTACGCTTGTGAAACTAGTGATCCTTCTAGCTTCCTCACGTTTGTATCGGATTTGTTTACACTGAGGCCCCAGATTAAAGCAACTCTCTCTTCTTTTTCTCCATCTATTTCTCTTTCTCATTTATTCTTCCATGTTTCTCCGTTCAAATCTCTCGCCACCTTCTGTTCTCCCTCACCCTTCTGTATTTCTTCTTCTATCTCTCTCTGCTCTTCTTTCTTATTTCCATCTGTCTTTTCATTCTTTCTCTTTCCCTTACATATTTTTCATTCACTCTCCTCTTTCTCTTCTACCTACCCTCCTTCTCCTCACTGTCCATCCTCTCTTGCTACCGCTGAGTCTCCTTCCTCTTTCCACAGTACATCTCTTGCTTTCTGTCCATCTTTCCTATTGTCTCTCTTGCCCCTATCAAACTCTCCTCTCACCCACACCCCTCTCTTTTTCTGCCTCTCTCTCTTTTGTTCTACTGCTTATCTCTGTCTCTCGTTTTCGCAAGCAAGCAGCTGAGTACAAATACAGCCGCACTTTTTTTTAGGTCTGGTGTTAGCCAAAACCTTTTGATTTTATTAAAATTATATATAATATACCTACTTGCAGGGGCTTTCAGCCAGAGATCTTCATCTATTGGCCTATGATCGTTCCATTCACACAGCCCCCTTTGCAGCTTTCATCATGGGGCAATGGGTCAGCCCACTTCAACCACTGGCTGTGAGTGATGGCATTCAGCTCTCTTACATTCTGCTCATTCAGGCACAGAGTAGTTTCCTTCAGCGCCAGAGACTGCTATGGCAATATGTCAATGAGCGCTTTTTAAGACCAAATTTGTTTCTGCTTTTAGCCAGTGCTATTTATTGTATTGGTGGTGCTTAATTTGAGCCGGGGCTTTCCGGTGCTAAGCACCGGCACTTAATTGGTTTCCGGTGCTCGGCACCTGCACCTAATTGTCAACAACACACTTAGGGCAGTCTGCCACAAGGTGGCGTTGCTCATGTAATTTAGAGATGAGCAGTATAACAGTTGTTTAGGGAAACAATATACATTAAAAAATTGCTAATACCTGCCTCCCCAGCCATTCCTTTAGGTTTGGAGACCTGGAATAATCTGAGCTGTTGCATTTACATGCGAGAGAGATGGTTAGTAGTTGTTTTGGCAGCAATGACAAGGGCGATGGGTGGTGCAAGCTGCAGTGGCCTCCTGGTCAGAGCCCTGGGACTTAATATTTTACAAATTAAGCACTGTGGCAGCTACGCCCCTAACCCCCTTCAAGATTGTAACGTTTTACGAAAGCCATTACAAAATAACCATTGGCAAAGCTAAAAGGCTTGCAGTCCTTGCCAGACCTTTTGGCTCCTCGAGTGGTCGAAGGGAAAAATGGTGAGCCTGCCTGCCCGTTTGCAGCGTGTTGGTAATTGGTAGAGAAACTTTTGGCCTCCGCATCTCTTGGGGAAAAAAAAGACTTGTTAGCTACATAGGATACACAGGAGATAACCGAAGGATATTTAGAATTTGGCAGTTGTTTAAGCAGGTAAATATATTTGGGGTCTTCTGCTTTCCAGTGCTCTCCAGTACTCCATACTCCATACAGACCCTAATACTCTGCTTTCAAGAGTCAATGTGAAGAACCAATGTGAATCCATGGGTGATGGTCTGCATAAAATAGCCACCAATACGTCGGCATGTGAACAAGGTCCACTGCATGTTTATTGAATTATTAAGACGGCTGTCCCGGCCGTGAGATGAGCCGATGAAGCGCCACGTCCTTGCAACGGTTAGAGTGAGCTTCCCTGCAGCTTGCGGGCATAATTTAATTAATTCTGTAAAAAGACTCTGCCTGCATAGTGCAGTCTCACAATTGTAGTTAGAGGATACACCAGTGCTTAATTCCTTCAACATCCAATAAGTTTGGGGCCAATTTATAAAGGAGAATAAGAAAAACTAAAAAAAAAAGGGAGGGGAGAGACACAAGAGGAGTGAGTTCAATTGCGGGCTGGCGTTGATAGGCCAAAGCCGTATTTTTGCTGGTGCTGGTCCCTGCTTTTCAAGGTGGGGGTGAAAACAATGGGAAAGCATTTAAAATTGTCAAATTTAATGGCCAAGGTGGAGTCAGCCGCGAGCTTTAAAACCAAAAAGCGAGCAGCCCAATTGAAGGCAGCAACAGATGCGGTAAGAGCAGAGCATAGTCAAAAGGCACGGTCTGGTTCTATTATAAATTCAAGCTCTGTTAGCTCAGAAGAGTAGCCACCAGAATCCAGAAAGAACTTTGGAGCAAAGGCCTCAGCTATGGAGAGCATAGCTCAAGGAGGGTCGGATAGAAGAATAAGACCAGAGGAAGAGCCGGGCCCACATGATAAAACACCAGAAAATCTTGACTCAATTGTGCGGGCACAGGAATGCAGAAAAGGAAAAGAAGATACTCCTCCTCTACAAGAGCCTATAAATGAGAAAACGGGCAATCCGAATCATCAAAACACCAAGGAGTATCCACTATTCCCTAAAGGCAAAGCAGCCTTAGCCACTCCCGCTGTGTCTGCAATACTACAAGGGCCCCCTGATGAGACGCAAGCTAGTCCCTCGCTAAGTGATAAATCCTCATCAGGACAATTCGATATCCAGGAGGGGGAGGGTGGACTTAGCTCCTTTCAAAAGGAAAATAGCCTTTCCGTGGATTTCCAGCCGCTGGTTCAGCTACCACAATCCCTTCCGACACAGTCATCATCACAGCTGTCCTTGCAGGCTCTGCCACTTCCGCAGCCACCGCCACAACATCAGTCCCAGTTGTTAAGCAAAGAAGGACCAGCTGCTGCAGGGCAGCAAGCATGGATTCAGAAAGAAATTGGTGGGTCGTCTAAACAATCTCAAGAAGAGGGAACTCCTCTAAAATGTGACATAAAAACCATGCTGAACCTTATTTTAGAAGAGATAAGAGAGCTCAAGACAACTCAAGCTAATGAGATAGCATCTCTTAATCAGCGCCTCTCAAAGATTGAGGAGGCAGTGGGCAGTTTTCCCTCGAGGGTACAAGAAGCGGAATCAAGGATCATGCACCTAGAAGATCAAATGAATATTGTGCAGCAGCAGATGAACTTTGTTAAAAAAGAAGAAACTTCACTTGAGAGTAAACTCGAGGAGCTCGAGAATCATTCGAGGCGCTCAAATCTGCGTATAGTGGGGGTCCTAGAGGGAGTGAAGGGTCCAAAACTCTCCAATGGGTCGAGACTTTTATCAAGAAGAGTGTGCTGCCAGAATTCGCTGGAGAAGCAAGAGCGCAAGAGCGCATCGGGTGCCTTCACACCCTTTTCTGAACTCTAAGCTACCACGAACAATTTTGATCAACTTTGCCGACTACCGCATCAAAGAGCAGATATTATCTAAAGCAATCAAGAAGAGACAATTCTCGATCAACGATGTTTCTAGCTGTCGGATTTTTGCTGAAATGTCTGCAGTTGCCACACGACGGCGAAAATAATTTGTTAAATTGTTATATCTTTTTAAGGCACAGGACGCCCAGGCCGCAAGTTCCATATGTTCGCGAATATAGAGGAAGCTCCGGATCTGCTGAGAGAAATCTCCACTCCAGAATAGAAAAGAATCACTAAGCTTAAGGTGAAAGGCTGTTTGAGGAAGGGGGGGGACGGGTCACTTAGGGTGCAGTTCCATGGCACCCCACAAAGGAGTCAATCTGGGGAGGGTGGAGAAGGGCTTTGCTGGCTTATTTCCATCTCCAGGGGAGGGTAAGCTGTGGGGAGGGTGTGGGAATAGTTGGGTTTGGGGTGCAAAAAAGAAAAAAATGAGCAGAATCATAGTAGAGAGGGTTTGGGAAAATAGATTATTGAACGGAACATTGCAATATCCAGGCATGAATTATAGAGATGGGTTTTAAATGTCGGATAATATCAGTCAATGTAAATGGAGTATTGAACAAACAAAAGTATGGAGGGATAATAAGATGGTTAGCTTCTTTTTCACCTCAAGTTCTTTTTCTTCAAGAAACCCACTTGAAAACAAACACTCCAACACTTTTTATTCCTAATTTTTTTTCCAAAGTATTTTTTGCGTCGGCAGGGATGGCAATAAGGCGGGTTGCTATATATTTTAGTCGGGGGCTAGACTGGGAGTTTATTCAAGTTCAGAGAGATCCTTATGGTCGTTCGACAATTCCAGTCAGCTTCCCGTATTGATTTTTTTAAAATTTCTCGTTCTTTGAAATATTCTGGCTCAGGTATAGGGGCTAATTCATTTTCAGACCATTCTTTGGTCAAATTGGAAATAGAAATAGAGGTGGGCAGGAAGATAAGGTCCAGGTGGCAGATGGATCGACTCCTTCTCTCAAACCAACAATGGGTAATTGCCACAAGAAAATGGATTCAAGAAATGTTTAAGGACAATACGGGCACAGCAGAACTTTTTTCAGTTTGGGGGGCCTTCAAGGCCCTAGTCCGTGGACAGATGGTGGCCTTTATGGCTGCGCAGTCTAAAATTCGTAGGACTGCCATAGCCGAACTTCAGCTGGCAGTTGATACTGCTTTACTGCAGAAGAATGCCTCTTTAAGGGAAAAAGAGACAGTCGAGAGGCAGCTGGATAAGGCAAAACAGGAGTTACGAGAGTTTTTCATTATAGAAGAAATTAACAGCTCTCGGACATTCCAGCAGCGAGTTTATGAAGAGAGCCAAATGGTAGGCAAACTACTAGCCTGGTCGACTAAAGTGAAACAGGAAGCAGCATTAATTTCTGAAGTGTTGAAACCGAGTACAGGAGCTCTGGTGAATGACAAGGAAAGGATTGCCTAAGTCTTTGTGGAGCACTATGATCAGTTATACGCCTCCAAATATAGGGTGGGGCAAGAGGCAATCCAACAATATTTTAACGACATTAACCAACTGCATTTATCGAATACCCAGGTAGAGGAGACTCAAGTAGATATTTCAGCAGCCGAAATTCAGTTAGCCCTGGTCACATTGTCAGGAGGAAAAGCGTGTGGAAACGATGGGCTGCCAATAGAATTTTATAAGGTGTTTGCCGAGGAATCAACACCCTTTTTAGTAGAGCTTTTTAATTATGTGAAATCTGGCGGTTTGGCACCCACAGCTTTTAAAGAATCAATTATTATCAGTTTTGTAAAGAAGGGTAAAAACCCAAGAGACATCAATTCATATAGACCGATCAGTTTACTCAACTCTGACTATAAAATTCTAATGAAAATCTGGGCGCGGCGCTTTACTCCTCTGGCACAAAAAGTGATCCACAAGGATCAGACAGGGTTTGTCGCAGGGAAGTTAATGTCCACAAATACAGAGTTTTTAGTCCAGGCACTTGATTTTTTTAATAGCAATCAAACTCCAGCACCTATTATGATGGTCGATGCAGAAAAAACGTTTGATTTGGTAAATTGGGATGCTTTCTTTTATGGTCTGGGAAGGTTTGGGATTCCCCCCCAGGTTATAAACATGTTATGCAATATCTAACAAGGGGCTCAGGCACAGGTTTTTATTAACTCTAACCTGGCTGGGATAGTGAACGTTAATCGGGGGACAAGGCAGGGGTGCCCCCTGTCCACCGTGCTCTTCACCTTTTTATCGAACCCCTGGCCACCAGAATTCGTAGTAATGGGGCGATAAAAGCACCAATACTAGGAATGGTCAAACTAAAGTTGTTCGCGGATTACGTTATCCTCTATCTTAGTCCAAAAAGTCCGAATATTGAATTAGCATTAGCAGAATTTGCACAATTTGAATTAATTGGAGGGTATAAAATTAATAGTAATAAGACTGAAATTTTAACAATTAATTGCTCGAGTGATTTTCTCCCAGATAATCTTAAACACCAAGCCCTTACTCCTAATCCAATCCGATATTTAGGGATATACATTACTAACCAGTATACCGAAATATGTAAACTGAATTATGAAGTTATGCAGAAAAAAATCAAGAGGTTGCTGGAGAAGTGAAATGAAAGGAAATGAAATGAAAGATTTATAAAGTGCTACACAGATCCGAGGGTATCTAGGCGCTAGATAGATGAGCAGACAGAGGTCGATTTGTGAGGTAAGTTAGTAGAGCCAGGTTTTTAAGTGCTTCCTGAATTGCAAAAAGTTGGGTTCATTTTTGAGAGGAGTAGGCAGGGAGTTCCAGAGTTTGGCGGTGGTGTAAGCGAAGCTTTTACCTCCCCATTTTACTTTATGTATCTTGGGGATGGACAGGTTGCCACTGTCTGACGATCTCAGTGATCTGGCTGGGATATAAGGCTTGAAGAGTTGCGACAATTGCCAAGGGCCCTTGACACGTGTAGCCTTCAACGCAGTACATAGAGCTTTGAACTGAATGCATTTGCTAATAGGCAACTAATGAAGCTCAGCGAGAACCTTGGAAGGCGAATCAAAGCGGGTGAGCCCAAGCAGGACTCTGGCAGCGGCCAGTGGTCGTTACTACCACTCACATTGTTGGGTCGTGTTGCCCTTATAAAAAATTTCTATTTTGCCCTTACTTGTTTTTCTGTTTACAAATGTCCCTATAAAAATCAATATGAGCTATTTTAAAGAGTTGGAAACAATGTTCAGAAAATTTGTCTGGAGTAAGAAGGCACCGAGGGTAAAACTCGCAGTGCTCCAACTTGACATTAATCAGGGAGGGCTTGCACTTCCCCAAGTGTGTACATATTATGTAGCAGCCTTTTTAGATCTAATAGACCGTTTAGTTGACTGTAAGGGATCAGTTGATAACTTCTTTTTGGATAAAATGGTGCAGGAAGCTGGATTACAGATTCTAGTATTTCTTAAAACAGCTAAACTCCCCAAAAAAACTTGGTACAAGACTTTGCAGGAATACACTTCTAGACTTCAGACTGTCGTGTAGTTCTTATATCACCTATACAGGATCTGCGCGTTTTGGATAACATAAACTGTGGGTTTGGTGGCAGACTGATTCCGTGCACCCCCACTGGATACGTTAGCCTGTCTGTATCAGCTAGCTCACAGTGCCACTAGAGTCTCCTCTTACCGGGGAGAGAATAGTTTCTGGCAACCTCAGAACATGACAACCCTGATCCCCCAGGATCGTGGAAACAATATACTACTTTTCGCTCAGTCACTCGTGCTTACTTAGTTTGTCTCAGAGATACATAGAATAAACAGTCTGGGCGTTTCAATAAGTATTTATTGAACAGTTGTTATTCTAGTGTAGAATATATGAGCTGCAACTACCATTATACACTAGCAGAGATATATGATTAGCAATACTATTAAAGTAAAGGGATGGTATAATTCTACCATCCTGCAGAAATCATGAATATATACAAGTACATAAAACACTTGATAAAAAGTGCAACCTAAAAGTGCGTACTAAAGGTGCGTACTCCTACGATGTCTCCCTAACTAGTTGTACCTCAATGTACCTAGCATCTATGTAAATGTTATGCCAAGAATCCCTCTAGGATCTAGTCCACCCCATTACCTGAGAGTTTAGAGAATGTGGGACCCCGTCCTGGTCTCGAGTTGGACACCCCGCGAGGGATGTTAGACCACTGCTAGCTGGAGCGTCTGCATGCAGAAACCTCAGCGTTTCTGGTCAGTGTGTCAGCCGGGAAGTCACGGTCTCCTCTGTCTTTCTAAGCAAGACATGATGTATATATACCGATAGGTCTCCCCAGGGGTCCTACCATGCTGTGTAACTGTGTCGGCCTAATGGATGACATTGGGCCTGAACTTTATACATAGATATTATACAGGAGATGGTAATCCTACTGTTAGTCCTGCTATGCTTCTAAGAAGCCTCATGCATATTGTATGAGAATCGAATCAGGGAAAAACCTGCGTTCTGAATGCAGTGTCATATCAGGGTAAAAGGTCAGTGCCTAAGAACCGTTATGTATGTAATGTAGGGAAGAATATAGGTGAAAGGTTGCAGTGCTACCTGCGCCTATATAGGATACCTATATGGAATATCACACCCACTCCTCTTCCAAAAGGACGACATATGTAACCTATTATTGTACTACCATTCAAACTAAACATTGGTACGCACAAAGTGTTAAAAACATTTAAAAATGTTTAAAAAAATTCTAATTTTTTTTTCTAAAAAACTTAAAAATGTCTAAAAAAACTTTTTTCAAGCCCTAGCTCTAAAATGTCCGTTGTTATAGTCCGAATCACTATAAGCATTATAAAGCCATGTATGCCCAAAAAATGAAAGGAATGTCAATTTAGTTTCATAATTCCAAATTTGAGCTTGTTTTAAAAAAGGGCGAATTTCTTCCCAGCACACGATGAGCCAAATGAGTCAAATGTTTATGTGTCCTGGCTGGTAGATGCAACATTTCCGTTGCTTGCTCCCGCAGTAGACGGCCCCTGTAACACCTCGCAAACAATGTCAATTGAGCACAGATGATGTTCCACGCTGTCCGTAGCCGGTGCTGTGACAGCCCGTGCGCCGTCCAAAGCCTGGGTGTCAGTGGAGGAGCCGGTGTTCATACCACCATGTGTAGTTACTACCTGCGATGGCTCAAGGAATGCCGCCATCAACATTGGAATATGCTGAGGACACTGCAGAACATGGGCCGTTATCGGGTCCAGCAAAGTGTTCATGTCCGGTTGCGCACATGATGGGCGTGTCAAACAAAGGTCTAACACGCATTCTTCTCTGCAAAACAGGCATCGGAGGACAGGTAAGATGCAGTCCATCCAGACTGGTCGAAATGACAAGAACCAAGATGCACTTAGTTCTCTTAGGCATGGCGTGCCCAGATGTTGTACCATGCGATCACGGTACTTACGCTCCAGGAGGGCTTTTCCCATCTCCTTGGTGACTGGGAAGTCCATTGCGTAGCAGAAAAATAACAATCAGGATTCCCGCTATTAGAAACAGGATCAGCGGAAGTCCTCCAAAGATGCTTCCGAATACGGAATGAATGAAGTTTGGTATAACGCCAAGTACCGTCTGAAAGGTGCTCAGAAGTCCAGAACCTATGGTCTTAAATAGGTGGACAATGCCTGTCATATCAGACATGTTAAATATACGATTTACCATTTCTGTGAAATAATAAGGGCAGTTTGTATGAATGAGCGCCTGTATCTCTGCCGAAGACCTTGTAATCTGGAGATCAAAAGTCTCTCGAGCGGAGGTTAAGGGCACAGACTTCTGTAGAAGCATTGCTTTCATTCTGCTTAGAGTATCAAACCGTATTAAAGAAACATTCGGTGAAGGCCATAAAGGCACCTCCCTGACTGTATGTGTCGGTGGAAACAATACTTGCATACAGCAAGTAACCCTGGAGCTCACGGTTACCAGATATGCGATGCCCGGGAGCATTCCACAGCAGCCTTGACCGTTCAGCATCAAGTAACTCTCATTCGAAAGTAGCCTGAATGCTGGAGTAATCACTGCAGCTGGGATACCCCTCAAATGACAGGATAGGTTCGCTACAGAACCATTACAAGCCCCGTGCAGCATTATATCCTGGCATATGAGCGATCCACTTAAAGCGTTCTCACAGTTGGTACCGCTCAGAAAGACTTCTCGATCCCCACTCCGGCATCGAAATCTGTATGGTAATACCCATGATTCCTTAATGTATTCCTTACCCATTTCGTCATATCTGCCTACTTGCTTTTGTTCAAGGCAATACTGTAACTGAAAAGTAGTGACCGGTAGAGTGATGTGGCATGGATTAGCCATTCTGTGGATGGTGATTCAATCAATCAATCAATCAGGGAATTGTAAGCGTGCTACTCACCTGTGAGGGTCTCAAGGCGCTGAGGGGGGGTCCGCAGATCTGTTTAGCCGAAGAGCCAGGTCTTGAGGGTCTTCCTGAAGGTGTTCAGGGAGGGGGCGCGTCTGATGTCTGCCGGTAGCTCGTTCCAGGTCTTGGCTGCAATGTGAGAGAAGGATCTTCTGCCTGCTCTGGCTCTGTGGATGCTCAGGGTTTCGGCCAGTCTAAGGTTGGAAGATCAGAGGTTTCTTTTGGGTACGTGGAAGTTGATTCTGTCGTTGAGGTATTTGGGTCCGTTGTTGTGTAGGCATTTGTAGGCGTGAGTGAGGATTTTGAAAGTGACTCTTTTCTCCACGGGGAACCAGTGGAGACTTCGTAGGTGTTGGCTGATGTGTTCGTGTCGGGGGATGCCGAGGACGAGTCTGGCGGCGGTGTTCTGTATTGTTGGGAGTTTGCGGAGTAGGGACTTGTTGATGCCGGCGTAGAGTGTATTTCCATAGTCCAGTCTGCTGGTGATGAGTGCGTGGGTGACTGTCTTCCTTGACTCAGGGGGGATCCACTTGAAGGTCTTGCGGAGGATGCGGAGGGTGTTGAAGCAGTTGGAGGTGACGGCGTTGACCTGTCGGTTCATGGTAAGTGATGAGTCGAGTACGATGCCGAGGTTCTTGGCGTGGTCTGACGGGGTAGGTGGGCTTCCAAGGGCGGTCGGCCACCAGGTGCTGTCCCATGCAGAAGGGGTGGTACCGAGGACGAGGACTTCTGTCTTCTCGGCATTGAGCTTCAGGCAGCTGTTGGTCATCCAGACTGCGACGTCTTGCATTCCTTTCTGGAAGTTGAGTTTGGCAGTGGTGGGGTCTTTGGTGAGGGAGAGGATGAGCTGGGTGGTGAGGGTGATTCCGCCACTGTAAATGCTAATCTATCCAGTTTTTCGATACGCAGCATTGTATATTTTGCTCCCCTTTGTGCCATTTCTATCTGTTTGCGTAGCCTGCACGCAAAGATTGCAGCGTCCAGCTCAATAACATAATAGAACGTAACTGTGATTGCCCGTGTTGTAATATGGCCAAATCTTGTTCTAGTATGTCTATCGCAGAAGATACAATGTTGCCTAAGGAATATTTCCTGGCGGTCAATGTAGTTAACCCATTGTCTACCACTGCTAGAGATGTTTCTAGATTTACACGGTCTATTTCCCATAGTCTCTCTGCGGCCTCTTGGTGTGATATTTGTAGGAAGGTGTAATCTGACTGCATGGTTGCCCCCACTTTTTTCCTAGTGTTTTGCTGGTTTTCGACTTAGTTTGGCTGGGATCCTGCTATTCAGGACCCCAGCCTATCTGCTTTCCCCTTAAATTGACTGCATGTACTTTAGGTACACTCCAGATTGGATTCTGGGGTACCCTTATAAGTCCTTAGTATATGGTATACTATGTACCCAGGGCATAGGTACCCCAGAGGCCTCCCAGGGGCTGCAGCATGTATTATGCCACCCCTGAGAGGCCATCCAAAATGACACAACAGGTCTGCTAAAGCAGCCTGTGTAAGGTGGTGTATGCACCCCTTACTGAGATATAGGTTCCCTATATCTCTCCATATCACTGCACATGTAAACCTATCAGTCACCCCTATGGCAGGCCTTAACAATCCTGAAGGCAGGGTGCTGGGTTTCATGTGAGAGGGTGCCCATGCATGAGCAGAGCCCCTCTGCAGCTTTCGGAATCTTCATTCCGGGGTTGTTTGTGATGCAGCCAAACCATATACTCTTAAGTGCATTTTGACCTCGCCTTAAATACTAACTTGAGAATGGCTGCATGGAAACATGTTGTGTTTGGTGTCAAACACCTTGGAATCATACCTCCACCCCAGTAACTGGGATGGGAGGTATGATCCCACCCTACTAGAGGGAGAAACATGGCACCACCGGTACACCCGGTACCAGCTTAACAGAACCCTGGCATCACAAAATGGATGCTGCAGCCACACACACGAGTCTGCCCTCCTGCTGCTGGACGAAACTCCGGCAGGGGAGGCCTGGACAATAGGTTTCCTGTCACAGGGAGGTGTAACCACCTCCCAGACAGGCTTTAGTGTATTGGGGCTGGGTGGGTGCACTCCAAGAGTGCTTTGAAGTCTGCACTGGGGGCACATTTGGTGTCCCTGTGCATAGTCCAGCTCAAACCGGTTGCAGGGGCTACCAGCCCCTGCTCTGGCATGAAACTGGACAAAGGAAATGGGTGTAGCCACCCCTCTTTCCTGACCCTCCCATAGGTGGGTCCCCAGAGTTTGTCCCACCCCTTCCTTGGGTATAAAGTAGGAACCCCTGACTACAGGACTTTAGATTACACCTGGACTAAACTCTGACACAGAAACCAAGTACTTTGACGATCTACACTACGCTGGATGACTGAAGAATCTCCCTTGGAGTAAAGGAGTTACTCCCCTGCAAGGCAGGCACCTTTAACGCAACTGACCGGTTGGCATCTCCGCAGCTCCTGAGGACTCCGAAGAATATTGCCACACAGGAGGTGGGTTCCCAAGGTCTCTGAGGTTGAACTGTGCCCACAGCCAGTCTGAGGCCCATATCCCTCGTGGTGACCTTGCAACCCGAACCCCTGGGCACCGCGTCCATTTGCAGAAGCAGCAGCTTTCCAGCGACCCCTGAGGCTGAGCTTTGGGTTACTTGTAGCCCTGACCCCGAGCAGTGATTACACCAAAGATTGCTGGCCTACACTCAACGAGTGTTCCGTGAGTTGCCATTTTGTGATTCCTCTTGAGGTCCCTTTGCGATCCCTGGTCCGTTGACCTGTGGGTCTCCAAGAAGGCAACTCTAACTTTAATTGAGCTTCCCTGGTTGCTCCAGACGTGCCCTGACTCTCCATCGCTTGGGGAGTCCCCAGGACCTTGCTGGTCCTCACAGAAGCATCTTTACTCTTCCTGCGTGGGTTTTTGTTGCCAAGGCTTCTTGTGTTCAATCCGAGCACTGACACCCCAGCAATCGACATCCTTTGTGGGACAGCTCGAATCCGGCTCCTGGTCATCCTCAACATCTCCTGGACCCTGTGGCTGCAGAGTCAAGCTTCACCTCTTCTCCCCTGAAGCACCCGACATCGGTGGGCATTTGATTGCTCCGCTCCTGGTCACTGGCTAGTGACCCAGACTCTGGCCCCTCTGCTTTCAGGTTCTTCACATCTTCGATCCAGGCTTGGATCATCCCGGACACTTTTCTTCTTCACGGCAGCAGCACTTTGCAGCAGATCGCCATTGAAATTAACGACGATTCCCGACACCCTTTGACACCTATGCACCCGGCTCCCCTGGGTGAGGTAACTCGAGTACTCCAGTGCTCCTGTGGGTGTTGGCCCTAGAATCCCTTAAGTCTAAAGGGGTTTGCTCAAAGTCCTCTCCTAAGTGTCCTTTATCTTTAAAATTCCAACCGCGACTTTCCTCATAGAATCCTACGGCGCTCGCGGCTGTGTTCTCATACTGCACACGTCCCCGTGGGTCTCCTGTGTCACTTCCTTGGGGTCCCAGCGATTCTACATGCTCTAGGCAATGTGTCTAGTCAAGTCGTGGTTCTTATACCACTTTCTTAATATATGGTTTGGTCCCCCCCTGGGGCCCATTGTATATTGTGCTATTTACTGTCGTTTTAATACTGTGATATTGTGTATCTTGGACTCTAATCTCATAAAGAGATTAGTAGTGAGTGTTTAGAAATAAATACATATATTTTATATATATACCTGGTGTGGTTCTCCTTTCATTTGGTCATTCAAGAGGTTATAATCTGGTAAACCAAGCTGCTTTACACTCCTTCAAGACTTAGCCTGAAGGCTGCTCTCCATAGCTACCACTAGGATAGCTTTCAATAAAGGTTGTCTTTAAACCTATCATCAATAAGAGTCGTTTGGACTGGTGGAAGGTGCCCACTTTAATTAGTGGACAGCATATACCAGGCCAACTTCTCAAATTGGTGTGCAGTGGTTGGATTCAAGCTTGCTATTGCTTTACCAGATAATCTCTTTGAGTGACTAACTGAAAACCACTATAGGTACAAAGGTACATATAAATCAAGTTTAGAATACAGTAAGTTCTACTGAACTTAGAGTTGTGTGTCAAGGGCTTAGCACACCCTTTCTACAACTCAAGAGAGTTTAGTAGGCCCCACTAGAGTAGGTAGGTGCATACACCACACCACACTAGTCATGTCTTCAAGGGAAGAAACCAGTGGGTCTCTCCCAACTAAGTATGACCAGGTCTCATACCAAGAATTGAGGACTATGTGTGCTTCTAGGAAATTGAAGACAGGGAAAAGCCCAAGCACACAACATCTCATACAGTTGTTGCTAACAGATGACCTCAGAAAGACCCGAGGGTCTGATGAGGTTGGCAGAGTGGGTGGGGCAGCAGAAGAGGAAAGGCCAGGTAGTGAACACTACTATGACCCAGACTCTGATGCTGGCCAGGGGGATCAAAATGATTCGAACCTGGAAAATCCAATTCTTCCTGAAGGTGAGGAAGGAGACCCCAGTGGGGGTCTCTTTACCCCACCTGGAAGGGTTAATAGTCTACCAAGAAGATCAAGATCTCCTTCTCAGGAATCTAATCATTCTGGTACTTCTATAGGGTCCTCTGCTTCTCATAAAAGGGCATCCTCTTATGAGAAGAAATGCCAACTGCTTGAGTTTGAGAGAGCTAAGCTCGAATCAAGAGAGAGCAATTGGCCTTAGACAGGGAATCCCTGGAGCTTCAGAGAGCTTCTCAGAAGTTGGGACTAGAGTCCCATGGTGTCAGCCACAGTGTCCCTAGAGGTAGAGATCATACTCATGACCATAGGAACCTGAACAAGATTGTCCCTCCCTACCAGAGTGGGGATGACATCCACAAATGGATAACTGCACTTGAGAGGGCCTGTAACGTACAGAGGGTCCCTCTGGAGCAGTGGGCAGCAATCTTGTGGCTCTCCTTTGCAGACAAAGGTAGAGACAAGCTCCTCACTGTAAGAGAAGAGGATGCTGATAACTACAAAGTCCTGAAGAGTGCTCTAATTGATGGGTTTGGCCTAACCACTGAACAATACAGGTTAAAGTTCAGAGACACCCAAAAGGCACAGACTCAGGACTGGGTTGACTTTGTAGATTGTGCTACTAAGGCTCTGGAAGGTTGGATACATGGCAGCAAGGTGCATGACTTTTTAGGATTGTACAATTTGATTATGAGGGAGCAGATCCTTAATAATTGTCAAAACCAGCTTTTACACCAGTACCTGGTGGACTCTGATCTGACCTCTCCCCAAGAACTGGGAAAGAAGGCAGACAAATGGGTCAGAACCAGAGTAAAGCCAAAGAATCAGGGTGGTGACCAGAAGAAAGATTCTTCCAAAAACCAAGAGAAAGGTGGGGATAAATCAAAAGACAAATCCCTACAGGGCCCCAAAGTCCTCTCCTGGGGATGGGTCCCAAACTCCTTCCTCCCTGAAAAGAAACCTTATTGCCATAACTGTAAGAAGCCTGGCCACTGGAAAAATTACCCCAGTTGCTCCAAGGCTGCAAATAAGGAAAATGTTCCTCCCAGCAATACTACCACTCCTCCTGGTACTACACGTAGTAATTCCCCAGGTGGTAGTACTGCCCCCAAAAAGTTAGGTGGGTTGGTATGGGGAACTGAGGTGGACCCCAGCTTTTCAAGGTCCTCCTCACAGGCCTCCTTAGTCTGTGATGGTGGCATGGGATTTGCCACTTTTACTATGAGTCCCAATACTTTGGGCAAGTACAGACAGGAGCCCTTAATAAATGGTCAGAAAGCTGTGGCATTCAGGGACACAGGGGCTAGTGTCACCATGGTGACAGGGAAACTAGCCCCCTCAACAGCTTTTACCTGAGTTCAAGTACCAGGTGACCAACATTGATGGTATCAGAACAGATCATCCCATGGCCATAGTCAATCTCAGCTGGGGAGGGGTCACTGGCCCAAAGAGAGTGGCAGTGTCCCCAAACTTGCCTGTAGATTGCCTGTTGGGCAATGATCTAGAAGTTTCAGCCTGGGCTGAAGTAGAATACCAGGCCCATTTAAAAATGTTGGGCCTCTCTGAGAAGCTTGGTGGGGCTGTTAGGGCCTCAGCCCCATCTCAGGGAAATTTTTGAGAAGTGGAGCCTGAAAGAATGGCCCACTCTACTCCACAAGAGAGCAGAAGGGTTGAAGAAAAGTCTTCTTCCCCCCCAGACTATAGGTAAGGGTCAGCTTCCTCAGGGAACTGATCCTACCCCTAGTGAAGGAACTGCCCCAGAGGTGGTCAGGCCTGGCCTGGCAACACCCCTGATGGCAGGGGACCCTTCCAAGGTGGTACCTAGTCTGGAGCAGGTAACCTGCCCCTCTCTACCCTCCCTCTGTCAGCCCAGGGCTGCAGAGGTCAGGGAGGTCAGTGGACCCCTAAGGGCTACCTGTCCAGAGGACCCCCTCATCGACAGATTAGGGGCACCCAGTCTAGTAGCCCTAGCCAGGTGAACATTCCTCAGCACACTGAGGGAACCCTCTTACCATTGGATAGGGACCTCCCCCAGATGGATTCTGTTGGGCAAAGGCAAACCTGGGACCAAGTGGTTCCAAACCTACCATGTCCCTCCAGTGTTCCCACCAAAGGGACCCAACCCCCAGCTGTAGGCAGCCAGAGGTTTACCCTTAGGGCCAGATTCAACTCAGTCATGGAAAGAAAGGCCTCCATGGTGACCAGTGATCTGAGGAAGCTGAGGCCAACTTTATTAGGGCCTCACTTCTCTACTCAGACACCCCACCAGCCTTTTACTTTGCCAAAACACACCACAGGTAGTAATTCCAAATGGTGGAGATTATCCAACTCCCTTGGGGTTAGGAATTGCTTAGTGGACCATAAGACAGGGGCTAACCATGCCAGTGCAGGTTCTTCCTTATATGGCCACTTAGTCAATAAAGGCTCAACTGGACAAGGTTAGCTTTATCTCCTTTCGTTTGGGGGGAGGGGGGGTTATGTAGGAAGGTGGAACCTGACTGCATGGTTGCCCCCACTTTTTTCCTGATGTTTTTCTGGTTTTCGAATTAGTTTGGCTGGGATCCTGCTATTCAGGACCCCAGCCTATCTGCTTTCCCCTTTAATTGACTGCATGTACTTTAGGTACACTCCAGATTCGATTCTGGGGTACCCTTATAAGTCCCTAGTATATGGTATACTATGTACCCAGGGCATAGGTACCCCAGAGGCCTCCCAGGGGCTGCAGCATGTATTATGCCACCCCTGAGAGGCCATCCAAAATGACACAACAGGTCTGCTACAGCAGCCTGTCTAAGGTGGTGTATGCACCCCTTACTGAGATATAGGTTCCCTATATCTCTCCATATCACTGCACATGTAAACCTATCAGTCACCCCTATGGCAGGCCTTAACAATCCTGAAGGCAGGGTGCTGGGTTTCATGTGAGAGGGTGCCCATGCATGAGCAGAGCCCCTCTGCAGCTTTCGGAATCTTCATTCCGGGATTGTTTGTGATGCAGCCAAACCATATACTCTTAAGTGCATTATGACCTCGCGTAAATGCTAACTTGAGAATGGCTGCATGGAAACATGTCGTGTTTGGTGTCAAACACCTTGGAATCATACCTCCACCCCAGTAACTGGGATGGGAGGTATGATCCCACCCTACTAGAGAGAGAAACATGACACCACCGGTACACCCGGTACCAGCTTAACAGAACCCTGGCATCACAAAATAGATGCTGCAGCCACAGACACGAGTCTGCCCTCCTGCTGCTGGACGAAACTCCGGCCTGGACAATAGGTTTCCTGTCACAGGGAGGTGTGACCACCTCCCAGACAGGCTTTAGTGTATTGGGGTTGGGTGGGTGCACTCCAAGAGTGCTTTGAAGTCTGCACTGGGGGCACATTTGGTGTCCCTGTGCATAGTCCAGCTCAAACCGGTTGCAGGGGCTACCAGCCCCTGCTCTGGCATGAAACTGGACAAAGGAAATGGGTGTAGCCACCCTCTTTCCTGACCCTCCCATAGGTGGGTCCCCAGAGTTTGTCCCACCCCTTCCTTGGGTATAAAGTAGGAACCCCTGACTACAGGACTTTAGATTACACCTGGACTAAACTCTGACATGGAAACCAAGTACTTCGACGATCTACACTATGCTGGATGACTGAAGAATCTCCCTTGGAGTAAAGGAGTTACTCCCCTGCAAGGCAGGCACCTTTAACGCAACTGACCAGTTGGCATCTCCACAGCTCCTGAGGACTCCGAAGAATATTTCCACACAGGAGGTGGGTTCCCAAAGTCTCTGAGGCTGATCTGTGCCCACAGCAAGTCTGAGGCCCGTATCCTTCGTGGTGACCGTGCAACCCAAACCCCTGGGCACCGCGTCCATTTGCAGAAGCATCAGCTTCCCGGCAACCCCTGAGGCTGAGCTTTGGGTTACTTGTAGCCCTGACACTGAGCAGTAATTACACTGAAGATTGCTGGCCTACACTCAACGAGTGCTCCGTGGGCCGCCATTTTGTGATTCCTCTTGAGGTCTCTTCGCAATCCCTGGTCCATTCAGCTGTGGGTCCCCAAGAAGGCAACTCTAACTTTAATTGGGCTTCCCTGGTTGCTCCAGACGTGCCCTGACTCTCCATTGCTTGGGGAGTCCTCAGGACCTTGCTGGTCCTCACAGAAGCATCTTTACTCTTCCTGCGTGGGTTGTTGTTGCCAAGGCTTGTTGTGTTCAATCCGAGCACCGACACCCCAGCACTCGACATCCTTTGTGGGACAGCTTGAATCCGGCTCCTGGTTGTCCTCAACATCTCCTGGACCCCGTGGCTGCAGAGTCAAGCTTCACCTCTTCGCACCTGAAGCACCCGACATCGGTGGGCATTTGATTGCTCCGCTCCTGGTCACTGGCTAGTGACCCAGACTCTATCCCCTCTGCTTTCAGGTTCTTCATATCTTCGATCCAGGCTTGGATCATCCCGGACACTTTTCTTCTTCACGGCAGCAGCACTTTGCAGCAGATTGCCATTGAAATCAACGACGATTCCCGACACCCTTTGACACCTATGCACCCGGCTTCCCTGGGTGAGGTAACTCAAGTACTCCGGTGCTCCTGTGGGTGTTGGCCCTAGAACCCCTTAAGTCTAAAGGGGTTTGCTCAAAGTCCTCTCCTAAGTGTCCTTTACCTTTAAAATTCCAACCGCGACTTTCCTCATAGAATCCTACGGCGCTCGCGCCTGTGTTCTCATACTGCACACGTCCCCCGTGGGTCTCCTGTGTCACTACCTTGGGTGGTTCCTTGGGGTCCCAGCGATTCTACGAGCTCTAGGCACTGTGTCTAGTCAAGTCGTGGTTCATATACCACTTTCTTAATATATGGTTTGGTCCCCCCCTGGGGCCCATTGTATATTGTGCTATTTACTGTCGTTTTAATACTGTGATATTGTGTATCTTGGACTCTAATCTCATAAAGAGATTAGTAGTGAGTGTTTAGAAATAAATACATATATTTTATATATATACCTGGTGTGGTTCTCCTTTCATTTGGTCATTCAAGAGGTTATAATCTGGTAAACCAAGCTGCTTTACACACCTTCAAGACTTAGCCTGAAGGCTGCTCTCCATAGCTACCACTAGGATAGCTTTCAATAAAGGTTGTCTTTAAACCTATCATCAATAAGGGTCGTTTGGACTGGTGCAAGGTGCCCACTTTAATTAGTGGACAGCATATACCAGGCCAACTTCTCACAATATTTTCCATATTTCATTGTAGACAGCATGATAGAAACATTTCTGTCGTGGCTTCCTGGGACCCATTAAAAAGTCCCTAAGATCCACATCCTGTGACAGTAAGGACAAGTGTTGTTTCACCTGTGTGAGTGTTGAGGTTTTTAGCCAATCGAGGCACAACTTCCCAACACTGTAGGATGTCACTACCCCTGGATGTTGTCTCTGTACATAGCGCGGATCTGGCCTATGGATATTAAACCCTTTGGTTTTACCAATGAATCCTGCCTGACAACTATTAATGTCTGTGGGCCAAATCAACCATTTTTTCCAATCGGGGTCTGATCTGTTGTATTGTATAATGTCATCTAATGTAATCCCTTCCTCTGATGTTCCGTTACCCTCGGTGTGTGATGGAGTCGGCAACGAGGTGTGTTCAAGTCTTTATTCTTGGCTGGTCCAAGGCAAGACGTCTGTTGCACTGTCTCGTTCAAAAACATGATTTGCTGAGGGATGAGACATGCTCTAAATAAAACTTCTGTTCCCTGTACCTGCCATTCCCTAGTACCCCAGACTGATTTTAGGTCTATGGTGTCTTTCCACAAGACGAAACCTTGTTCAGACAACTGGGCAATAAAGGCAGCAGAGTAAATCTGTTTCGTATTTGTCAACATATTTTCCTGTGCTGATGTTGGTGTAACCTTATAATAATATGAGGCTGGGTCAGACATATTGAACCCTGAAAAATATGGAAACTTCTGTGCAAATGTTTTTGAACTGCCTTTCGGCAGTGTTGGACAATGTTCCCACTGGTGGTATGTGAAAACATTTCTAGGATTTGCAGATTTATGCAGAAAATGATGACCATAATGTTGATAACAATACATACTATCGAAATCTGATGTGCTTTCCAATGTTTCACTATTAGAAAATGCAGCAGATTTTTCCAAATCACATAACATGTTATTAACAGTTTCAAAATCCCAATCATTGGAAAATGTACTTGAGGTAATGATATCACTTGATGATATTTTAAATAAATGAGGAATTTTTAAAAGTTCGGTTGGGCCGAATATATCGAAATCAACCTTGTCCCACACTATACCATCCGGTATAGGAACTGCTGTAATGTTCACTGATGACAAGTCTCTTTGTTCTCGATGAGATGATTGGTGTGGTTTTAAAATTAAATTCACCTTTTGGGTTGCAGAGCTTTGCCGAATGTATTGTCCATTAATAAGCATGTTAAAACTATTACTAAGCCTAACCAGAAAAGAAAGAAAAGCACCCCAGTAATTATCCATAGTTCTACCCAAGGTGATACCAGGTAAGTTCTTCTTAAGAAAGTTCAGAAAGTCTTTTACTTGCTGTTTGCGTGATTTTTTGGCTGGCATCGTTTCCGGTTCACTTGGATCCAAAGAAAACGTATCAAAGTTTATGAAGTAGCTAGAAGCAGTTCGATCAATTGTTGGAATTGTATCAGGATTTGTTGAAATCGTACTTTGCTCTTGTCGAGGCACGTTGACGTAGACATCTGTATCTGGTCTGACAGCAATTTGTCTTTGATTTTGAGTTTGATTTTGAAGTTGAGCTTCAGGTTCAAGAGGAACAAGTTCCATAGCATTATTGCATAGCCCATCATTCCGTACAGGTGACTCTTCGAACGTGATGAGTCTTTCCGATTGAACTTCTTGGATTGTAGCGAGAGGAGGGCATTTGCTACTTTGGAGTCCACATGGCCTACTGCTTAGTATCGACCACATAGTGTGGTTTGATTAGGTCGATTGAGACAAATCTTTTCTCCTTTTTTCCGGCAAGAGGCGGTAGAAGTACAGTTTTTGTTCCTTCAATTGCTGGCACCGCTACAGGTTTTTTGTATGATGGCCCAAATTCTTTCTTGTCCGCTATTTTCTCTCTGACCAGATCCCCGACTTTTGGGATCCAGACAGGTCTTGCCGTGACTGATTTGACTTCCCCAGTGGCGGTCTGTTTCAGGTGGACGTTACTTTGTTTTGTCCTCGATTCATTCAGTTCCTGTAAAACAGCCAAACGATCATGGATGTCAAAAGGCTTTTCATCCGCCACTGCGCCTTCACAATCAAAATCAGGTACCCACATTCTTGTCCCAAATAGGACCTCATAAGGAGTGACACCCTCTAGAGAACTTCTTGGCATATTGTTAAGAGCTCGCTGGACTTCATACAAATGTGTTACCCAACTTTCACCTGTGCCTAATACTCTAGCTGTTAAAGATTGCTTTAAGTCCCAGTTTTTTCTCACCACTGCCGAATTTCCCTCGGGATGGTACGGCGATGAGTACCGCAATGCTACACCCAATCCTCGCATGGCCTCCTTGTAAGTCCGAGAGCTAAACGCAGGGCCCTGGTCAGAATGTTATGTGCCAATTGCGTATGTCCCTATGAAGACTCGCAAATCTTTTATAACAGTTCGCGCGTCAGCCGAGCGCTGGGGCCACACCCATAGGAATCTCTAGCAGGACACACGCAAATGGACAGTCTGATTCTGTCTAACAAGGGGATTTGCGCTGGACGTGTTATGGTGGAACCTTTCATCTGCTGACAGATGTTGCATTTCAAGACATAGGGGCATATTCACAAGGACCTACCGCCGATTTATCTCCACCTTAACGCATCCAAAGTGGAGATAGATTTAACACCCCATTCACAAGTGGGTGCAAACTGCAGACATCGCCAGTATTCCCGCGATAACTGCCCCAAAATTTATCTCCACGGTGGACACCACCAACTAACCCTAATAAGATGCAGAGTAGGCGTTCCCGTGCAAAAACACACGAAAAAACCACAACACCACTTTCACAACGAACTGCCAGATCTGCGATGCGAACCAAAAACAGGCGATAAGCCGCGGTAGCACCAGTGATTTAACACCTGCCTTTTGCTGGTGTTAAGCAGGACGACTACCTGCAGCATGAAAGGGAGCCCAGCCAAGAGCCACACCCGAAGACCCACAGATGCCATGGAGACAATGATCATGCAGCTCGGATACCCATGAGGGCAACAACACCCACCGCCACCACACCCAGCCCCCCCCGACCCTCCCAGACATACACATACCGTGCACGACACAAGAGCCACAAAAAGCGCATGATGACGAACATTGTCAAAAAATAACACACATGTGTGGCCAGAAGAATGAGAAACAGTCACACAGCACTGAAGTAACAACCAAAAACTTTATTGAAATACAACACAAAACACCAATGCGGAAGACTTTTGTCGGGTCTGTCCGGGACAATCTCGATGTCACAGCCTGGAAAATAAAGCACAAAATCAGAACGTGTGCCATGCGCACATCAAAGGAGCGAGACACAGAGAAACAGAGAATGAAAGAAAGGCAGAGAGAGAAAGAGAGAGAAGGAAAGGAAGGGAGAGAGAGAGTGAGAGAGAGGGAAGGAAAGGAGAGAGAGTGAGAGAGAGAGAAGGAAAGGAGAGAGAGTGAGAGAGAGAGAGAAGGAAAGGAGAGAGAGAGAGGGAAGGAAGGGAGAGAGAGAGTGAGAGAGAGAGGGAAGGAAGGAGAGAGAGAGACACCGCCGCCCCTGCGCACCCAGGCCCCACTGTTCACCTGCTGCCACCGGTGTGTCTCCAACCACGTGCCGGGATACACTACAAGCCACCAGGTCTGCAATCTGTAATCGAGGCCAGAGTCAATCATGGCAGAGTCCATCACACAGCACACAGCAACAATGCCTGTCTGTCCCTGCGCACGCATCCAGCCGCACCCTACCCCCTTCCGCCGGCCAGCCCTGGCAGTCCGCACTTGCGCACCCCGGGCCCACTGCTCACCTGCCACCAACGGTGCATCCACCAGTGAGCATACCACGTGCCCGTGCAAGCTCCAGGCCCCGTCCTGCCACCATGGCATGGTCCACATCATGCGGACCCACCCCGCGGCCCCACACATGATGCTGAGTCCTGAGGCATCAATGGCAGAGACCACATCAGTGCACACGTCATCATCGCAGGCTGCACACCCGCTCAGCTATTTCGGTGCCACTAACCCTGTGCAACCCCAGTCAGCGCCACGTGGTGGTAGGCCCGTGATGGGCGCAAGGCTTCGGGTGCCACTAACTCTGTGCAACCCCAGTCAGCGCCACGTGGTGGTAGGCCCGTGACGGGCGCAAGGCCTCGGGTGCGACCAACCCTGTGCGCAACAACTCATGGGCCCTTTATGATTGAGAACCGTGGAGCGTCCGTCATCCAGTCACCACCGACAGTGGGGAATGTGATGTTGTCGGCCCCTTATATTGGCGGGGTCACATGGCCTGTGACGCCTGTGCCGGATGGGTCTGGTGTGTGTGCAAACCTGCCCTCAGGGAGTGGCCGTGACATGCTGACAGCTAGACCAGTGACCTGCATACCACCAGCGTGTACGCCTGCGACATGTAGCTATGTGGGCCCCCCCTTGGATCGTAAGCGGAGTGGTCTGGCCTGGCGTACGCCGGACCAGCACAGGACTTGCAACAATGACTCGGGGGCTCTGGGCGTGGTTCAGTCCATGTCCGGACAAGAAAGTCAATCAATCAATCAATCACAGAATTTGTAGAGCGCACTACTTACCCGCGAGGGTCTCAAGGCGCTGGGGAGAGAAAGGGGGGGGTGCTGCTACTGGTCGAACAGCCAGGTCTTGAGTAGCCTCCTGAAGGTCAGCAGGTCTTGGGTCTGTCGTAGGCTTAGTGGAAGGGTGTTCCAGGTCTTGGCGGCTAGGTGTGAGAAGGATCTGTCGCAGGTGGTTGTTCTTCGAATGCGAGGGACGGTGGCGAGGGAGAGGTCGGCGGAGCGGAGCTGGCGGTTGGGGACGTAGAAGAAGAGTCGTCTGTTGAGGTAGGCTGG
The DNA here is from genome assembly GCA_963921515.1 of Calotriton arnoldi. NCBI lineage: Eukaryota > Metazoa > Chordata > Amphibia > Caudata > Salamandridae > Calotriton > Calotriton arnoldi. The sequence goes on along the minus strand of CAWUFW010000528.1, from coordinate 1,835,813 downwards.
GCCAGTCTTGTGGAGTGCCTTGTGTGCGTGGATGAGGAGTTTGAAGGAGATTCTCCTGTTGACGGGGAGCCAGTGCAGGTTCCTCAGGTGGGGGTGATGTGGCTGTGGCGTGGTACGTCGAGGATCAGGCGTGCGGAGGCGTTTTGTATGCGTTGCAGTCGCTTGATGAGCTTGGCCGGGGCTCCCGCGTAGAGGGCGTTCCCATAGTCGAGTCTGCTACTGATGAGGGCCTAGAAAGTGACTAATGCGTGTGCCCTGTTGTAGTGTCCACGGCAACCGGAACACAATAGGCAATGTAGCACACTGTGCCTGGCATCCCACTAGATGAGCATCATTGACGTAAGGGAAATCACTGTCCCTACATTCATCCACACATTCATACATGAATGATGAAAGACATGACACAGCAGTGCGTTTCTGGATGTTTATTGCACATCCAGTGGAGTTTTGCAGCTGGAGCGGTACAGGGCCATGCCAAGCACACTACACAATATGGGCCCATGGAGGGCCAGCCAGAGTCCATCCGGGGATGACAAGTACTGCGGAAGAGGAAGGGTACAGTCCGCAGTCTGGTCGCCGTGTCATTGGTCATCAAACAGGATATGGCAGTCCATGTCGCGGTCCAAGGTGAGTGCAGCGGAGTGTATCGGGGGTCAGTGGAAGGTCATGGGGCCATGTGCGGCACCAAGCAGAAACAGGCAAGGTGGCGGAAATGAATGCTAGTGCCTCCTTCTGATCTCAATCCCATCCACATCCTCGGATGTGTGCTCTGCCCCACCTGTGGGTGTTGCAGTACCGGCTGCGGCACTGTGTACCACTGACACATCAGGGGCCGGAGGAGGATTGTTGGCCGCACTGTGTGCCACTGACACATCAGGGGCCGGAGGAGGATTGTCAGCTGCACTGTGTGGCAGTGACACATCAGGTGCCAGAGTGGATACGCCTGCCGCACTGGGAGGCACTGACACACCAGGGGGCGGAGATGTGGATGGTGTGGGGGCAGCAGCATTCATCATCGCCACGCCTTGTGGCAGCAATGCCATGATGAGGATCTGCAGGGCATGGCAGATTCCAGCTACATTTCGCTGATGTGCAGGGGTGGCTGCCATCCTTTCCGCCTCCATCCGCACCATGTCCTCCATGAGCCTCCGCATGTGTGCCAGCTCACGGCTGGGATCGCTGGAGCCACTCTGAGCGGACAGGTGTTCTTGTCTCTGAGTCATGACTCCAGCGATGTCAGTCAGGGCTCGTTGGAGACCATGGAGCAGGCCGTGGGTGTCCGTTAGGGACTAGAGCTGGTCCCTGATGGGACCTAGACACCCATGGATGGCGTCCAGTTTGGTAGCCATGAGGTTGAACCCCACCCGCACCTGCTCAGCCGTCTCCCTCTGGCCCTCCAGCACACAGCGTTGGAAGGCCATGTGTTGTTCCTGGGGGTCTTGGGAGACTGCCGGGGCTGTGGGTGCCTCCTGCTGGGTGGTTTGGGTAGTGGGTGGGGTCTCCTTGATGCAGCTGGGCTGCCCTGATCCTGGAGGTGAATTGCGGATGATGTCAATGATGTCTTGGAGGGCTTGGGTGTCGATGCTGGGGGTGTCCTCCTCGTCATCAGTGAAGAGTAGCTGGGACTGCTCTGCAGGAGGTGTTGACGGTGCCCCTGCAATGTGAAGGCGACATGGTGTATTACAATGTGTCCGCATGTATGTAGCTGCATGGTACAGGTTCACATTCAGACAGCATGGCATTGTACATTGTGACAGTCTGTGGATCAGGGCCATGATCCAGATTCATTGTGGGTGTGCACTGTGCTCTGCTTGATTGTGCATGTGTGCCATTGTGGCCATCTCCACCCATCACCCCAGTGCCTGGTGGTCACTCACCCTGTTGCGGTTGTGTTGTGTCCTGTCGAGCAGTGTCCGGTCCCCCGACTCCGGCCACAGTCTCCCCACTGATGACTGTCGACACCAGCTCCTCCATGTCATCCAGCTCCAGCTGTGGCGCTGGGCTCCCACCTCCAGTCTACATTGCTGCCTTCTGGTTGCTTGCGAGTTTCTCCTTGGTCTTGCGCTTGATGTCAATCCATTGCCTCTTGACCTCGTCCATTGACCTCTTGTGCTCTCCGACGGCATTCACCTTGTCCACGATGTCCCGCCATATTCCATTTTTGGTGCCCAATGACACGTTGGAGGTGACGAACAGTTGTTGATGGTGTTCCATCACCTCCGTGACCAGGATCCTGTTTTCCTGCGGACTGAACTTCGTCTTCCTCTTCTTCTTGTCCTTGCCCTTCCCTGTCCCCGAGGTCCCAGGCTGGTCGTCCGGGGTGCTTGTGGGGTTGCGCTCGTCCTCTGCGCCTGCTCCGGCTGCCTCCATGGTGCTTGGGTGTTGGTCATTTTGTGTTTGTGGGTTTTTTCTACTTTTATAGTGGTTTTTCCCGCCTGCCATGTGTGTATTGCAGGCCTGGCGCTGCTTATCGCTGATTTCCTCACCGCGCTTTGGCCCATCGCATGTTTTTTCGCGTTGAGGTTTGTGTTTTTATCACCGTTGCGGTTGTTGTATCGCGGACATTGGCCGCGTTTTCGGGGGACTATCGCATGGTACCGCCGTGTTGTGAATTCCACGTTAACACAGGGTTATTTTCCCGCGATAGGCTGCGATGTGTAAAGTTGCGTTAACATTTTTTGGAGATGTTTAGCACACGTTCTTGTGAATATCCCCCATAGTCTTTAGTCTGCTTTGTTAATCCAGGCCACCAATAGCGTTGTTTCAATAATGAGACAGTCGCCATAACTCCTGCATGTGCAGAACCTATCCCTTCGTGTGCTGCTAGTATTAAACCTAACCTACGATCCATGTTTGGAATTACTCTATCCCCCACTCCAGGAATCTGAGCAAATGGAATGTTATTGGCATCTAACTTGTAGGAGTACTTGAGTGGAAACTTCTTTGGTAGTGCTTTGCTGTTTTTGCGTGAAGCAATGACAGCTACCATAATCTCACCGTCTATTCTCATTTTAGAACGAGTGATTGCAGCTACGGAAGCCGTGCGTACAGCCCCCTTTGCGGCTTCATCAGCCAATGAATTCCCTTTAACGTGAACGCCATCACGCTGATGACTCAGTGTATGTATCACGTGAGCCCTCGGTAGTTCGGTTTTCAACTCCACTACCTGTTCCCATAACTTTTTATGCTTAATTGTGCCACCTTTTGCGTCTTTGAACCCATTTTGAACCCGGGATTGCAAGTATTCATTGTAAGACTGCACACAGTAAAAGGAATTGCACACAATTAGTGTGGGGAATTCTCGATCCGTATTCACTAGTGCCAGTAGTAAGGCTTTTAACTCTGCCAACTGTGCCGCCCAGTCTCCTAGAGATTGCGTTTTTGTGCAACTTGGGTGGAACTTTCCATCCTGCATGTGACCTTTAACGATTGCACATTCTGCGCTATATTGTTGCCTACTTCCTATGGCCGGTTAAGCAGATCTGTCAGTGTAAATTATATATTTAAACTGATCTAGAGGCATTATTTTGTTTGGTAGAGGATATTCTTGTTCGTATTGCAGGAATGCTTGTGTCTTTAAATTTGGGTCGTACCTGTATTCTACGTCTGTTGCAGTGAGAGAATTAGCCCATTGTATCCATCGCGGATGTAAGGCTTTAGCGTTAGGAACGCTTGCCTTTGTCGCAGCCTCTAAGGCTGGAACCGGAGTAACAACTATTATTCGTTTCCCCTGAGCCAGTGCTCTTTCTCTCACCACAGCAGTCTGTACTGCCGTCAGAATCTTTTCTGTAGATGCGAAGCGCATCTCAACATTTGTGTACAAATGTGATTTGTATGCAATTGGTACTGTCTCACCTTCATTGTATGTTAGATAGGTGTACCCATATTGACCCGCAACTATGGGGATCACCAGGTTGCGTACGTTTACTCGTGTCTGTAAGTGTTTGGCAGCTATTATATCAGCTTGTAAGGAACGAAGTGTATCTGTATGTTCCTGTGTCCATTGTTTTACTGAAAAAGCATGTTTTATTAAATCGTAGAAAAGTTTCACTCTTTCTGCGTAATCTAAAATGTATGTTCTACCAAAGTTTAGGAATCCCAGTATTGATTGTAAGTTTTTCAATGATTTTGGAGGTTGGAGCAGCGCGCATTTTTCTAAAAAATTGGCTGCCAGGCTTTTTCCTTCACTTGAAAGCTCATATCCTAAAAACAGGACACTGAGGTGGGCAATTTTTGATTTTTTAAAGTTGAATTTGTAGCCCTCAGATGCAAATCCCCAAATTATGGTATTCACTCTGTTCAAGTGTTCCTCTAGGTCATCGTCCATCAGATAAATATCATCCACATAAGACAATGCCTCTTCATCTAATTTTTGAAGTAACTCTGTTACCCTGGCCGAAAACAACACCGGGCTGTTCTTATACCCTTGAGGGAGTCGACAAAATTGCCAATGGGACCCTAGCGCTGAGAATGCTGTTAAATACCTGCTTTCAGGCGCTATATTTTGGCAAAAAAATCCATTTGAGATATCTAGTGTTGTTTTGTATTTTTTCCGCACAATGTTATTCATTAAAGCGGCACTGTGTGCATTCTGAACTGCAAATGTCTTGGTGCAAGTGTTTAAATGTCTGTAATCTAAAACTAGACGATATGTGTTGTCAGGTTTCATGACAGGAAACAAAGGATTGTTCATTGGTGAGGTGCAAGTTTCAATCACCCCTTGGTATTCAAGTTGATCTAAGATCTCCCTGACCTGTTTTTTAGCTTCTTGCTTTATTGGGTACTGCCTCTGTGCAGTTGGAGTATTTCTTAAAGGAATAATGTGGTGGGTTGAATCCTCATCCCATCCAACATGGTTCTTGTATAATGCTGGAGCCTGGGCTACCGCCCACTCCTGCGCATATGTGTGTTGCAAATGCCTGGGAATATGGTCTGAGAAAGCCGGAAGAATTACCGTTTCTCCTTTAGGGCAATCCATGACGAATGCTGGCGGCCAATCTTGTTCAGCTAACAAAATGTCATAGCCAAACGTTAGGTTCTCCCAAATGAGACCTCTCACTGTTCTACATTTGTCCCCCTCCATTTGGAGCGTTATTTCATATACTTTATGTGGGACACTCACTCTTGTATCAGGTGTTTCTACAGTGATATAATCATTCAAGTCCGCTATCACCAGAAATTCCATCAGGTTCTGGCGAGCTATTGTTACTTCTGCCTCATGTTCTAGCATCGTCAGAGCCCATTCCCTGTTCAATAGTCGAGTCCTCAGAATTCTGGGCATGTCTGATTTTTAGACCTGCAACTTTCTTCTTTTTGAACTGTGGCTTTTGCTTTGGTTTTTCTTCTTTTTTAGAAGTGTAATCTTGAGCGTGCTGCTTGTCTCTGGACTTTGTACCCTCTTCTTGTCTTTCTGACCGTCCTTCCCTCTCGGAGTTTTTCGATGAACCCTGAAAGGAACGAGAGGAACGTGTATCAGTATCCTGATACCTGTCAGGTTTCCTAAAGTTATCCCTATTCCTAAGGTTGTGCCTCTTTTCGGAGGGCTCCTGTGGAGGAGATCTACCTCGGGATTGAGATCTGTTTTCTTTAAAGTTTTGTTGTTTTTTATTGTCCCACTTCTTCTTAGTAGAAGTAGGTGTCTGCTTGGAAGTGTTCTTTTCAGGACTGCCCATCAGTTGTGGTTTTAAAGCTTTCCCACCCAAACTGTCTCTGCCTAATTCTGCATACGCAGTTTCTATTATTTTGGGTAGTTCATGTTGTTGTTCTAAAGGACTGAACTCGCGTAGGCGTTGGCGGATAGCCACTGAAGCTGCTTCCCCTTTAATATAAGTTAATATTATGGCTGATACCTGGGCATAGTTACCTAGTAACTTCATCCCTAAGTTTAGGGCAGACTCTGATCCGTACTTGTTTTGTATCTGTCTTAATACATCAGGTACTACTGCTAACGACGGGATACCATGAGTTTTGGTATAAACGGCAGCAAAGACTGTACCCCAAGTGGTACAATCCTCTACTTGTGGTGTTATCCCCATGGGCAAGCAGATTGTTAGCATTCTGTGTTTTTTCATACGGGGTAGTATTCGGGAATACTACCTCTAGCTGAGTTATTTTCTGAGCTACCCAGAATGGTATTTGTTCACGTTTTGTGGGCATTTTACCCATTACCGCGTGTAATGTTTGTGGTGCAATTTTAGTTGCTGTACCCTGAGATTGAGTTCCATTTGTTGCAACTATTGCAGGTTGGACAGTGAATGTCCTCATGACGAATTGCATCATGTTTCTATAGATTTTAATTAAATCTTTGTGTTGTATGAGTAAGTCTCCTGGTGGCATTGTTTCAATGTCCGGATGTGATGTGTAGGCCACTAATATTGGCCATGCTGCCCCTTCTCCTCTGAGCGGGCCGAGTCTTACTCTTCTTCTTGTATGGGGTAGGGCGCCTTTAAACCAGTATATGTGTTCCTGGTACGTGAGTGGAACCTCAATGTCCTCGAACTGACAATATTCCGTTGGTGCATCTCCTTCTGTGTAAGAGTAAAATGTCTGTGTTCTTGCATTTGCTGCTAGGAATGTAACCCATGAATAAAATACCTCTGTTTTGTTTGATTCGTGTGCCTCAATCACGAAAACTACTAAGCCACCCCTGGCTGATAATCCATTTTCTAACAGTTTCAGGGTGATTGTATGTCTGAATTTTTCTTCAATCGGGATTGCGTCTGCTTCTTCTTCTCCCCCTGAGAGGTGTAGATCTACTACTACGTTATCTCTTGTCTCAATCATTTTGTAGAGAAGAAGTTTGTTCAAGGGAACTAAGATAAAGGTTTTAATGCACAATTTTAGGAACACTGTGTCCTTCAAGCTTGACAAACCAACAGCCAATAAATAGAATATTGCCTATTCAGCTGCGGCGGAGTTTGTGCCCACCCACTCCAGACGTCTCTAGTGTTTTGTGAGTAGGGGTCTCTGAGAATAGCACGACTGAACTACTCAGATTCTACTGTTAAATAAGTACCCAACCAACGTTGGCGGCGCCATGTCATGTAGTTCCTATATTACCTATACAGGATCTGCGCGTTTTGGATAACATAAACTGTGGGTTTGGTGGCCGACTGATTCCGTGCACCCCCACCGGATACGTTAGCCTGTCTGTATCAGCTAGCTCACGGTGCCGCTAGAGTCTCCTCTTATCGGGGAGAGAATAGTTTCTGGCAACCTCAGAACATGACAACCCTGATCCCCCAGGATCGTGGAAACAATATACTACTTTTCGCTCAGTCACTCGTGCTTACTTAGTTTGTCTCAGAGATACATAGAATAAACAGTCTGGGCGTTTCAATAAGTATTTATTGAACAGTTGTTATTCTAGTGTAGAATATATGAGCTGCAACAACTTTTATATCCTTTGTCTCATAGTTCCTTGCTGCTCAGCCTGTGTGAGTGTGATATAATAGAATGTTCATGAGTGCATGGTTTGGTGAGTGTGCAGTTGGAATGAGTGGGGCTGAGCAGCAGGATGCTGTTCCCGGTGGGGCCTGTACCATCTGACCTGTAACTGAATAAGCCTACATAATCTACACTACTGGCTACTGGACTAACTTCCTACAAGGACCCTACTTCATTTACAAAAGTGGCGACGATTGGAAAAAGAACCACGAGTGAAAAGGCTAAGAAACTGAAGAAACTACACATGAGCCTAAGAGAAGCTAGCTGAACCTGAAGAGAAAGATGACTAACGCCCTGGATGCCCCACCGGTGTCTACTACATTAGACAGCCTACACATTGGATGTTTTGGGCATTGCATCTTGTCTGGCATGAAATCTGCCATTACATTTGATGTGCGACTTGATGTTTGAAACCTGCCAGCCTACAGACAGCCGACTTAATGTGAGTTTTAAGTGTTTAACCTGTTAGACAGCCATCTGAAGTCATCTGGGAATGATGGATGTAGGCACGTCATGGATAATGTTGCGGAATGCATTTCACATGGAGTAAACTGGCAGTGTTATTTGGCAGCAGTCATCCGATATTTGGTAACCAACCAGCAACATGTGAGAACTGGCAGCACTTATCCTTTTGCCAACCGATGCATGTAACTAATTCTTCACATCAAGTTCAACTGTGAGTAATCTGAAATGCATGCAGGAGTGTTACTGAGGAAGGGAGTCAACAATTTGTGCAGCGTGACATAAGGCATTCTGCATTCCGGGGCTATGTCGGGCACCGGGGTGTGTTGGCTGATACTGAGTCAAATAGGCCAATGTGTAAGCTAGCGGAGTAAAATCCATGTTGTGGATTTTCGTATTTTAAAAAAGGGGACGCGCTCGTGGCAGGCACCGTTGTGACAAGGAGCCGGTTGGAGTTCACAAGCAAGAGAATATTGGCAAGCTACGACCGCACGCTCAGGAGGTCACGAGCCGCGGCACCTGCTTGTGGGTGTTCCCATGATGACCCTCTCCTCACATGTTATGATCGAATTTGCTTACAGCGTGCTGTCATCGGAATTCATGAACGCATTCTGACGTACCGACATTCTCCAGAGGTTTCTGCTTCTGTCTTGTGGTGATTCGTAAGCACGCTCAGTGTGCACAGTAAACCAATCCGAGGCTGCAGAGAGCATTATTACGTGCAAGTTGTTTTTTGCAATATGTGCAGTGTGATTCGATTGGAAGGTGAAGTCTTTGTCCGATCTTCCTTACTACGGCATGTCGGAGGCAGCAGGCTGAATAGAGAGGTGCGTTGAACTGGTAAATCCATGGTGACTGTTTTGGTTTCTCGCTGAACTGTGGTATCTTGAACATGGATGGTTTTTAACACAAGCACGGATGTACACTGCATTTTACTGAGTCAAGCGTGCTGGTCAGTTCTGGATTTTCTTTTCACGTCGTGGGTTGGATATGGACTCATTCTGGTGCTATTTGCGCTGTGGGCTCGGGCGAGAGGTCGCTCATCTAATGTTTAACTGTATTGATTTTGTATATGCTTAATGCCACGCTATTGTTGTGTATACTGTCATGAAGGCTTTTTGTGTACCACGCTGACACGTTCATTCTGTATTGTGTCTCACTACTTTCTTCACAATGCCATGCAGATTCTGATGCATTTTGTGTTGGAGTTTTTATGTATTCTTTGGTTATGATGCTTAATATAGGAGTGTTATTTTAGTGAGTGTTGCACTTTTGATCGGGTGCGTGTTCTCGTGTTGGCGTGTGTATTATGCTTTATGTCACACTTTGCGGTTTTCTGTGCGTGGTAGTGTTGTGTTAGTCTTTTGTGGTGATTGTGTGTGTGTGACTAGTGTGTTGGAAAAACACATTGTATGATCGTCGGGATAATACCCCAAGTTGACATTGTCCTTTTATTAGGAATGCCTATGGTTGTATTATACCAAGGTGTGCTGTGGAGGTTGCATCCTGCCTGGAACATGTGTGTTCCTTTGCATAGCGAGATGTGGTGTGCTGTAGTGATTCTGCAGTGCGTACAGTGGTGGGGTGTGGAGGTTGCATCCTGCCTGGAACATGTGTGTTCCTTTGCATAGCGAGATGTGGTGTGCTGTAGTGATTCTGCAGTGCGTACAGTGGTGGGGTGTGGAGGGTACATCCTGCCTGGAACATGTGTGTTCCTTTGCATAGCGAGATGTGGTGTGCTGTAGTGATTCTGCAGTGCGTACAGTGGTGGGGTGTGGAGGTTGCATCCTACTATACATATATATCTGATGTTCTCTCGCAGGAAACTATGATATCTAGTATGTAATATTTATAGTGATCTATCTTTGCATTGATCTTCCTTTACAAATTCAAGGAATATAATGATGCTTGCAGTGTGGTTTATTCTTATGTCAACTTTCTTTACAATTCTAGGAATGTAGTGATTAATGCAAAATAATCCTATGTGATTTTATCTTCCAATTTAAGGATTGTAATTATTCTCATATGTGATCGACGTGATTTTATCTTTCTTACAATCTAAGGAGTGGAATTATTTATGTAATGTAATGTGATCTTTTCTTGTGATTTAGGATTGGTTGCTTACATGTACAGGAGGCGTTAATGCGTATTTTCCTTCACCTTGCTTCCTGTCATTTTTATTGTTTCCTAAAGGAAGGAGATGTGTTATATCCTTTGTCTCCTAGTTCCTTGCTGCTCAGCCTGTGTGAGTGTGATGTAATAGAATGTTCATGAGTGCATGGTTTGGATGAGTGTGCAGTTGGAATGAGTGGGGCTGAGCAGCAGGATGCTGTTCCCGGTGGGGCCTGTACCATCTTACCTGTAACTGAATAAGCCTACATAATCTACACTACTGGCTACTGGACTAACTACCTACAAGGACCCTACTTCATTTACAAAAACAACCATTAGACAGTAGCAGAGATATACGATTAGCAATACTATGAAAGTAAAGGGATGGTATAATTCTACCATCCTGCAGAAATCATGAATATATACAAGTACATAAACACATGATAAAAAGTGCAATCTAAAAGTGCGTACTAAAGGTGCATACTAAAGGTGCGTACTAAAGGTGCGTACTAAAGGTGCGTACTCCTACGATGTTTCCCTAACTAGTTGTACCTAAATGTACCTAGTATCTATGTAGGTGTTATGCCAAGAATCCCTCTAGGATCTAGTCCGCCCCATTACCTGAGAGTTTAGAGAATGTGGGACCCCGTCCTGGTCTCGAGTTGGACACCCTGCGAGGGATGTTAGACCACTGCTAGCTGGAGCGTCTGCATGCAGGAACCTCAGCGTCTCAGGTCAGTGTGTCAGCCGGGAAGTCACGGTCTCCTCTGTCTTTCTAAGCAAGACATGATGTATATATATACCCATAGGTCTCCCCAGGGGTCCTATATTGCTGTGTTACTGTGTCGGCCTAAAGGCTGACGTTGGGCCTGAACTTTATACATAGATATTATACAGGAGATGGTAATCCTACTGTTAGTCCTGCTGTGCTTCCAAGAAGCCTCATGCATAATGTATGAGAATCGAATCAGGGAAAAACCCGCGTTCTGAATGCAGTGTCATATCTGGGTAAAAGGTCAGTGCCTAAGAACCGTTATGTATGTAATGTAGGGAAGAATATAGGTGAAAGGCTGCAGTGCTACCTGTGCCTATATGTACCTATTTGGAATATAACAAGACTTTTTATTCCATGCAGGTTTGTTCCACTGGGTTTTATTATTTAAAACTAGCAGAATGTAAAAGCTTGGGCCTCCAAATATAGAGCAACCATCTTAGGTTTTGGAACAACTGTGGTTTTAAGGAGTTAGGGCACTTTTTAGTTGGTGGCAGAGTTATTACTTGTCATGAGGTCCAAGCCAGGTGTGGAGACCGGAGCAAGCATTTCTTCTTCGGATATGTACAGATTATACATCTGTTAAATAAGTATAGTCTCCCATCTAGTTCTGGCCCAACTCCATTAGTGGCGCAAAGGTAAGAGGGGTGGGAAATTAGTATCGTCTTTTACGGTCCCAAGGGGAGTCAATGGTAGTTAATAAATTCTTAGAAAAAGTGACCCAGGAGACACAATGTACGCTCTCAAACAGGGATTGGCAAGCCATTTCACAACTGGGTAGCAAGACCTTTAGAGCGGCCAATTTTAAATTAATGGCTTTTTTGTCACACTGGATGTTGTACTATACCCCCAAAGCTCTTCACAAGATACGTCTGGAATTAGAGAATAGATGTTTTTGCTGCCAGTTGGCAGGCGAGGGAGGCTGGCTTCACACTTTTTTTACCTGCCCAAAGCTAAGACAATTTTGGGAAAGGATCTTCTCTGCTCTAACCCGGGGATTACAGAAAAGACTGGATCCTAAGGCAGCTGTAGCACTTTTTGGTATCGCTAGCCAGAGACAAAACCTAACAACATTGAGAGGGGAGGAGTCATTCATAGCAATTGCTTCCCTTGTTGCGCGTTCTCTGATACTTCAGAATTGGCGGACTCTAAAAGTACCTACTTATCCGGAATGGTTTAAAAAAATGATACGTACTAGGAAATTTGAGGTAGCATATGCTAATAGAGTAGGTGCCATGAAAAGATTTACTACTGTATGGAAATATATGGAGAGGATGGCGATCATTCCGAAAGAGTAGGGCCGTAATGTAATGCAAAGTTTCTAACAGAAAAAATGCACTTTAGCACTGCACTTTAATAGTAACAGGGTTGGTAAGCACTGCACTTTATTAAATTGTAACTGGTCGCACTTTAGTAAGTTTGTGTCAAGGATAATTTTCTAGCACCATAATCAGATGGTAAACAGGCACATTTTACTTTATGGAAAGATCCGCTTATACAAGCTATATTAAATTGATGTAGTAATATTTATTTGCGAAATTTGACATGTTGCACTTTATACATACCTGTACACCTTATACATACCTGTACACCTTATACATACCTGCAGTGTCTAATGTAATATGTATACAGGGACGTATATTTCTCAAATTTATTGCAATAATTCCCTGTTTTATCTATGTTTCTGCTCAATAATCAAAAAAAAAAAATAGTTTCTGTTGCATGAAACCTCTGGCCTGAGCGGGGCGTTGTTGCTGGGAACTGCTGCCCACCTTTCTTGTTCACAACTACAATGGTGAGCTCTCTGTATTTGTCACAATCTGATAGAGATATCTAGCCACAGATTCCTTACCTTTGAACTTCTAGGCGTCAGGCTGGATCCGGAAGATTTTTCTTAGCAGTGCCCTTGCACACCGGTAAGTGGCAACGGTCGACTCCGCATGATGTCGTCGTCAGGGTAGTATTCGTCGTCATGACGTCCTAGTCGTCAATATAACAGCCACTCCGGCACGCTGATGTCAGTTCTTTTCTTTCCGCGCCAACCAGCGAACATCCGTCGAACAGAGCTACCCCCTGTCAATTTTTGACAGACTTTTTTCTACTTTTTGTCGACTCCTTTTGCTGTGTAGGATATCTAGTAAGAAGACCTCGGGGTTCAAACTGTGTGACACCTGTCACCGCTCCATGTCGGTCACGGACCCCCCACTTAGTGTGTCTCTGGTATCTGGAGCGCGACCACGACACAAAGTCGTGCCCCGACTGCTGGGCTATGGCGCTGAAGGCTTTGAGGGAGCGGTCCCTAAAGTTGATCGTGCCTGTTGTCTGGCACCATGGAGGTCACCTCATCGATCTCGATCCTGGTCCAGGTCTCGGTCTAGATGAATGTCAGAGCACTGCTCGGGTGAATCGAAGTCCTCTTCGTCGAAGTCAGGTAAGAGACACCACAAAAAACACAAGAAGTCAAAGCATGCTTTGACTTCGCCCCTCCCGATCCGCGACGAGCTGGAGAACCCTCGGTGTTCGAGGCCCCGCTCCGCAGAGCAGGTGCCTGGGTTGGATTTGCGTTTCCCTGCCTTCCCGGGTCCGGGAGTGATCCTCACCCAGCCTAAGGAGTTTTATGATGCCATGTGTCCAAATTTGGGCAGCCTGACCCTGCCGGCGCTCCTTCAGGCCCCGCAGGTCCAGATGATGGAGGAGTCCCTGTGGGCTCCGTGCCTTCGGCTCCGGCGCCACGGCCTCCAACCGGACCCGTTCCCGGGTCCGGACTGGTGCCAGTCACACCTCCACAGCAGCCTTTCCCGGTGACGCATCCACCGCCAAGGTCATTGGCTTCACCGGCGCCGCCTCCCAAATCCTCTTTCCGACAACACAGAGCCGGTCGGGCGTCCTCCGACACTGGGAGTGGGCCCATCTCTAATGGCCAACATTCAGGAGTCCAAAAGTGTGGATTGTTTCCAAAGAGAATCACCTCAGTCTTATCAGAATTTAACTTAGGACAATGCCTGTCCATTCAAATGCTGATTTCTTTCATACAGTTGTGTAGTTGGGAGCTTGTGTTTTTGGCCTTGCTTGCAGCAGATGCAACAATTTGTGTTTCATCTGCATCGGAGGTGAGTAAGAGGCCGAAGGACTGGATCAGTGGAGCGAGTTCAGCTACATATATATTAAAAAGGGTGGGACTGAGCGAGGACCCCTGCGGGACCCCGCATGGAAGCGAGAATGTGTTGAGGCAGAAATTTCCTAACATCACCAGTGCTTAATTTGTAAAATATGAAGTGCAGGTGCTCAAATGTTTGCCAGAGGCCACACCCACTTTTCTCAAGCTCCACCCACTTCCTCAACTGGCTCCACCCACTTACTCTATTAGCTCCACCCACATCTTCAACTGGCACTGCTAAAAGTCAGAAGTAACATCCGATCTGAATTTCAGCAAGGGAGCCTTCCTCATAGTAAGATTTTGATAAGAGGTTCCCATGCCCTGTGAACATTTTGTAAAAGATTACATCAAAAGTGCATTTAAAGCACAATTTTGGAATAAATTAGCTAAAATCACTAATGCATTGAAAAGGGACAATTTCAGTGCTCTATGTGCTGATTTGGGGAAAAGGACAATACTGGGGTATGAGAGCACAAACTTAATTTCGAAGGCAGCGCAGCTCTGTACATCAAACCAAAGAGGAACGGCAGGAACATTATTCAAATCATCATAGAATGCTTGGCACATATCACGAACGGTCATGTTCTGTTTTACGTCACTGAATAAGCTTGTGCTTTTAAAGGCAGCTATTTTACCCATCTCATTCAAAAAAATAAGCTTCTGTATGATGGTGTTCACAGCCTATAAAATATACTGCTTTGCAAATTCTAGTACTTCGAATAAATAAATCAGTGATATGCTAACAACTGTATTGCGTCATCTGGCTTTTCTCTTGACAGGAGTATTACCAGAAGTAAGTGACAAACCACACAGTCATAGAAATGCCATGGGGTGGACGCCATTATACTAGTCTTTGATGCAAGTACGACCTGAAGGGAGCAGTAAGATTTAGGTACAAAGGGCATGATGAGAGAGCTCCAAATAAGCTATGCAAAGACTAAAGGCGGGCTTTTGGAGAAACTGTCACCAGAAACATGCTGACTTTTAGCTGTACGTTTTTAAGTTGGAATCATGTCTTGGCTATAAAAAAATGTTTCTTTATTTTGGCAGATTAAAACAGGCATGAGGCATGTCAGGTTTTTGGATGGCATCTGTGTGTGCCTACACGGCCATATAACACAAAATGTGGAATTTTATCATTAGAATATTTCGCATTTAGCAAGTAAATATACTGAATCAGCAGTTCAGAAGAGCAGATTACTAGGACAGCAAAGAGAAAGTACACAGCCATGAATAATATCTGGAGTCAGACCTGAAACAAGAGCTCAGCTTAGCTACTCATTCGGGGTAAAGACAAGTGGGGCATAAATGCACAGCCCTGGGCCCCCACCAACAGAGCGCTGATTCCCAGCCCCCCACTCATGCTCCTGGAATCTAAGAAGTGCAGTGGTTGAAGCGTGTGACCCGGCAGCCTCATCCAGAACGCCCCCCTCCCCAAACAGCTCTAGCCACCTGACCCTTCTCAATCCCCAGCACCTGGAGGGATCCAGGCATCCAGTGGCAGCCCCTCTCGGAGCACTATTCTAAAGTCTGCAACAGTGCAGCCCCCCCTGGGAGGCAGGACATAACTGGGAGGGTAATACCGACCGCAGCTTGGTGGGTTAATGCTCCTCTTGCAGAGAGGAGTGCACTGTTCACTAGTGAGAGCACTCATATGTGTGGGTTTGTAGTGGCACGAAAAAGGCCAAGGAGCGTGTCACAGCGCTTCGTGCAGGTGCAATGGTTTAGGAGCTACAATACTGGTTTGGGTACGTAATGGGGAGCTTGCGCTCTGTATATTATAACAGTAGTGTAAGAGTTAGCAACAAAGCAGAGACCTTATAATAACCAAGACCACTGGGAATATGCGGCAGGGGAAGGCCAAATCATGCGACAGGGTTGAGAAAATTATGCGACACATTTTATGATAGTATTAACTCACTATTTTGCCATTTTTACACTTGTTAACACTGTCTGGGCATTGGTTGCACGGCACCTTACTGGTTTCAGTTCAACACTCAAATATAGCAGTAGCAACAGAAAGATGACCAGTCAAGCTATGCAAAGGGCAATCCACTGCGCAGTAACTTGTGTCCCTGCGCTTTTAGTAACTTCAGAAACGTTTGAGACGAAAAACATTTTTTTTGTTAAAATCTGCAAATGATCCGCAGATGGTGAATTATGTGTCAAATATATAATTATGCGAAAAACGCAGGGGCATCAGAATCATCGCATAATTCCAGTGGCCTTGATGAGAACAGACAGGGTGGGCTGCCGTATTCAGCCGCGGTCAGTAGACGGAGGGTAGTGTTGTTGGGAGAGGAATGAATGTGCCCTGCCTGCCTGGTATTATAGACGTGCGCTCTGCCCCGAGTGACCCCTGCCGTAGGTTACCTGGTCACCAGTGCATTCTATGGATGGATTTTTGGAATAATGGTATCCGTCAGCTTGCTAGTCCTGGGTCTTGCTGACAACAGCACGAGGAGAGGGTGGGGTTGTACAAGAGGTGTGCAGAGGATCATGGAGCAGAGAAGAAAAGGGGAAAGGAGCGAAGGTAAGTACAGAAAGAGAGGGAGGAGCCTTAGAGAGGAAAGAAGAGAGAGCAGCAGCAATATCAGGGGGCGAGGAGGTCAAAGGGGACTTGAAGAGGAGAGGCTGGGGGGAGAAAAAAAGAGGGTTTTAAGGGGAGGGAGAGGAAACATCACCCAAGACAAGAAAATACGTAAAGACAAGAAAAAGGGAGACTGCCTTGAGCCCCTTTGTCCTTAAAGTGACTGGGAAAGAGAAAAATGGGGGAAAAAGAGGTAACTAAAGGAAGGGCTTTAAAAAAAAAGAAATCAAAAACTAGCCTGATAGTGATTATTGGTAGTTAAGAAGGTCATTCACTAAGTTGGTTTTGTTGTCTGGTCAATGCTTTTCTTTGTGAAACATTCTTCATAGCAGGCATTTGTCAGAACCAGGGCTAGATGTACTGAAAACTGGTTGCAAAGAGTAGCCACAAATTGCACACCAACCTTTTGTGACGAGTAACGTATGTTGCAAACCAAACTATGTACTTATAGCATTATGGAACTAGTAGTTTACTTATGGTCTACAACAGTGTTTCCCAAACTGTGGTCCGCGGACCCCCAGGGATCCTTGACACATTCCCAGGGGGTCCTCAAGCAGCAATTTTAAAATCACAACAAAGTTCCTTGTAGAATTAGCAGTGTTCCAGCAACAATAAAAGTGTCAAGATAACGTCAGTGATTAATGTACCTGCTGGAGAGAGATGAGAGTTTTGTCCAGTGGCAGCTTTGACTTATCTAATGTAGCACAGAGGGTTAATATGCCTACTGCAAAGAACGTGTACCATGCATTTTAAAAAACAGTATTTTATGTGCATGGGTTAGTGGGTTACTGCTTTTGTCACAGAGATTCTTTTGTTACTGTGCAGTTCATAAGTGACAATCGTAATCTAGCACAGTGACCTATAAACTGTCATCAAAGAGCTGCTTGCAAACTGCATGGTACAAGTTAGAAACATATGTTTTTCCAAATCTTTCATTATCCTGATGCTGCTAAAAAGGTTTATTTGGGTGGAAATACATTTTTTATTGTTAAAGTCAATGCTAACCACTGTGTTATGTTCTGAATCCTGAGTTTGTGCTTCTCCAGACCAAGCACTCTTTAAAAATGCCTACCAGTATGAATGACATGTGAATCCTACACCTTGTAGTCGCATTTGCCTTATGTAACATTTTCTATATACTGATTTACACGTATGAATCATTGTCTCTATGGGGCAGATTTACAAGGAAAGTGACTCAGTGAGTGCCGCAAGCCATTTGGCTCCGCCGCACTGAGTCACTTTCAAAACACAGGGATGCAACATATTTACAACAATGTGTCGCATCTCTGTGCTTCCCCCTGCGCTGGCGCAAAAACTGCTGCCATGCGCCTGCACAGGCACCCTTGCACCATGGTGCAAGGATGCCTGCGTCGTGGGGAGATTGTTTATATGCAGGAAGGGCTCCCTTCCTGCATATAAACAATAAGAAATGGCGTTTTTCAACTTCTAAGTGTGCTGCATTAGCACACATAGAACTTGAAAAACGTCATTGTTTTACTGATTGTTTATGTGCAGGAAGGGACAGCTTACTGTACATAAACAGTCACCAGGGGTGATTTCCTCTTTCTATGCGTGCTGCAGAATGCAACACGCATAGAAAGAGGAACATAACAAGGAGAAATGAATACATTTCTCCTCGTTGCGCCTCTCTACGCCTCCCCCGTGGAGGCATAGCATTCAGACACATTTTCAGGTTTACGATTTCTAGTAAATCTGGAAATGTGTCTGGTTTCATGGGTGTTGCGTGGGAACACCCACAGCAACACCCATGGAACGCCCCTTTCACGAAAAGTGCTGTGTGCAAATGGGCCATATTTACAAGACCAGGAGAATTCACGCACTGTGGTTTTTCCTGCCTTGGAAATATGGGGCACTAAAATGCACCACCGGTGCGTCACTTTTTGTGACGCACCCGTGGCGCAAGGGGCTTGTAAATCTGCCCCTATGTGTATGTGATGTAAAGTGCTCTGACATCCTACAATGGTATGAGAGATGCTATAAAACAAATGAAATACATGTGACAGAGGGGCTATGGAGAGATGAGAGGCACTGTTGGAGGGTGATAATAAGGGAATCATTGAAGAACCCCAACAAAGATTGTCGTATCCTGGTGCATGGTAAGGTCATCATTTACTATTCTTTAAAAGCTGATACAATTCAATATATAATGATACATTTGTTGTAGAATGCACCATTGTTTCCTAAATTTTCTTGGGGGGAGGGCCTCCCAAAGCCCCCTTTGTAGTGGTCATGCTCACTCACTGCACTTGGTGTGCACTGTATGGGGACTGGTCTGAAAACATTTACCAGGGCTGCTTTGGTTTTCCAGTCTGGCCCTGGCAGGAGCCTTGTACTGCAAAATAAAACCAACCATTTAAAAGTTAGTCACGGAGATGCAGCACTAACCTTCCTCTTCTTTTGCAAATTCTTTCAATATAAAATACTAAACTCCTTAGTAATTTGAGTATTTTGTGTGCACACGTGTGTTTATTGTTTTCGAATTACTGTTTTAATGTTTGAAATTTAATTCATACAAATTGCTTGGGGGTCCCCGGCTTTCAGTGATGACTCAATGGGGGTCCTCAGGAGTCAAAAGTTTGGGAACCAGTGGTCTACAAGACTGTGCGTGCTGAGGCCAGGGGCGGGGACGGGGTTAGATTTAGAAGTTGAAGTAACCGGTAATCCTAAACCCACGAGAACAGACTTTAGCTACTTTTTAAAAATGTTACTTACAGCTTCTCTGCTGCCATCCCCGGGCCGAGAGCGGGCATTCATAGACTGCGAGAGCGAGACACAGTCAGACGAGCCCATTTTTTGCCACCCTCCACAGATTTAGCCCAGTACTCTCTCTCTGAAGCAGGGGAGGGACGATACTTCAAAGGCAGGGGACAGGCGGGCAAGACTTTAACTTAACCCCGGCCGGGCCCGCCCCTATCATGATATAAGTGTACGCAGTTGAGTGTACGGCCGGTGGCGGCTACTAGGCCAGGCAGTGCAGTGCAATGAGTGCAGTGTATCACTCTGTCTGCATCATATTCATGATCATCGAATTTTGTGGAGCCGGACTCAGCTACCACCACCACGGTGACCTGACGACCGTCACGCCGCCACGCTCCAAAAAGAACAAGCATTTGCAATGCAATAAGTCTCGCAATTGCGAGATTGAGCTATTGGCATTGTAAATGACAATGCCTTTTATTTATGTGTTTAAAAAACCTGCAATAATAGAAGGCATTGTCATTTACAATACCAATATGTTAAAGTTTCTAAAATGCGAGACCTATTGCATTGCAAATGCTTGTTATATCTGGTGCTGGGCAGGATCAGGTTTCTCGACAGCTGTTCGGAAATTGGAGGTCGAGGACCATCGCTCAGGGATGATGGTGGTCCGAGTAGAATTGTAAATTGTGGGCCTGAGTGCTATGTAAAGTATCCTGCAGTGAGAAATTGTAATTAGATAGATAATCTCTGGTAATTTTAGCAGGATGCAACTGTTCGCTCGTACTGTCTTTGAGATGTGCTATAATTTCTGAATATGATAATGTGAAGACAGCTGTTTATCTTTCTCTGGCTCATGTAGAATGCTTAATGTTAAGGCTATACTTTTCTCTGATGCTATGTTTTGGATAAATAAAAATGATATCTGTACCCAAAACTAAATGTTTGGGCAAGTCATTGTTTCGTTTGATTTGGTGGGGGGTGGGGTCTCCTGGGCCTATGTTTTCACGCACATACTCATAGCTGTTAATCATATCTTTCTTATTCTGATCTTAGATGCTCTTACTTAGATATTCCAATCTTTGTCTCATAAAACAATGAGAAATGGTGTTCTCTTACACAATGTACCTAATGCGCACTCGTATGTGACAATAATCAATTGGCATATTTCTAATGTAATATTTATCAAAAAGAGTATGACCCCGGATTCGTTTTTTGATGATTTCTCCTATTATTTGAATTACTCACTTACTTAATTTGTTTAAAAATGAACATTTGATGTACTCACAAATTTGAACATTTATTTAATATGGTTCAATGTGAATTTCTACACTCAGGAAGTTTCACATTTTCGCACCCAACAGCTTAGAACACCCGCATTCCATTCGCCAAATAATATAAAGGTGTCGTTTTCAGGTCTTTGTACCACGTCCACCAACTGAAATGCCCTGATCTACGTTTAACAAAAACTTAGCAAAATAATTAAAGAAAACTACTACCACTGAACTACCTAAGGAAGTATGGGTGTATATCGCCACGCAATGTGATAGTGTGGGTGCTTTATTTTCTAGAGTTATCTCTCCAGGCGCTTTCCTAAACTGTGAATCCATACGCGCCTACAGTGGAATCTGTTACAAATTGGCAGTCGATCACAGTCATTTCTCGTACCATCCCCGTAGTATTGAGAAAAGCTTTCAAGGAGAGGTCTAAAATGGTCAGGAAATGTTTTTTTTCCCGAGGCTGTTACAAATTGCAGCGAAAGAATGTCGGAAATACATTCGCTGGGGTTCAATGTTTTATGTAGAAGCTCACAGTAGGAATTTTAGTGCAAGGTTGTCTCTAGTGCACCGGGGCACACTGCCAGAGGTATAGTCAGGCCCACGCCAAACGTGCGGTGGGGTGAGCAGGGGTGTGGGAGGTGTATGGCGGCGCGAGGTGAGGAAGAAACCCTTCAGAGCCCTCCATTCAGCATAAGCAAATGAATGTTTGAGATTCAGGGGCCTCTTATTTTGCGCTACACCACTGCGCTCAGCACAATACAGCAAAAATGGCTCTGGGAGCAGCAACCTGTCAACAGTCCAACACGCTGTCAGGGACTTGGCCTTTTTATATCATAACAAAGCGTTTTTACGACGCTCCTAATAAAGCATGCCCACTTTCCTTCCCCCACGTGAAGATAATTTGCTGTCTATTCCCAGTGTCTTGCATACGAAGATTAACATTTGCATTAGCATTTCCATACATCAGGGGACCAATTTGCCACATCCGGCACCTTGATGGGTGTTTCTTCTGACTTTAGACTTTTGTTTTTGCAGTTCTATATAGCACGAGCTTGACCCGAAGGTATTGAGGTCCAGTTACGTTACACAATGACACATTATTTTTTTTGTTGGAGCCGACGCCAAGACTCGAACCTTGTTCCCTGGCTCTGAAGTCGGCAGCTCTGACTATTACGCCAGATAAAACCCACAAATGCCCCTCTCTCGAGTCTGGGCTCTATCTAGCCAGTCTAAAGACCACCCTAGGATGGCAGTCTGCGGCCCTCCCATCCTACAGCAGAGAACGAAGATCAAGTCTTGGCGTGGGTGCACCAAGCTGTGTGATTCCGGGCACACCATTTAATGTTTTGTGGCCAGAAAAAAAAACAAATGTGTAATGAAATCTAGTGCTCCTGTAAAGCACTCCATCCCCATAGGACTCGGAGGAGTTTGTGTAAATGTGTAACTAAAAAAGTATTCTCTGTTTTTGTGACTACTGGTTCCCCGCACCGGAATAAACCGAACCAAAATCCTGCTCCTAATCCCTTTCTTCCTGTTGCCTGCCCCGAGTCGTACCAGCAGTTTTACGTTCAGATCACCTCTGTTGTTTCACGAGGACTGTGTGTCACAGATCTCACTGTGGACAGCCCTGCGCAACGCTACGTGAGACCTAACAAGTGCATGTACAGGGGAAAGCACAGGAGACAGAGCAAGAATTGAAGGAGAAAGAGAGTGAATCAGAGAAAATAAGAAAATAAATCACGAAAACGAAAGTACCACCAAAACACGAACAAAATGCTCCTAGCACGCCTCCACGCTGGAAAGTGAAAGCGCTCCATGCGCGCGCTGTGTTGAAACGCCGTGTGCACATCACCTGTCCCTACGCGTGCACATCTCCTGTCTCCCTTCCGAACAGAAAACGACGACAATAGATCTCGCCAAGGCGTGCAGCGCATGCGCTGCGTCGCTAGGCGAGACCTAAAAACAGCGTTGGTTTGGCATGGTGATGAGACTTAACTTAACTTAGACTTAATTTACCTGCTGTACTCGTGGTGGGCCAGGCGCCTGCCGGGACACACACTGACTGCGCACTCACTGCCTCCCTTTATTGACCAACTGGTTCCGTAACCGTTAGGCGGGATGGGGCCTGGTATTGCTTTGAACGGATGACTCGCGGTGGGGTGCGCATGCGTGTATGCTGGGGGCGGCGTGGCAGCAATCTGGAAAAAATCTGCGCACGCTGTAGCAGTAGCCCCCGCCCCGCCCGCAGAACCAAATCCAGTCTGCCCAAATCATACTATTGGCATTATGGCTACTGGCAGTGGCTACTACTTAACTTAGTAGAGTACTTAAAGTAAATTTACCTGTGCTGTACCCGAAGAGGGCCGGGCTCCAGCGGCCGGCCAGGACACTCACTGCCTTATTGACTGAATGACTCAGTGGTTCCTGTTAGGCGGGAGTCGGGACTGGGCCCCTGGTGGTGGTATTGCTCAGTAACTGGCTGTGCCTGTGGCTTGAGTTGCCTAACGGATGAGACTCGCGGTGGGGTGCGCGTGCGGGTAAGCTGGGGCGTGGCAAATCAATCTGGAAAAAATCTGCGCACGCTGCTGCACAGCCCCTACCCCCGCATAACCAAAATCAAGCCCAATGAATCAGTGTCCCGACCTGCCCACCGGCAATAATGACTGAAGTAAGGGCCCAATCAACAATCAAGCAACATCTGACTCACTCGGGAGACGGTCAAGAGAAGAAAACTGAACAACACT
Organism: Calotriton arnoldi; assembly: GCA_963921515.1. NCBI lineage: Eukaryota > Metazoa > Chordata > Amphibia > Caudata > Salamandridae > Calotriton > Calotriton arnoldi. The sequence continues at coordinate 1,812,532 of CAWUFW010000528.1, read as the reverse complement.
AGTCTGCGGCAGTGCGGCTGCGCCGACGCCGAGTCTACTTACAGTGAGGAGGTAAATTAAATATGTAAATTTAATTCAGTATCAACTTCAATGCAATATGTGTCGTGCAGAGTGTAGACCCGGCCCTGATGATTAAGTGCCGGTGCTAAGCACCGGAAAGCACCGGCACAAATTAAGCACTGAACATCACTGTATTTTCCGTGTCCTTAAGGAAAGATCTAAGTAGGTCTAGAGCTTAACCCGTTATACCGACAGTCTTGAGCCGCTGGCATAGTGTTATATGATCTACATATTGAAGGTCGCAGATAGGTTCAGCAGGATCTGAGCAACATTGCCTCCTTCATCAAGGATAGCTTTGAGTTCATCAGTTGCTTTGATGAGCGCTGTCTCTGTACTGTGGTCTGATCTAAAACCAAACTGTGTTGGGTCTAACAAATCATGCTCTTTAATAAATTGAGTGATTTCAGTATTCATGATTTTTTCAATGATTTTGGCAGGAAAAGGGAGTCTGGAGATAGTTTGATAGCTAGACGAGACGTCAGGATCAAGATTGGATTTTTTAAAGAGTGGAATGATAGTAGCTTTCTTCCAAGGCGCGGGAAGGCAGCCTGACAGAAACATAGAATTAAAGATGTTCGTCAGAACATTTGCAATAGGTTCAGGGATTTGTTTAAGCACCGAGGGGGAGCAAGGGTCAGTTGGAGATTCAGGGCCTCATTTATGAGAAGTGTCGCATCGCTGCGTGAAAGCAGCAATGCACACTTCTCACTGCGCCTTCCTTGTGACCCGAATGATGCGTCATATTTACTGTATGACGCATCATGTCGCAAGGAATGACAGATACGTCAGTTTTACTGATGTATCTGGCAGTGCAAAAGTGGCGCATTGCTGGAGTTGTGTCGGAAGCGTGACGCAACTCCAGCAATGTGCCTTTCACAAAGGGCAAGCCCCATGTGAAAGGGCCTGCGTCACCCTTACGCCTGCCGTGAGGCAGGCATACGGTTTGGACGCATTGGCATCCTAGAAATGTGGCGCAGCGAAATCTCATAGATTTCACTGCGCCACTCCTACGACCCTTTCATGCAGGGGAACACCCACCCTGCATACATTATACCTGACGCAGGTATAATGTAGCGCAGGGGTTTACGAAGTGACGCATCTACCTAGATGCGTCACTTTGTAAATATGGCGCAACATTATTTACGCCGCTGCTGCGTCACTAAAAGTGACGCAACGGCGGCGCAAAAGTGACGCAGGCCTTCATAAATAAGGCCCTCAGATTTAGTGGTCTGAAAAAGATGCTCCAACTGAGTCGTGGAGACTGGGCTGAAACTAAGCAATTCTATAGGGTAAGTTTCGTTAAAGTTCCTCTTCATAACTGAGAGGTTTTTTTTGTTGTTGTTGCGTATTTATATAGCGCGAACTCGACCCGAAGGTATTGGAGCGCTTTACATGAGCACCGTATTTACATTACACATTCAGGCACGGGGAGATTAAGTTATTTGCCCAGAATCACAGGATGTGGACGCGACCCCGAGGCTCGAACCCTGGTTTCCGGCACCAAAGGAGTTCAGCAGGTTGTGGGACAGGGTGGTTGTTCCCAGATATGCTAAAATGATTGTAGATTTGATCCACCTTGTTACTGAAGTATTGAGCAATATTATCACAGAATATTTGACTACTATTATTTTCTTTAGCTACAGGAGGTTTTGTAAGTTTCTTTATAACCTGAAAAAGCTCCCTAGTGGAGTTTTTTAAGGATTCTATTCGGGACGTAAAGTACACAGTTTTTTCTTTGATCAGAAGAGTTTTGTATTTGGACAGAGTACGTCTGTATAGTTCCTTCTTGTGAGCTTCATATTTAAGTCTCAATTTCCTCTCTTGTCGTCTGAAGTTTTGCTTTTCTAGACAAAGAGCCTCTGAGTACCAGGGCTCGGAGGGTTTGCTCCTGTTTTGTCTAATGTCTTTGGGGGGGAGCTAGTTGTAAGAAAGCAGCATCTAGCCAGTTTGAGTAATTCTGGGCGGCCTTACCAGAGTTCGGGGAGGAGGGAGGCAGACTTTCTAAAAGCTGCGTCTGAAATTGGCTGAGGTTTAAGTTCTTCCATGCTTGATAGGAGATCAGGCCCTTTTGCTTGTTAATAACTGGAGTCTCTATAGGAATTTCTAGCTGAAAGAAAATAGCGAAATGTTCGGACCATGCGAGGGGTAGGATGTTGAAACTATTGAACGAGTCATTGTTGCTAGAGATGGTATCCAGTGTGCGGCCTGCTATGTGGGTGGGATTATGGATCAGCTGAGTGAGCCCAAAATCATTCATAGTTTCCAGGAGGTCCCTGGTGTCTTTCTCTTCAGTTGAGTCTAAATGGAAATTTAAATCTCCCAGAATTGTGAAATCTGAAATACAGATGTCTCCTTCCAGGAGAGTGTTAATGGTATTGAATAACCTACTTTTTGGTCTGGGTGGGCTGTAAATAGGCAGCCCTCTAAAGGAATTATTTTTTGTCAGTTCGATCCCGAAAGATAGGGCTTCACAGTCTTTATTGGACGCGGCTGTGAATCTAGCCCTAATCTGATCCCTGTAAATGATTCTGAGCCTGCCTCCTCTTTTTAGGAGTTGGTCTAGTCTGAAAATAGTATATCCTGTTGGGACTGCGGTAATCCCATCCGGGGTGGAGGTACAATTAGCCCATGTTTCTGTAATAAACATGATGTCAATTTGGTAGGATTCAATAAAAAATGGACCTTTCCGTGGCGTTTTTAACCAGGGACCAGGCGTTGACGAGTGTACAGCGGTACAAAGCGGGGGGAAGGATTGAGGTGCGCTCTGAGCATGGTGCGAGAAGACTTAACGGTAGAAGGGGAGCTGCGAGAGAAAAACCACATGATTTGCAGTCAGCAGTATTTCCTAAACAGAGGGAGTGCATAATAAAACAGGGACAAGCATTAGTGGATTCTCTGAGGGTGAGTAGCTCCTTACCTGAGTATCTCATAATCGTATTGGGATCTACATTAAAACCGGCAGGGGTTCCGGCACTAAGCACGGTCCAGGCGTGGACGGGCGCAGACGGGCTTGCCTTTGGCATGCTAGCGGCGCACCCGCTTCGTGCGTCTGCGCTACAGCCCGATTTAAATATTCCTCCATATGAGGGTGGGCGTGTCTACATGCCAGCGCCGTAGCGTGAGTCAGAGATTCTTGACAAACGGTTGGGGAAAGTAAACAGGGGCAAATCCAGGGCCCAGCCACACCGCTTTCCCTGCACAGGCTCCAGGACCAGACCAAGTACCTAAGACACTCTTAGCCTACAAGGAAAAAAAAGAAATGCGGTAAGAGTGAGGTAGAATGCACCACATCACAAATGCTCTGCTGAGCTGCGCGTCCGCACTACAGCCCGATTTAAATATCCCTCCATACGAGGGTGGGCGTGTCTACACGCCAGCGGTAGCGCGAGTGAGAGATTCCTGACGAACGGTTGGGGAAAGTAAACAGGGGGCAAATCCAGGGCCCAGCTATCCCGCTTTTCCTGCACAAGCTCCCCTGTGAGAGAAAGTTTCTGGGAAATCAAGTTAAAAGAAATGAAATTGTGAGGAAGAAAAGCATAAAACCATTAAAAATGTGAAGGGCACTGACCCTTCCAAGATGGTGCCCAATTTGGTAGTAGGGAGCCAGGCAACTCCAGGAAACCAGCCCGAGTGCTTAGCACACTCGAAGCCTACAAGGAAATAAAAGAAATGAGGTAAGAGTGAGATAGAATGCCCTGCCTCACAAATGCTCTGCTGAGCTGCACGTCCGCACTACAGCCCGATTTAAATATCCCTCCATACGAGGGTGGGCTTGTCCACACGCCAGCGCCGCAGCGCCAGTGAGAGATTTCTAACAAACGGTTGGGGAAAGTAAATGGGGCAAATCCAGGGCCCAGTCACCCCGCTTTCCCTGCACTGGCTCCCCTGTGAGAGAAAGTTACTGGGAAAACAAGATAAAAGAAATGAAACAGTGAGGAAGTGTTAGAAATGGGATTTTTGGTAGGCTAGGGCATGTGCCAAAGCCAGGCAGAAACCACCACTCTAGTCAGGATAAGGGAGTTACACTCCTAAAATAACCCCTGCTCAACCCCTTGGTAGCTTGGCACGAGCAGTCAGGCTTATCTTAGAGGCAGTGTGTAAAGCATTTGCACATAACCAACGGTAATACAGTGTAAGCACTACAAAAGGACACCACACCAGTTTAGAAAAATATCCAATATTTTTATATACTTAAGACAAGACCAAAAACGATAAAAATCCACAATACAGTACTTAGAGATCTTCAGTTATCAAAATAACCTTGAATAACAGTTCCTTGAAGTCAATAGCTCCGTCCGGGGCTATCACGGCGTCGTGAACAAACAAATCCAAACAGTTCTGGCTGACCGCGGCGTCGCGGGCCAGCTACGGTGTCGGGAAGACCCGCAAACAGTACCTTTTTGAAATGCAGGGTGTCGGCGACCTCTTGTTGGGCGTCCGAAAGCACGGCGTCCACAGGCGTCGGTTCCGGAGGTCGGTGCAGGGGTCGTCGGGCCCTCGAAGTGGCACGCGTTGCAGATTGAACTCCTCTCTGTTGAAGTCAGGAGCGCTGGCGTCGGTAGGCGTCGGGTGCTGCCGGGCGAAGTGCAGCGGTGCGGTGTGTGGTGCCCTCAGGTCGCGGTGCGAGCAGCGGCTCGGTGGCGGCATCAGATGGCGTCGTCGGTGAGACCAGGGTCGCGGTGCGAAGTAAATGCGGTGCTCGTTGCGGTGCTGGCAGGTCGCGGTGCAAGCAGCGGCGTCGTCGTTGCTGGAGCGCTGTCGTCTGGAGTCGATGGTGCCGGCGTCGGTAGGCCAAGGCTGCGGTGCGGGATGAGGGTGGTGCGTCGTGTAACTTTACAAGCGGTGCCCTAGAACCACGGTGCAAGCAGCGGCGTCTATTTCGGCGTGGAGCGGCGTCATCGGAGAGGCCAAGGCGTAGTCGTTAAGTGAGGCGGTGCGGTGCCCACAGGTCGCGGTGCGAGCAGCGGCTCGGTGGCGGCGTCAGCAGGCATCGTCGGTGAGACCAGGGTCGCGGTGCGGCGTTGCGGCCGTGCCCTCTGCGGTGCCTTCAGGACACGGAGTCAGGAGCTGCGTCGTAGACGGCGTCAGGTTGCTTTTTCCTTTGTTGCAGCACAAAACACACAGTCCCCAGTGCTGAGGGCAGAAGAGCTTGAAGTCTTTGCTATTCCTGAGACTTCTTGAACAGGGGGCAAGCTCTACCTCAAGCCCTTGGAGAAACTCACAAAAGTAGATTGAAGAAAGTTCAGTCCAATCCTTTCACTGCCCAAGACAGAAGCAGCCACTGCAGGCCAACACAGCAAAGTGGTAGTTCCTCCTCACAGCTTCTCCAGCTCTTCTTCTTGGCAGTCTTCTTGATCCAAAAGAGTTCTAAAGTTCAGGGGTCTGGGCCCCAATATTTATATCCCAAAATCCTTTGATCTCTTAGGCAGAGAGTGTCTGTGCCCAGCCAGAACCAGTTCTGCCTTCTCTGATGTGACTTCCTGGCAGGAGGTGGAGACGGCATGGTCAGAGGCAGACCAGGCCCTTTGAGGTGCAAGGAAATCTCCTCCCCCTTCCCCAATTGCAGCCCAGGCCTATTCAGCCCTTTCCTGACCCACCTAGACTATCTGGAGACACTCCTGCTCCCCAGCCTTCTGTCATCCAAAACCCAGACAGGCAATCCACATTGCAGCAGAGGCACACGGGATGACTGAGCAAGAAAATACCTACTTTCTAAAAGTGGTATTTTCAAACACAGAATGTAAAAATCACCTTCACTAAAAGATGCATCTTTAGATTCTGAGTTCAGGCATACTAAACTTTATTTTCCTACCTAATTCCCCGGGCCAGTTATGTTTATAAGATGTTATAAACAAACTCCCCATTCTGTCCTATGCGGAACAGGTAGCCTTGCAATAGCGAAAACGAAATTGGCCGTAATTCGCTATCAGGACATGCCACACACACCAGGGCATGTCCTACCTTTCACATACACTGCACCCGGCCCACAGGGGTACCTTGGGCCTACCTTAGGGGTGGCTGACATGTAAGAAAAGGGAAGGTGAGGGACTGGCAAGTGTGTGCACTGGCCAAGTCGACATGGCAGTTACAAACTGCGCGCAGACTCCGCAATGGCGGGTCTGAGTTACCTTTTCAGGGCTACTCACGTGGGTGGCACAATCAGTGCTGCAGGCCCACTAGTAGCATTTGATTCACAGGCCCTGGCACACTTAGTGCACTTTACTAGGGACTAACAAGTAAATCAAATATCCAGTCATGGAAACACCAATCCATAACACATTTTACCACAGGAGCACTTGCACTTTACCACTGATCAGCAGTGAGAAAAGTGCGCAGAAACACTACGCCAGCAAAAACAGAGTCAAAACCGGGAGGTCAGAAAGCAAAAACTCAGGAGAAACACGCCAAAAGATGCCAAGTCTAACACATGTCCCCTCCAGCTGAAAGTAGGGAGAACTACCCACCCTCCTGGGAGTTCTCTTCACTAAGGCGGAAGAACCTGGACAGACCATCTGCATTGGCGTGTTCTGTGCCAGGACGGTGTTCCACCGTAACGTCCATTCCCTGTAGGGAGATGGACCACCTCAGCAGTTTTGAATTCTCACCCCTCATTTGCATCAACCATCTGAGGGGCCTGTGGTCTGTCTGAACCCGGAAGTGAGTCCCAAACAGGTATGGTCTTAGCTTCTTCAGAGCTCAGACCACAGCGAAAGCTTCCCTTTCTATGGCACTCCACCTCTGTTACCTGGGGAGTAGTCTCTGGCTAAGGAAGACTACAGGCTGGTCTAGGCCCTCTTCGTTCAGTTGTGACAGCACACTCCCACTCCATGCTCTGAAGCGTCAGTCTGCACGACGAATTCCTTGGAGAAGTCAGGTGCCTTGAGCACGGGTGCCGTGCACATGGCGGCCTTCAGGGCATCAAAAACCTTCTGGCAGGACTCGGTCCAGATCACCTTCTTGGGCTGCTTCCTGGAAGTCAGCTCTGTTAAGGGGGCAACAATGGTGCCATACCCCTTAACAAAGCTCCTGTAGTACCTGGTGAGTCCTAAGAAGGCCCTCACCTCTGTCTGGGTCTTGGGGGGGCTCCCAAGCCAGAATTGTGTCAACCTTGGGTTGTAGGGGCGCCACCTGGCTGCTTCCTACCGGGTGTCCCAAGTACACCACCGAACCCTGCCCGATCTGGCACTTACTGGCCTTGATCATGAGGCCTGCCCTCTGCAGCGCCTTCAACACTTCACTGAGGTGCTACAAGTGTTCTTCCCAGCTGGAACTGAACACTGCGATGTCATCCAGGTAGGCGGCACTGAAATCCTCCAGCCCAGCCAACACCGGGTTGACCAACCTCTGAAAGGTGGCAGGGGTATTCTTCAACCCAAAGGGCATCACCTGGAACTGGTAATGCCCTTCTGGGGTTGAAAATGCTGACCTCTCCTTAGCCCCATCGGTTAAGGCAATCTGCCAGTACCCAGACGTTAAATCAAACGTGCTGAGGAATTTGGCAGCTCCCAACCGATCAATGAGCTCATCAGCTCTGGGGATGGGGTGTGCGTCAGTCCTGGTGATGGCATTGAGCCCACGGTAGTCCACACAAAACCGCAGTTCTGGAGTGGCACCGGGTGCAGCAGCCTTTGGGACCAAGACCACTGGGCTGGCCCAAGGACTGTTGGAAGGTTTGATCACCCCTAACGCCAACATCTTAGAGACCTCATCTTTAATGCTGGCCTTGACCCGGTCAGTCAACCTGTAAATCGTGTGCTTCACAGGAGGGCTGTCACCGGTGTCCACGTCATGGGTACACCAGTGAGTAACACCTGGGGTCAGGGAGGACAGTGGGGCAAACTGTCCCAACAACTGGTGACAGTCGCTCTGCTGCTCTGGAGTCAGTGTAGGGGAGAGGATCACACCTTCCACTGACCCATCGCGCTCCTTGGTAGAAAGGAGGTCAGGGAGAGGTTCACTCTCCTCTTCCACCCCATTTATTTATTTATTAAGGAGTTTTATATAGCGCTAGCCAGACCCGAGGGTATCGGAGCGCTTCACAACAGTTTTTGAGCAAGATTCATACAATAAAGCAGTATTCTACATATAGGTTCGGAAGTCCAAGTGTGCTGAGCAGCATTGAGGTAGTACATGAGTCCTGAGATAACCTCATAGAGTGCACGTTGTCTAGGGGTTGATCCAATAAAGCAGTATTATGCATATAGGTTCGGAAGTCCAAGTGTGCTGAGCAGCATTGAGGTAGTCCGTGAGTCCTGAGATAACCTCATAGAGTGCACGCTGTCTTGGGGTTGAACCACTTGGGGGGGGGAGGAGCAGTTAGGGGTCAAATAGCAGGAAGGAGGTAAGTCTTAGAGCTACAATGTCTGGGAGAGACGATGAGCAGGGATTTGCAATTAGATGGCGGCTATCCATTCGGGAGGGAGCGGTTGAGGAAAAGGACTTTTAGGTGTTTTTTAAATTTTGTGAATGACGAGATAGTCCTGATACCGACTGGGATGGCGTTCAAGATTTTGGGTGCGTTTCCGGCAAAGGACCGTGCTGCAGTTTTTTGTTTGCGTGTTTTCATAGGAATGAGTAGTAGGGTGCTGGAGCTCCTGAGGTTTCTTGTCTGACCAGCCCTCTTGAGTTTAGCAGCCAAATACTCAGGTTTTCCTGTGTGCAGGGCTTTGTGTGTGAGGCAGGCAGTTCTGAAACTGGCACACAATTCGACTGGGAGCCATTTTAGTTCTCTGAGTGCTGGTGAAATGTGGTCGTATTTCCTGATTCCAGTGACCATTCTAGCTGCTGCGTTGAGAGTAGTTTTGAGGGGAGCTAGATGAGATTTTGTTGTACCAGTGAGGGTGGCATTCCCATAGTCGAGTTTGGATAGCACTAGTGATTGGGTGGCTTGTTTGAGGTCGTTGGTTGGGATGAATGGTTTTATTTTGTTAAGTAGCTTCAGGTTGACGAAGGCACTCTTTGCGGAGTTCTTGATGTGTTTGGCCATGTCGAGTTTTGAGCCTAGGGTGATTCCTAATGATTTTACGGAGTGGATCAGAGTGTGATTGCCGTTAAGAGCATCCAAAGCTTTTAGCCATTCTGAAATATGAGGGTTCTCTTCTTTGTTGGAGATGAGGAGGATTTCGGTTTTATCTTGGTTGAGTTTTAAGTGGTTAAGCGACAGCCAATGTTGGATTTCTTTTAGAGTGACATTTAGTCTGTGAATGTCATCTATGGAGGAGGTTTCTAGATAGATCTGGGTGTCATCTGCATAGAGGTGGAAAGGGATGTTAGCATTTTTGAGTAGGGTGGTGAGGGGTTCCATGTATATGTTGAACAGTTGAGGTGAGAGCACTGAACCTTGGGGGACACCCCTGTTGACTGGGTGTAGGTCAGAGGTAAAGTTTTTTATTTTTATCCTTTGTGAGCGTCTGTCTAAGAAGGAGGAGAACCAGCGTAGGACCACCTCATCAGCACCTACCCTTTCTTGCAAAGCCTTGATAAGAAGTTGGTGATCAACCATATCAAAGGCTGCCGATAGGTCTAGGAGAATGAGGAGGCAACATTGGTCGGTATCGAGGGATTTGTGGATGTGGTCTGTGATGTTAAGGATCGCGGTCTCGGTGCTGTAGCCTTTTCTGAAACCCGATTGGTGGGGGTCAAGAAGGTTGATGCTATCCATGTGCTGAGTCAGTTGTTGGAGGACGCATTTTTCAAGGATTTTGGAAAGGAGGGGGAGATTGGAGACGGGTCTGAAGTTGTTCAGTTCCTTGGAGTCAAGGCCTGTTTTTTTTAGTAGTGGCGTGACTTGGCCAACTTTGAGGCATCATCTGTCACCAAGAGCATGCTCACTTCGGACCTCTCGAAGTGGGGCTTGAGGCGGTTCACGTGGAGGACCCTCAAAGGGTTCCTTGGAGCCCGCAAATCCACCAGGTAGGTAACATCACTTTTGCACTCCACCACCTCAAATGGCCCAGTCCACTTGTCCTGCAAGGCACAAGGTTCCACTGGGGCCATGACCCACACTTTTTGCCCAGGTTGAAATTCGATCAGAGTGGCATTCTGGTCATACCACTTCCTCATTTCTTCCTGGCTTGCTTCTAGGTTCGCCTGAGCGAGTTTCCGGAAGCGGGCAGTTTGGTTTCTGAAAGCCAGCATGTAACTGAACACATCCTGGGGAGTTTTCCTGGGAGCTGCCTCCCAGCCTTCCTTCACCAAACTCAGAGGTCCTCTCACAGGGTGACCATACAGAAGCTGAAAGGGACTGAACCCAAGAGACTTCTGTGATACCTCCCTGTATGCAAAGAGAAGGCACGGCAAGAGGACGTCCCACTTACACCTCATGGGTTCTGTTAGACCCTTAATCATGCCCTTCAAGGTCTGGTTGAATCTCTCCACCAGACCGTTACCTTGTGGGTGGTAAGGGGTGGTGAACTTGTAGGTTACACCACACTCCTTCCACAGGGATGTCATATACTTGGATATGAAATTGGTCCCCCTGTCCGAAACCACCTCTCTGGGGAACCCCACTCGGGAAAAGATCCCCATTAATGCCCAGCCCACCACTGGCGCCGCCGTTGTCCTGAGAGGGATTGCCTCTGGGTACCGGGTGGCATGGTCCACCAAGACCAGGATGTACCTGTTGCCCATGGCTGTCTTGGGATCCAGTGGCCACACAATGTCCATCCCTACCCTGTCAAAGGGCGTTCCAACCACTGGAAAAGGTTAGATAGGAGCTTTGACCTTCCTCCCACTCTTACCACTTGCCTGGCAAATTTGGCAAGACCTGCAATGTCCATCTGACTGCCTTCGCATTTGGGGCCAGAAGAAGTGGGTGACAAGCCTGTCAAAGGTCTTGTCCTGCCCCAAATGTCCTGCCAAAGGCACATCATGAGCCAGACCCAGTAGGAAGGTCCTGAAGCGCTGGGGCACCACCAGCACACAGGCTGACCCAGGCTCAGCGACCTTAGGCTCACTGTACAGGAGATCATTTTCCCAGTAGATCCAATGTGAGCCGGACTGATCACCAGCTGCCTGGTCTGCAGCCTGACGCCGCAGACCCTCTAGAGAAGGGCACTCTTTCTGCTCCTTGCAGAACTCCTCCCTGGTGGGACCCCCTTCTTGCTGCCAATGGGTCAGCTTAGAGATGTCCCCCAGTTCGGCTACCTGCTCCCCTGTAGGCACCGGGGCATCCCCCTCAAGGTCCGCCACCTCCCGGTCCGTGGGAACTTCAGGGGCCGGTTTCCCGTGCCCCTTGCCCTTTCTCTTGGCAGGGACTTGGGCCACTGTTTCAGGCTCCAAGTCCTCTTGATCACCCTTTCTGGCCACCATTGACTGAGTGGACACACATGCCCACTCTGGCAACCCAAGTATCTCCCAGTGAGACTTGAGTTCAACATCCTTCCATAAGGACTGCTCCAGGTCGTTACCTAGCAGACAATCTACAGGCATGGAAGGGCTCACAACCACCCTCAAGGGACCTGAGACCGCCCCCCACTCGAAGGGAACCTGCGCCACTAGACACTGGTGCTCTGAATTGTCCACTGCAATTACTTGGTGGAATGTCCCTGGGACTACCTGCTTCTCAGAGACCAGGTGACACCGGACTGAGGTCACACTGGCTCCAGTATCTCTGAAAGCCCCTGGCTTTTTACTGAATAATTCCTGTCCTCCTTGCTCATTGTCTTCAGGATAAATAATATAGCGCCAGGACACACTTGGGTAATCGCTGCGCTTTATAAAAGTTACTAACATAACATAACATAACCCTTTTCCCATTGATGGTCAACCAGGTGCTGTATTTCTTTGTGTTAGGGGGCACCGGGTTTCCTGGGACCATCTCACTGTCCCCTAGTGAGACGAGGGTCATTTCTGCGGGGTCCCCACCCTCCTGTGGGCACTCCTCCTCCCCAAGCGCTACACTAGCCAACACCTTGGACTGCCCACCGGTGGGTGGCTGTGCCCCCTTAGGGCACTTGGTGTCCCCCTTCATGTGACCCACCTGGTCACATGCAAAACACTTGCGGGGGCCGGTCTCAGCAGGCTTTCCTGACGAGATCTCCTGTTTCTTATCTCCTGGGGGATGGGAACCTTTACCCTGGGTGTTAGTTTGGGGCCCTTTAGAGAACTCCTGTGTTTTACCCTTGTTCCCCCCACTTTTCTGCTGGGGACCCTGCCCACCTTTGGCTGAGTCTCCCCCATACGCTTTCCTGTGGACCCTGGTACTCACCCAGCGGTCCGCCTCCATAGCAAGCTTCCTGGGGTCAGTCAGCTTACTATCAACTAGGTGCTGGCGCAGATCTGCAAAACATAGACTAGACAAGTGCTCCCATGCAATCAAATTGTAGAGCCCCTGAAAATCTGTCACATTACTGCCCTTCACCCAGCCATCCAGTGACCTGCAAAACATATCTACACATTCCAACCAAGTGTTGGCATCGGACTTCTTACTGGACCTGAACTAATCCCTGTACTTTTCAGGAGTGAGACCATACTTAGTGAGAAGGGCGTCCTTCATGTCTGGATAGGTGAGGTGATACCCCTTACCCAAAGCTATTAAAGTATCCCTTGCTTCTTCTGGGAAGAGAGGGCACAATCCTGCTCCCCAATTCTCCTCAGGGACCCCATTCATATGTATCGCTGCCTCGTAACCCTGAAACCACCTTTGTATGTCATCCCCCTTCTTGAATTCTTTGCCTACATTCTTAGGGATGTGCACAATCTTGTCTGCCTGTCTTGACAGGTTGCTGCCACCATCTGAGCTGGCTCTACTCCTCTGATCCAGCTCCTTTATCCTGAACTCATGCTCTAACATCATCCTTTTCTCCTCCATGGCTAACCTAAGCTTCTCCAATTCTTCTGCAACTCTCCTTGCTTCCTGCCTGTCCTGGGGACAGGCCACTGCTGCCTGGCCTGGAGGGTTCCCCCCCTCCCAAAAGCACATCCACCCTAGGAATAGGCTCCTCCGCCTCTCCACTGAGATCACCAGACTGCTCGCTGGCAGGTCTGGCTACTTCCCAGGCCCTCAGCTACTTTTGTAGCTCCTCCTTCCTTGTGAGGCCTCTGACTTGGACTTTTAGGTTTTTGCAAATTGATTTCAATTCCCTAACATTGTAGGAGTCCAACCTATCCTCCTCAAAGGCAATTTCCAGGGATGCAACAGATGATGCTCTTGATTCAGGCATGATGAAGTAGCGAGTTCAAACTGGCAAGATCAAAAATAGGCCAAAAAGAAAAAGAACCAGTATGTGGCATGTAATGGTCTGCGATATGGTAGTAGTGCACACCAATCACTGTAAGTCAAGTGCAAATGCAAGTCCTATCCTCACTGCTGACAACCAATGTTAGAAATGCGATTTTTGGTAGGCTAGGGCATGTGCCAAAGCCAGGCAGAAACCACCACTCTAGTCAGGATAAGGGAGTTACACTCCTAAAATAACCCCTGCTCACCCCCTTGGTAACTTGGCACGAGCAGTCAGGCTTATCTTAGAGGCAGTGTGTAAAGCATTTGCACATAACCAACGGTAATACAGTGTAAGCACTACAAAAGGACACCACACCAGTTTAGAAAAATATCCAATATTTTTATATACTTAAGACAAGAAGACCAAAAACGATAAAAATCCACAATACAGTACTTAGAGATCTTCAGTTATCAAAATAACCTTGAAAAACAGTTCCTTGAAGTCGATAGCTCCGTCCGGGGCTATCACGGCGTCATGAACAAACAAATCCAAACAGTTCTGGCTGACTGCGGCGACGTGGGCCAGCTACGGGGTCGGGAAGAGCCGCAAACAGTACCTTTTAGAAATGCAGGGCATCGGCGACCTCTTGTTGGGCTTCCGAAAGCACGGCGTCCGCAGGCGTTGGTTCTGGAGGTCGGTGCAAGAGTCTTCCGGGCCCTCGAAGTCACACGCGTTGCAGATCGAACTCCTCTCTGTTGAAGTCAGGAGCGCTGGCGTCGGCAGGCGTCGGGTGCTGCGGGCGAAGTGCAGCGGTGCGGCGTGCGGTGCCCTCAGGTCGCGGTGCGAGCAGCGGCTCAGTGGCGGCATCAGATGGCATCGTCGGTGAGACCAGGGTCGCGGTGCGAAGTGAATGCGGTGCTCGTCGAGGTGCTGGCAGGTCGCGGTGCAAGCAGCGGCGTCGTCGTTGCTGGAGCGCTATCGTCTGGATTCGATGGCGCTGGCGTTGGTAGGCCAAGGCTGCGGTGCGGGATGAGGGCGGAGCGTCATGCAACTTTACGAGCGGGCCCTCGAACCACGGTGCAAGCAGCAGCGTCGATTTCGGCGTGGAGCGTCGTTGTGGTGAAGCGAGGCAGTGCGGAGTGCGGTGCCCACAGGTCACGGTGCGAGCAGCGGCTCTGTGGCGGCATCAGCAGGTGTCGTCGGTGAGACCATGGTCACGGTGCGGCATTGTGGCGGTGCCCTCTGCGATGCCTTCAAGACGCGGAGTCGGAAGCGGCGACGTAGACGGCGTCAGGTTGCTTTTTCCTCTGTTGCAGCACAAAACACACAGTCCCCAGTGTTGAGGAAGAAGAGCTTGAAGTCTTTGCTATTCCTGAGACGTCTTGAACAGGGGGCAAGCTCTACCTCAAGCCCTTGGAGAAACTCACAAAAGTAGATTGCAGAAAGTTCAGTCCAGTCCTTTCACTGCCCAAGACAGAAGCAGCCACTGCAGGCCAACACAGCAAAGCACACAGCAAAGTGGTAGTCCCTCCTCACAGCTTCTCCAGCTCTTCTTCTTGGCAGTCTTCTTGATCCAAAAGAGTTCTAAAGTTCAGGGGTCTGGGCCCCAATATTTATATCCCAAAATCCTTTGATCTCTTAGGCAGAGAGTGTCTATGCCCAGCCAGAACCAGTTCTGCCTTCTCTGGTGTGACTTCCTGGCAGGAGGTGGAGACGGCATGGTCAGAGGCAGACCAGGCCCTTTGAGCTGCAAGGACATCTCCTCCCCCTTCCCCAATTGCAGCCCAGGCCTATTCAGCCCTTTCCTGACCCACCTAGACTATCTGGAGCCACTCCTGCTCCCCAGCCTTCTGTCATCCAAAACCCAGACAGGCAATCCACATTCCAGCAGAGGCACACGGGATGACTGAGCACAGAATGTAAAAATCACCTTCACTAAAAGATGCATCTTTAGATTCTGAGTTCAGGCATACTAAACTTTATTTTCCTACCTAATTCCCCGGGCCAGTTATGTTTATAAGATGTTATAAACAAACTCCCCATTCTGTCCTATGCGGAACAGGTAGCCTTGCAATAGCGAAAAACGAAATTGCCCGTAATTCGCTATCAGGACATGCCACACACGCCAGGGCATGTCCTACCTTTCACATACACTGCACCCGGCCCACAGGGGTACCTTGGGCCTACCTTAGGGGTGGCTAACATGTAAGAAAAGGGAAGGTGAGGGACTGGCAAGTGTGTGCACTGGCCAAGTCGACATGGCAGTTACAAACTGCGCGCAGACTCCGCAATGGCGGGTCTGAGTTACCTTTTCAGGGCTACTCACGTGGGTGGCACAATCAGTGCTGCAGGCCCACTAGTAGCATTTGATTCACAGGCCCTGGCACACTCAGTGCACTTTACTAGGGACTAACAAGTAAATCAAATATTGAATCATGGAAACACCAATCCATAACACATTTTACCACAGGAGCACTTGCACTTTACCACTGATCAGCAGTGAGAAAAGTGCGCAGAAACACTACGCCAGCAAAAACAGAGTCAAAACCGGGAGGTCAGAAAGCAAAAACTCAGGGGAAACACGCCAAAAGATGCCAAGTCTAACAGGAAGAAAAGCATAAAACCATTAAAAAAGTGCAGGGCACTGACCCTTCCAAGATGGTGCCCAATTTGGTAGTAGGGAGCCAGGCAACTCCAGGAAACCAGCCCGAGTGCCTAGCACACTCAAAGCCTACAAGGAAATAAAAGAAATGCGGTAAGAGTGAGACAGAATGCCCCACCTCACAAATGCTCTGCTGAGCTGCGCGTCCTCACTACAGCCCGATTTAAATATCCCTCCATACGAGGGTGGGTTTGTCCACACGCCAGCACCGTAGCGCCAGTGAGAGATTTCTGACAAACGGTTGGGGAAAGTAAATGGGGCAAATCCAGGGTCCAGTCACCCTGCTTTCCCTGCACAGGCTCCCCTGTGAGAGAAAGTTACTGGGAAAACAAGATAAAAGAAATGAAATTGTGAGGAAGAAAAGCATAAAACCATTAAAAAAGTGAAGGGCACTGACCCTTCCAAGATGGATCCCAATTTGGTAGTAGGGAGCCAGGCAACTCCAGGAAACCAGCACGAGTGCCTAGCACACTCGAAGCCTACAAGGAAATAAAAGAAATGTGGTAAGAGTGAGGTAGAATGCACCGCCTCACAAATGCTCTGCTGGGGTAGTGTCTGTCCATTTGATGCCAAATGGCTTATCCTGTCTATCCCTTGGATTGTGTGTATTCTCACCTCAGTTTGCTTTGAGATTCTTGTTTTGGAGCATTGAATGCTGCTTTGTTTAGTGATGTAAAGGTGCACATTTTTCAAAGGTAGGCATTTTATTACCATTTTGTTATTGTAGTTCAATGGATTGGTTAGGATAACGGTTCGAATCCTATCCCAATTAACACAGCCTTTCATCCTCCACTCTGTGTGTTGTTTTGGTTTACTAATCTGCCCCTTGAGATGTGCTTGGATTCAATGGTCCGTTAGGTAGAAGGTATCTGAGCTCAACTCTATGTCCTTTCAATGGTGTATGGGTTATCCTTTCTGCCCATTGGATGGTCTCTGGGTTCTCATGTCTGTCCTAGATATGCTGTTTGGGTTATTGCCTTCCTTGAGTTCTCCTGTCTCCCTGTTGGATTGGGTTTGGGTTGTCCTTTCTCTTGTTTGGTTGTGCTTGTGTCCTCCTAACAAAAAAGCTCATATTCTATCAGGCTGAACATTTGAGTTCTGAACCCAATTTAAAAATCTTAATGCTGGTATGTTTTAATAATCTCGTATTTTTAACATTTTGTTTTTTAGACTTTAGGTGATAGGACTGTACTGCTTGACATTTAGTGAGCAGAACCACTAGTTTTTCATAATGCACAGCGACAACTACCTATTGGATATATTTGTAAATTCGACACCAGGCCGAGAGACTAGGGCCGAGCCTACAGTAAAGCTAAAGCAGGCAGCTGCTTTAATGCACCACCACAGATGGCTGCAAGAGAGCACATAATTACCACTAGTGACCTAAAAGGCCATTTTGCTAAGGGGAAGGGATACATTTTGCCTGAGCACCTAAACATGTTTCTACCAGAGGCATCACTTGTAGAAGGGGAGGCGGTGGGGACGTGTGCTTCATTGCAATGGGTAGAACTTCACTCTGCCTTTGGGCGGGTTGAGGACGGTAGCATGGTCTACAACACTGAAGGAGTCAGGACTTGGGATCTGCAGGAACAACAAGGATTCTCTTTCTCTTTCTGTGACTCTCTATCATGTTCTGTATGTCTGTCTCTCTTCCTGTGTCTGCCTGTCTGTCTATTTGTATCTGTATATTTTGAGAGAGTATCTCTCCTGGTACAAAAGCATCACCTCTACACCTTTCTCAATATTGCTTGGTGTTCTTTGGAAATGAAGAGAAGCCTCAGTCTCACGATGACTCTGTGTTCGTCTTAATGGTCACAGAATAAATGCTCCTATTTTTATTTCACAACAAAGCACATTCAGAAGTGTGAGGGCAAAGGTGGGGCAAAGGGCGGATGCTGTAGCTGCACCAAAGAAATATAAAACAAAATCAAAGACCATGTTACCGGCGCATTGAAGATGATAAAGCCAGCCTCCCTCTGTCTCTCGTGTCTTACTCTTCCTACTCTTTCACTCTTCGTGTTCTCAACCTCCCTCTTCTATATCTCTCCACTTTCTTTAGTTCGCCACTCTATCAAATCACTTTGCCTCTTCTCTCCCTCCAGACACTTTCTCACGTTCTTTTACCTTATCACTCTCTCTTTCCTCTCCGTCTCCAATTTTTCTTCTTACCCTATCAACTCGTTCATTCTTTCACCTCTGTCTGACACTCCTTTATGTCTCCCTCGTTTTCTCTAGTTGATACTCCACAATCTCTGTTCTTTCTTATTCTCTCTACTTTTTCCTCACTCTCCTCTTCTCAGTTTTTTGCTGTGTCACTGTCTCCTCTCCTTCTCATAACCCTTTCTTTCTCCCAGTTGTGTCAGAATATTGTTAGCAAAAATATCACCTGACGGAGATATCGTGTCCTATTATAGTTTACAAAGAGTGTCCATTAAAAAAAAAAAAAAACCCTACTCAGTCATTAACTGTTGAACTTTCACCCTGTAACCTCTTACCTACTTCTCAAAACATCTACCTAACTATCTCCTATCTTAACTTCCTCTTATTGCCAGCTCCTGGAGTAACTTGTTCCCAAACATAAACTTCACCTGTAAACAAGTAAAAACTAGCTACCAAATACCACTCAGAAAAGTCCCCCCATCTATGACTCTTCTGGCCCCTCCAATCTAGGACGCTTTAGGATACCTCTGTATATCTAAGGACCTGTCCAAAACCTCCTTTATCTGTTTCAGATATAACTCCATCCAGAAGTGTGACAATAGTACACCATCGTCCCTGAAGAAATAAACCGCTGCATATTTCAACTCGGGATGCTCCACTCTCCTGAAACCCTCCTTTTCGCAAAAGAATCTCATATGCCTATTGATTTTCCTCCTGGCCTTGTCGATTGCAGCAGGTTTTTCAGCCCCCCTCCAATGTCTCCTAGGGATAAATTCCGCCCAGACGATGAAACATCTAGATAATTGCTGCTTGATCTCTAAAATGTCCCTTTTCATTTGTTTCAGTAACGCTAACCCTTTACAAACCAGATGCACAATCAAAACATCAGGGCAAATGTTACGTCTATGTAATTTGTTCAAGCAGGGAATCAGCTTGTGCCATCGCATGCCAACCTTTCCATGCCAAGAAACATTAAATAAAGACAAGTCCAAACCAAGGTTCAAACCTTTCCCCTTTTGCATTTCATGATGGTCGTTCAGCCCATTTAATAAAAGAATGATCAACTATCCAAATGGACAACTCCACTGTAGCTGGACCTGTCACTGCACCTGAAAAGGCGTAATATCCCGTCTCCCCCATAACTTAATATACCTTATAAAACAATCAGAAGTCCAACACCCCAAGCGCATGATCCAGTCCTTCTCCCAACCCTGCTTCGCGGCATCTGTCGTTACCCAGATCGAAAGGAGTGAGTACCATATTCTCCCGGGGCTTCCCCCAAAAGTAACAACGCTCTCCGCATTACCCACAGCAGCTGTGCCGCAGTCACCACTTGGCCTGAAATCCTGCGAACACCCCCACCCCCAAAACCTGACACCGCTATCCCTCTCAATGTACACCCCCATCGCACCAGACATGCCGCCGTTTTACCTGTGGCCCTCATCACCACCCACCTCCCCGCTCCCCTTTGGTCTGCCTTTGATTGTTTTAAATTCACAGCAACCACCCCTTCCTGCATGCCCACTTCGCCCCACTGTAGACCTGGCACTCCTTTCCTTCCCACCAGGTCCGAAACCCACCAAAATACATCTATGACATCAACGTAGACAATAACGTTGTCTCCTCCTCATTCCTGCAAATCCTCGATATGACATTTAACAGGCAGGTCAACAATGCTTTTGACACTGGCCTTCTAACCGGGGCCTAGCCCCCTTCTCTCTAACCCAACCTTCTAGAATACGCCAGCCTAGCTCGCCCGCCGAAGGGCATACCCCCACCTTAGCTTCCCCATGAAAGCGATCCCTGCCAGATTGACTGTAATCGTTACTTTTGACAGGCCTCTGTCGATCATTGACAAAATAACCTGTACGACATCTTCTTCCCTTGCCCACCTGTCCGCCCTCTTCTGAGCCCCTTCCTCTATGAACTCCTGCCAAGCCTGCCTATACGCCCTCCTAGTGGAGACATCCAATGACCCTACCACCAATTCCAGCATCCTTTGTCTCCTATGGACCACATTCCAACTGGCACCGGTGTCTTGCAGTTGTCCGCCTCCGTGGCCAGCCCATGGAACCTCTCCCACTGTGAATGAGACAAAGCATCCGCAGTGTCATTGTTCACCCCAGGCACATGTCTAGCTTGAAACAGGATATCGTGTTTCAAACATCTGAGTATGAACACTCTCATCAACATGAGTACTTGTGCATCCCTAGCCGCTTGCTTATTCACCACCTGTACTACTGCCATGATGTCCACCCTGAAAATGACCTTCTAGTGTGCCAAGTCTTGTGCCCACACTGTCACTGCTACTACTAGGGGGAATAACTCTAAAAAGGCAATGCTCCTGCCCCCGTTCTACCAATGTCGTGGCCACTCTTCTGCCCTGCCAGTACAATCCAAAACCCCTAGCTCCTGATGGAACAGCCCATGGGTAATTCCTCATCTACAAAGATTTGTCCGTCAAACTGGATACCTCGGAAGGTGGACTTTATGTCACATTTTGCCATCTCAGCACCTCTGCCTACCTTCTCAACCAATATGGCTGGCTACATCCACTGATAAATATGAAACGGATATCAAATCCTCCGATATGAAAAGGTTTGCCGAAGACCCTTTCAGCCAGGAGAGGTGCTGTAGCATTCTAAATTGGCCTTGTTCTTTCCTGGGTACCACCCCAATCTGTGAAATTATCAAGTCTCTGATAGGCAAATCTCTGAATGGGCCCTCCATATGCCCCTCCTCCACTTCTTTAAACAATTTTTCCTGCACTGTTGTCTTGTGTACATTGACTGATCTCAAATTTTCCGCCCACCTGGTGGATCGTGGCCCCTCATACCCCAACCTAAACCCTTCTTTAAAACAGTGGCTCAATAACACGTCATGTTCCCGGTAGGGATAATGTGCCAGCCAACGATCCACGCATTCCTGCTTTATGGGTATACAAGTCTTTTCCCATGGAACCTTGAGCTCCCCTCTCTCCTCTGCCACCTGCCATCTGCTGTTCCTGTTGCCTGTGAAATGAGCCATTGTGTTGGAACCCTTGGCTAATGCTGCCCTGCTCGCTGTATCCTGCCCCAAAGCATTGTACCAATAGGGTGCCGTCCTGCATACTTTGAGCACTCATGTCTAAATTTGAAGTGTTCTCTCGCGCAGAATCCTTTATTAAAGTACCAACATGCCCCTTGAAAGCCCCCAAGAGTTCTTTGCTGTATTTCCACTGCCCCTCGGGTAGGGCAGCTCTGAAAAGGGTGATAAACTAAAGGAAGCCCGCTAGCGGTATACGTGGTTTTCCCAAATTTCACTGCCCCTATCGTTTGTTGGTACAGGTCTGCGTCGGTCTCCCCACATTTTGCGTCCGGGTCACACGCCAGCATGGTTCTAAATTCCTCATCGTAGTGAGACCAGGTGTAACCCCCGTATGTCACCTGAGCCCTCCTGATCACATCCATATATTTAAAAAGGGAAACACACTTCTCTGGGAACTTTTCACAGTAAACGCTCGCGAATATCAGAAAAGCTGTCGCCCAATTCTCACTTGTCATGGGCACTTTAGGCCTTTAGACAACTCCAGCTCTTCCTCCTTCGAACCCTCTTTGGCCCTCAATTCCCTGTGTAACAACTTCAACATTTCAACATACTCTCCTTTCCAAATATTTTCTTTGGTTGTCAGTATGAGGTGAACTCCTAGTGGCTTCATCTTAACCATGTATGGCAGCTTCTTGATTTTAATCCCATGGCTCTCTTTTACCCCCTCTCCTTTGGCCCCTTCTCTTTCTTTTACCCCGCTGGTGTCTCGTTCCTGCCTATTGCTGTCTCCGGTCCAATGTCCTTCTGACCTCCCGCTGAACTCCCTTTTTTCATATCCCCTTTTATTTCTGTGCTTCTGTGCCCGCCCCTGTATCCTTTACATACAAACCTTTCCGCAGAAGTACCTCCCCATCAGCGTCCCTTCTGTGTGCATCCATCCCCACTGAAACCGTGACCTTAGGAAATACTTGATGGCCACACCCTTTTGCGCTCTTACCTGGTGTCAAGGTCGGGGTCTGCACTATATTCAGCCACCTAACCAGTTGTGCAGGGGGTCGAACGACGCTGTACCAGGCCGAATGCCCGTCTCTTTGCTTGAAAACCTGTAACACACTAGGCACATCGGGCCCGATTCACAGAAGTAATCTGAGACGAAAGTCTAACTTTACGACTTTCGGTATTCACAAAGGGCATTTACGAGTAGTAAAGTTAGACTTTTGGTCTACGTTTAGACCAAAAGTCTAACTTAGACCAAAAGTCTAACTTTAGTAGTAGTAAAGTTAGACTTTTGATCTAAACTTAGACCAGAAGTCTAACTTTACTACTCGTAAAGGCTAACCCCGGGCGTCGTACTCCGCTCCGCCAGTGAAGTTTGCGGAGTTTTACCAACTCCGCGCTCCGCTGGGAACGTGAAGTTGGGCAAAACTCCGACTCCATGGCGGAGCGGAGTACGAGGCCAGCCCCAAATTAAAAAAAATTAAAAAACACCACTTACCTTGTCTTCTGCCTGCCCTGCGCAGTTCACGGATGATGTAATACGTAAGGGGTGCGAAGAGGAGGACGACGGAAGAAGGGAGACACCGCGGCGAGGAGCAGGGCAGGCATAAGACAAGGTAAGTGGTGTTTTAAAAATATTTTTGCAGGGCTTTTGTGGTCCCGGGGCGGAGCGGAGCTCCGCATAGTTCCATAGTATTTTTTTTACTCCGTGGAACTACGCGGAGCACCACTACGCATACTCCGCCCAGGGTTAGTAAAGGCCCTTTGTGAATACCAAAAGTTGTAAAGTTAGACTTTCGTCTCAGATTACTTCTGTGAATTGGGCCCATCGTTACTACAGCCCTCCCTCCATCATTCCTGGGCTCCCTCTGCGTCCTCAACTATCTCCCCTTCTTCTATGCTAGCTTCCTCATAATCCAACTGTGAAGCCTCCATCACCCACCCTCGTCCTTTGTAAATCTTTAACCTCGTGGTATCGGCCCTTTCCCACCTACTGCGGATTAGCTCCTCTAGATCCACCACTGGGTACTTATGGGCTGCATGCCGCCCTTCTATCCCAGTTGTGTTCTCTTGCCCTATCTCTCACTGTTGCCCCAGAGGCTGCATCGACCCAACGGTGTTGTTGCACTGCCGAGGTCCCTTCTGACCATTGTTTGGCAGTGTCCCGCCCGTTCCTCGACGCACTCCGGCTAGCCGCCTTTGACCGTGCCATCTCTTCTCCTCCGTAGCGTGGAGCCGCATGGGACTCACCCGAGTCTGCTATATCCCGTGCCTGCTGATCTTGTAAAGAAAAAGTAAGGTCCGGCATGTCGGGGTTAATGTCCCTGCCTACTCTTATCCTCCCTGGACCCAGACACTATTGCCAATAACCTCCCCACCCTGCCCCGCCTCTAGTCATCCCCCCTGCCCACCCGCTGCCATCGCCCCCATCCAGATTCAGCTGTCTCGCCCGTTTCCTCCCATCCCCCGCTGAGTGCCCTCCCTGTTGTGCTGGAGCCCCCCCCAAGCCATGCCCCTGGCCCGTATATACCCTGGCCAGTGGCATAAGCTCCGCCACATGCCCCTCCCCAGGGCCCCCATGCTGCTCCTCCCACTCACTCCACTCCAGCATGGCCAACACTATCGCTGATGCTGGGCCCCCTTCCTGTCATATCTCTCTTCACGCTGTACCTCCCCTTTCCCCCCTTCCTGCCTCACCAGGGCCTTCGGCTGTACCTCCCGCTTCCAGCCCTCTTTCTCCGACCAACGCGACCTGAGCCCCCAGGGGGGGCTTTCTAACCACCCTCCCAGCTCCAATGATGCAAGGGTTCCCCACCATGGCCCTGCCCACTCCCCTTTTGTGGCAGGTCTCCCGCCCACACCCCCTCCTTGCCCTGCTGTCCCTTACTTTCATCTTTATTCTTGCCCCCCGGTGTGCCCTCCCCCTTTACCACAGTACCCTTCTCCCATGACCCCCCTCTCCCTCTGCGCTCCTTTCCCCGCCTGTACCCCTGGCAGATGATTTTCCCTGAGGGCCTCCTCGCCTGCTAACTCCTTGCCTTGGAACCCTGACCGTCCCCACCCCCACTCTTTTGCAGCCCCCACCCATGCCTACCAATTCACTGAAGCACTCTCTTGCTCTCCCTCCCTTTTGTGTGTCACACGCGGCCTCTCTGGCAGCGGTGACCTCATTGCCTGGATTTCTGCACGAGGCCCCGCCCCATCCCTCCATAAATTGTAGAGTGGGACACTGCGCGGCACCTCCCAGCCCCGCTCCCTCCAACCAAGTGCCTTTACATGGGCACCGCTCTCCTTCCGCGGGTTACTTGGGCACGGCTCTCCTTCCGCGGCTGCTCGCACCTACCGGCTTAGCTCCTGATGAACGTCGGGCTACAAGATTGTTGTGCCCTGCTTCTGCTAGCAGGTGCATGGCTTCAACAACACGTGGGTCACTGCTCGTAATCCTGGCTACCCAGGTAAGCAAATGATCCACACTAGGATAACTACTAGAATTTGAAATAACTGCCAAAAAACTGCCTAAGAGCCCAGCACCCAAACCGACTGCCGTGTCACCTTACTAAAATGGTGACACGGCATACAAAATGTCTGGTTAAATATCCCCGCTCCCACAGCCCAAAAAACGCCCAACAAGCCCAATTGTGCTCTGGGCCTCACCACTGACCCAAACAAAATCCGGGGGTGCAAGCCTCCCCCAAAGCCCCATTCTGTATCTCTCGGTCGTCACTGCAGATGATAAAGGCGTTCCGCTGTGTGAAACTAGCGATCCTTTTAGCTTCCTCATATTCGTATCAGATTTGTTTACACTGAGGCCCCGGGTTAAAGCAACTCTCTTCTTTCTCTCCATCTATTTCTCTTTCTCATTTATTCTTCCCTTTTTGTCTCTTCAAGTCTCTCTCCTCCTTCTGTTCTCCCTCAACCTTCTATATTTCTTCCTCTTCTATCTCTCTCTGCTCTCCCTTCTTATTTCATCTGTCTTTTCATTCTTTCTCTTTCCCTTACATATTTTTCATTCACTCTCCTCTTTCTCTTCTACCTCCCCTCCTTCTCTTCACTATCCTCATCTCTCTCTTTTCCTCTCTCTTGGTACTGCTGAGTCTCCTTCCTCTTTCTGCAGTACATCTCTTGTTCTCCTGTCTATCGCTCATATTGTCTCGCTTACCCCTATCAAACTCTCCTCTCGCCCACACCCCTCTCTTTTTCTGACTCTCTCTCTCTCACTTTGTTCTACTGCTTATCTCTTACTCTCTTGCTTTGTCAAGCAGCTTACTACAAATATAGCTGCACTTTTTTTTAGGTCTGGTGTTAGCCAAAACCTTTTGATTGCATAAAAATTATATATATAATATACTTACTTGCAGGGTCTTTCAGCCTGATATCTTCATCCATTGGCCTGTTATCATGTCATTCAGACTGCCCCCTTTGCAGATTTCATCATAGGGCAATAGGTCAGCCCACTTCAACCACTGGCTGTGAGTGATGGCATTCAGCTCTCTTACATTCTGCTCATTCAGACACAGAGTATTTTCCTTCAGTGCCAGAGGCTGCTATGGCAGTATGGCAATGAGCCATTGAGAGATGGCCCACATCTGACACAAATCTTGAGAATAGTTCTTGGGTACTCATGTAAGTATGACCTCACACCACGTGCTCTGATTACACATAGTACTCTGGTGGTGTTTATTAGTGCTAGTCACCCGGATGTACCCAAGTACCCATGTGGCCTGCCCATACTGACATACTTGGTGCCCGTGCCACAAACTGTATTGTTCTGTGCTGTGGTAAGTTGTTTGACCCCAGTGATTGAGGTGCATTGATGTTTAGTTTTAGGAGTCCGGCCTAGGGGTGAGGGAGCTTGCTGGCTATGGCACAGGGTCTATTGATGGTTTTTGGCAGACTATCTGCATCCTTCTGCAAAACATCCTCAAGACAGTACCATGCTGGTGCTGATTGTGGCCATGGCAGTGCTGCTGGACATGATGCACGTGGTCCTAAGCAACATCTGTCCTTCTGGAGGTCTTGACACTGCATTCTAGCTGTGCATGGTTTCACGGCTAGTTGTGATGCTGGGTCAATGTACTGCTTCTTCTGTAGCCACCCAAAGGCTTCTTGTCTAAGGGAAAGCTGTAGGGAGGGGCCATTCCACCCTTGTTTATCGTGGGCTTCCTTGCTTCTCACAGGTGTGCACGGCTCGTGTTGTCACAAGGAATTGATTTTGCTTTGCTCTTGACTATTGCTAAGCAGAATTCTTGACTTATTAAGCATGTGCCTCAGCATCGCTGAACACTTTCTGGAAAGAATACATATGGGGGGGGGAGATTTCAAATCCTATCAAGTTTTACTCCGTATTTCATCCCTTAATAGTTTCCACTCTGTGTTTTGCTTTGATTTACTTGTGCACCTGGTGATATGTTTAGATTCAGCAGTCTTAGCTAGAAGGTATATGAGCTCAACTGTGTGTCCTCTCAATGGTGTATGGATTGCAACATTTGACCTAAGCAATTCTTTTTTTTGCTATGGGAGAGAGAAATTGTGCCTCGGGACCTGAAAATGTTTTTAACAGAGCTGGCTGTGACTTTTTAAATTATTGTCATTGACTTTCTAACAGTGATGTAAGAAGAATAAAAGAGAGACACAATAGGTGGAGACTACAACTTCCTTTTAAGGTCGAGCGTAGAGGCAGCGTGCATGCGCAGCTCTGCGAGGCTTGCTGTATTTCATCTGTGGCTTTTGAATACACCCACCACACACCCACCGCTTTTCATTGGTTGCTTGGTCTGCCTTTACTAATTTCATAGTTTTTGTTTGTGAATAGAGTCAATTTGTCCCGCCTTATCGCGATTTTGTACCCGCCATGCTGAATGCCCCTGCTACATGGATCCTTTCAGTATGGGCCATATGTTTTAACTGCACTACTTCTCCTTGCCGCTGGTTGGCACACAGTGCTGCTTGCAGTTAACTTAATCTCCTTCTTCGTAGGTATTCAAGTTGGCCCCTGTTATTATTATTATTATTATTATTAAGGAGTTTTATATAGCGCTGGCCAGACCCGAGGGTATCGGAGCGCTTTACAGCAGATTCAAGCAGGAATCACACAAAAAGGCATAGGTATACATATTGGTTCATAAAGCCCGGCGTGCTGAGCAACATTGAGGAGAGGAAGTCCCGAGATAACCTCGATAAGTGCACGATGTCTTGGGCTGAACCTCATTCGGGGGGGGGGGAACGAGGAAGGGATCGGAGAGAGGGGAAGAGGAAGGTCTTGGTGAAACATTGTCAGGGGGTTGCAGAGTATAGGCATCTGCGTTTCGGTGGCGTTTCTCGGTTCGGGAAGGCACGGTTGAGGAAGAGGTCTTTTAGGAGTCTTTTGAATTTTACAAAGGGAGGGATAGTCCTGATATCAGCTGGGATGGAGTTCCAGATTTTGGGCGAGTTTCCAGCAAATGATTGTGTAGCGGTTTTTTGTTTACGTGTTTTCATAGGGATGAGTAGTAGGTTGTTGGAGCTCCTGAGGTTTCTTGTCTGCCCGGCTTTCTTGAGTTTAGAGGCCAGGTATTCGGGTTTCCCAGTGTGCAAGGCTTTGTGCGTGAGGCAGGCAGTTCTAAAGCTGGCACGCATTTCGACTGGGAGCCATTTTAGTTCTCTGAGTGCGGGTGATATGTGATCGAATTTCTTAACTCCGGTGACCATTCTGGCGGCAGCACTGAGAGTTGTTTTGAGGGGGGCTAGGTGGGATTTTGTTGTACCGGTGAGGACAGCATTCCCATAGTCGAGTCTAGATAACACCAGTGATTGGGTGGCTTGAGGTCCTTGGGTGGAATGAAGGGTTTTATTTTGTTGAATAGCTTTAGATTGAGGAAGGCACTCTTTGCGGAGATCTTAATGTGTTGGGCCATGGTCAATTTTGGGTCTAGGGTGATTCCAAGTGATTTTACAGAGTTAGCCAGGGTGAGATTACCATTGAGAGTATCGATTGCTTTTAGCCATTCTACGATTTGTGGGTTTTCTTCTTTGTTGGAGATGAGGAGGATTTCAGTTTTGTCTTGGTTGAGTTTGAGGTGGTTTGTTGACAGCCAGTGTTGGACTTCTCTGAGAGTGTTGTTGAGTCTCTGAATGTCGTCAATGGAGGAGGTTTCCAGGTAGATCTGGGTGTCATCAGCATATAGGTGGAAGGGGATATTGGCTTTTTTGAGTAGGGTGGTGAGGGGTTCCATGTATATGTTGAACAGTTGAGGGAAAGCACTGAGCCTTGGGGGACACCTCTGCTGACGGGGTGTAGGTTCGATGTAAAGGTTTTAATTTTTATCCTTTGGGAGCGGTTGTGTAGGAAGGAGGAGAACCAGTGTAGGACCACCTCATCAGCACCTACTCTGTCCTGGAGAGCCTTGATGAGTAGCTTGTGATCGGCCGTGTCAAAGGCTGCCGAAAGGTCTAGTAGGATGAGTAGGCAGCATTGGTCAGTATCTAGAGACTTGTGGATGTCGTCCAAGATGTTAAGGATCGCGGTCTCGGTGCTACAGCCTTTTCTAAAGCCCGATTGGTGGGGATCTAGCAGGTTGATGTTGTCCATGTGCTGAGTCAGCTGAAGGAGAACGCATTTTTCGAGGATTTTGGATAGGAGGGGGAGATTGGAAACAGGTCTGAAGTTGTTCAGATCGTTGGTGTCAAGGCCTGGCTTTTTCAGAAGAGGCGTGACTTGGCCGACTTTGAGGCAGTCTGGTATGATGCCAGTTTTTAAGGAGCTGTTTATGATCTCGCACCAGAATGGGGCAAGGGAGAGTTTCAGCTTTTTGGTCAATTGAGTGGGTATAGGATCAAGGACGTGAGATGCGGGTTTGGAGGAGGAGATCAGTTTAAGAATCTCAGATTCAGGTATAGGGTTGAAGGATTTCCAGGCTTTCATGGGGGCTTGCGTGTGCTGTTCTCGATCTCTGAGGTTCGGCTTTTGCAGGAGGGATTGAGGTTGATGTCTAGTGAGAGCTCAATTTTGGTGATTTTGTCGTCGAAGAAGTTGGCGAAGTTGTCACACAGGTCTTTGGAGGCCTGGACTAGGGTTGTAGAGGGCTTGGAGGTTTGTATCCTGATGATGTTAAAGAGTTCTTTGGGTCTGTTTTTCGCGTTGTCCAGAGCGGTGCAGAAAAAGGTGGATTTGTCGTTGTTGATGTGTGTTTTGTATTTCCTTCGGGCTGCTTTGAGTTGTTCGTGAAGGCTTGTAGAAGGGTTGTTCCTCCATAGTCGTTCTGTGGCTCTAAGTTGTCTCCTTTCAGCGTTGATGTCCGTGTTGAACCAGGATCTGGATGGAATGTTCCTGGTTTTTTTAGTTTCAGGGGGGCTAGTTGGTCTAGGATGGATGTCATTGTTGTGTTGTAGTGGGAGGTGAGTTCCGTTGTGGAGAGGCCATCTGGGGAGATGGGCATGAGCGAGCTTATCTTTTCTTCTAGATCGACCATGTTGATTTGTGTTAGATTTCTCGTCCATTTGGGGGGGTCTGGGATGGAAGATTGGTGTGCAATCAGTTGCGTGATGTGGAATAGTATTAAGTGATGGTCAGAACAGTCAACAGGCAGGATGCGGTCTATTGTGATTGTGTCGCGTTTGGCGATGATGGCATCTAGGATTGCTCCTTTGTTATGGGTCTCATCTGAGCAGTGTTGGGTAAGGTTGTTGCTGTGTAATAGCTCATTCAAATATTGGATTAGTGAGTTGTTTTTATTGTTCCAGTGTAGGTTGAGATCGCCTAGAATCAGGTTACTGGTGTCTCGGAGTGAGCAGTGGGCAACCAGGTCGGACAGGTGTTCAGTGAATGTGGTGGTGTTGCCTGGGGGATGGTATAGGAGGTGGCATTGTAGTGTTTTGTTGTCGCTTGTGTTAATGTTGACGGTTAGACATTCAAAGGAGTTATAGTTAAAGGTGTCAATTTCGGCAACGGACATGTTGTTGTTGTGAATGATAGCTATGCATGTTTATTTTTATTGATAGCATTTCCTATATTCTAAAAAGTCAGAGTGGGTTTCATAATGCTAAGCAATGCTGGTCATTTGCTGAAAACATTTCTCAATGTTGACGGTTTTTTACACCAGGGGAGGTGGGACTCACGCATCTGTTGGCACACAGGCCGTGCCTGGGCATGTCTGGCCAGAAAGAGGCACTTATGGCTTCTACTCTGACAAGGACAGTGACAGTGCCCACTTCTCCTGCTCTGCCACTGTCAGCTGCCCCCCCCCCCCTCTTTCTTCCTCTTCTTCCTCCTCTTTCTGTCTCAGTTCTGCTCACTTGCTGGATGAAAACGTGACTTCAAGAAACTGCTCTTACCGTCTCTTCCCTATCTTTTCCTTCATTCGTTCTCCTGTGAAATGGATTTAAAAGAGAAAGAAACACTTTTGTTGGAAATGTCTTCTTTTTCTCACGATTTTTCTATTCCAAAGGGCAGCCTCGGGACAAAGAGAAAAGGTTCAAAATACAAAAAATAAATAAAGCAAGACTGGGTGGTCGCAAAGTGGCCAGATTTGTTTTATTCACATCCAAACACATTAGTGCCACTTTACAGAGTTTGCCACTGATACTCTACTTTCATTTTCTCGTCTTTCTGTTGATGCGTGGAGTGGAAAATGTTTATTGTGATCCTTATCAGCTGTTTTCCTTATTTTAGTTTATAAAATGTGTACCACGCCTCCGTGTTCAGGGATGTGGTCTTTTTAAACCATACTGCTTACGTTTTGTAAGGATATAAGCAGTGGGCATTGCAACGGGTCCCTTCCGGGCCCTGTAGTCATGTCCTTGACTTTTCAGGCAAAAACGAATTGATTTCTAAATAACGAGTGTAAAAGCATTAAGGTAACCATGTTGTTCCTGCTTAAATTTCATATGCTTTACTTAATCTTGCATTGCCTAATGTTTGCTTTTTTCAGGATGTTATTACTTTTTTTTCAGGCAGCATATTTCTCTTGTCTAGTGCATAATTTGAAATGAGTCATATCCAGGTGTTTATAGCGGGGCACAATTAGGTTGTAGCTGAAGGTAGTGCGAGTTTCTCTGTGGGGCAGTATGGTGTTCGGTGGGGGAGAGAATGTGGCACTATGGCCAGAGCTCCCGAATTTGGAACTGGGGAACTAGGTTCAGCATTCATGACCAGTCCACCAGACCACT
Organism: Calotriton arnoldi; assembly: GCA_963921515.1. Taxonomy (NCBI): domain Eukaryota; kingdom Metazoa; phylum Chordata; class Amphibia; order Caudata; family Salamandridae; genus Calotriton; species Calotriton arnoldi. The sequence goes on along the minus strand of CAWUFW010000528.1, from coordinate 1,781,320 downwards.
TTCCTGAGGGAGCACATTCCCATGCTAGAACTTAGAAGGCCCCGCTAGACCTTAGAAGTAGGCGGACCCTAGCGGTGGCAGGTGTGGGTTATCCTTGAAGGCCTGTCCACCACAATACGTACTGAAGTTCACCTCCATTCTTGCCGTCAGGCCTACGAAGCAGCACCCACTATAGCGACATTGACTCTGTCACTGAGGTCACAGGACCCTTGAGGCCAGTCCGCCTTACCCATTGGTACATCCATTGGCCTTGTGGCAACAGTAGTAGTGCAACTCACAAGGAATCGGCAATGCAGGATTTGCACCCACACCAAACTAAGTTTTCAAACTTCACGGTCTCTCTGCTTCATGAACAAGCACTTTTAACATGTCCTTGTGCATTAGGGTCTGTGTATCATTTTAATCCCACTAACAAGATCTTCAATTGTTGGGTACATCAAACGCTCTCTTTTCTACATAGGCATAATCTGTCCGCTTGGGTAACGTAGCTTAAAAACATTGCCAAAGCAAATAGCGCTGGCTAAACACTTATAAGGTCCCAAAGACGAGACCTATTGGCTATTCCAATGCTTGTTGTGTGAGACGTCACCAGTCATCTCAGCTGGCTTATTTTTTCTGACGGTTCCTACCGTAAAGAGGCCTGGGAGTGACATCTGCCCAGGCGTCCACCTCCAGACTACAGTGCTGCTCTTGTCCCAGAAAGAAAACTGCCACTTTTCTTGCTAAGACTTTCATTCTTGATGTTGCCAAGAACTAGAAAAAATAACTATTTTTTATTAGGACAGTGCTAGCAAGAGAGGGTGATCACAAAGGAAATACATAAAGAGAAATGAGGAGGGCAGAAAAAAGACAATGAGACCAAGAGAAGAAAGAGAAAAAAGAGAATAAGAAAGAGGGAGGGGAAAAGGAAGAGAGTGAGTTAGAAAGAGATAGAGAGATGGGAACAGTGAGAACACACACGAAATACAGAAAGAGGAGTGATGGGAAAAGAGATAAAAGACAGCGAAAGAGAGTGCACTTGAAAGACAGGTAAGTGAGAGAGGAAATGGGAGTAAGAGAAAGTTAAAGAGATTAAAAGAGATTGAAAGAGAGCGAGAGAGAGAGAAGGTGAGAAAATAATAAGCACACCTTTATTAAGGTTGCACCTGCACTTTCTTCAGATCCTACTAGGAAATGCCTCCATCTCAGACAGATCTCCAATTCTCACTGGCTTACCTTCCTTATAAAGAGAGAGAGGACTGTGGCACAACAGTCCATATTTCCAGTTATCCAAGAAACTTTTTTACGGAAGAGCACTGCTGTTCAAATTGTTATGGTCTGCATTAAAACCCCTAAATTTCAAGGGACTGGTTGCCCTATGGGTGGACAGGCGATACTAGTGTCCGTCGCATTTGCTAGAAATGTTTTTACTCTTGATACGGCTACAATTGGGTGTTAGCATAATTAATTTCATTAAGAAATTCCCAAAATGCATGCTATTCTATTGCTTCTATTAGTGTTTATATCCCTCCAAATGTGTCATCCTTTGACGAAGACCTATTGAAATTTGATCATGACCCATCTTAACTAAGGTGTTCCTAATAACAAAGGATTTTAATTTAGACATTTTGCTAACTTGCCTTAATGAAGCAAAGTCTGATCTGTTATTTCTGAGGAACCAGACTCTGGTTCAGTTTCGCTGTCAAGAATTGGCCATGTAGGGCTAAATAAGTAACTTATGTTGAGCTAAGAGCATAAGTAGGCAGTCTCAATAGGCATTTTTTCTTGTGATAGCTTTGCCGGTGCTACATTTAGATATGGTACACAAACTGCATCAATTGACTTGTTTCATCGAACATTCCAGCCCAAATTGCCAAGCCAGGTCCTCCCTGGACCGGAAACAAGCATCCTGGGACCGGTTTCGGGGCATCACCCCTCATCAGCAAGGCTAGCTTGAATCCAGTGGCACAGTGAGCCCGGGACCCACGTCTGGGCATACCCGGCGCACTTAGGGCAAGAAAACAAAGACACACAGAAGATGGATGGAATGCAGAGCAAATCAAATATTCATCCCCAGTCAAGACATCTGGGTTAAATCCATCGTTCTTTTGCTCACCATGCCACCCCAGTTTAGACCCGGCCATATGCAAATCAGTCTTGACCCTGTGCCTCATGGCAGTTCGGTCTGGACTGTTCCCATGAGGCATAGGGTCAAGACTGATTTGCATATGGCTGGGTCTGAACTGGGGTGGCGAAGTGAGCGAAAGAATGATGATGGATTCAACCCAGATTTGTAACTGGTGGTGAGTGTCTGAAAAGTTTCAGTGCTCCGTCCATCATCCCCTTGTGTTTGCTTTGTTCGCCCTAAGTTGGCAGGTTATGCCCAGACGTGGGTCCCTTGCTCACTTTGCCACTGGATTCAAGCTAGCCTTGCTGATGAGGGGTGTCACCCGTAAGCGCTCCCAGGATGCTTGTTTCTGGTTCAGGGAAGACCTGGCTTGGCAGTTCAGTCTAGACTGTTACCATGAGGCACAGGGTCAAGACTGATTTGCATATGGCTGGGTCTGAACTGGGGTGGCGAAGTGAGCTAAAGAATGATGATGGATTCAACCCAGATCTGTGACTGGGGTGAGTGTCTGAAAAGTTTCAGCGCTCCGTCCATCATCCCCTTGTGTTTGCTCCGATTAATATGTTGGCAAAAAGGTTACTCCATCGCAAAGGTGATGGAGTACCATTCCTGCCAACATAATGGTCTGCCTACTGAAGCAGGGTCTAGTTTTACCATATAGTGCATCAAGCCCATTCTGTTCACATCTGAAGCATGAGAGTCTCAAATGTCCCTGCCAGCCCATAGACAGGGTTGTGCTAAAATTGTCCACACTGTCTTGAGCACCTATAGAGGCAGTAGGCCCCATGCCCTCCTGTAACCTCAGATGTATCTCTCCTATGACCTCTTCGAGTACATCTTTCTGAACATCAAGATATAGCAATAACAGGATGCGTCTGTCATCTAGAAGACCAAAATTGGCTAAGAGTAGGAGTGGGAGCCAACTGGGACTTTACACAGCTTTGGAAACTAAAATAGCGACAGGGCTTAAAATAAACAATAGCCTTATAAGGTGCTTCCGCCTTAAAGCTTCCGAGAAGTGACACAAGTTGTTTTTGATAAAATGTCCAATTTTTTGTTATGTTCTGCGGTCAAGCACCTGCCAAAGTTAGATCTAAAGTTAGAAGATCTTGTGGTCAACGGTTCCTTATTTTAAATGTATAACAGGCCACCTATCAGTTAATTCGTTGACCACCTCGTACAGTGAACCTTTGAGTCACGACACGATGGTGCTCCCGGTCAACCATTTTATTTAGCATTTCCAATTGAGGTTGTAATGCTTCATTGTACTTTGATATTCATTCTCTCTCTTTCTCTTTTTCTTTGCATTGCCGTGATTTTAAACTTACTAGATTGCATGTTTTTGTTCCTGATCTGCGATGTGTCTTTGATACTTGTTATTTACTAGATTACATGCTGTTAGTTTTGATTATTGATGTCTTTACATTTATTGTCTCAATTGTTTGAAATAAATTGTGCCACTCTTGACTTAGTTCATGCATCTCACATGTGTATCTTGTTATTTTAGATGCAAAAACAACAGTTGATGGACAGAATGCAGAACAATGTCATACATTCACCCCAGTACAGAGATCTGGGCCTAAATCCATCATTTTTTTGCTCACCATGCCATTCCAGTTTGAACCCAGACTGATTTGCATATGGCCATGTCTGAACTGGGGTGGTGGAGTGAGCTAAAGAATGATGATGGATTAAACCCAGATCATTTGACTGGGGGTGAGTGTTTGATTTGCTCTAGCGCTCCGTCCATCATCCCCTTTGGTATCGCTTTGTTTGCCCTAAGTTGGCAGGGTATGCCCAGACGTGGGTCCCTTGCTCACTTTGCCACTGGATTCAAGATAGCCTGGCTGATGAGGGTTTTGAACCCGAAACCGGTCCCAGGATGCTTGTTTCCGGTCCAGGGAAGACATGGTTTGGCAGTTCGGGCTGGACTGTTCCCATGAGGCACAGGGTCAGACTGATTTGCATATGGCCATGTCTGAACTGGGGTGGTGGAGTGAGCTAAAGAATGATGATGGATTAAACCCAGATCATTTGACTGGGGGTGAGTGTTTGATTTGCTCTAGCGCTCCGTCCATCATCCCCTTTGGTATCGCTTTGTTATTTTAGATAGCACAAATTATGTGGTAAAACCACCCTCCAACACCCCCAAATTTAAAATCGTGGAGACCATAGTTTGGTGACAGCAGAGACTACTCTGTCTCCACCGTGGCTAAACTTTTCCGATGGCCAGATGGAGGAAGGGCCGTCAGAGATCTGTTTGTATGTCCGCCCACCCAATTTAGATGGGTGGACATACAGCCGTTTTTTACTGCCTGTCACCGTCTGGAAAATCCCAGTGGTAAGGGGTAGTGAAAACAAAAAAATGCCCCCCTTTCCATGGGAGATGACTCACATGGCAGTGGGGCATTGTATTTGTATTTAACTTTAGGGTTTTGTTTTTGAAAATAAAATTGCTGTACGGCTCCGTCATGTTTGACGGAACCATATGTCAAAATTACAATCCATTCACAGGAACCCGCCTTGATGTTCGTTCCTGTAAATGCTAGAAATGTCTGTCAGTCTGATGGACGTTACTAAATTTGGCTGATGGGACCTCCACCAGGGCGACGGACAAAAATAATCCATCATCCTGGTCGAGGATGGCCCGAACAGCTGCATTTAAATGTGGCCCTAAAAGAGTGTTCAATTGTTTAACCGTTAATCTCACTCAAATCTGATGGGATTGTTTGACATGACAGTCTTACAACCTATATTTAAATTGGGTCTTAAGAAGGTACTCAATTGTTTTACAGTTAATCTTACTCCCTGAAAAACCCATGTGCCCTATAGGTCAAGAAATTTGATGGAGTTGTTTGACACAGAGGCCTTTAACTCAATGAAGGAATTAAATGCAATGTACAGCAAACTAAGAGTAAGACTACTGCCAATTTTTGTAAATTGAGCAGAAAAAACAAATATCACACATTGCTATTTCAAAAGAAACTCCAATACCATGAGACAAGTTGGTCTAAAATGCAAAAAGCTATTGGGCAAGAAAACCCCAGCTCTAACCTCAAAGGGTGAATCATGGAGCTATTGAGAACTTCCAAAACGTCTTTTTAAACAGAAGCTTTCTAGTTTTTCTCCGTTTACCCTGGGGTCAAGAGCCAATAACTCTGCACCATAAAGTACCTGGGGAACTAATTTCCCTAGGACAGCTTTCCTTAAGGGCTCAAAGGAAAAGCTGTCATATCGGTGTCTAAGCAATTTGTGAGCATTGGTGATAGCTAAAAGCAAACATTTCAGTGCAACCAAATGTTTATCCCAATGGAGATTATCTGCAAAATGAAACTCTAAACATTGATAATGTGTTTTTAAAGAGCCAGGTGAACGTTTTACCTTCTTTGCACAATGTCTTGGTCTTTTCGGTTAAACGATTGATTTTAACTTTTGACTAAGGACACTAATTTTCCTTTGCAAACCAGCAAGGTTTAATCCATGATTATCAGGTCATCTACACACATAAGGCAAGGTATGTTGGATGAAAAAGAATCTACAGAAATCATAAAGAAAAAGACTAAATATATACCCCTGAATCAGGCCGTGCTCTACAAAAATTCTACCTGACAGGATGCATTTCTATTTAGAGTCACTTGGACCAAATGTTAAGAGTGGCACTATTGGATCATGAACAGCAATTTGTAAACAGTTCGTTCCATAGCAGGTTCCGGACCACCAGATCAAAAGCAGCCTGGAAATCCACAAAACAGTATAGATTGATGACCGTTGCCATGGATCTCCTGGGCAGCAACCAAAGGACCACGCAATGGCCTATCGTGATATAATTTTCCCCGAACCTACATGTTCTCCTAAATAATATGTATGTCTATAGCACATCTTTCTAAGTATTTTAAAAGGGCATTAGCAAAGATGTTCAAGAGGGTATCAAGCAGTGAAATCAGCCTATAATTAGCTGGATCATTGCAATCAACTTCTTTATAGATTGGTTTTATAAAGGCACCTTGAGGATCTCACTTTAATTATTACCCATTGGAAAAAGGGCAAGCATAGAAGCTGAGCGTAAGGGATCATCATAAAAGATTAAAGCAGGACGTAAGGGCCTCCTGCTCGTGAGGGTTTCACGCTTTTAATAATTTCTGCAGTAAATCACACTTCCTGAAGCCATATTAGGTCTGGGCCAGATGCTACAGAGTGTCCTGAGAAGTATTTTCTATTTTTGAAGAATTTTTTATAAAGAGGAGATTTACCAAACTCATTTATTTTTAGGCACTGAGGATTCTAAACTCTTGGATGATGCGTCATCACCTTCTTTAGGTACCAGCTGGCAAAATTACGCTCTTTGCAATTCTTGCACTCAATGAACTAGGGTAAGGACAGAAAGAAGCTTTCTGTTGTTTTTTGGGAATATACTATTAGTAGTTCAGACTTTTTAATGCAAGAGATTCTGAACTTGGTTTCGAATTCTTTATTAGGGATTGACATTCTGCAATTAGGAAATCTGATCTCAATGGTCAGAGTTAAAAGAATGGTGAATGAAAGGCCACTGGAATTGGTAAAATTAAAGACAGAGAACTTCTGACCTCTAAACATGATTCAAATACATTCTTTACCTTGGATCAGAGGTGATCAGATATTTCCTCATTCAATCCTGAATCCCGATAAATACATGCACAATCAAATTCTAAGGAGTGGCTTTGCTCCAATATGCAGGATTAGATACCTCAGAGAGAGACAAAGGGGCATATTCTCAAGGAGCTATCGCCGAGTTATCGGCACTTTATCGCAGCCAAACTCGCGATAAATTTATCACCCCATTCACAAGCCGGTGCTAACAGCCCATAACACAGTTTACCCACGATAGCAGCCGCAAAAAACATTGCCACAGATGACCCCCGCAACTATCGCTAATGAGATGCAGAGTAGGCGTTCCCGTGCAAAAAGCCGCGAAAACACCACTCCGCAACATTCTCAACGACCAGCCAGATCGGCGACAAGACCACAAAACAGGCGATAAGGCGAATAGCAGCAGGAAACTAACACCTGCTCTGACCTGGTGCAAAGTCGGACCACAGCCTGCACCACAAAATGGAGCCCAGCCCAGAGTCACACCTGAAGGGCAACAGATGCCATGGAGCCACTGATCATGCAGCTCGGAGCCCCAACAGGGCCACAACACCCACCGCCACCACCCCCAGGACCCCCCCTCCCCGGGCACCCCCTCCTCCCGGCCAAAGACATGCCACATCAACCACACGGAATCATGTACCAAATAATCTGCCTGATGTCGCACAATCACATTTGGTGACATGCATGTGTCGTCACAAAAATGAGCATCACACATACACCTTCGATGTAACAAATGAAAATGTATTCAAAGAAACACAGAACAGAAATAAAGACACATGGCGGCTCCCCTCGGGACAATCCGTAGGTCACAGCCTGCAAGACAAAAAACATGATGAGAAGGTGTGTCTTGCACACATCAAAGGACAGAGAGAGAGCGAAGTAGAGAGAGAGAGAAAGAGAGGGAGCGAGAGAAAGACGGACAGAGAGGGGGAGCGAGAGAAAGACGGACAGAGAGGGGGAGCAAGAGAAAGACGGACAGAGAGGGGGAGCGAGAGAAAGACGGATAGAGAGGGGGAGTGAGAGAAAGACGGACAGAGAGGGGGAGCGAGACACAGATAACAGAAGAGATGGACAGGGAGAGAGAGTGCCGACAATGCGCACCCAGGCCACACTGCTCACCTGCTGCCACCGGTGTGTCTCCAACCACGTGCCGGTATGTAGTGCAGTTCACCAGGTCACACATCTGAAACAGATCCGTCATCTGAAACAGAGTCCAGATACATGAATGGCAAAGTACATACAATTGCACAAGACATCATCGCCTGTCCGCCCCTGCGCACCCAGGCAGATGCACCCCAGCCCCTCCCGCCGCCCCGCGGTGCATGCCCGCCCCTGCGCACTCAGGCAGATGCACCCCAGCCCCTCCCGCCGCCCAGCGGTGCATGCCCGCCCCTGCGCACCCAGGCAGATGCACCCCAGCCCCTCCTGCCGCCCAGCGGTGCATGCCCGCCCCTGCGCACCCAGGACTCACTGCTCACCTTCCACCCTTGGCATGTAGCAATGAGGGCCCACCACGTGCCGCTGCCAGCCACATGCCCAGGGCCCGCGGACATGGCACCCTCCACATCATGCAGCCCCGCTCCGCAGGCCACCAGGTCTCACATATGATTCTGGGTCTTGATTTCGCCATGGCAGAGGACATACCAGTGCACCCGGCATCATCGCAGACTGCACACCCTCTCAGCCCTTGAGGTGCCACTAACTCTGTGATCTGGGATGCGACGCCACGTGGCGGTAGGCCCGCGCTGCCCGCTGGCTCTGGCCCACACTGTGGTCCAGCAGGGCACACACATCCTGAGCAGTCCGGACCGCCGGGACGGGGCATCATCGCAGGCTGCACACCCGCTCAGCACTCAAGGTGCCCCTACCTCAGTGCACCCAAAGTCACCGTCCCGTGGCGGTGTGCCTGTGCCAGCCGCAATGTATCCGGTGCCACCAAGTCTGTGTCCCAAAGTCATGGACCCTGTATGATTGGGCATCGTGTTGCGGACGCCATCATGTCACCTCCGGTCCTGGGGAATGTGATGTTGCAGGGCCCGAGGCCCTCATGCCTACATTGACACCACCCGGATGCACCCAGATAGAGAGTGGAAATGTCATCGAGCACGTGCGCCCGGCCCTTTTTATTGGCAGGGTCACATGTCCTGTGACGCGTGTGCTGGATGGGTGTGGTGTGGGTGTAAACCAGCCGTGAGGCAGTGGCTGTGGCATGCTGACAACTAGACCTGTGAGCAGCAGATCACTACAGGAAAGACATGGGACATGTAGCGTTGCTGTCCCCCCCTGTGAGCGTAAGCGGAGCGGGCTGGCCTGGCGTATGCCAGTCCAGCGTAAGGGTGTGTAAATGACCCCGGGGCCCTGGGCGTGGTTCCTTACTGGGCTGGACAAGGAAGTAACTCATGCGTGTGTCCCTGTTGTTGTGTCGGCGCCACCCGGACCGCATTCGGCAAAGTGTTACCCTGTGACCTCTGTTCTACGACATGAGCCACATGGACGTAAGAGGAGTCCAGTGAGCCTACATTCATCCATACTTCCACACTTGAAAAACCATAGACATGACACATCTGTGTGAATATGAATGTTTAATTCACATTCAGTGGAGTGTTGCATCTGGAGCAGTACAGGGCCATGCAAACCCCACATGACGATGTTGTCCCGTGGAGGGCCGGCCCGGGTCCTTCAGGGAATGACAAGTCCAAAGGAAGAGTTCAGTCCGCAGTCTGATTGCTGTGTCAATGGCGATCAAACAGCATATGGCAGTCCATGTCGAGGTCCAAGGTGAGTGTCACAGAGTGCATTGGGGGACAGTGGAAGGTGATGATGCAGAGGGCAGTACCAAGCTGAAGCCGGACCTATGGCTGAGATGCATGCTGCTGCGTCCTTCTTACCACGAGGGCAGAATCATCCGCATCTTCGTCCTCCGCTGTTTCATGTGCCTCACATGTGGGTGGTGGTGCTCTGTCTCCAGCACTGTGTGGCAGTGACACATCAGGGGGCGGAGATGTGGATGGAGTGGTGGCAGCAGCATGCATCCGCGCCAGGCCTTGTGGCAGCAATGCCATGAGGATGGTCCTGAGGTCATTGAGGAACCCAGCTACCTCTCGCTGGTGTGCAGCCGTGGCAGTCGCTCATTCCGCATTCGCCCGCTCCATGGTCTCCATTAACCTCCGCATGTTTCCCAACTCCCGTGTGACATCGCTAGAGCCACTCTGACTGGACAGTTGTACTATTCTCTGAGTCAGGGCTCCAGCGATGTCAGCCATGGTCCGTTGGAGAGCATGAAGCGGACTGTGGGTGTCCGTTAGGGACCGTGAGTGGTCCCTGATGGGACTTAGACACCCACGTATGGCATCTAGTTTGTCTGCCATGCGGTCGAAGCCCATCCACACCTGTTCAGCCAGATTCTCCTGGAACCCCAAAACACGGCGTTGGAAGGCCATGTGTTCTTCGTGGGGGTCCTGGGAGGCGGCAGTGGTGGTGGGTGCTGCCTGCTGTGTGGTCTGTGCAATGGGGTGGGCTCGCCTCGTAGCAGCTGGGCTGCCCAGCTCCTCGAAGTGGGCTGCGTAGGCTGTCCACGAGCAGTTGGAGGGCGTCAGAGTCGAAGCTGTGGTGGTCCTCTTCGTCTCCAGAGAAGATAGGGTCGGGCTGCTCTGCAGGAGGTGTTGATTCTCCCTCTGCAATGTGAAGGGGAGATGCAGTTTAACAATGTGTCCACATGTATGTTGTCGCATTGTACATGTTTTCATACAGACAGCATGACTGGGTACATTGTGGCTGTTTGGGAGGAGCTGCCTATTTGATGGGGGACAGTGGACATTTCGACAACAGACGTGTGTGTGTTTGTACTTGTACATTATCAACGCACATTTCCCTGCAATGCCAAATGTGATTGGCCAGTGTCTGCACCCAAGCGGCACCAGTTGTGTCCTGTGTTCTGTTGTAGGTGTTTTGCGGATTGTGTCACATCGTTGTCAATGTAGATGTGCTCTGCATGTGATGTGTGTGCTGCATTTTGGGGAGTTGCCCCTGCAGCTCAGATTTTGCTGCCCCTTATCCCTTTCATGAGGTGTGCCTTTGACTTCTGTGCTTGTACAGTGCTGACATGTTGCATACTTGGGTACATTGGTCTCTTGGTGGGAGTTGGTGGTCTGGGGCATGGTTTGTCCGCAGATGTGCTCAACTTAATTGTGCATGTGTGCCATTGTGCCCATCTCCCCTGTCCCGCCAGGCCCTGGTCGTTACTCACCCTGTTGCTGTTGTGTCGGGTCCTGTTGAGCAGTGTCCGGGCCCCCAACTCCTGCCACCGTCTCCCCACTGATGACTGTGGACACCATTTCCTCCATGTCGTCCAGCTCCTCCTGTGGCGCTGGGCTCCCACCTCCAGTCTGCATTGCTGCCTTCAGGTTGTTGGCGAGTTTCAGCTTGGTTTTGCGCTTGACATCATTCCAGCGCCTCTTGACCTCGTCCATTGTCCTCTTCAGCACTCCGACTGCATTCACCTTGTCCACGATGGACTGCCATAGTCCATTTTTTGTTGCCAATGACACAGTGGAGGTGACGAACAGTTGTTGATGGTGTTCTGTCACCTCCGTTATCAGGATCCTGTTTTCCTGCGGACTGAACCGCTTCTTCCTACTCCTCTTGTCCTTGCCCTTTCCTGACCCCGAAGTCCCAGGATGGTCCTCCGGGTGGCTTGTGGGGTTCTGGTTCTCCTCCGTACTTGCTCCGGCAACGTCCATTGTGCTTCGCTGTTGTTTGGCATTTGTTTGTCTGTTTTTTTTCTACTTTTATGGTGATTGTTTCGGCCTGACCCGTGTGAATTGCAGGCCTGTAGCTGGGTTTCGCTGATATTCGTATCGCGATTGGCCTCATCGCAGCATTTTTTGCGTTCGTGTTTTGCATTTTTGCGGCGTGGCGTTGATTTTAACGCGGTCAGTTGACGCGTTATCTGGAGACTATCGCATGGTACCGCCGTGTTGTGAATACTTGGTTAACACAGCGTAAATTTCCCGCGATAGACTGCGATGTTGAAGGTTGCGTTAAGTTACTTTTGCGATGGTTATCACACGTTCTTCAGAATATGCCCCAAAGTTGTATGCAAAAATGACTTATGTATTTGTGATCTGTGCCTTAAATATAATGTTTCTCACTTTCTCTTAGATTGCCTCTTACTCTTAGATGAAAGGAAAAAAATAAACTGTCCAACATTTTTTAAATAAGGATCTTTTCTCGGTTTGATGCACTTGCCACTTTATTTAAAATTAAATCGTTCGATATTGGAGTTGCCCTTGCTTATTATATTAAGGCAACACAAAAAAGGACATTTTCCGATTGATGATACCAGTCTTTTTTCTTTTAATCGTGCACTTTACTAAGTTATAATGTAATGATAAAACCTTTTAGTGCCACAGGATGTCAATGAAAAGATGAAGTGTGTCATGATTTCTGCAGCTAATGAAATTTTGCTTCGCACTATTGTTTAAATAATATTTTTTGTACTTTTGTCCTTATCTTTATTTTTGAATCGTTCTATATTTCTATGAGACTATATTGTTAAATATTAACTAAAGAATCAAATACAAATCGGGATTTGCGCAGGAGAGCAAATCCCAACACAACACTTTGCACCAGTTTGGTCTCTTTTGTGCTGCAAATCTGTACCAGAAGCTGTAAAACAGCTCCTGATTTCTGAACATTGTCTGTGATATAAACAAATTGCTGTGGGCCTTTCTATAACCCATTATGGAGTTATGATGTGCTGTGATGATGGGGGTATGCTTCATATATTACAACTGTGCTGTAACCCATCATGTGTTAGGGTACTGTAGGTCTTCAAATGACCATGTAAAATAAGTCATCTTATATGCTTTACACACATGCACTACATCTTATCATTGTGTTGAAATGCTCTTCTGAAGCGGCAGGATTGCTGAGTTCCTTTCACTATGTATGTCTGTAACCTCTCATGGATTCGGTCACCTGTGTCCCTAGGCTGCCCATCTTCTAGGGATTGTGATGCATTACACTCATCTACTACAAGTTATCATAGTGTTGGGGTTCTGTGCGTCTTAGACTCAATGTAGGAAGCTTGGTGCTTCTCTCACATCTACTGCAACTTCCCAACGTGTTGTTCTGTAGAGGCGGGGCTGCTGAGTTCCTTACACTCTGTATGCTCTATAACCTCTCAAGGAGTCAGTCTGCTGCGTTTCCTAGGGTGCCCATCTTGTAGGGAGTCTGGTGCTTTACACACGCGTCTACTAGACGTTATCATGGTGTTGGTATGCTGTGCTTCCTAGGCTGCCCAAGTGACATAACCCATCATGTAGGGAGTGTATCACTTTACACACATCTACCACAACTTACCATGGTGTGGGAGTGTAGGGCTGCTGCGGCAGGCCTGCCATGTTTCTTTCACTCTACTTCGTCTGTTGCTGGTCAGGTTGTTGGGGGTGTTAGTATGGTTATTGTTAATTAGCATTATTTATTAATCGTACGGGGAAACAGTGTTTACAACGCTGTTGGTACAACGCGGTTCCTTTACAACGTGGTCGTTACAACAACCGCGTTGTTACCACGCGTACCATTACATCGCAAGTCGTTTCAACGACTTGCTGTAGGGGGTGCGCTGGTGTTGGTTTACAATCCAACACCTTCCCTGCTGTTGCACAAACTGGAGTAGGAATAGTAAATAATACTATTCCTAAGTCCAGCACGCCCCCTACAGCAAGTCGTTGAAACGACTTGCGATGTAATGGTTCGCGTTGAAACAACGCGGTCGTTCTAACGACCGCGTTGTAATGGAATGCGTGAAAAAGCGCATTCGTTGTAAAGAGTCCTATTCATAGTACGGCACCACTGTGGCTGCTGGGGGTGTTGTACTTTATTTTGTGTGCTTGTTCTATAGCCCATCATGTCTTTGGGGTTGCTGAGCTCTTAGAAGTTCTGAATATCATTCTTTATATATGTTCTATACCCAATCATTGCGTTAGAGTGTAGTGCTTTACACACTGCACATCTAGAAGAGCCTTGGATGGTATTGGTGTGCTGTGCTCCAGAGATGGGGTGCTCTGTGCCTTTCATTCTCATGTTCTATTAAGTACCATCATGTAGTGAGTGCTTTGATTAATTTCCGGTGCATGTTCTACAGCCTATGTGTTTTGTGGCCCCTAAGCTGTTCTAGGTATCATTTTGTATACATGTTCCATTGTCTGTCGTTGTGGTGGGGGTGCTAGGCTGCTGGGGGTTCTATGATTCATGCGGATGGTCTACAGTGCTTCATGGTGTGTGGTGTACTGCGCTGGTGAAGTGCTGTTCTTGATAATAGACACATATCATATAACTCAGCATGATGTTAAGGAGATGGTGCTGCGCTTCATAATGTGTGTTGGTTTTTATTAGTTGCACGGTGCTTACATATCGCTCAAGGTAATTTCTGAACGCTAGCCGCACATCCGCAAACTGGCATTATAAAACCAATTACAATGCGCCGTAAACATGAATAAAATATACAAAAGATCATACAAGCATTCAGATATAAATAGACAGACTGCAAGAAGAAGGCTCAGTAATGCTGTCGCTGTTCTCAGGATTTTTGAAGGTGTTTTTTTCAATGATGCTCTGAAGGCCTCGAATTGGCAGTGGCGTCGCCTGATGGGGCTGTAATAACCCGTTTATCCCACTGATGAGCTGGTAGATGGTTTCTCAGCACCCTTTTCATTTCTCTGTGTGGCGCAGCACTTTCAGCTTCAGTCCAATGTGCTGTTGCCTCTCGCCATCTGCCGAAGTGTGTGGGGGTACAGCAGCTATCCGTGACATTGTGATGACTCCGCTCTAAGTGCCTTAGTGCATTTAAACAACCCCAAAATGCACCCCTCAATATTGCACATTTGCAACCCATTATATTAGCTATAATTTCCGTGGCCAGTATACCACCATTCTTGGGCAGCTCCATGTCATGAGTATCGAGCCTACAAGCATTTCATGGCAACGGGGACATTGCGCGGGTGTCCCCCAGTATATTTCATTGAGTTTGGTAGGGTCAGATAAGACCTATGCGAAAACTTAAATTGTATGTATTTAAATCTGGCACTAACAGGAAGTGTGCCTAAAGGTAACCCTGCCTACAAGAGGAAACAAAAAGAGGGCAAGATCTAAAAGTCTGCGTCACAACTTCTCAACTTGCCAGTACCCAGATCACACAGCAGGTAACACGAAGCAAGCAGCACAGGCAGCCAGAGTATTCACCTCCCACCCACTGACAACACTGCAGCAGAGCCAGTTAATCAGTCCCTGTGGTCACTGTATTCAGATACATCCCAACAGACGGAAGAATGTGTTACTCTCGTCACAGTAAATCATGGAGAGTCAGGAGTACGCGGCAGGGGTAATCCAATCCTCCACCAGTACCAGCAGTCTACCGCCATTCGTCATCTATAGCACAGAAGTACGTACCAATGACCTTTCATCTGTCGAGAATAGTCGCCCCCATGGAGGGCCTGTCTAAGTATGACACAAGATGAGCTAACTTGCTAACTTACTCCCCTCCATCCTGCTATCAGGCACCTTTCTGATGGTCTTGCATGTCAAACTGAAGCTATAGTCCATCATCTGTGTACCTGCACCTCTTGCCACCCGTTAGACAGCAGAAGTGCATTCGTGCTCTCACTCCTGAAATCTTGCAATTGTTTTAATAAAACCTAAAGTTCTATTTCAAACACCCCAAAAAAATTCTAAACAATCTAAGATCATGTAAGCAGTCGACCATGTGTTTAGCAACCATATGATTGATGCTCCAGCGGTCTAATCAAAAGGCAGCAGTTTGATTTGCCAACAAATCACCCCAGACTGCCACACCACATGAATAGGAAAAAAACAAGAAATTAATGTTGCCCTCAATCTGCGCTCCTTCCAAATTTCCAGCCAACTCATGGTGCCCACATCTTGCCTACAGATGCACCAAACTGATGTTGGTTGCTGCCTTTGTAGGCCCCTCCCATTCTTTGGTACTCTACTCTCCTCTCCAAAATGATGAACCATTCACATTCCAGATTGCTGGCCCTGTTTAGGGTTTTGGAAAGATGAGTTGTATGCCATCTGTTTCATACGCCCACAGGAGACCCTGTGACGAGTTTCAAAGACACCTACTGGTATCGCCTTATTAGGGAACTGTCGTGGCCACAAGAGCTGCTTCAGTGTCATGCGGCTCGCCACAGCAGCCCTGAATGCCTGATTTATTGACACCTTTCATTCCTCCTTTATTGCAATGGTCTTAGTCTCTGGGCTTGGTAGTTGATGTGGAGGGACATCACACTTTTCATGGGCGAGCTGCACCCACAGGATCTGCACCACCTTTTTGAATTGCCCATCTCCTTAACACGCCCTTCTACTCTTCTAACACAAAAAGACAGTGATCAAGGTAATGGGCAATCCCTCGTAAACCACTTTACTTCCTGATCAATCACTCCATCAATGTACCAGAACTCCCAAACGTCAAGTAATGGCTGACGAAACTGCTGCCAAACTTGTGTCATAGTAGTTAAGCCCTGTAGTATGCACACCTAATGTGTTGTTCCTCTTTAAGTATGTTGCTCGTGCTTTTTGCTCAGCTCGTGCTCTGCTTTGTTTTGAACCTTGTTATGGGTTCTCTGTTGTTGGTTACCATGACTGCGTGTTTCCTTACTGTTGGAGTGTTCTGGGTCAGTCAGTTGACTGCCGATGTGGACTGAACAGGAGCTCACCGTCGTGGGTCTCTCACCTGAGAAATAAAAAGTACTTATTTGAAATCCATCCTACCTGAGCCTGGAATCTTCTTACTCCCATACAACAAGCCCTTTGGTGGCAAAACCCAAAACATGAAAGCTCTCACGATGACGTGATAATAACTTGAAGACTTACCTAACATCACGCTTAAATAACAACGCTCTTTTAGCCCGTTCACTCCCCAATTTAACTCTGTCATCAAAGGAAGCTGGTTAGGTTTAAATAATACTGTTTCTTCATAATTCAGCATTATACATACTTCATATTGATGTTATATTTTTCAGTGCTGTGTCCCTTCTACACTGCTTGGTGGCCATACTTTGAGCATTCTTGACCTCTTTTCTTCCTCGAAGTCCGAGTACACACTTCGAAGATGGTGCTCGGTTTTCCTTGAGGCCTCCTCTTTGATATAAACGCAGACCAGACAGTTGAACTCCTAAACCCGTTTTTCTCTGGTTGGTTTTGATCCAAAATGGATATATTTTTTAAAGCAGCCCATGTTCCTTAAAAGAACTAGTGCTAATTTAAAGAAGGCTGCCACATCAGTACTCCCTGAGGCTGCCACCCCAATTTGATTCAGTTACTACCTCCTTTGAGAAGTGGGTATCTGGTGATTAGTTTGCAACTGGATGAGTGGCTGCGAACCATTGATACATAGATTACCGAATCAAGGCTTGGAAGGAACACATCTTGCATCTTCTGATTCAGAATGGGTCGCAGAATCCACTTTACAAGAATTTTTTCCCAACTTGGTTTTATACTTTAGAGAAAGGGATTTTGTACATTGCAAACCAAGTGATTTTGAAAATTGCAGGGTTTGTGACCGCAAAATCTTTTTTAAATCAAGTCCTTAATACGCTGCTAAACGTGGGTTGCGCAGGGAATTGATGAGATCTATGTTAGGTCTGCTGTTGTAGATTTTGTTGACGAAAGATTAATTGTTGCAGGGGATGTTTGCACTCAAGCAGGTGTAAGAGGACGAGGGCTTGGCCAAGATGGCGACCGAGTGAGTTGCACAGATTACAACTCTGCAACCCTCGGTCCGCACTAAACGATCCTGAAGCACATTGGGGGCTCTCTGCTGCATGTGGCATAGTCTGCTGGTCCCAGCAGCCGGCAGCGATCTGAAAGATCCCTTCATCTCCCTGAACAGACAGATCTCAGCCTGCGACCTTTGCTGCAGCGGAGTGCTTCTGCACCGCATCTTTACTACGCCTCGCTGCAGCAACGGTCGCAGGCCACGGCCGTGTGCAGTTCAGCCAACTGTTGCTGCTGAGATCTGCGCTTCTGCACCGCATCTTTACTACGCCTCCGAACAACCCGCTCGGAAGTCGAGCGGCTGAGCAAGGGCCTTCTGGAGGAACCGAAGTATTGTTAATACTGAAGGGCCCTCCTGTCTGTATTTCTTAGCATTCGCGAAACCATCTTGTAATCCGGACGCCATTTTGTTTTATAATCGAAACTGCTACTTGGTTATTTTCGAGAAACGGTCTTTGGTAAGTTTCGTTTCCCAAGATTGTGCTTTTCTTTCTGTAATTGCAAGTGTCCTCATTAGTGCATGCCTTTCCCGTTAAATAGAGGCCTTCTCCCACCTGTCTGGTGGGGAGGATAGGCTAGATGACCTTGGCAGTAGATAGCCTGTGCCCGGCTGCAGAATCGAAACTTATGTTCTGTACCCCCTTTGTATTACGACACCTACCAGTGATTTTTTTATAGTAGGCGGGTCTTTGTGGACTTTGCAACGTACATAATGTAATTTTATGCTTACAGGGTCCAGTCCCTCGGCAGCCATCTCAGGAGGCTGGTCAGACTGGGCTCCGCTGCAGCGTAAGATCAATAAATAATCTGGTTTGTATTCTCTACTGTCTGACCGACTCTTCATTTGTATGGAAGGCTGAGAGGTGGTCGTGAGTGACCCGAGTGGCCCTTTTCGGGTCACTTCCTTCAGTGTCTAAGGGCACCCACACATTTCCACCTTCCCCTCCCTCATCGGGCCTCGATAATTTGCTGCAACCCTTGCGTGGCACTCACAAACGCCTGCTGTGGGAGGATGAGGAGAGAGCCTTCGCGACTATCTCTATTGCGCCGCCATCAGAGCTGAGAAATGCCCCCATGGTACGCCCGTAGCAAGACAGCAGCGGAGGGAGCACCTACTGTCGGGGGCAGCGGTATGGAGGGGGCACCATCACACCCAGCTGCAGGTAAATTCGAAAGCACATTGGGATCCCACTTCCGTAGGTTCGATAAAATCCTATCTGCTGTGCTGGATGTTAAAACCTCCCTTGAGCTATAGATTGACGCCCTGAGGATCGCAATGGGCCTCATGAGGGAAGATCACAAAAAGTTGAATGAGCAAGTAGAGAATGCCAAATCCGCTTTGGCCACCTTCAAACCGACGGTCATGGATACTAGTGCACTTCTTAAGGCCTTGCAAGAGGTGGTTGACTACTTCAGGAAACGGACCGATGATCAGGAGGGCAGGTCCCAGCACAATAATCTGATAACCGTGGGCCTCTTGGAGCAAGCTGAGGGCCCTAGTATGGAACTTTACCTTGAGGAGTGGTCTGCGACTACGATTCTGCAGGGCAAGCACTCAACCTTCTTCTCCATGGAATGCACCCACTGGGTCCCGGGCAGACCAACCCCACCGGGTGGCCCTCCTTGTCCAGTGGTTTCCCACCTCTTCAACTACAGAGACTGGGATCACATCATCCAAGTCACTCGAGTGAAAGGCCCGTGGACGGTTGAGAATTCCCAAGTGCACATTTTCCCTGACCATGGAGGTGCAGCATCGCAGATCGTCCTTCCTGGCTGTGAAGAGATGTCTACTAGAACACACCCTCAAATATGTTCTACAGTCCCTTGCCAGGCCAAGGATAATACATAGGGATAGCACCACATTCTGTGCAACACGCGAGGAGCCCTGGATGTGGCTGGAGCACCATGGTCTTGCCATCCCCCCCCCTTACGGAGTCAACAGACCTCTCCACCGTGTGAAGACACAGTGATGATGCAAACCTCATAACAGAAACCACGTGCTGTGTCCAACAAGGGAACAGGTGGCCATAGAAAGGGTCCAGGTGGTCACAGAGGTGGAACAGCATGTGGCGACCCCTTCTCCCGCTGGCTTGGTGGCAGAGAGACTCAATGTTGAGTCACAGGATTTTGACTTAGCATTGTTGGACACGTTGTTTTTGGGGAGGGGCGGGGGTCACTCCTCAGACTGCCAAGGATATAATATGACTGTCTGTCAACATGGGTAGCACCTTTCTACCCCTACGCCACTGTGAGTACCATGATAGATGGAATGGGCGGAGGGGCGGACTACTGATATGCTGACTGAGGGTTGCGAGCACCGTTTCCCAATATTGTGGATATTAACAAATGCCTGCTACCCCACATCTTGTTAGTGATACCGTAATTGACTGTTATTTACCTTTGTTCTGAACTGCATCACAGTGCTATTGGCCGGTCACCCATTTGTGTACCAGCCTGGGAAGGGGTGTTCGAGGTTGACTAATAGTTTGTTTAATTTCTTAAGTTTTCTTTTATTCACCGTTTTCAGAAGCATGCGATCTAAGGGGCAGGGGGAATTGTTGCATAGTGGGTGGAGAGGTGTCAGGGAGTTGTGGAGGGGATTTTCTCCTTGCATAATGTTCCTTTTCAGCTATAGGGGACATGGCTGTGACTCAATACCTGGTACTGTCTTAGAATGTTAGAGGGCAGGCCCGTTATGTCAAGATACTGTGTACATCAATATTTGCACAGACGCAGGGTCCATGTGGAACTCCTCCAGGGGTCCCATCTTACCACCGCAGCCTTGGAGGGCATGCGTAAACTTTGGCAAGGTACACTGGTGGGGACAGTGTACTCCCGATACGCCAGAGGTACCCTTATCTTGGTGGCCCCAGAGGTGCCACTGGAGGTGCTGCACGACAGAAATGATCCTGAAGGAAGATATGCGATCCTGGAGGGGACACTAGATGGACTCTCTGTGGCTTTCATTTTGCTATATGCCCCCAATACCAATCAGGCCTTATTGCTATGCTCCCTCACCCCTGCACTGCTGCATGATGCGCTGGCTCCTTGCTTCTGGGGCGGGGATTTTAACTGCATCTCTGATCTAACCCTAGATCGTTCCCGCACACCCATTTCAGGTGCGTAATCCATAGCTCTCAAACATCATCTACAACGCTGGACTTCCCATACTCAGGTAATAGACGTTTGGCCAGGGAAAACTCCTACCATTCTGGTCTACATGACCTCAACACAAGAATCAACCACTTCTATTGTAGCCCGAGTTGCTATTGAAGGTCTCACAGGCCGAGTACTCGGGGCGCACCACATCAGATTAATGCCCCCTTACAACTACAATTGGCATGGGGACAAAGCCTTCCTTGTATACATAAATGGCGGCTTCCTGCTGACGCCTTGCGAGATACGGTGTTCCACCCCACCAGATCAGACTATATTACCTCATATTTTAAGGCCAATGAAGGCACAGCATCAAACGTTGGCATAGAATGGGACACACTTAAGATTGTCCTCTGCTGGCATGCAATTAAGATGGTACACAGCACCAAACTAGCCCTGCGCGGTGTACTAGAAACAGAAATTCAGCAGTACGAGTGGATGTTGCCCACATACTGCGCAGCCGCTGCCTCGCTGGCGCGAGTGAGACTTGAGCACCAGACGACACTTGAGGCATTGGGCTGCCTGGATTACAGAGAGTACTTGATGAGAAACCACATGGAAGGCGATAAAGTGGGCAGGCTCTTGGCCTGGCTCCTCGTTCCACTTCTCCTAGGGTCCCAATTACAGCCATCCGTGACGAGAAGGGTCTTCTACACAATACCCAAGATGATATCAATAATGCCTTCCGTTGCTACTATGCTAAACTGTATGCAACCCCGCAGCTGGCAGATCCAGCTTTGATCGGGCCATTCTTGGATGAAATATGCCTCCTGCAGTTACTGACATCCCAACAAACGGATGTGGAAGCACCCTTATCTGTGGACCAAATTTCTTAAGTGATTAAACAGATGGCATGGGACAAGACCCCAGGGGCCGATGGCAGACCGATCGAGTTTTATTATGCTTTTAACTCCCAAATCGCTCCCTGACTGTTCAAGGTCTTCAACTCGGCTTACGAAGTGGGTGCTCTTCTTTCCACCCTCTGGGAGGCAGTACTGGTGGTCCTGCCCAAACCAGATAGTGATACTTTGCAGCTGGGATTGTATTGCCCCCTCTCCTTACTAAACTCGGACTATAAGATCCTTGAAAAGTGTTAGCTAATAGGCTGACACCTATATCTCAGCATGTAGCACATCCCGATCAGAACAGGTTTATCCCTGCCAGGAACACGTTCCTGAACCTGCGCCGTTTGTGTATGTTGATGGATTGGGCGCAGTCATCGGGCATGGGCCCCTGAGTAGCATCACTGGACATTGAGAACGCGTTTGACACACTTGGGTGGAATTAGCTAAAGGAGGTCCTACGGAGATTTGGAATAGGTCCCAAGTTTCTCCCTTGGATAGCTATACTATACAATGCCCCACTTGCGTGGGTGGAAACTGGAGAGATCATATCAGACCCCTTCAAAATTGAACATGGCACTCATCAGGGCTGCCCCTTGACCCCAATAATTTTAGCACTATGGAGCCTCTTGTATATGCCCTCCGATTGCAAGCCTCGGAATAGGGGATCCAAGCGGACGCCATCTGGCACATAATCTCACTATACACTGATGATGCTTTGATGTATCTTATGAATGATGCTACAGTACTCCCTAGACTCATGGAGCTCCTGCACCAGTTTGGTGAAGCCTCTGGGCTGAGGGTGAACTGAGACTAGTCTCATTTATTCCCCTTGACGACCCTGTCCGAGGCTCAGCAGAGAGAACTACCAAGTACCCTTCTTCCTTGGTCTTGTACATTCATTAAATATCTAGGGATTCGTATTTATCACTCAGACAGAGACCTGGTAGACGGAACATGGGCAGGGCCCTGGCTGGGGTGCGGCCCTCCCTCCCATTTTATATGTCCCTACTGCTCTCACCAGTGGGCCGCATCACCATTTCCAAGATGCTGATATTGCCTCAGGTACTATATTTTTTCTCTGCCATCCCTGTCTTGTTGCCTCGTGGATTGTTCTCAGAGCTACGCTCGCTCTTGACCGCACTGATATGGGGCAAGGGCAGGAGATAAGTGGCACTCGCCAAGCTGTACCCTCCCCTAGGCAAATGGCGGCCTACGCGCCCCACATTACGAATAATATTACGCCGCAGCTCAACTGCAATGGCCCACTCACTGGTTAGCAGGTCAAAATGTCTAAACTGGAGCATTGATTTGGTGGGACTACACCATCCCCAGTGCTGAGATGGCTGTTGGGCGCTACTGGACTGCTCCGAACTTCGGTTGCGGCCAGATGCGACAAAATCATTAGTACGTTTGAGCACTTGGTGGATGAATACGGTGTACCGCCAGGCTTCTTTCTTATTTACGCCACACTCGTGCAACAATCACAGTGGATTTGGCGTAAAACACATGATGAGCCAGGGACCTCATTATTCTTCCAGGTATTATTGACGCATGAGGATGGCCGTCGGGCTGTCACGTTCCTTTATAGCTCCCTGCGCACTGATAGGGAGGTGCAGCTCCACTCCCTCCAGACCTACTGGGATGCTGCACTCTACAGTACACTCATGGATAAACAATCGTCACAGTGCGGAGAGGTACCCAAACGTATCTCCACAAACGCCAGACTAAAATGCACACAATTCAACTATCTACACCATACCTACCTCACCCGGATCGGCTGGCACGTATGTATCCTGGGCTATCCGCGCTGCCAGGCTTCTTGCCTCAGGTTTCACACACATGGTCTGGACATGCCCACAGTTAGATGCCTACTGGGACAGGGTACTGGGGTTGCTCTCGTAGGCCCTGGGCTCCCTGCTCCAGGGAAAGACTATGGGGCATATTAGCAAGGGCCTTATCGCCGCTTTAGCGGCACTTTTTGCCACTAAAGCAGCGATTTTTTTATCGCCCTATTAGCAAGCTGTCGCTAACAGGCGTTAGCGACAGCTTTCTGGCGATAGCGGCCGGTTTCCCCATCGCCTTGCATGCCAGCGATAATTATCGCTAATGACATGCAAGGTAGGCGTTCCCAACTAAAAGTGACTAAAAACAGTCGCTAACCACAACTTCTCCCTATTAGCAACGCAGGCGAAGCGATAAAAAAATTTGCGCTAAGCGCGAATATCGCTAGAATTTAACACCTGCTAAAAACATGACTTACCTGTTTGTAGAATAGGAGTGTAGAATAGGAGGTGGATTGTCAGCCTAAGTCCACCATGGCGTTAATGCGTGAATATACCTGGATTTCCAGCGATTTTCACGCATTTCGCCGCTATCGCTGGATATTTTATTGCATTGGAGATAAACCTTGCTAATAGCATGTTATCTCCGCGATAATATCCAGCGATAGGCGGCGTTAAGAAAATACGCGCTAAGCGCGGTTAGCGATAATTTTCGCCTGTTGTTGCTAATATGCCCCTAAGTCTTTTGGCAAACTTATAGTCAAAATCCTCTGTTTTTCCACAGGAGAGGTATTCGGAAACACCGCCTCCAGCTGGTCAAATTTTTCAGCAAGCCAATAAGGCAAATCATCCTTATTCTGTGGGCGTTTGCCCATCACCGAATTTACCATGACGGGACTTATAGTCACACCGCCAAGTCCAGCTGGATGCGCTGCAACTCCAGGAGGGGCCATCTGGACGTTGCCTGTGACATATTGTACTAAAGCTCTGTGCACACGGATCAAAGACGTATGCAGCACACGCAGTTCATCTACTGGAACCGCTAAATGACGTGGATGTGGGGTATACCCGGCCAAAACAGGCCAAGCGGCCCCATCTATCGATAAAGGGCCTAAACGAATCAGGGTGACCGGATGTGGGAGGGCGCCATTAAACCAAACATGGTGTTGCCATGCCGTGAGCGGTACTTCAAGACCCTGATAAGGCCAATAAACATTAGGAAGGGTGGTGGGAGCGTAAACGTGGAACAAATTGTCAGCTCCTTCCACCGCCGGAAAAGTGACCCATGAGTAAAATACCTCAAAGTGGTAAGCCGGATCAGCTTGGACCACAAAGATGAGGGCGACACCTGCGTCGGGTACTCCATAGGCCGTTAAATGAGCACGGAGCGCGGCGCGGCTATGTGCCGGTATATTGACATTCACAGCCATCAAGACTAAGAATGTAGAACAGGCTAGTGCGTGGCAGCGCAATATAGGGTTAACAATAAAGAGAATACCTTTTAATAACTTCAAGCTTGAAAGAACCTATAAAAACATCAATATAGGAGGTTACACCCTCACACCTGTTTCCGGAAACATAAGTGAAGGGAATTGTGGACAAGCACAAGTACTACTCAAGCGTCTCGCAGATAAGAAGCCCACCACGTTGGTGGCGTCATGTTGCGGGGATTCTGCACATATACAGAACTATGCGCAGGAAAACAGGACCTCGGTGTATAGTGGTGTACCAACCATCCACCTTAGTGCCCTAAATCCCAATCCAACTAGCTATAGTGTCTCATTTGTTCTCCGTACTACAGCGAAGCTACCAATGATTAGACATCTCAGAACACGGACTCTTTCAGGAATCGCGGGAGCAAGAACACTCTTTCATTCCTCACTCATACTTGTCCACAACGTGCATATTAAGAGACACAGTATAGTTTAAAATGTTTATTTCAACTATCGTGCTCTAAGACACAGTACACATGCCAGTACTAGCAGCATAATGCATAAAGACAAAACAGTAAGCATGGTTACAATTCCATAGTATACAAACGGGGACAGCATTCTATAAAGACAGTGGATTAAGGACTATAATGCCTTGCCACCCTCCCCGTGCTAGTAACTAGTTTATTATAACAAGAGAAGGCCTCTGGGCTTTGTCAGGGGGACCCCCATACCTCAAGAACTAGATGCAAGGTTTACATCATCGGACAAGCACAGCTCTTCTCCCTGGAAAGGTTTTTCTCCAAGTGCCTCCAACAGGGAGATCACAATATTAAAAGCACCCGAATTTTTCCAGTGCAGCTGTATTTCATGTTATGTCTAAGTGCGAGGGGCTGACCAGAACAGTAACAAGGGACGTTGTTTTTCGACCTTTTACATCGTATGCAGACGAAAACCACAGAGAACAGCAGAAAAGGTGAAAGGCAGAAATGCAGACAGTTCTAATGTGAACGGCCACAAGCAGAGTCTGGAAAAACAAAGTCACGGAGTAACGTGTGCAAAGGAGGCATCATGGCTGCTAGGCCTAAGCTAACTTAGCAATGTTGACCATGAGGCCACAATCCACACTACAATTCTGGAAGTCAAGGCAGTATTCCTGAGCCTGAAGGCTTTCCTGCCTCGAATCAAGAGTTTGTTGGTGCTCATCGGGACGGACAATACTACTACAATGTTTTACCTTTGAAAGCATGGTGGAACAAGATCTTGAGCGCTTTCCCTTCAAGCTCAACAGATGTGGGAATGGCTTCTCACCACAAACACCTCCTTGTGAGTGGAACAAGTGCCAGGTGTCCAAAATGATCGGGACGACTCGCTTAGCAGGGTTTCTAAGCAATGCCACAAATGGGAGCTCAACGTCCAACAGTTGCAGGTTGTCTTTCAGTCCTGGGTTATCCAACATTAGATCTGTTCTCTATGTCCCTCAACAAAAAGTGCCCTCTTTATGCAAGCAGGAATCCTCATCCGAAATCATAGGAAGATGCCTTCCAGTTTTCTTGGGCGGGGATGTTCGCCTATGCTTTTCCCCAGTTTCCACTCATCCCTCGAGTCCTTCAGAAAATGAAGCAGTTGCCGTATTGTCTCATTCTCATTACACCCAGATAGGCAAGGCAATTCTGGTACACTGAGCTACATCGCCTATCAGAGTGAGCTCCAATTCTCTTTCCCTCAGAGGAGGATCTTCTCTGCATGAACCAGGGCCAAGTGGTTCATCCGCCAATTCCCTCTCTTCATTTGTCTGCTTGGCTCCTCACCATGCTAAATTTGGAGACTTGAGTCTATCCGAGGAATGCAAGTCAATACTACAAAAGCCTTGAGCTCCTTCCACGCTCAAATGTTACACAGCTAAATGGAAGAGATTCTGTACATGGTGTATCTCTCACACATTGCATCCCTTTTCATCTACTCCGGAGCAGGTGCTGCCTTATCTCCTGCACCTAGCCAAGTCAGAGCTTTCAAACTCTTTTTTTTTATTGAAGTTTTATAAACATGTTCTGTTACATACAGGATTGCATTAACAAACAAAGCAGCTATCTTCCATGGTTACAGCGTAACAGTATGCATTACTAAGTCAGATTGTACCCGTATCATGTTTCATCCATCTCGCCCCATGTGCACCTGTTCCATGCATAATGTTTTATCCTGAATAACCATATATACAGGCAATTCAACCGGAGTTAATCCGAGATACAATAGATGTTAATGGGCTTTTATGCGAATTTATGCAAAAGTTATACTTTTACTTTTGACATATAGAGTGTATGATATTGTAAGTGTAGTAGCTAATCTAAGGGATAGCGCTTTTCCTTATAAGAGCTGAGTTAGGCCCACAGTTGTGACACAGTAAAGCATTAAATAACCATGTTTTATGTTGCGGCATCTGCAAGTGACACAACTCTTTCTCTGAGCCAAATCCTGAAAGGTTCCCAAATGTCTTTTGGGCGAGACGCAGCAGGCATAAGGTCCCAGAATGCGGCTAGTTGTTCCTGACAATAGGCGATATCTTGCACCCAGGTGTCTATACGAGGTTTCCTCGTTGCGCCCCATTGTATGGCTAATCTACGTTTTGCTAAGAGTAGCATCATAACTATGAGTCGGCGTCTCTCAGGTATAACCCCTTCAACGTAACCCAGCAAGGCTACCAACGGTGTGCATTCTAGTGATGCCCCTGTAACTTCTTGTATAATGCCATACACCCCCTCTCAAAATTTAGATATGTATGGGCAGCCCCATGCCACATGCAGGAAAGGTTGCATTATCTCGTTTGCATTTCCAACATCTCGCGTCTTGGCGTAGTCCTAGTTTGTGCACATGCCAGGGGGTCCGGTATACCCTGTGGATGAATTTAAAATGTATAAGTCTTAACTTATAATTTGGGGATAGGTGTTTGAGTTGGGAACAGCAAAATGTCCATTGCTCATCCGTGGGCATATTGTCCAGTTCTTCCCTCAATTGAAGCACAGCTCTTGGGGCAGCAGTTTCAGAATTTAACTGCGTTAGATTATATAATCTTGTGATTAGTTTCCGGGGTGAGGGGGTGACCAATAGGTATTCCAGCGGCTGAATTATGGCCGGAGAGGAGGGGAACAAAGGGTGCAGGGTTCTACAAGCTGCTCTGAGCTGGTAGTACAGTAGTAGGTCTAGTGCGGATAGGGGTCTGTCAGCTTGGTTCTGTGGCAACTCCAAAAAAGAGTCGTGTGGGTACAGGTTGCCCAGTGTAGTGAGGCCCATATTGCGTGCTCGCGCAATGGTGCCCTTGTCATGAAGGGTAGGGAACAGTGGGTGGTATGCTAAAGGGGTAGATGGGGCGTATAACAGTGGGGTGCCTACACGCTTCCTTAGTCCTTCCCAGGCCCGTCTGAGTGTTTCGACCCTATTTACTTCACCAGTTTTCCTGTGATACGACTGATATATAGCTGCTTGCAAAGGAATGGGATCTGCCACGTCTTTCTCAATAGCTACGTGAGGCTGAAATGGAGTGGGGTATATCCAAAAGTAGAGGAATTGGGCTTGTGCGCACAATGCATAGAGTTTGAGATCAGGGGCACCCAAACCTCCCTGTGAGAGCGGCTGCTTCAAAAGCTCCAAACTAACTTGCGGCTGTTTGCCAGCCCACACTATTGTTAATAAAATAGAGCGAAGAGATGTGAAAAAGGCTCGGGTAAGAGGAATGGGTATATTAACGAATAAATAGAGAAATTTGGGGAGAACTATCATTTTTGTTATGGCTATTCTACCAGCCAACGACAGTGGCAATGCCGACCAAAATTTAGACTTGCCCTCCAGCCATTCTAGCAGTTTACCAAAGTTCATGCGCCAGATCTCTTGCATGTCTCTGCTGAGCCATACACCCAGATACTTTACTGCTCCGTCAGCCCATTTGAGTGGGAATTCTAATTCGGTTACAAGTGGGGCTTCAGTTAGTGGCAGAAGTGACGATTTGGACCAATTAATTGTAATGCCTGACATACCGCCAAATTGAAGGATTTCACGTAACACAGGATTCAAATTTACATCTGGTTTACGAACATATAATGTGATGTCATCAGCGTACATAGAAATTATAAGGCTTCTGTCTGTAAAACCTATCCCACGGAAGGAATGGTATTGTCGTATTCTAGCTGCTAGTGGTTCCATCGCCACCGCAAATAGCAGTGGCGACAGTGGGCAGCCCTGTCGTGTGCCCTGTGTTATAGGGAATGGTTCAGACAAAAGCCCATTAGCACTAAGGCGGGCAGTTGGGTTAGTGTAGAGCAGACCAATCAGTTTGATAAAATTAGGGCTAAATCCCAGCCTGGGCAGTATGGTGAATAAAAAAGGCCACTCAAGGGAATCGAATGGCTTGGTGGCATCGAGAAATGCTGCAATGGCCGACAACTTGGGATCAATTTGGTGAACTGTGGCAAAGAAGGTTCACAAGTTATGGGCTGTGGATCTACCTGGAATGAACCCAGTTTGATCAGGTCTAGCAATAAGTGGTAGGAGCAGTTGTAGTCTATTGGCAATAAGTTTGGCAAGGATCTTTACATCCACATTAATTAAAGAGAGAGGTCTGTATGAATCACATAAATTTGCCTGCTTATCAGGTTTTAATAGGGAAACGATCATCGCTTCCCGCATAGTTGGCGGTAGCATCCCGCATTCTAATGAGTCTTGGTAGACATCCAGCAGTCTAGGCGCTAGCTCTGCTGCGTACGCCTTGTAGAAAGAAGTCGTCAACCCATCAAGTCCCGGTGCTTTCTCACCTGGCAGGCCGTTGATGACCTTAGTTATGTCTTCTACCGAAAAGGGTTCATCTAAGTAGGATCTGTGGGCATTTCTAAGCCAAAGCAGTTCGATAGATTCCAGGTAGGTGTCAAGCTCAGGGTGGGGGCCGCTTTGCTTGGATGAATATAGTGAGGCATAAAAGCATGTGAGAAGATTATGTGTGGCCGGCTGGTCTATGACAGGGGCCAAACTATCATCAAGTAGCTCAGTTATGAAGGGTTGGGATTTGTGTTGTTTAAGTGTCTTAGCGAGGGTTCTTCCTGGCCTGTCCCCCTCGCCATAGCTCCGAGCTTTCGCGTATTTCCCCAAAAATCAAGTTTCCCTTTCCTCCTCTTCCCCAAATACCGAGATATTCTCATGCAGCGAAGCGAGGTGCGTGGACGCCCCGTCTGAAAATACAGCAGTTCTGTGGCTCTAATTTCGGTTTCTAGTTTCGTGAGTGTTGTCCTAATTGCCTTCAGAACCCCTGCTTGCTTGGATATACATGCACCTCTTATAACTGCTTTAAAGGCCTCTCACAGTGTGGAGGGGGAGTCTACCGACCCCTCATTTGTGGAGAAGAATTGGGTGATTTCAAGTTTAATTTCTTCTAGGAATGACAGCATCCTTTGAGAGAGCGTGTGGTGGGAGGCGCCAGCAAAACACGCGGGGCAGAGTCTGTGGTATTGTCCAGCGCAGTTCGACAGGAGCATGATCCGACAATGTGCGGGGCAGGTGTTTAACATCTGTTGTTCAGGAAGCAATGTCACCAGTAACCAGCCAGTAGTCTAGTCTGGACCAGGCGCTATGAAAGGAGGAGATACAGGTTACTTCCCTAATATCTGGGTTCCTGCTGAGCCAGATACTTCTAGGTTGTGATCTAATATTATATTGTGTAATTGTTGAGCCGCCCTAGTGTGTGGGTAGCGTGCAGCCCCGACTCTATCCCATTTGTTTTGTAACTTGACATTAAAGTCTCCACCCCATATAACTGTGTCACCGCCGACTGCCAGCACCTTTGCGAATACAGTAAGAAAGAATTGAGGGTCGTCCACGTTTGGCCCGTAGATAGCCACTAGTGTAACCTGTGTGGACATCAGTGAGCCGCTATGTATGATGTAGCGCCCCTCCGGGTCAATTTGCTTCCATGCGGTTGTCCAGCCTAGACCATGTCTAATCAACACCGATACTCCCCTTGCGTAGTTGGAATATGGTGCTGAGTGCGACTCCCCCCAGTATCTGTTGCGTTATCTTGGGGCCGTATCATATTTCAAATGAGTCTCCTGCAGAAAGCACACGTCTATGCGGTGTCTAATTAAATATGTATGCATCAGTCTGGATTTTCTAAAGTCGTGCAGCCCTCTAATGTTCCAAGTAATAAATTTAGCCTCCGTCATGGGACAGTTGGTGTGTTATTTGGTATATACTTGAAAACATCGAGTGCATGTTGGAGCTAGGTGCGACGCAGATAATTTACTAGTGCGACATCGGAGTGCAGATGGGATCTGGAGTAACGGGTTGGATAAATGATCTGAACTGTGGTCTACTATATGCATATACTGTATGTCTAACGATGTGAGGTCTGAAGATACTGCTAACACCCTGTCCCTCCCCCCACCCACACCAACCTCCCAATTAGGTTGTGGCATTTCTCCCCCTCCCTCCCTTTTACAACCAATAGTAACCAGGAAACAAAAACACATGGGAGATCTCCCTTTGGGGGCTAGGGATACCGGCATAAACCTGCCGTGTGGCAGGGTGGCCAGGCCATATCAGTTATATAGTAGCTAACAGATATGTAACTTGCGTCATCACTGAGTCAAAGGGAATGTTTAACATATAGCCTGATAGCGTTGGGAAACATGTTGAACAAATATGGAAGTTTGTACATTGAATACCGTGGGTCAATATCAACAACAAAATAACTAGTTAGTTGTATCAGTCATTGTCACTTAAGTTCTGCTCTTATTCAGTTTGCCGGGATGAGCAAGGCGGAGACTTTCTGGAGCATATATGTTTGGTATACTTAAGAGCCGCTTTGGCGTCTGTGAAGCAGTGTGACTGCCCTTCATGCGTTATCTTCAGCTTGTCCGGGTACAGCATAGCGTAAGGAATGGAGGCGTTTTGGAGGCTGCACTTTACTGATGCGAATTCTCTGCGGGCAGCCTGAACCGCTGGAGTGTAATCGGGTAAAAAGGATAGGGTATTCCCCTGGTGCGTCACTGTCCCCTTCTCTCTTGCCACTCTTAGAATCGCATCTCTGTCTCTGTAATTTAACAAGCGTGCAATTATGGGGTGAGGTGCAGCACCCACCGGCGGCTTGGGTCCCAAGGAGCGATGGGCACGTTCGACAATCATCATTGGCGAAAGCGCCGGTTCGAAGAGTTCACGCAGGAGATTTTCAATATATGGTTCCATTCTTGGAATGGCGGTGGTCTCCGGCAGCCCAACAATTCTTAGGTTATTGCGCCGGGAGCGCGCTTCCAAGTCCTCATTTTTCACCATAATCACCTCTAGCACCCTTTCCATATTTAGCATCTGTGTTTTAGATTCATCTTGAGTGTCTTGAGTGTCTAAAAGCCTGTTCTCAAGGGTGTCTAGGAGTGCTTCATGAGCATCCACTCTTTTTTTCACCCTATCTAAGCTCGAGGTGAGGACATCAATCTTGTTGTCTATTGTTTTGATGCTAGAGCGTACATCCAGCAAAATTGTGCGCAGGTCCTCCTCTTGATGATCTCCAACATCTGTAGCACCATGATCTGTGTCCGGCTCTGAGCTCGCATCTGTATTACTGGTGTGGCGCTTATTTTCGAAGGGAAGTTTTGATTGACGGGGGTCCGTTTTCCCCATTCTGCCAGGTAACCCCCTTGAGCTCAACTCGGCGTGGAATCGCAGGCAGACCCGCCCCTCCGGTGTTCAGGAGGATTAGTGTGGCCCAATATGCCTCAAATGTCAGCCCCTCTCCCTGAAGATTAACAGACCTCTCCCACCCAGGCAATCTTTCCGTGGTGTGAGGCCAGGTGGAGCACCAGGTTTAATGAACAATGTGTGCCCATTGTATTGAAATACAGTGGGGGGAGCAGCTCACTGGACACTCTCCCAGCGGCCGCAGGAGGGGTCAGCCCCCGCACCCTGGTACCAGCTTCCCTCACCACAGCACGGGACGGGGCATGGAGGCCTACTCACAGGCCCCCAGCACACAAGGGGAGGTCGTGGTCTGCATTGCCACTTAAGCGCAGCTATGCGGGCGGTGTGCGGCGAAGCTCGGGCCCCGATGCGCCCCCCTGCAGCTCGAGACCAGCTCCTAACAGCAGCTTGCCCCGGAGTCCAGGCCCGAGCGGCGGAAGCGCACGCAGCCACCCGCCTCCCCGCCCCCAGCCTGCACTTACCGCACCCAGTTGAACCGTCACTCTGCTTCTGCAGCTACTCGGTCAGTACTGTAGTTGCAGCACCATATCAGCAGCCGTTTCGCAGGGTCTGTAGCAGGCCGGGCTTCTCTGTTCGTTGGCGGTCGCGATGGCCTCTCCCACCACGCATGACAGTGCAGTTGCAGCTCCCAGCAGGACTCCACTGCACGGATGGTTCGGCCGCAGCACCGCTCTCACCAGGACACCGCAGCACGAACAAGGTGGAGAGAAGCTCCGGTTAGCAGTGGTATTTCCTTCCGATTCACTGCACTGCGGCGGCCATGTTGTGTCGTGGGCCGGGTCTCCACGCCTCAAGTCTGATATTGCATTGACGGCTGTATCTTCACGCTAGCGAAGCAGCTCGTTTGTTGCCACTGATGTCGGTAGTGGATTCCCTCCGCTTATTTCATCGGATTCGGAGTTTGAACGGCGATGTTGTTGGATATTTAGGCCTGGCCAGCAGAGCCCCTCTAGAAGGCGGCCATGTTGCAGCTCTGCGAAGCCACGCCCCCGAGCTTTCAAACTCTTCCATAAAAGTTCACCTTGCTTCAATTCCTAGATATAGAAGACAATCAGCTCAATCTTCTTTGTGGTCCAATCGACTCATCAAAGAATTTATGAAAGGACTCTTTAGAGCTTTCCCGCCTGTTAAATCACTTCCAGTACTGTGGCAGCTAATGCGTCCTCCATTTGAACCAGTGCACATATGTGAGTTGAAGTTCCTTTCTTGGGAGGTGGCATTTCTCTTGGCTATTATGTCATCTAGACATATCAGTGTAATCCACGCTTTCACCATGAAAGAACCACATCTTCAGTTTCTGCCAGACAGGGTTATCCTGCGCACTAATTCTTCTTTTATACCGAAGGTGCCTTCAACTTACCATCTCAATGAGCCTATTGTCTTACCCATGTTCTTTCCTAATCCATCCTTGGTGGCCGAGACAGCTTTGCATTCATTGGACATTAAACGTTGTTTGAAATTTTATCTACAAAGAACAAAGGTCTTTCATAAATCCTCTCAGTTGCTGATTTCATTCTCGGCACATGAAAATGACAAGCCTTAACACGGGCCAGCATTGCTCGTTGGGTCACCTCAACAATTGTCTTCAGTTCAATTCAATTCACAACTTTATTCGATCTTTTGTATAAACAGACCATAAAAGTACAAATTCATCCTAAAATCTCAACACTGATATGTAGCCATGTATTCAAAAACTAAGAAAGAAGAGAAAAAAGACCGGTATGACCAATTTACCTATTACACAGTGAGCAAGTTAAAAACAAGTTAAAAAAAGAAGTTAAAAACGAATTAAAAACATTTAAATAAAAAAATTCATATTGATTATTGCAGCCTAACTAACATCCCCTGTTTCCTCTTTTTAAAACAAGCCCACAAAATTAAGCTACGGTAAAACATAAGAATAAATCCGGTAGGGATTTTAAAAAGTAAAGTGCCACCCGACACTGCATGAATCTATGGTGCCTCAGAATTGGGAGGATAAATGTTTTCCTTTTCCTCAGTATACTTCTTACAAAAAAGTATTATATGGAGGTCTGACTGCGGTGAGTGATTGTTACAAGGGCAGGGTGACAGATCTGCCAATTTATAGCATTTTCTAGGATACCCTAGTAGTAACGGAATCATATTCAAACGAAAGCGGAGTAGAATAAATCTATGTTGCGCATTATTAATGCAAGAAAGATAGAAAAAGCCTTCCACGGGTCTTGGTGGGATCAGGTCATAGGCAGTGGTTGAATTTTGGAAATGATTCATTGCCCGTCGTGCATAGTTTGCTCTCTGCATAAATAGTTCTGTTATCCTACTCTTTGTGACCTTCTTACAGGATTCGGGATCCTGAAATAATTTGCCCATCCCTAACTCATTCAGTTGGGCCTCAACATATTTTAACCATCCAATCCGCTTGTAGTGGTCCAGCTTACAGCAATCCTTGATAATACTTTGGGTCAGGTCAACTGTGGACCTCCGCCATATAGATATCCACAGTAAAATTGGTGCCAATCTAATACAGTCGGTCAGGTGAGGAAGCCCTAATTCTTGATGTAAAATATGATTAGGGGCAGATTGAGGTAAGGATACTCGGTTTTTGAAAAATCTATCTTCCGCTTGCTGGAGGGGCTTGGCGTCAACCATCCCCCAGACTCCTGCCCCATATATTGCCGCGGACTTCGTTTTGGCAGAATAGATGTTTTTAATTATTTCTGGGGGCTGCCTCCTAACTTTTTTGCAAACCTTTTAATAGCTTGGAGACTCCTTTCCATACCCTGGGCCCTTCCGAGCACCAATTTAGACCATGAATAATCTTTGTCAAAAAGAACCCCAAGGTATGAAAAGGAGTCAACCACCTCAATTTTCTTTCCTGCCAACTGAAAATGAGGATGTTTCTCACCTCTAGCGGCTCCTACCACAATTATAAAAGATTTAGATTCATTTACTTTTAGGTCAAGGGAGGTCATAAAAGTGGAGTAAGCTGTAATTAGGGATTGTAAGGCGAGCCCTGATCTGGCCATTAATACTGCATCATCAGCGTACGCCAGAAGTGGAAGGGGGGGTATGATCAAATTTAGGCACGTCCAAAGGTGGAGCAGACAGGGCGGCCTCAGCCCCGTTTGTATAGAGTAAAAAAAGAAACGGGGCGAGAACACACCCCTGTCTGACTCCCTTTTTAATTTTAAAAGGACGTGTGCACTCCCCCTTCCTGCCATACCGTACACAGGCAGTGGCATTGGCATACAGCTGGCAGATAAAGCCGATTATCGGCGGGTCAATGCCCATCCCCCCCAAACATTGACCACAGCCTCTGGTGAGAGACACAGTCAAAGGCTGCGGTCAAGTCCATAAAGGCCATATAGAGCTTTTCATTTTTAGCCATGGTGTATTTCCCTATGGATAAAGAGAGGTTTAGGCATTGATCCACCGTCCCCATTCCTCTTCTAAAGCCATATTGTGCTTTCATAAAAATACCATGGGTTTCAGCCCACTCTTCCAATCTTGCTAAAAGAACCTGTCCCATGAGTTTAGCTGTTGTGTCAAGGAGAGAAATAGGGTGATAATTACTTGGGGACCCCCTATCCCCCTTTTTATAAATAGGGACAATTATGCTCTGACTCCAAGATGAAGGGGGGCCCACTAACTGAATATTATTCAAAACGTTTGTTAAAAAGGGGACCCACATGTCATAATTGTACTGAAAGAGATCTATTGGAACTCCGTCCGGCCCTGGCGCTTTACCAGGGACACAGGCTTCCAACGCCTTTCTGACCTCAGAAACAGAGAACCTTAACCCACCCTGAGATGTGGATTCTGAGCCAATTAGTGGAAGATTTGATGAGGGTGTTAAACCAAAGACTTTCTCAAAGAAGTCCACCCGTACCTCTTCATCTATATGTGTATCAAGCGATGAATCGGTGGTCTCTTTAAAGTGGGAGGCGTTCACGATTTCCAGAAGTCCCTGCTATTTCCTGAGATAGCTGCTTTTTCCAGGTCTTCCCTGGCCTCCATCCTAAGGTTCTTTTCTCTAACCCTCCTCGCTATTTTATAGTCCTTACGTAAAGCCCAAATCTTGTTAGGGTCTCTAGGATATGTTTTTAATGCACTTACAAGGGCTTTCTTTGCTGAAGAACAGGCAGTATCAAACCATCCATTAATTGCAGTGGCATTTGATGACTGTGGACGAGTTAGGGCACAGAACTGGGTAACAAGGAATGAAGGCGATGAATGCTCTCCCAGGCATAATATTATTTCTTCCTTGACCTGAGCTATAATATCAGGGACTAGGTTTAACTTGTGGGCCTGTGACCATTTCAATTGATAGCCATTTCTCCTAGTCAGGTTCAGGTCCTCAACTGCCTGCTTGTGGTCTTTAGCCTTAAGCAGGCTGCTAAGGTGGATAAATATAATGGCATGATCGCTATGAGTCGAAAAACGGGTGCCTGTATGGAGCACTTTCCCATGTAAGTGTTCCGACACTAGAATAAAATCAATGGTAGACTCTTGGATTCCCCTTCTGAAAGTACTCCCTTTCTCTCCCTCTTTCACTT
The DNA here is from genome assembly GCA_963921515.1 of Calotriton arnoldi. Classification (NCBI taxonomy): domain Eukaryota; kingdom Metazoa; phylum Chordata; class Amphibia; order Caudata; family Salamandridae; genus Calotriton; species Calotriton arnoldi. The sequence continues at coordinate 1,744,306 of CAWUFW010000528.1, read as the reverse complement.
CATTTATTATTCCCAAGTTCCACTTGTATAATGAGCTATTTAGGGTTTCACCATACTCAGTGTGTGCGAAATGTTGAAGGGGATTATCATAAGGGTCAACCACTCCACAGACCCCAGTCCCGTTAAACCTGCAAAGATGGATATTAAAATCCCCCACCCAAATAAGATTTAAAGAGTCCCTTTTTCCAACCTTATTGAGTTTCTCGATCTCGTCCACTAAGACGTCTACCAAAGCTTTCATACTTCCTCCTAACTCATTATTATAATAATTAACCAGTGTCCACATTTCTTGCTTCCTGTGGCCTAGCTGAATAATCTGGAAATTACTATTTAAGGGACCCACCTGCCTAACTTCAGAGGATATAGTGTTAGAAATTAGGGTTAGTAGGCCCCCTTTCGCCCTTCCGGAAGGTGAAGGAGTTGCCGGACAGAAGAAAGTGCGGAACCCGGAGAAATAGACTGGGTCTTCAGCCCAGGTCTCCTGAAAAAATACTATTTCCATAGATTGCCACTTATTTAGCCAATGGGTGTTTCCCATTTTAGAGGATATACCTGCCACATTCCATGATATCATATTGGGCCTAATTTCCTCTATGTCAGGCAAAGGGGGTTGAGTACTTGACCTATTCTCCTGCGGGATCATGATAGGAGGTACTACTATAGGGGGGCTATTGGGAGGTGTTATGGTGGCTGGTGATTCTAGTGGGCTAAGCTCAGTAGGGGCCGCAATGGTTGCCTTCGCTAGTGGTAGAAGAACTGGAGGAGTTAGTCAATCACACCCATCCAAGTTCGAAAGGGCTGTAAATCTATTTTGCAGTCTAATCCCAAAATGAGTATTAGAGCCCTCATTTCCTCTCGGGCGTGAAAAGACTGGAGTTTTGTTGACCCTATAAACACTTCCCCGAATTGCACCCTGAGCGTTATAAAAATGCTCCAATGGAAGGGGTATAATCTGTGAGTTCCTTTGAGAATATCTATGAAGGTTATTTAAAAGGGAGTGACCCGTGTGGGCGTTGTTAAAGTTAATGATTACGCAGTCACCAGGATAGAATTTTCTTGTTTCACCCACCCACCCTACTCTCCTGGCCATAATAATTTCGTTGGCCAGTTGAACCCTCCCAATTTCTGAGACCTTAACGTTATTTGATAACCAGTGGAGACTTTTATCCATCAACTGTCTCATAGATTCGCTCTGGTCAGCTCGAAGGGGAGGAACATTTGCCAAAACCAGTACCAGTGGGGCAGCAGCAGGTGGGAGGTGGATGTATTGATGCAGTTCACTTTCAGGTGCTCCCATGGGGGTTTCAATTGCCCCTGTTAAGTGATGGGCCCCCCTTATTTCCTCTTGTATTGATGGTGGCTGCCCCAGTGGGACCCTTGTGCTCCTTATACTCCTCTCTTGACGAACCCAGTCATCCCGTGGATCTGAGTTAAACATAGCATTTGGGGGCTGTGTTGGTGCACTGGAAGAGGTATGTGTTTGGGTTGCGTTGATGTTGTCAGTGTCAAAGGAAGGGATGGCACCCGTGGTTCCCTTGTTTGCACAGGGACTATAGTTGTAGGTGCCTCCAAAAGAAAATCAGTTGGAGGGATCAATCGTGCTAGTAATATCTGGTTCTGTGTCTCTAAGTCCATCAGGCGAGATTCGATTTGAGTCAGCTTGGCTAAGATAGGGGCCATTATGTTGTTTATCCTAACTGTCATTTCAGGCCAGATAGAGTCTTCTGGGGCCACTTGGGGCAACAAGATGTTTGGAGACCCCAAGGGTGCTAATGTTTCAAGATTCGTTGGGAGCAGCCTTGTCTGTGGACCCTTAAGTTTAGAGTGGCGAGATGTCTTGGGATGTTTTGGCTTCAAGTTAATAGCGGCCCCTGCTCTAGTACGCTTGACCGGTGGTTTCGGCGATGGGTCCTTTGGGGAAAGATGCTGAGGGGAAAGATCTAGCCCCCTTCTTAGAGGAGGCACTGTAGGTGCGTTAGGAGGTGAAAAACCATCTTGTCCGTGCGCAGAATCGGATGAGTTTAACGGTAGTGATTGCTGCTTGTGAGGGATGTTCCCTGTGGTCAGACCCGATGGAGGAATATTCGGTTCCAGGGATAGTCGCCTTTCGGTCAGCTCTATCTCATGTGTCAAGACACTAGCCGCTCTCACCAGAATGAGTCCAGGGTAGCTACCGCCCCACTTCCAGTCTTTTCCATTAGACCCTTTCTTTTAGCCATGATTATAACTAACAAGACAACAGTACCTTACTTCCAGTTGCAGATGTAAATGAGGGGGCCCAGCCCAGCCTCCTCCTGACTCCGACGGGCGTGGATGGGCCTGCTCTTGGCCTGGGCTTTGCCCGGGTTCGGTTCGGGCACATACCGCGCCGCGGGCCGGCGCCTTCCTTTTAGCGCTCCCTCTGCGCTAGGGGCTCTGGGAAGTGTAGTCCCTGCTGTTACTTCCGGGTCCCAATCCCGGCTCCTGGTGCTTTCTGAGCCCGAGGCAGGCGAGCAAAAGTGCAGAGGAATGAAGCCCCACGCAACTCCAGGCCGAATGACCCCACGAACAGCAGCCGGTAGGTAATGGCTACAGCGGCTTGTCTTCTGTTATGAAATGGCTGGCTGTTCACTGCCTGTGAAAACACAGGCTCACGCATCAAGGAAAGTGGCAACTTCTTCAGCCCTGTTTGCAGGAGCATCTCTACCTGACTTCCGCAGGGCAGCAACATGGTCGAACGCTCACACATTCACAAAGCATTACTGCCTTGATGGTTGGAAGACGGCAGATATAGCTGTTGGCCAAGCTGCACTTCGACGCCTCTTTGCTTAAGGTATGCGGCTATTAGTCTCCGTTTCTTTATGTGCCGATTGACTATTTTATACTTTCATGTTATATATATATAACTGAATGTTGGCATATTTCTTCTTGTTGTATGATGTTCCTATTTTACGTCATGGTGGGATAGTTCGCCCACCCATCGCCATTCTTTTGTCTTATTGCTGGCATCCTGCCTACTAGTCTGATTCAAGCATGTGAATCTATAAAAGATACAATACTGGAGAAAAACAAGTTACTTACCTGTACACTGTGTTTCTCTAGTATTGATATCTTTTAAAGATTCACATGCGACCCTCCCTCCTCCCGGATTAGGCTCACCACTTACCTCACAGTTTTATATATGTATATCTACACTAGTGCTCGAAATCTGAGGTACGGTGGCTCTGTAGGGAAAGGGTACTCTGAGGTCTCTGCTGTGATTGGCTGAACTTTGGATGTTATAAAATGAGGTTAAAAGGTTACTAAAGTGGGGCTTCTGTTCTATGGAGGTCTATGGTAATGTTTCAGTACTGCTATTTCTACTGTTACCGTGGGACTCCCACCATGATGACGGGGAAGATTAAAGTATGTAAATCTATATATATATATCGATACTGGAGAACCACAGTATACAGGTAAGTAACTTTTTTTTATTTTACACATTCACTGTCAGACCTTCATTTGTAGATATCATGTAGCTTGCTGCAGACTTGTGTCGCCTTATTTGTTAGCAAAGTCATTGCTTAAATGAATTCACACTTTTCTTGAGTTCTGCAAAAGATAATGACGTGCTGAATGGGAACTAAAGGCAGACAGGATAACTTAATGTGCTCAAAATGGAGTCTGGCTTTGGGAGTTTGACATTTCCACTTCTCATTTGTTTTTGGTGCTGCTTTTTTCTTTGTATTTAAGCACTATATCAGAGTGTGTCTTTTCCAGATTGCTCCCTTGTGTACTTCTCCTCTCTCCGTGTTCCACCCCTCTCTGTCTGCTCTTAACTCCACCCACTCTCCATCCTTCAGTTGTCTGTGTTGTCATGGCACCACCCTCCATTCCTCAGTTCGTTGTCTGTGTTGGTTTGCCACCATCTCCCTTACTCCTACACTTGTCTATGTTGGCTTGCTCCATCCTGCTCCTCTGTTTATTGTCCATGTTAGCTTAGTGCCACCCTCTTTCCATTCTCTGACTGTGTTGGCTTTCCCCCACCCTCCCTCCATTCTCCGTGTTGCCCCCCTCTACCTGTCGTAACAACAAAAAAACACTAGGATGCGGACACCGCTGATCGAGTCATAAGGTTGCATTATAAGGCTTTTTTGCCCACACACCCTCCACTTTTCATGTTGTTTTCCCCTCCCTCCGTGCTGCCTTCTGCCCCACCCGTCCTCCAACCAGCAACAAAAAGAAAACCACAGCCTATTTATTAACTTTCAGCCATGCTGAACATCAGCCTGGCTGCTGTGCAGCATGGCTAAAAAAAAAAGACAAATCCAACACCTTGCGTAAGCGAGGCCTTTGGCTTTACCAGTGCCTGTTTCTACTTCTTGCTTTGTTACTCCTATGCCTACTATAGCTGGGTTACTGTGGAAACTGTGCCTAATACTATGGACATGATCAGTTACCTGGCACAGGGTCATTCAATGCTGATGGATACATACATGTTTATTTTTCCAAGTATGTGTAGAAAAGGCCTTATTTCCTGTCCAACCTACAGGCTCAGGAAGGGGGACACACAAAAACATTATAACAGATCAGAACAGATTCACAATAACAGCTGGGTGAGCGAGCATGTCAACTACGGGTGTTATAGTCGCTTCACGTGACTTGTCCTTTGGTACCATGTGACTTCGTTTGATAGTCCTGGTCTCAGAGGTCAAGTTGTCATCCACAGAAACAAAACGTAAATACGGCTGTACTGCCATGTATTGCTTTCTTTAGTATCTACTCCTTACTATTTTTTGTAGATTTTCAGTAACAAATAGGAGGCGGAGAAGAGCTAGAGGTGGGACAAGCATTCAACGCTGTGGTGTCACCAAAGGTCAAAGGATGGATGCTGTTACTTCCTCTGCCTCTTTCTCAGAGGCCACTCTCATTAGTTCTTCCAGCGTATTCTCAATGGAAAAAAACAATCACTCGTCGGTACAGGGCTCCTGGGAAATATCTTTATAGAAATAAAAAAAAAAATGTTGTTGCAAGAATACTCTTGGTATTTACATAATCATTGATTCTCTACATGCTAATATATGCATGTGGAAAAACTAAAATGCCAACTGTGCCTGGCTGTTTAATAAAACACAGCCTTTGCTTTCTAATGGCGTCCCTGGTTCCTCATACACCGAGGGTGACTGTGGAGGGAGTCTTTGGAATTTAGACTATTCCTTAATGAGGTTAATAGAAATCGAGGGGCTCCTGTGGGCCACTCGGCCCAGTCGGGGGCCTGCAAGCTGGCTGATTAAAGTTAAGTAATTAAAATTTCTTTCTCAGCAATATCCCTCCCGCGGCCGCTCCTGTTCTTCTGTATCTTTGTCAGAATCAGTGAAATGATGCACCTGCCTTTAATCTCACGGTAGAAATAAAGAGCAGATTGATTTCTCTAATTCACTCTCCCTGGATCCCAGCCTGTCGCCTACAGAGCTTTCTGCCCTGGGAGATGATGACGTTCGTACTCTGCATACATAACGTCTCATAAAGGCGGCGCGCGCTGTGCTAGAGGGGGTAGTGATGAAGGGCAGTCGGTCTTCCGTACCCCAGATATCCAAATCTCTTACGCCCTCAATTTGGCGGTAGATGGCGAAGCTGTTCTTTAAGCCATTGGCATGTAACAACCCCTAATGTCCCACTGAGGTGCTAAAGCGAGCTGCACTCACGGGGAAGCTATTCTATAATCCCTTGGTATTTAGCAAACCGCGATGCTGCAGGTACGCTGGTGGGGAAGCTGTTCTGTTTGCCCTTGGTATGTAACAACAAATCCCATCTTGTTGCAAGCACACACTGCACTGATGGTAATGATGTTTAGCAACCCTTAGAGATTGTCCTGCTAGAGCGTGCTGCACTGATGGAGAAGCTGTTATTTATGCCCTGTGTGTGTAGCAGCTCCTAGAGACCCTCTGTGGTGCTATAGTGCCTGCACTGTAGGGAAAGCAGTTCTTTATACATTGACTATGTAGCAATTCCTAGAACCCCACAGTGATGCTAGAGAGCACTTCACTAATTGAGAAGCTGTTCTTTCTACCCTAAGTATCAGTGACGTAACACAAGGTAATGCCCCCCCTGCAAAATGTGATGAGGCATCACCTGAGCCTCTCATATCTCACAAATATTCATTGTCCTTGGGGTAAATGGGGGCCTCACTGAAGGGTTGGGGCCTCTGAAGGTTTGGAGTCCCCTAGTGCCCTACGGGGTGCAGGGGCCTGCGTTGTGCCCTGAATGAATGAATGATTGGTGTTAGAAGGTGGTTCTGACACTATGGGCCGCCCGGATTTTTCGCTTTTTGAGCACCTATGTGTTGAGCTTTTACTATGGGAGAGCCTCATAAATTGGGACTCATCCACAGTGAACTCATAATGAAAGAGACTGCATGTGGATTTTACTGGTGTCCCCCTGGCTTGACTAGGCCGCTGCGCAGCAGCTGGAGTACGGGGCACCGGGCTGGTTACATGCAGACACCTGTGTACATGCGTGTGCACATGTGTAGGGGCTGCGCAGGGGAGATTCCTGGTGTGCGCAGTCCAGGAGCAGCTACAAAGTGAATGGTGTGGCAGGGCTTATGCAGAATTGGGTGGTGACATGGAATAGGCTTTATACACTGGGAAGAAACATGCCAGGGAAAGTCAGTGTGTTTGACTGTGTTTTTCACTTCATTATTCCCCTATGTGGAAGTGGAGCCCATGGGCTAGTGTCACTTTCCTAAAGCCTACAGATTCCAGACACGCACTAAAGTCCACTGTAACGGGTGTGAGAAGAAGTATTCTGCAGAGTCCAACGTCATATTTGTACTGCTTTTGGGTCATCCAGAAATGTCACATTTCTCTGAGTCAGTCATAACCAGGGCCAGGCTGAGGGCTGACCTCAGCTGGATGGATTGATAACCTTTTTTTTCCACAAGCTAAGGCCTCCTCTCCAGGAAGAAGAAGATAGGTGGGGCTACAGGCCCATCCATCAGCAGCTATCACTGGTGCCAGGCACCAGGCTGCACCAAGGAGGGAAGGGCTCGTGTTTCAGAGACCATGTGGCCAGAGACCCTGGACGACGCCATTTTGAACCAGCCCAGAGGCTGGACAAGAAGGAGGGAGCAGGGGCAGGGAAGTGATGTGTCGCTGTTTGATAGGACCAACAGAGACTTCCTGCCAGCCCCTACTCAACTTTTAAAAAGTGCTTGCACAGGAAGAGAAGCTCTCGCTGGGGTGTGGTCTGCGGAGGCTGAAGGTGCTGGAGCCTGGTGCAATGGGCAGCTGGAAGGAGAAACCCCTGACTGCCCCCAGGGCCCTCACAGCACCAGAAGAAGAGCCCAGGACCGGTGCGCAGAAGCAGGGGCCTCTGCGCAGGGAGAAGAGAGGCCCAGGAGGAGAGCAAGCGAAAGGCTGGCGCAGGGAGCCAGTGAAGACAGCTCCCTGCCGAATCCCCCCTCTCAGAGACCCCGAGGGTGAAGGAGAGTGTTCCCAGTGGTGGGGGCTGGTCAAGAGGAGCGAGAGGAGACGAAAATGAAGAGAATCGGACTCCAGCTGGCCGAGATATGCCCCCCAGAAGGTGAGCGACCTTTGACCTACAAGAAGACCGACGACAAAGCACGTCGGGCTCCGCCGCCGGTCTTGCCTGTGCCCCCAGAGTGGATCAGGTCCCGGGGGCTGCCCCCAACACGAAGCCAAGTCGGGGAGCACCGTCGTGCTCCCCGTGAAGAGCTGGCCGCGGGGTGCCATGAGTCCAGCGTGGCCCCCGCCGAACAAGAAGCCGGGGAGCGCCGGCGCGCTCCCCGTGAAAGTGTGGAGGGGGAGGGGCCCGGGATCCCAACTCCGGGCCCTGTGTGCCGGGGAGCGCCGTCGCGCCCCCGCGAAAAGGTGCCCAAGGGGGCCCGGGAGCCCATCCCCGGGCCCCGAAGCAAAGTCGGGGAGCGCCGTCGCGCTCCCCGTGAAGATACACCCAAGTGGGGTGCCAGGAGCCCACCCTGGCCCTTGCCGCTGAGAGATGCAGTGGGAGCGCCGTCGTGCCCCCCTGAAGACGTTCGGGGGCCCGGGATCCCATCCCCGGGCCCCGAGAGCTGGAAGGTGAGGGGGCCGGAAGAGCCGGCAAAGATCTGCGCGTCCACCCGCTGAAGCGGGCGGACCAGAAATGCCTTGCCGGCTCCCGCGGCAGCACGCAAGTGTGCTGGCCGGGCGGGGATCCGGCGGGGGCAGCCGGGGGTGGGCTCCCCGAGCTGCCCTCCATCGAGGGAGCATGCGGGGGTCCCGGGTGGGACCGGGACCCCGGAAATGGAAGGAGGGGCCCGGGTGGGACCGGGCCCCCGAAAAATGGCAAAGCGGCCGGGGGTGGGCTCCCTGCGCCGTTAAACTCACCTGGGGGTCCGGGTGGGACCGGGCCCCCCACCGAGGCCGGGAAATGCGGCGAAGCCGCCACGAGGGCAGCGCGGCTCTCCCCGGCACAGCGGGAGAGCCGCTCATCTATTATTCACTGAAAGGAGCTGGAAGCGCCCCATAATGCCTTGCAAGGCATGGGGAAAGTATCGTTTTTGGCACCTGGTGGTACCCAGAGGAGGGGGGTCACCTTCAAGTGTGAAAAGGTGCTGGTGGGAGCTGCTGGAGAAGCGGAGTCTGCCCCCCAGCACGAAGAAAAGTCTCACCCTAAGTCTCATGGGGACTTCAAAAGAATAACCCCTCCAGGGCTCAATCAGCATTTAACACCTTCTAGGCTAGAACTTTTGTTCTACAGCTGAAGGTGAATGAAGAAATGCATGAAGGAGTGAAGGGCTGAGTTGGGGATGTCTGGAGAAAGGCATTCTCTGGAGGTAAAGAGGTGTAATTGCATCAGAAATGCGTAACGGTTATTTCTTTTAGGGGGACTGAAGGTCACATGTGCAATGTGAAGTATCTGTGTAAGGTGATGTCATAAGCAAAGTGGGGTTATGTTGCCAGACATTCCTGCTAGGGGGTCTGACTGTATATGCGTAATCCTGTGATTTAATCTGTGATGCCTTTAGGGGCTTGAATTGCAATGCATTATAATGATCAACAAATGTGATGAGTACTGTCATTCTAAAGTAATGCTTAAACATGTATTCTTGCTGCTGCGCTTAAGTGAGGAACAACCCAGACTGTTAGCCCTGAAGATGTAGGGGTGCATACTGTGTGGTCAATATAAGATGCTCAGTCAGGGTTATGTGTCACTAGTTCAGGAGAACCTATTTTTAATGCGTGTTGAGGTAATGGGGTGGGTCGCCACTGGGATGGTGCCAGTGCGCAGGGCCCTCGCTCCAGGTTATGTTCAACTAACTGCATTAGGGGGCAAGATGATGTGCATACATGGGAGTGGTGGTACTAGACCCCACCCCCTTTTGGGAGGGGTGGAGATGTTACGCAATGTCACAAAGTAATTCCAACAGCTTATGTATATTTGTAAATTGGTGCATAGTATTGAGTAGTGTGTGTGTTTAATAAATGTACTCTTACTTTTATAAAGCAAAGTACAGGCTGGACAATCAATTATTGAGTGTTATTTCTGCGCACCTGCAAATGGCGATTACTAGCCCACACCACCTCCCTTGAGTAAGCCTCAGACTGCTCTGCAACGCTACCCTCTGAGAGTCAGGCGCTACAATTGGGTGTTTGGTTCCCAGTGAAGGACAAATGTAGTCATGTTATTTGTGCAGGCCTCACAGATGCTGCCTCGTTTTCCAACTTTGGTGTCTAGCGGCGGGAAACATAGTATCCCATTCTGGTGCGCATTTATAGCATTTGATAAGTCCAGTTTTGCCACACATTACCTATGCAGTAATGAGCAAATGGAAGAGCGCAAGGCTCTAAGAAGGGTTCAAAGTTTTGGTTAGATGAACTAAAAGTATGGGAAAGGAAAGCCCCGCGCACATATGTATCATGTGAAGAGATTATGGTTTAAATGTGAACTGTATTGATATGACCGCGCTATGTTGATTATCATGTGCTAGCGGGATGGTGCTTTCCAGGAAATGATTGCATACAAATGTTCTAAGCCATATTGTACACCTTTGAACCCTAACACTACATACACTACACCTGCATGAGGAGGGTGTCTCCTCAAGGGATAGGGACAGCAACTGATACCTACATCACAGGTGGGGGTGTAGGGGTGGATTGACCTTTGTGGGGGACAGGAGAGAGAGGGGGTCCTGGGAGATTCCCGCGCTTTTTAAGGGCAGGGAGGGTTTCCACAGAAGGGGCCCCAGGTATCCTTCCCCCGCTGAAAGTTTACTTGCCAATGGTGCAGGCCAAAACCACTGGAAGGGTGGGGCAGGAGGTTTCTTTACCCTGGGTAGTAACGCCCCAGGGGTTCCCATGGTGGGGGACCCCCATGAACTTTTCCCATGGTGGGAGGAGGGTGTGGTAGAGTTGGGTGTCCGGCAGGCCCCCAGGTTAACTGGTGGGGAGGTGAGCGACCCAGGGGTGGCCCCTGGTAGTGGGTGGCCCCAAAGGAGGGTAGTTCTTGAGTGATGGTGTGTAGTGGTAGCCCCTAGGTACCCTAGGCGGGCTAGGTAACTGATCCAGTGGAGATCTGAGTGGGGGTGATGTACTCCCTGGTTTTCAGGTGAAGGGTTAGTGGCGGACCCTGAGGTGTCAGGGTCCGGTGAATGGTTACCCCGGGGTGGCCCATGGTGATGGGTGGCCCCAAAGGAGGGGTAGTTGTCGAGCTGGGATGTCACCCTGGAGCTAGTGTGGTGAGCCTGAGGTGGTGGCTGGGGCGATGCCTGGCCAGGTGACCAGTCAGGTAGGTCCTAGGGGACTTGTATCCCAGGACCAGAAGCATGAGGGTGTTCCCTAGCTCGAGGCAGGAGGTGGACTTCTGCAAGGTAGCACCACCCTGAACACAGGTGGGGCCTATCTTAAGTGAAGGGACCCTGTGTTTCGCAAAGGGGTGGTGCAGGCCTAGCCGGGATCTTTAGGGTCCCTGGCTTGGTGTGGTAGTACTACCCTGAAGGCAGGTGGGGCCTATCTTAAGTGAAGGGACCCTGCTCTTCATAAGGGGTGGTGCAGGCCATCCAGGGACCATGAAGGTCCCTGGACAGTCTCCCAAGGCGCTGCCGGGAGACCGGGGAGAGCCATGAGAGGTGGGCCTGGGTCTAGCTAACTCGGGGCCCACAGGCTCTCTAAGGGTACTCCAGGAGGAGAGCGCGCCTCTCGGAGGGAAGGGTGCATAGGCCCTGTTCTCGCAGTGGAGAACAAAGAAGGGGTCTAGGTTCCCGGGGTAGTTTCCTTGTGGAGCTACTGACGGGAATGAGCTGTAGGATGTCTGACGAGGCACCCTCAGTGTTCCTCCCTGGCACTGCCAGTGTGGTGGTGAGGCCGGTCTGAGGTCCTATCAGGGAGCCAGGCCAGTGGCCAAAGGTGCTTTTCTGTGTGGGGAAAGCACAAATGGCTGTGCTTTCTTTAGGGAAGCCAGTCATCCCGAAAGGGTGGTGGCAGCAGAATGACCTCAGCGGCAGGCTGAGGGTGAGGGTCTAGAGAGGTTGCATCTTTGGGGTGCAAGGACCAAACGGAGAGAGGGTACTGGTTGGACCAAACTCCAGAAGGGAGACCAGCTAGTGACCCAGGGGATGGGATGTAGACCTATCCCAGAAGACCGCATCGGTGCTGAGGCACTGGACCCTTGTCCAGAGAAGGGGTTGGCATAGTGTTGCATGCCCAAGGGCAAAGGTGGGCCTAGTGAGGCCAAGTCCATGTAGACCATGAGTGACCTAGAGGTATCTAACCTAGAGCCCGGAGGGTTCTTAGGGTAGTCTGGGATCCCTGTCATGGGTGGAGATTTCATGGATGGGAGGAGTAGGTGGTCTGAGCGGATAACTGGTGAGTAAGGGGGGTCTGGTCAGAACCCCTTATAACTAGTTATCGCTGACTACGGCAAGAATACCCATGTAGAGTGGCTGCTTCTTCCCTGTAGGAATCAGCTGGGCGCGGCGCGTGTTAGAAGGTGGTTCTGACACTATGGGCCACCCGGATTTTTCGCTTTTTTAGCACCTATGTGTTAATCTTTTACTGTTGGAGAGCCTCATAAATTGGGACTCATCCACAGTGAACTCATAATGAAAGAGACTGCATGTGGATTTTACTGGTGTCCCCCTGGCTTGACTAGGCCGCTGCGCAGCAGCTGGAGTACGGGGCACCGGGCTGGTTACATGCAGACACCTGTGTACATGCGTGTGCACATGTGTAGGGGCTGCGCAGGGGAGATTCCTGGTGTGCGCATTCCAGGAGCAGCTACAAAGTGAATGGTGTGGCAGGGCTTATGCAGAATTGGGTGGTGACATGGAATAGGCTTTATACACTGGGAAGAAACATGCCAGGGAAAGTCAGTGTGTTTGACTGTGTTTTTCACTTCATTATTCCCCTATGAGGAAGTGGAGCCCATGGGCTAGTGTCACTTTCCTAAAGCCTACAGATTCCAGACACGCACTAAAGTCCACTGTAACGGGTGTGAGAAGAAGTATTCTGCAGAGTCCAACGTCATATTTGTACTGCTTTTCGGTCATCCAGAAATGTCACATTTCTCTGAGTCAGTCATAACCAGGGCCAGGCTGAGGGCTGACCTCAGCTGGATGGATTGATAACCTTTTTTTTCCACAAGCTAAGGCCTCCTCTCCACGAAGAAGAAGATAGGTGGGGCTACAGGCCCATCCATCAGCAGCTATCACTGGTGCCAGGCACCAGGCTGCACCAAGGAGGGAAGGGCTCGTGTTTCAGAGACCATGTGGCCAGAGACCATGGACGACGCCATTTTGAACCAGCCCAGAGGCTGGACAAGAAGGAGGGAGCAGGGGCAGGGAAGTGATGTGTCGCTGTTTGATAGGACCAACAGAGACTTCCTGCCAGCCCCCTACTCAACTTTTAAAAAGTGCTTGCACAGGAAGAGAAGCTCTCTCTGGGGTGTGGTCTGCGGAGGCTGAAGGTGCTGGAGCCTGGTGCAATGGGCAGCTGGAAGGAGAAACCCCCTGACTGCCCCCCAGGGCCCTCACAGCACCAGAAGAAGAGCCCAGGACCGGTGCGCAGAAGCAGGGGCCTCTGCGCAGGGAGAAGAGAGGCCCAGGAGGAGAGCAGGCGAAAGGCTGGCGCAGGGAGCCAGTGAAGACAGCTCCCTGCCGAATCCCCCCTCTCAGAGACCCCGAGGGCGAAGGAGAGTGTTCCCAGTGGCGGGGGCTGGTCAAGAGGAACGAGAGGAGACAAAAATGAAGAGAATCGGTCTCCAGGGGGCCGAGATATGCCCCCCATAAGGTGAGCGACCTTTGACCTACAAGAAGACCGACGACGAAGCATGTGGGGCTCCGCCGCCGGTCATGCATGTGCCCCCGGGATGGATCAGGTCCCGGGGGCTGCCCCCAACATGAAGCCAAGTCGTGGAGCACCGTCTTGCTCCCCGTGAAGAGCTGGCCGCGGGGTGCCTGGAGCCCACCCTGGCCCCCGCCGAACAAGAAGCCGGGGAGCGCCGGCGCGCTCCCCGTGAAGGTGTGGAGGGGGAGGGGCCCAGGATCCCAACTCCGGGCCCGTGTGCCGAGGAGGGGGGCGGGGAATGCCGTCGCGCCCCCGCGAAAAAGTGCCCAAGGGGGCCCGGGAGCCCATCCCCGGGCCCCGAAGCAAAGTCGGGGAGCGCCGTCACGCTCCCCGTGAAGATACACCCAAGTGGGGTGCCAGGAGCCCACCCTGGCCCCCGCCGCCGAGAGATGCAGGGGGAGCGCCGTCGCGCCCCCCTGAAGACGTTCAGGGGTCCAGGATCCCATCCCCGGGCCCCGAGAGCTGGAAGGTGAGGGGGCTGGAGGAGCCAGCGAAGATCTGCGCGTCCACCCGCTGAAGCGGGCGGACCAGAAATGCCTTGCCGGCTCCCGCGGCAGCACGCGAGTGTGCTGGCCGGGCGGGGAGCCGGCGGGGGCAGCCGGGGGTGTACTCCCCGAGCTGCCCTCCATCGAGGGAGCATTCGGGGGTCCCGGGTGGGACCGGGACCCCGAAAAATGGCAAAGCGGCTGGGGGTGGGCTACCTGCGCCGTTAAACTCACCTGGGGGTCCGGGTGGGACCGGGCCCCCCTCCAAGGCCGGGAAATGCGGCGAAGCCGCCCCGAGGGCAGCGCGGCTCTCCCCGGCACAGCGGGAGAGCCGCTCATCTATTATTCACTGAAAGGAGCTGGAAGCGCCCCATAATGCCTTGCAAGGCATGGGGAAAGTATCGTTTTGGCGCCTGGTGGCCCCCAGAGGAGGGGGGTCACCTTCAAGTGTGAAAAGGTGCTGGGGGGAGCTGCTGGAGAAGCGCAGTCTGCCCCCCAGCACGAAGAAAAGTCTCACCCTAAGTCTCATGGGGACTTCAAAAGAATAACCCCTCCAGGGCTCAATCAGCATTTAACACCTTCTAGGCTGGAACTTTTGTTCTACAGCTGAAGGTGAATGAAGAAATGCATGAATGAGTGTAGGGCTGAGTTGGGGATGTCTGGAGAAAGGCATCCCCTGGAGGTGAAGAGGTGTAATTGTACCAGAAATGCGTTTACTAACAGTTATTTCTTTTAGGGGGACTGAAGGTCACATGTGCAATGTGAAGTATCTGTGTAAGGTGATGTCATAAGCAAAGTGGGGTTATGTTGCCAGACATTCCTGCTAGGGGGTCTGACTGTATATGCGTAATCCTGTGATTTAATCTGTGATGCCTTTAGGGGCTTGAATTGCAATGCATTATAATGATCAACAAATGTGATGAGTACTGTCATTCTAAAGTAATGCTTAAACATGTATTCTTGCTGCTGCGCTTAAGTGAGGAACAACCCAGACTGTTAGTCCTGAAGATGTAGGGGTGCATACTGTGTGGTCAATATAAGATGCTCAGTCAGGGTTATGTGTCACTAGGGCAGGTGAACCTATTTTTAATGCGTGTTGAGGTAATGGGGTGGGTCGCCACTGGGATGGTGCCAGTGCGCAGGGCCCTCGCTCCAGGTTATGTTCAAATAACTGCATTAGGGGCAAGATGATGTGCATACATGGGAGTGGTGGTACTAGACCCCACCCCCTTTTGGGAGGGGTGGAGATGTTACGCAATGTCACAAAGTAATTCCAACAGCTTATGTATATTTGTAAATTGGTGCATAGTATTGAGTAGTGTGTGTGTTTAATAAATGTACTCTTACTTTTATAAAGCAAAGTACAGGCTGGACAATCAATTATTGAGTGTTATTTCTGCGCACCTGCAAATGGCGATTACTAGCCCACACCACCTCCCTTGAGTAAGCCTCAGACTGCTCTGCAACGCTACCCTCTGAGAGTCAGGCGCTACAATAGGGTGTTTGGTTCCCAGTGAAGGACAAATGTAGTCATGTTATTTGTGCAGGCCTCACAGATGCTGCCTTGTTTTCCAACAATTGGGTTTTAAAAAGTGTGACAGCTGATCCAAGCCGGTCAGGGTCATATCTCTTTGAGGATGGTGTGTCTTTAAGAGAGCCTTGAAGGTGGACTCGGGCAGGATACCCCGGAGGTGTTCAGGAAGAGAGTTCCACAACTTGGGGGCCAGGAAAGTAAAAGAGCGGCCTCCAGTTCTTGATGTTTGTGCCCTAGGGATGCAAAGCAGATGTTGGTGAGTTAAACATAGATTTCTAAAGGGTCGGTACTTTTTGATCTTGTATTGAATGTAAGCCGAGCCTGTCTGTTGCTTCGCCCTAAACATTAATAAGAGGGCTTTGAAGTTTATTCTTTCACTAATAGGGAGCCAATGGAGGTCTCTCAGGCCCTTCCATATTGAATTATGTTGAGAAATGTTCAGCACCAGTAGGGCCACTGCGTTCTGTACTCGCTGTAATCTGTTGATCAGGTCTTGGGGAGACTCAAGAATAAAGACATTTGCATAATGCAGCCTTGATGTAATTAAGGCATGGATAATGTCCTTCCGAGAGTTTACTGACAGAAATACGAGTCTTTCTCAGTGATTTCAACACAGCGAAACCGACTCCGGCAGTCTCCTTGACTTGGGGCTTATAAGAAAGTGCAGTATCTATTTTTACCCCCAGATTTTTTGTAACGTCTGTGGGGGCTGGAGGTTTTCCCAACGCTGTAGGTCAAATTCTAGTCATGTCAAGTGTGAAGGATGTACCAAAAACCAAGATCTCAAATGTATCCGAGTTCAGGCAGAGGCAGCTCTTATGCATCCATTCAGCTACGGCCAAAAGTCATCCAGGTGATTGAAACCATACATCAGCTGAGTGCCATCAGTAAAGGACACAACGTTAAAGCCGCATGATTGTACAATGGAGGCAAGAGGGGTCCTGCACATGTTAAATAGAGTCGGGCTGAGGGCCGAGCCCTTCGGCACACCGCAGTTGACTTCTTTGTAACCCGAGAGGTAGGGAGGTAAGTATACTGCTTGCTTTCTGCCGGAAAGGAAGGATTTATCCAGCTTCAAACTGTGCTAACTATGCCAGCTTTTTCCAGCCACTGCAGTGAGAAGTCATGAGACACCGTGTCAAAAGCCGCCGATAAGTCTAGTAGTATTACTATCAATTTTTTTTCCCCCAAGGTCAAGCCGGGTTTTGATGAAGTCTGTCACCTCTAAGAGGACTGATTCCATGTTGAAACCAGCATGGAAGCCGAACTGCGAGGGGTGTAGAAAATTATTCTCATCAATAAACAGGGTGATTGACCCAAGACTCATCTTTCCTAGTGCAGGAAATAAGGAGATTGCCCAGGTTGAGTGGATCTAGAAACATTATGGGGCAGATTTATGACGACTGGCGCATCCCTGCAAATCAGCAGGGATGCGCCAGGTAAGATGCGTCACGCAAGTTTACCCTTGCGCCACCACAGATGCGCCGCATTTACAATGCGGCGCATCGTGGCGCAAGGATAAACAGATGCGTGACGCATCTCCCGTCGGAAGGGTGGCGCATTGCTGGAGTGGTGTCGCAAGCGCGACGCAACTCCAGCAATGCTCGTGGCCTGCCCATACATAACGTGGTGCGTCACGCCTTACGCCTGCTTCAAGCAGGCGCAAGGTTTTGACGCAGCGGCGTCGGAAAAGTGACTGAGTGGAATCTTGTAGATTTCACTCAGGCACTTTTCCGAGGCTTTACTGCGCCGGAACGCCCCCGCGCCGGAACGCCCACATGAAACCTGACGCAGGTTTCATGTGGCGCAGGGCTTTACAACGTGACGCATCTCCCTAGATGCGTCACGTTGTAAATAGGGCGCAATATGGCGCATGGTTTACGCCGCCGCTGCGTCACAGAAGTGACGCAACGGTGGTGCAAAAGTGGCGCAAGGGGCTCGTAAATCTGCCCCAATATTTTTATAAGTGGAAGCACCAGTGCCTTTTTCCAACGTGTGGGCACAGAGTAGGATTCTAGGGAAAGATTAAATATGGAATTCATCTGCAGGTTTAAAGAGTTGGCCGCCCGCCTAACAATATGCGGCGGGCATACAGCCAGCTGGGAGCCAGATCTGGCTTTTTGAAAGATCATTTCAGAATGATTAGGGAGAGGAGTTGGCCTAATGGCTAGGGCGGTGGACCTCGAATCTGGGGAACTGGGTTTGAGTCTCGGCAATGACCCGCAACATCCTGTGATTCTGGGCAAATCACTTAATCTCCCCGTGCCTAACAAAACAAAAAAAAAATGAATGTGTCCTCATGTAACGCAACTGGTGCTATGTAAAGCGCTCTGATACCTTCGGGTCAAGTTCGCGCTATATAAAACTCCGTAAAATAAAAAAAATAAAAAAATGATCCTGTTGTATGTAACAGCGCCAAGACACCTTCGGGTAAACCAGCGCTCTACAAATCTTTTTAACATAACATAACTCCTAACATCGCAGTGTATTCCTAGAGCATGCTACACAGATGGGGACACTGTTCTTTATGCCCTGCGTATGTTAAATCTCCTAGAGCCACATGTAGTGTAAGAGGGGACTGTGCTGAAGGAAATGCTGTCCTACATACCTAGCATATACAGATTTTTCTGGATCCTTAGCATGCTGCTAGAGTGTGCTGTACTAATGTGGAGGCTAGCTCTAGTAACCGGGGTATGAACCAACAACTAGAATCCAATCATAGGTCTAGCGTATGCTAATGGTGATTTTGATGACCTTCATACCCTGGGTATTTAACATCTCCCAGAGTCCCAGGATTGGCCTAAATTGTGTTGCGCTAATATGGATTCTGTCTGATATACACTGGATATGTACAATCTCCTTGACCTTCAGCATGGTGTGCATAGTGCTTTGCTAATGGGGACTTGTACTTCATAGCAAGTTGATTTCCCACCTCCTAGAATCCCAGCATTCTTCTGGAATACAGGGGGTCAGATGCTCTCCATTATGCTTAGGATCTACAAGTTTCAGCTCTATAGCAGGTGCGTCTGTAAAGAGTCAGCATGGGTGTGGGGTAATCATTTTTTTCTATTCCAAAAAACCTGATGGTAAAAAACAATACATCAGACTGTCCACTGTAAATAGAGTTGGCAATGTGGTAGCTTTACTTCAACAGCCCCTTTGGAGGTGGATTTCTGTTGATGGAGCCAACAGGAGCTCTGTCGACAGAAAGCGACGGACCCCCAACACTAAGTAGTGCGGACGGATCGTCACTTTGTCGGACAGGATACTCTGTCACATTTGCAACAGAGTACCCTGTCCGCCAAACTCTAAATCACCCTTTAAGGTCCAGCTTTTCTACAATAAAGACAAAATCTGTCTCATCTTCTTTTGTTTTCTCTGCAGCGGTCAAGGATTTATATAAACTCCCAGTCTGCATGGATTCTTCTATGCTGGTTCCAGTGGAATTATTTTCTCCTGGTGAACAAACCACGTAGCCAGTTGTTGGCTATTAGCATTCATTTCGTCTGTGTTTTTGTTGAGCAGTTAAATTGATGAGTGCCGTGGATGAAGTAGGTTGATTCACCAGCAGTAAGAGAGCATCTGTCAACTCCGCCCGCAAATCTTGATAAAAGGCAGCTGCTGCTGCTTCTTTGGTCCATGCCACTTTTGCTATTAACTGCTAGAAATATGAAAAAATACTGCATTAGTTCTCAAGACCCTTGTTGTAGAATCAACAATCCATAGTTAGCAGCCTGTGTAGTCTGTGTTGCAGGGGCTTCTGAGCCCAACCGTACTGGATGAGGCCTTTTGCTCTTGATGTCCCGGGTCCCGGGTCCCGACCTACTGTGGATTCTGAGCAACTGGGCCAAGTACCCCTTCTACACTTGACTCTCAGTGGTAGCTGTTGTCGAGCAGTCAAGGCTCCCTTGTCGGGAGTGTAGATACAGGTCAGTGAGCACAACTCATAACTCAAAGGGCACACAGTACAAACAATGAATCCATGTCTAGTCAAATACTTGCTTTTATACAAAGAAAAGAAGTATTTTATTTCTAACTCTACACATGTAAAGGTATACGACATCAGAAGCAACAACACAATGCCCCTTGAGGTCGGGGCTCTAGCAGTTGTCCGGCAAATCCCTGTCCCACCCTCCTTCGTGTAACGTGTTTGGTTTTGCTCCTCATTAACTGGTGGCCGCATCCAGGGTGTACACACTATTAGGCCATGCTCAAAAGTACGTCTTTGACTCTTCAGGATTTTTGTCAAAAGTGTTTATTTTGCTGCAGCAACGTTAGTAGCGAGTCCCTCTGAGCCCAACTGTCCCAGTTCACGTTATAACCACGCTTCCAGCACGGAGGAGTTCGGCGGAGCTGTGAGTGCGCTCGGAGCGAGCACCCACAAGTCCTGTTCAGTTAGAAGAAGTCAGGCTGCTCATGGCCCACGCAGCAGCACCCCCGACGTAGGCTGTCTCTCCTGAGCAGTGCTGCCGGAGTCCTTCTCAGTTGTCGGAGCAGCTCCCACCTCATAAAGATGCAGTAAGTTGGCTTTTATCAGCGATTGGGGGGGGGGTCAATCCTTTCTTTGCTGTCAGTTGCAGCCGAGTGAGGGTGCAGCGTCATCCGCGGTACCCTCGGCAGTCCTCCAGTCAGTCAGGTGCATTCCCTCGCAGTGTGGGTCCAACACGCCGAACTTAGCCTCAGTTTCTTCTTCGGGTATGGACCTGATCGTTTTGGAATGTTGTTTGCCAGCAGCCCCCTCCTCGTATACGGGGTTGTCATGATACTTAGACAACACGGGTGCAGACTTACTTAGTTAAAGGTTTTATGGCTTTAGCTGCAAGGTACATTGTTCGCCTTTAAGAGAGACAATGAAGTACATGTGTCTCGATGTGGTACTGAACTTCAGATTGCTGGGCCTTGGCATGCCATCGTTGGATGTCAACGAAAGGCCACAAGTGTTTTTTAGACACTCTGGCTGTACACTGGAGGGGATCATGGGGCCTTCAAATAAGAAGCAAGTAAATGAGATTGACAAGGTCAATCAGTGGGTCAATCAGTGGTAAGCAGCGGGCTGTCCTAAAGCCCCACTGCAAGTTTTGATATTGTCCACAATAGGTCTTTTGATAATAGACAGATAAGAACTAAGCCCTAAAAATAAGAATGAGAGATAATATACAAAGACATAACTACTGTGGAATATGAAAGTCCGGTACAATGAAAACACTCACAATGTGGTGGTTCTTAAGTCCATTAGAATGAAATATCACGTAGACAGAATTAGCTGAGAAGGTTTCTACTAATATTTAAAAAAATGTGAATTTAAAAGCTTCAGTATTAAATTGATACCTACCTATTAAATATATATTATATATATATATATATATATATATATATATATATATATATATATATATATATATAATCTACTGGAGGTCGCCAGTAGATAGTTATAGTTAGGACCTATTTTCCATAGGAAATCCGCAACATTCTATTTGAAATAACGTTGGCGCCGGTTGACGAATCTTTGCGAAAGTTTCCAACTTGTTGGGGCGCTCCCGTCCGCTCTTATCCTGAAAGTCTCGGGGTGATTCGTCAAGCGGGGGCTGAGAAAAAAGGGGGGTCCCAAAACGCGTTTTCCCCATTCATTTTTTCATAGGAACCTTTAGTCGCAGCTACAGCCCGAACTGCTGAACGGAATTACACCAAATTTGGCAAAGAGGTAGCCCTTGGTTCAGTGTCGTGCCTTTTGCTTAAATGGTGTAAATCCGTTCAGTAGTTTCTGAGAAAATCACAAATAAAATCACATATATATCTATGGCCGAGTAGGGTCCGCGTACCCTTCCGATCACGAGCTGCATGCTAATTGGCTGTCAACACTCCAAATCAGGAAGTGTTGGCAGCCATTTTGTCCCTCGGTAGAACCGAGGGACAGAAACAAGTGCGCAAAGCGCAAAAAGGGGGCAGGGTAGAAACACCCTGACCCCCTAGATCTGCTCAGGGGGTCCCACAAGGACCCCCTGGGCAGAAAAAAGCATTTTTTTTAAATCAGCGGTATGCGCTTAGGGTGCACGGATCCCGCCGAGAAAAAAAAAAGAAACAAGTGCGCAAAACGCACAAAGGGGGCAGGGTAGAAACAACCTGACCCCTTAGGTCTGCTCAGGGGGTCCCACAAGGACCCCCTGGGCAGAAAAAAGCATTTTTTAAGAAAGAAAAAATCGGCGGGATGCGCTTAGGGTGCGCGAATCCCGCCGAAAAAAAAAAAAATCAAAGCGCGTTCTCCCGCGCTTCGATGCTATTTTGCCCCCGGGTGGGCCAAGTCCCGGGGGCATGCGGGTGGTGGGTTTATATTTAATTTTGGGGGGCCTCGAAGGCCCCCCAAGCCCCAGGGACCGCCACCCCCCGGGGCTTTAAAAAATAATGGTGCGGGAGGGCTCTTGGCCTTCCCGCAGCCCCGGGGACCGCCACCCCCCGGGGCTTCTTTTTTATTTTTTTTTAAAATTACCTGTGTGGGGGGGGGGCTTGAGCCCTCCCACACGCCCCGGGGACTGCCACCTTCCCGG
The DNA here is from genome assembly GCA_963921515.1 of Calotriton arnoldi. Taxonomy (NCBI): domain Eukaryota; kingdom Metazoa; phylum Chordata; class Amphibia; order Caudata; family Salamandridae; genus Calotriton; species Calotriton arnoldi. The sequence continues at coordinate 1,722,444 of CAWUFW010000528.1, read as the reverse complement.
GGCACTAAAAATTTCAATATGGGGGTCCATTACGGACCCCCAGAGCCCCGGGGACCACCACCTCCCGGGGCTTTGTCGATGGAGGGAGGGGGGCCGTGCGGCCCCCCTCCTGGAGCCTGTAATGGCCCTGGGGACCGCCAACCCCAGGGCCAGCTCCTGCAGTGTTCCGGGGTGCCTACCCCCGGGACACTGTAGTTTGCTATGACAGGACGGGAGCCTCGCGGCTCCCGTCCTGTCATAGCAAACTGCTTGGATATTGAAGCGAGAGCAGGAAACCTGCTCTCGCTTCCAATATCCAAAGCAAATTGCTTTCCACATGGGGAGCTGCATGTTAGCAGCTCCCCATGTGGAAAGCAATGCCGGCTCCCGCAGGAGGCGGGGAGCCGGCAGGGTCCGTGGGGGAGTTGGGGTCCCCCCACGGACCCCAAAGGATAGGGCCAGCCCCGGGGGATGGGGTCCCGGGGCAAGTAGAGGCCCGGGAGGGGGGGCCACGCGGCCCCCCTCCCCAAAAATAATAAAAAAACATATAAAAAATAAAGGCCTGCCCCGGGGATGGGGTCCCCGGGGCAAAAGGAGGCCTGAGGAGGGGGCCACGCAGCCCCCTCCCTATAAAATTTATTTAAAAGTGTGGCCATGCCCCGGGGATCGGGTCCCCGGGGCCGGATTCGGCCACGGGAGGGGGCCACGCGGCCCCCTTCCCGTTTAATAAAAAAAAAAAAAGAAAGGGGTAAGGCCCTGGGGGATGGGGTCCCCAGGGCCCAAAAATAGGAAAAAGGAAGGGGGCCACACAGCCCCTTCGGAAAAAAAAAAACGATCGGGCCGCAGGCCCCGCCCCTTCCTTTACCACTCTGCAAACGCGCCCCTGGCGCGTTTGCAGATGGGGAACAAATTCCCCTTAAATACTGGGGGTCCCTGGGGTCAACTAGCCCACCAGGAACCTCCAGTATGCGCTAGGGGCTGCGTTGCAGAGAGGTGTACAGAGGCCACGCCCCTTTTTACACCTCTCTGCAACGCAGCTCTGTGGCGCTTTGGAGATACATGGTGGGTTACTTGGACTCCAGGGACCCTCAGGATTCAAGGGGACTTAATCCCTCAACTTAAAACGCGCCACGGGCGCGTTTGCACAGTGGTGAAGGGAGGGGGCGGGGCTTCAGGTGACATGTGTGCAAACAGGCCTCGTGGCGTGTTTTAAGATGGGGAATTAAATCCTCTTCAATCCTGAGGGTCCCTGGGGGCCAACTAGCCCACCAGGTACCTCCAGTAAGCACCACGGAGCTGCGTTGCAGAGTGTTGTAAAAGGGGCGTGGCCTCTGAACACCTCTCTGCAATGCAGCTCTCTGGCGCATACTGGAGGTACCTGGTGGGCTAGTTGGCCCCTAGGGACCTCGGCATTGGGGAGGAATTAATTCTCCAACTTAAAACGCGCCACAGGGCGTGTTTGCAGACATGTATCCTCAGGCCCCACCCCCTTTATTCACCATTGTGCAAATATTCCTCTAAAATCAGCCGAACTACGAATTCCGATTTACTCACCTGTTATCAGGAGAGACCTCAGTGCTGCATCTTTGAGCCCAGTACTGATCCTGAAAAGTAATTTTAACCGTACTTACCAGTAACTTGAATTTCCTTCCATAGGATATCATTGCCTGCTTTTTCCTGAAAAAGTTTCTGTCGATTTTTGAAACTTACAAATATTCCTCTAAAATAAGCAGAACTACGAATTCCGATTTACTCACCTGTTATCAGGAGAGACCTCAGTGCTACATCTTTGCGCCCAGTACCGATCCTGAAAAGTAATTCTAACCGTACTTACCAGTAACTTGAATTTCCTTCCATAGGCTAACATTGACTGGTTTCACTTGAAAATTCTTCTAAGTGTGGAGTTTTGGAACTTTATAATATTCCTCTAAAATCAGCCGAACTACGAATTCCGATTTACTCACCTGTTATCAGGAGAGAACCCAGTGCTGCATCTTTTAGCCCAGCACTGACTCTGAAAAGTAATTCTAACCGTACTTACCAGTAACTTGAATTTCCTTCCATAGGAATCCGTTGTCTGGTTTTCAGCAGAAAAGTTTCAAAGTGTCGATTTTCACAAACTACAAATATTCCTTAAAAATCGCCTGTGTGACTTAAACGCATTCTTTCAACTCCAGGATCCAGGATCCACCACTGAGTAAGAAAAAGTAACGATAACACTACTTACCTGCTAAGTGAATTTCCTCCCATAGGATAACATTGGTGATTCTATGTGAAAAAGTTTCTGTCAACTTTTAAAATACAATAATATTCCTTATAAATCACTACTGTAACCAAAACGCTTTTACTCAACTGTTTACAGGAGATGTCCCAGGACTGAATCTAGGATCCAGTCCTGTGGTTAGAAAAGTAATCCATAAAGTAACTAATTGCATTTAACTAGAAATTCACATTGAGCTCAATGTTGCATTGTTTTTTAAATTGTGTTGCCCATTGCAACAACTGTAACTACTGTACTTAAAAGTCTATTGCCTATTTGCAAAGTATTTAAACTAAAGTAATTCATTCTGAGAAAGTATATTTTGTAATGTAATGTATAATGTAATTACAATGTAATTTAAAAAATAAAATATCTAAAAATAAATAGTTTAAAAAATGTTGTAAATCAGTATCAAAAAAATAAATATAACAATTAATACATTTAAAAATTGTCATTTACAAAATCTTTGAAATTCACTGAAAAAACCATAGGTTTCAGACACGTTATAGTTAGGAATTAGCATTTAAAAAACCTTTGAAATTCACTGAAAAAACCAAACGTTTCAGACACGTTATAGTTAGGAATTAGCATTTAAAAAACCTTTGAAATTCACTGAAAAAACCATAGGTTTCAGGCACGTTATAGTTAGAAATTAGCATTTAAAAACCTTAGAAATTCACTGAAAAAACCATAGGTTTTAGGGACAGTTATAGTTAGTTGGACATTGCACTCGTACAAAACCCGTGAAATTCCCCCGTTATAGTTAGTTCAGGTAACTATAACTCGCGCCCCCGCAATGCACTGCTGATGACGTCACATATTACATCACTCATGACATGGTCAGTGACATCACTGATGACATCACTGATGACATCTCAAATGACATCACTGATGACATCACTGATGACATCATCCATAAGATAATTTGATGCATCTTCTCACACCCTAATATAACTTTTGATACACCCACTGTAAATTACAGACTGCCATTGTCAAAACCATAGACACTCCAACACCAATTACTATATACACACTCACTGATTCTTAGGTCTACACACACACATCTACTCACTCACCCGTACAATCACTCATACTTATAGTCACTCAGTACAGGACTATTATATGCACTCGTACACCTATATAAACACTCACACACCGCCACTCATCCATAGAGGTACTCACACACCTAGTCAGTCATGCAAAAAATTAAGCACACACCCATTTACTCACCTATACAGTTATACACACACCAGCTCACTTACACATACAAATACTAGCACATTCTTACGCTCTTATACAATCTCTGATACAAGCACACACTCATCCATACAGTCACTCTCACAATCACACACTCTCGCTTATAGCTATTTATATACTCCAACACACATATTTACTGCCTTTCACATATGTAGTTACTCACACATGTACCACTGGGACATACATTCACTCACTAACACACTCTTACACACACTTACCCACCCATACAGTCTATCACAGATGCACTCTTGAAACCATCCACCCAGTGAATCACCCACTCACACATGCACAGAGTCGCACGCACCCCACCCACACAAACACTCAGGCACACATACAGATACTCAGACAACCAATCAATAACTCATATAGACACTCATGTAGCTATTCACAAACCCATGCAGCTACTTACACAGCAACAGACAGACGGATACAGACATTCACCCAGTTTAGTCACTAACCCATGCATTCAGTAAGATATGTTTAATCACTCACTTATAGAGTTAGTCACGCACCTACTAAATCATCCTTTCAGACACTTATACACCCACTCATTCTTCAATACGCCTTTTCCTATATATATTAAACATATTTAAACTTTACAGAAACACACAGTCACTGGATGATGTCATCAGTGATGTCATTTGAGATGTCATCAGTGATGTCATCAGTGATGTCACTGACCATGTCATGAGTGATGTAATATGTGACGTCATCAGCAGTGCATTGCGGGCGCGAGTTATAGTTACCTGAACTAACTATAACGGGGGAATTTCACGGGTTTTGTACGAGTGCAATGTCCAACTAACTATAACTGTCCCTAAAACCTATGGTTTTTTCAGTGAATTTCTAAGGTTTTTAAATGCTTATTTCTAACTATAACGTGCCTGATACCTATGGTTTTTTCAGTGAATTTCAAAGGTTTTTTAAATGCTAATTCCTAACTATAACGTGTCTGAAACCTATGGTTTTTTCAGTGAATATATATATATATATATATATATATATATATATATATATATATATATATATATATATATATATATAGGGATCCATTAAATATATGGACTCAACAGAGTCAAAATGGAGAGAACAAATGGTTTGCAACAGTGACAAGTAAGCTTGAATTATATGAGTAGATTACATACCAGTAATCTTCATTACTTTGATTCTTCATTTCTTTTCCCACTTATTATTGTCTTGAGCTGTTTCCACCTCATAAAACAGTAGTCCATTACCTATACATAATAACATTTAGAAAGTGAGTTTCTGCACTCCCCTACATTGGTCCAATGGTTAGTCCAAAAGTTATTGTTGGTTGTCTGATGAGCATGTGCAACCCCTTCTGATTAGAGAAACTTTGTGTTTGGATTGTGCTTAACAATAACTTTTGGACTAACCATTGGACCAATCTTGTGAATCTTGTTTCTAATTATTTTACTGTTACATTTGAATTTGTGAGATTCCCTATGCATTACTGCTATTCCTGCACCTAACCTGTGTCACTTTGTTGACAGTCCTGCCAAGTACCACGCATCAAGCGTTAGACTAGCGCACTTCAGTGTGGTCCTACGCATCACCGCACTGAAATGCATAGCGCCTCAGCTGTCAAGACAAGCCGTTTATGCATTGCCCAAATAAAACTGTGGCATGGTAGCTGGCACTATGTGCTGTGGCTTGGGCCGCTGCTCCCACACAGGCTTGGGGCTCGCTCTGCTGGCAGTCTGCGGTGCTTAATGCTACAATGTTGTGCCATGAGGCACCGCGGGGACCGGACGTCACGTCCTGTTGCCGGAGTTTAGCTAACTTGTGGGAGGCTGGCAGGCGCTGGGCTACTTTGCAGCAAATTATCATGACGGCTGCCGCAGCCTCCGTTGCTGAGAGAGGGGCTGGTTAGAGTGACTGGAGTGACCGGCATTGCAGCACAGCCAGAGTCGCGCTGCAAGAGAAGTTGGTGAGAGAGTGGAGTGCAACCTAATTAATGCATTTCCTTCAGGCGCCGTTTTCCATGAGCCCCTCACTCTCACCATTAAGGAGAACCAAGCATTGAGGCAGTTGAATATAGGACAATCTGCTTTGGAATCACATCTATAAAGTTTTTCGAGGAGGCCATAAGTTTTAAATCATCCATGTTGTAATATTAGGGGTTAGAACTTTTCTCATTTCTTGCTACGACGTAAAACACTTGCGGCCTTATTCACAAAGGGCCTCCGCACTCGTGGCGGAAGCCCCGCAGTCATGGAGGAGTCTCAGCTCTCTTGGGCGGAATTTCTGCAATTCTCATTGCGGAGATTCCGCCCGGAGCTGAGACTCCCCCACAACTGCAGAATCTCCACCACAAGTGCGGAGGCCCTTGGTGAATCAGGCCCTAGGTCTCCGGAATACACCACCAGTGACAGCCTGGATTGTTCTTCCTAATCTGTGTAGAACTACTGTTTCACCATAAAAAAATAACAATTGATGTAAAGCTTGTGTTGGCTGTAGGGTTATCAATAATTTGTACATTTTCTCCTTTCTCTTTTTTTGTATTTAAAATTAGTTCAAGTTGTACTAATATGGTATTACAGGAATAGCATCTGCACATCATCATTATGGCAAAATGAAAGCATAAAAGAAACTACCGAGCTCTATGTCGTCACATGTTATGTTATGTTACAAAATTCTTATAAAGCGCACGTACACCAATTGGTTTCATGGCGCTGTTTCTAGGACTTGCCGGACCCAGGTGGAATTTATTTAGGAAACCAATAGATCAGAGTCAAACAAAGAACTGCACTCTGGATTGTCTGGCTTTTGTTTGTGCCTCTTCTATTTGTTTCCTTGATTTTTACCTTAGCGTGACGGAGGTAACTATCACCATAGAACGCACCTAGAACAGAACTATGGGGCCTATTAGGATGGCGGGCAGACCTGAGTCCGTCCGCCATCCTCGCGGTGTTGGGACCAGCCGACATACGTGCAGGGGTCCCGCACCGCTAATTAGGATGCGACCGCCACCCTGGCGGTCGCATTCCGCATATTTGACATTGCGGCGGGTGCTGCTTACAGCAGCACCCGCCGCAATGCCCAATTGCCATGTTGTGCATTTCCATGCACAAAGTGGCAGGCACCGCGCGGTGCCTGCCTCCTTGTGCATGGAAATGGAGGGGGGTACCATGGGTTCCCTCAAGTGCACCCCCACCCCTCCCCACACCTCCTGGGGGCCCGCAACGGGCCCCCAAAGCACATCCCCACCAGCCTTTCCATGGCGGCATCGCCGCCATGGAAAGGCCTTCAAAACCATGCATCATAATGTGGATGGGGGTGCCTGCTAGGCACCAACCACCATATTGTGCCCCAGTTCCGCCCGGCCGGCAATCGGAACGATTGCCGACCGGCGGAAAAGCGGCAGACGCACTTTGCGTCCGCCGCGATACCTCCGCCATTATAATATGGTGGGGGAAATCAGGTTACGATGGCGGGTGGATCGCCACCGCCGGGCCGGCGGTGGCGATCCGCCCGCCATCGTAATCAGCCCTTATATGTTCAATTATTACCTCCTCTTTTTTGATATTTGATACGTCTCAGAATGTCATCTGACTTTTTGTTCAGCTCCTATTCCCCACGTGCATGGACGGGACAGAGCCTAATGCACATGTATTTGTTTAATTATTCTCAGAAGGGAAAACATTTTCCTCTTTAGACCCCACCAAATCTTGGGGTGATCCGTTCCCCTTCCAGTCCTGGAAGAGGAATTTCCAGGGTGGAAAGTGGGTGGATGAGAGCCTGGTAATGCCAAAAAACATACGTTTGTGGGAGGTCTCGTACTTCCAAGCCATCTGTGGAGAGGTGTAGGTATGCTTACAAGCCTCTACCCTACACTGCATGGACTGAAACCTGTACTTGTTAGGGAAGGGTGTGAGGAGCAGAATATTGTTGACTGTTGTATGGAAAAACAATATCTCCCAATATGTGACCTCGAATTGCCCCTGAGAGGTTGTATGTGCTTCTGTTCTGAAGAAATGATGTAACAGTTCCTCCAGATGATTCCAAAACAAATTCTAACATAGTAAAGTCATTCAGAAAAACATCTCTTTAGGGGATTGACCAGTCTGTCTCTCTGACAGACATGCTTTTGGAATGCCACTTTAGTTCTTGTCATCAACACTGTACCTCACAGGCTTTTGAAGGAAACATTGGACATGTACCTCGCCTGTGTCACCATGTTAGCCAGCAGCTCTAAACAATCCTTTCGCCACTGAAGAGCAATAGTAAAACATTCAAAACCTGTTAACTTTGGGAAGGGGTATAGTTTGCATGTGCCTGCCCTCACCAGTAGGTTGAGACCAGCTTACAAACATTTCAAAGAAGCCTGCACTTTCTTACCCACAGAGTGACTGAACACAAAGTCCTGTTAAACAATGGCGATCTTTCCCACAAGACTGGCCCTCATGGGATCTAACATAGGGCATGTAGAACATGTGGAAAAATAAACCACTGCATTCATCAGGGAGTAATGTTGAGCCATTAAGTGTGAATGGAAGCTAAATATGGATATTTCCGTTCTCAGACAAGCCAATAGTAGGCAGAATCTTGCATGGGTGGTTAGTGAGTGGAGTGATTCTGAATCCATGTAATCTATCTCTCACTACTGGGTGGATGCTGGCCATCTGTGGCTCCTCCTGATCTCCTACTGAGAACTGTAATGACGAAACTGATGCCATTAAAGGTTGTCGGATCAAACGCAGACAAGTGGCAACGCCAATCAGCATACTCAATGATCAGATCCGTCAGTAGCTACATGCAAAGAATGAACAACATCGGAGATAGACTTGACCCATGGTGCACCCTGAAAGGCATCGCAAGCTTTCCTCTTCATGAGCAGCATGCCCCAATGTCCATAAGGGTTTTCAGTATTGCGTTGAGTATTCCTTGTCCATTAGTGCTGATGCTCACGAAGAGATCTTACCTTATTATGCCATTTGTCAATTTAAAATGCTGCTCTTCACGTTTGGGGCACGTTCAGAACAGTAGCATGGTGGCAGGGACTTGTATGCTGCCGGAGAAGCTGTCTTTTACACAGTGCTCCACCTCGAGGTTGACTGCAAGGAGATGGGTTACACTTGAAGTCAGATTGAAAGAAAAGCCCAGGACAGATGTGACTGGTGAGTACGGATTGGTGGCCTATGCCCCTGGAGGGGTAATAGGCGTAAGTAAGTTAGGAAGTTCACCTCACAGCCTTACAGTGTTGTGTTAGTGGTTCAGAACTGCTGGAGAATCTGTTGTTTACTCTATGCGCTGTCCCCAGTCTTACAGTGTGGTATTAGAGCTTCAGTACTGCTGGGGAAGTTGCCCTGTACACAGTGTTCCATCTTCCACCAGCCCTGTGGTGTTCTAAGAGCGGTTTAGTACTACTGAAGAAGCTGTCCCCCACACCCATCCTTACAGTGATCAGTTAGGGGTTCAGTATTGCTGGAAACGCTGCCTTTTACACAGTGCTATGGCCTCAACCTTACAGTGCTCTGTTAGAGGTATAGTATTGCTGGAAAATCTGCTTTTTACAGAGTGCTGCATCCTCAGCATTACAGTGCTGTTAGGGGCTCCATACTGCCGGTGAAACTGTCTTGTGCACAATGTCTAATCCCCAGCCTTACAGTGTTGTGTTATCGGCTCAGTACTGCCAGAGAAGCTGCCTTTTACACAGTGCCGTATCCCCCAGCCTTATAGTGCTGTGGTAGGGGTTCAATACTGCCGGAGAAGGTGCCTTTTAAACGGTGCTGCATCTCACAGCCTCACAGTGCTGTGGTAGGGGTTCAGTACTGATGGAAAAGTAGCCTTTTACACAGTGCTGCATCCTTCAGCCTTACAGTAATATGGTAGGGGTTTGGTACTGCTGGAGACAGAGCCTTTTACACGGTGCTACATCCCTCAGCCTCACAGTGCTGTGGTAGGGGTTCAGTACTGCCGGAGAAGCTGCCTTATACACACTACCGCACCCTTCAGCCTTACAGTGCTGTGATAGGGGTTTAGTACTGCAGGGGAAGGTGCTTTTTACACAGTGCTGCCTCCTTCAGCCTTACAGTGCTGTGGTAGGGGTTCAGTACTGCTGGAGTAGGTGCCTTTTACACAGTGCTGCATCCTTCAGCCTTACAGTGCTGTGGTAGGGGTTCAGTACTGCTGGAGAAGGTGCCTTTTACACAGTGCTGCCTCCTTCAGCCTTAGAGTGCTGTGATGGGGATGTAATTTGTAATATGCTGCGTGTGCTTCCTCTCTCAATCCCCATCACGGTCAGGGGGAGTCTGTGCTACAGCAGACCTGCACAGAAACAGTCTCACTGACTATATAGGCAGGGCGTTCCACAGGCCCCTGCAGCGCAGGTGGGCCCCATATTTACTGAAGGTCAATGAATATCTATAAGATATAGGAAACTCAGGCCCGCATCCTATTCTGCGGGGAGGCACCATCATTTTGCATTACGCACCTTACTCGCGGGGGAGGTTAGTCACAGAAAGCTGAGTCACTGACACAAAGGCAGAAACAACATAAAGCACCCATGGTGTTTTCTGTTTGATGAAATTCTGCTGAGCCGTGCATGGAAAAACTCACAAGCACCCAGAGGGCCTCTTTAAACTCCGTGGGCTGTAGCGAGAAGCCCAGGCTGTGGAATTACAGACATCTACCAAAAGGGACTGAAATAAAAGTGGCTATATTTGCAACACACGCACGTTAATCTACAGCTAAAACCTGAAGAGAAACAGAGGGGACTGCCAGGAGCTTTCGTTTTTCTGGCGGGTCGTTGGGTGAATCCCCTATTTGTTGTCTTGCGGCAGCAGTGGCGGCCGGCACGGATCGGGGGTGGCGGGCGGGGAAGCAGGAGGGGAGGGGGTAAATAAAGAATTTAATTAAACTTACCTCTCCGCCGCGTCCTCCTTGTTGCATCTCTCCTACTCTGCCTGAAACACGGAATAGGAAACACCTAGGAAGCACCCAGGCTCCCCTGTGCCAATCACAATGCTGCTATGCAGCGTTGTGATTGGTCTGAGCACCATGGTTCGGCGCTCAGACGAGGACTGGGAGCCTGGGCAAGTTCTCCAGCCAGGCTGTAATGCAGCCTGGGTGGAGAACCTGCTATGTGCGCATGAAAGTTTGGCCAGCCCGAGACGGCCCGCCAAACATTCATGCGCACTTAGGGAGTGAAAACCACTCCTCCCCTCCCCTGCTCTGTCAGCAGATCAGCCCGCCTTGCAAAGCTGCTGCGCCCATAGCAGGAAAAAATAAAATGATAATAATAATGAGTTATTATCATTTTATTTTTCCTAACTCTGATGAAAAGCAGTGGGGTGACGCTCCTCCGCCTTAGTGGAGGAGCCGCCACTGTGCGGCTGGTGACACCCTTGAATCCCTGATTTGTCCTCGGTGAGGCAGCTACAGGAAGGAGAACAGAGCCTACCGACTAGCAGAAACCATAGCTTGACAGCGCTGCTGGTTTCTGCCATCATCACAAATCCGATCTTGGGAGTAACAGGTTGGGGAAGTTGTAATTACTTGCTTCTTTCTATTGCACAAATTGTCGTAGGGTGATATCATGTCTGCCTTTTCCACAGAGAGCGAGAGTCAACTAACTGTTGATCCATTCAACTCTGGCAGGCCAGCCTACTGCAACAACCTTTATCTTTGGCTGTGGAAGCCAGGGCGTAGCTATCAATGGTGCAGCCGGTGCAGTGGCACTGGGGCCAAGGGATATGAGGGGCCGACTACGCCTCAGTTAGTGGCTATTTTGGGGCTTTGCCTCTTGTAACATAAAAAAATCTTAAAAGGATCTTAGAGCCAGTGTCGTGTAGTTCCTATATTACCCATACAGGACCTGCACGTTCGGATAACATAAACTGTGGGTTTGGTGGCAGACTGACTCTGAGCACCCCCACAGTTTGTTATCCGTACGCGCAGGTCCTGTATGGGTAATATAGGAACTACACGACATGGCGCCCCACGTTGGGTGCCATGTCGTTTAGCTCCTATATTACCCATACAGGACCTGCGCGTTCGGATAACATAAACTGTGGGTTTGGTGGCAGACTGACTCTGAGCACCCCCACCGAGAAATGTTAGCCTGTTTGCATAAGCTAGCTCACAGTGCCACTAGTGTCTCCTCTTATCGGGGAGAGAATAGTTTCTGGCAACCTTAGAACATGACAACCCTGATCCCTCAGGATCGTGGAAACAATGTACTACTTTTCGCTCAGTCACTCATGCTTACTTATTCAGTCTCAGAGATACACAGCATAAACAGCCTGGGCGTTTCAATAAGGGTTTATTGAACAGTTGTTATTCTTGTGTAGAATATATGAGCTGCGACAACCATTAGACAGTAGCAGAGATATATGATTAGCAGTACAGTAAATATAAATGGTTAGTACAGTTCCACCATTTTGCAATAAGCATAAATGAATGCATGAATATAAAATGCAGGATAAAAGAAAGCGCATACTCCTACGATGCCTATCTAGATGTACCTGAGTGTACCTAGCATGTGAGTAGGTGTAAAGCCAAGAATCCCTCTAAGGTTTAGTCTAACCCCATTACCTGAAGGGTGAGAATGTAGGAGCCCTTCTTGGTCCCGAGTTGGACACCCCACGAGGGATGTTCAGACCACTGTCAGCTGGAGTGACTGCATGCAGGAGCCTCAGTGTCTCTGGTCAGTGTGTCTGCCTGGAAGTCTTGGTTCCCTCCAACTAACACTAGCAAGAGGTGCTGTATTTATACAGAAAGTATCTAGGGCTCCTTTGTCCCTAGTTGCTTGTATTAGCCATTGTTGGATTTGAGGATGACGTATGGGATAAACCATGTACGTAGATATGGGGAGGAAGGTGGTGTAGCCCCAGCCTAGTTTCTAAGAACCCTTATGAATATTCATTCATACTGTGTGAGTCTATTGATGGATTTATAGGACTTTATTGTTTAGGAGAAACCCTCCTTCTGCACCCAGGACTAGAACTAGGTAAAGGTTCAATCCTAAAAGGCTTGTTACAGTGTAGTGTAGGGGAAGTAATGTAGGTGAAGGGGTATGATGTTACCCGGGCCTATATTAGGGTACCTATAGGGAACATAGCACGAGACCGAACCTTTACTTACCATTGGTTGTCTTCCACGTCATTCTTGTTTCCCTGCTTCCTATTGGTCAGCGTCTCAGGCTTCCTCCTCAGTCTTTCTCTGTGTCCCTGCCATGGAGCACAGATCAAGCACAGCTTCATGTCTGCGACCATTATCCTTCCACTTGCCTCAGGCTCCTACAAGTACTCTTTTTTACTTTTGCATATGAACTCTTATAGAGTGCATGTGTCTGCTGTCCCTCTCCTTCACCCCAGTGGTCCTCCTCCTACAATGTTCGTTCTCTCCCCATCCCACATGCACCACGGTCTGTTGTTTCCCCTTAACACAATCACTTACCAAAGGCGAAGATGTGCCAGAGATCAAAATGATGCCGCATGACTTGTTGAGGGTCAGTGGAAGGCAGCGCACACCTCACTTTGACTCCCTCACACAAGTTGCGACGAGAGAAGACTTTAAAGCACTTTGCAAAACCCATGGTGCCATGTTTTAATGATCACATTTTTATCCTTGTTGAGCGTGATGAGGAGCCCGGCAACTTATTCAACACTGCATCCCTAGACATTCCGTAGGAAGCCAAAGCTTTCTGTGTTAGTGTTCCTTGGAAGGATGTTGATCATGCTAAACAGCATATAGTCAAACACTGAAGTACATTTTAGCAGGAGTCAATCTTCTTATATCCTCTAAACAGCATTGCAGCAAGATGTCACCCTATAATTCCGTAATCATTATCATCATCCATGTGGTCTAAAGGTGATCCATGTTTAGACCTGCAAGTCGGTCTCATAGTTTGAGCATAATGTTTCTAGATTTCTAGATTTGATGGTGTTGATGCTATTTTAAGAGATAATATAAAGATAAAGCACCTATGCAGGATAAGTGGCGGTATTGCCCTCAGAAAAATATGATAAAATGTGCTCCTAAATAGTTTAGGATTGTCATTAAATCTAACAGTAGAATTTAAATAATCCTTGAGGCAAGATGAAGCTAAATACCATGAAAGATAATTAAATTTTTTTTTTTTTTTTATAGAAGTCAAAATATAGTTTTGCCGTCAAAATCATAATAATCATTAGAATAGCATAGAGCTCAGCATGAAGTCTGACTCAAATGAGCCTTCTTTTATAGCAATATATACAGTAGAAGCATGAAGTCAGCATGAGTTAAGCAAAAGATACATAGGCTCAGCAAATCATAATTCAGAATAAAATGAAACAATATGTAATACCATCCCCTGAATGAATATTAATTCGTCCCCATTTGCCCTGATGTCATCGGATGTGACAGTGCGAATCTTGTAACACGTAAACAATCACTTATGAAATGAATAGGCACACTGAGCATCAAACAGGAACCTTGAACAGCAACATTTTGAGAGAAAAGGTTCCTCTAGAGTTTACAAAGAAAAACAACCTATTGTGAAAGATAATGACAGAATCACAATACATATTACATTCAATAATGTTTCAGTAGTTTCACTGCACATTTTGCTGTGTGTGGAAACAGTAAGAATGAAAACATGGTCATATTTTAAATTCAAAACGTCCTTGGGGCCTAGGTTAGCCAACTCAGGAAAACGTGGTTCTGTTGAGTGTAACAGCTTAGTTTCAATTGCAAATTATTCGTGTCATTAAACAGTAATTATCTGTTAATCAGAAATTGCAAATGTCTTTAGCCATATAGTGTCCATCAGCTTGTCTGTAGTGGCAGCTCTTCTTTCAATCATTCCATACCCTCTGTCTTATTCAAGAGTAAATGATGTAGATGATTGCGGAAGCCCATGTGTATGTCTTCAACTGCTTCTCTCAGGGCAGCCATGATCTATTGCTTGGATTCCCCAGTTTTCTGCTCCTTAGTATAGTTCCATCGGATTTTAGCTCTGATGACCCTTTTCAGGATTTTTAGATGCACATTGCCGTGTTTCGGGTTTTCTTATATTTTATGCTGGGCCTGGTGCCTTTGCCAGACTATTCTCCAGATGGTGTGCCCCCTGAATATCGAATTAACAGTAACGATGTTGTATTCCACTTTAGGGGTCCGTATATAGGTTTTCCTGAATCATGTCCTTATATAGGCACAATTCGCATTGCCCTTATATAGGCATAGAAACCCTGTCCTTATTTAGGCATTAACCGTGCACTCCAAATACAGGCATGGTCACCGACATCCGTCCACCCTAACGTCACAGCGAGTTCTTAGAAACCAGACCCTTAAGCTTCGGGAGTTCCCCTAGCACAGGACTATTGATTTCTCCAAGAACTCATCTATTATGTATGAACCGTTATACCTTAAGGGTTCATTCCTGGCGTCTTCCTCTGTCCGACTTCACGTCAATGCTAACATTCCTCGAAACCTACCAGGTATAAATATACCTTCCCTTGCCCAAGCAAGTTAGAGGAGACCTCGACTTCAGAGGAGCCCGTATCCCGGCCTGACGCACTGAGAAGACGCTGTCATTCCTGCACGCAGACGAATCCAGCTTCCAGTGTTCTGACTCCCTTCGCGGGGTGTTAGAGTTCCAAGATCCGGCAGGAGATTCCCACCTCTCTCATTCTCAAGGTATGGAGCTGACTAGATCCTAGAGGGACTCTTGGCATACTACACTTAACATACTCTTAGTGTACCATACTAGAGAATACTCCACCTACTTCTACCTTTCCCTACACCTAGACTAGGTTAGGTACATTGGGGTAGAACTAGCTTAGAGACGCATCGTATGAGTACCCGCATTCTTAGCTCATGTTATTTATGTACGTGAATATATGCTAAAAGATAATGCTAGCGCAGTATTATTTATTTCTACTGCTTACGCTGTACATTATTTATCTTGCATACTGTCTTGTGATCATAACAGCACATATCTCTTACATGAGATACAAGACCGTTCAATAAAACCCTTTTATTGAAACGCCCGCCTTTCCTTTCTGTGTAACTCTGCAGAAACTAAGCATGCACGATTGAATGAGTGAAACTGTTATCTATTGTTTCCACGATTCTGAGACATGTTCCGCTTCTAAAGGGAAACAAAGTTGTCATGTTTTTCGGTTGCCAGAAACTACTCCTTTCTTGTTCTCAAAGAGTTTCTAGTGGCCTCTGAGCTAGCTGGCACAGGTAATTAAGTTTAATATAATCGATAGGGACATACCGACCTTAGTCCTATGTCAAACCTATAGGTTATATTATTCCAATGCGAGAGCCTATTAGGGAAATAGGAACTACACTACATGGCGCCCAACATTTGGTAAGGCAGTAATTTAACGCTAGATACTGAGTAACTCATTCGTGCTTTTCTCAGAGACCCCTACTCACATACTCCATAAGACGTCTGGAGTGGGTAGGGTTAAATATCCGCCATAACTAAATAGGGAAGCACCCTATATATTAGTTGTTTGGTTTGTTCAACGTTGAAGGATACAGTGTTCCAAAATATTGTGCACCTTATCTTTTGTTTCCTTGAAACTTGTTCTACATTTTTCAAAAAACAAAATGTCCATAAACGGGGACAATAACACCGGAAACGGTGGAGCTGCGGCTGACTCAGTCGTACCAGCTTATAACATCACAGGTTTTATTGAAACCGAGGAGGGTGTTATAGACATCCATCCAAACTTAAGAAGAGCCAACACTCTAAAACTTATAAAACACGGCCTACCACCAAGAGGAGGTAGAGCAATTTTCGTGATATAGGCACACGAATCCTTTCAGACAGAGGTATTCTATTCATGGGTCATATTTCCTGAATCAAATTCAGTAACAAGACTGTTTCACTTCTACAAAGAAGATGATCCACCAGAGGAATACATTCCTTTCGAGGATATTGAAATTCCACTAACATACCAGGAGCATCAGCTCTGGTTTAAAGGCGCCCTAAAACATCACAGAAACATTACCAGGCTCGGTCCACTAGGTAGACCAGGAGCAACATGGCCGATTCTAGCCGGCTACACTCCTCATCCTGAACTGGATATAATGTCAGATGAGGAATTACTTACTCAACTTACAGAGTTAATAAAAATCTACAGACAATTAGTCCAATATGTCATGCGGACTTTCACAGTCCAACCACCATTAACCATTCCAAATCAAACTCCTCAACAGGGGAATACACTAAAAATTACACCACAGACTCTATACGCAGTCATGGGAAAAATGCCCACAAAACGTGAGCAAATTCCATTCTGGATAGCTAAAAAAATTACTCAAATCGAAGCAGTATTTCCAAATACTAGCCCGTATGAGAAACACAGAATCCTAACCATATGTTTACCGATGGGGATCACACCACAACTGGAAGACTGCACCACTTGGGGCTCAGTCTTTGCTGCCATCTATACTAAAACACATGGTATTCCATCAATTGCGGTAATACCAGATGTCCTGAAACAAATTCAAAACGAATACGGGGCAGAGCCTGCTCTAAATTTAGGCATGAAATTACTGAAAAATTTCGACCAGGTCTCAACAATAATATTATCTAATATTAAAGGGGAGGCAGCAGCAGTGGCGATCCGCCAACGATTAAGGGAATTCGATGTTACAGAACATCAAACTGAGCTACCCAGAATAATAGAACAATCTTATGCAGAATTAGGCAGAGATAGTTTGGGTGGAAGACCAGTGAAGCCAAAACTATCTGAAAATCCTGAGAAGGACTCTATTAAACAAACTCCTACATCTTCTAAAAAGAAGTGGGAAACTAATAAAAATAATTCAGAGAAACGTTCTCAATCCCGAGGTAGGTCTCCTCAAAAGGAGCCCTCTGAAAGGAGGTATAACCTCAGGAATAGGGATAATTTAAAAAAACCTGACAGGTATCAAGATACTGATACACGTTCCTCTCTTACCTTTCAGATCTCATCACAGACATCGGAAAGAAGAGGACGGTCAGAACATAGAGAAGAACGCGTGAAATCGAAAGACGACAAACACGTTCTGAAAAATAAATCAAAACCTCAATTCTCAAAGAAGAAGGTAGCAAATCTGAAGATCAGACATGCCGAGGATACTGAGAACACAACTCAAGAACGGAGAATGGGCTCAGACAATGCTGGACAGTGCAGCAGAAGTCACAATAGCTCGCCAGAACCTGAAGGAACTTCTGGAGATAGTGGACTTGAATGAGTACATTACAGTTGAGACTGTAGACACCAGGGTTAGTACTTCACAAAAGTTATATGAAATAACACTCCGGATGGAGGGAGACATACCTAGACAGGTGAAAGCACTTTTTTGGGAAAAACTTTCAAGGGGCTATGACATACTTCTAGCAGAAAAGGACTGGCCACCACAATTTGTCAGGGAGTGCCCACATGGCGAGGACATTATTATGCCTGCCTTCTCCAACCATATTCCAATTCATCTAAAGTATACTTATGCCAGGAAATGGGCAGTTGCCCAGGCCCCAGCATTATACAAAAATCATGTAGGATGGGATGAGGATTCACCTCACCATAAAATACAACTGAAAAATGAACCTACTGCACAGAGGCAGTACCCAATAAAGCAAGAAGCTAAAAAACAGGTCAGGGAGATCTTAGATCAACTTGAATACCAGGGGGTGATTGAAACATGCACCTCTTCAATGAACAATCCTTTGTTTCCTGTCTCCAAACCAGACAATACCTATCGTCTAGTTTTGGATTACAGACACTTAAACACTTGTTCAAAAACATTTGCAGTGCAAAATGCACATAGTACAGCATTAATGAATAACATTGTACGTAAAAAATACAAAACCACATTGGATATCTCAAATGGTTTCTTTTGTCAAAACATCGCACCTGGAAGCAGGTACTTAACAGCTTTCTCAATAATGGGGACCCAGCGTCAATTTTGTCGACTCCCACAAGGGTTCAAGAACAGCCCGGGGTTATTCTCAGCGAGAGTAACGGAGTTACTACAAATTTATGATAATGAGGCATTGTACTATGTCGATGACATCTATCTGACAGACGATGACCTGGATAAACACTTGAACAGGGTGAGCACCATTATACTGGGCTTCGCCTCTGAGGGCTACAAGTTCAACTTTAAAAAGTCCAGAATTGCCCATCTCAATGTCCTGTTTCTAGGATATGAGCTTTCAAGTGAAGGCAAGAGCTTGGCAGCCAACTTTTTAGAAAGGTGTGCGCTGCTCCAACCTCCAAAGACGCTAACCAATTTACAATCCATCCTGGGTTTCCTAAATTTTGGAAGAACTTACATTCTAAATTACGCAGAAAGGGTTAAACCTCTCTACGCATTAATCAAACCTGATTTTCAATCAAAATTGGACACAAGAACACACAGAAATCTTGCGTTCACTCCAGGCTAACATGTTAGCAACAAATCACTTACAAACACGCGTAAGTCAACGCAACTTAGTGATCCGAATAATTTCAGGTCAATGCGGATTCACCTACTTAACATTTAATGAGGGTGAAAAAGTACCAATTGCATACAAATCACACTTGTATACACAAACAGAAATGCGCTTCACTTCAACAGAAAAAATTCTGACAGCAGTTCAAACCGCTGTAGCAAAAGAAAGAGCTCTAGCCCAAGGGAAACGCATTATTGTCGTAACCCCAGTTCCGGCCTTAGAGGCGGTAACAAAAGCGAGCATTCCAAATGCTAAAGCATTACATCCAAGATGGATACAATGGGTTAATTCTCTTGCTGCAACAGATGTTGAATATGTTTTTGATCCCAATCTAAAAACACAAGCATTCCTGCAATATGAACATGAATGTCCTCTGCCCACTGAGATTCTGCCTCTCAATCAGTACAAATTCATAATTTACACTGACGGATCTGCACAACCCGCAACAGGGAGTAAGCAAGCTTACAGTGCAGCGTGTGCAATCGTTAAAGGTCACATGCGCGATGGCAAATTCAGACCTATGGTCACAAAAACCCAGTCTCTAGGAGATTGCACAGCTCAGCGAGCTGAACTACAAGCATTCAAACTGGCACTTGAAAGTACAGATCGAGAATTCCCCACACTAATAGTGTGCGATTCTTTCTACTGTTTGCAGTCGTATAATGAATATATACAAACTTGGCTTGAAAACCGGTTCAAAGATGCAAAAGGTGGCACAATAAAGCATAAAACGCTTTGGGAACAAGTAGTTCAGTTAAAAAGCGAACTACCAAAGGCTCACGTGATCCATACACTGAGTCATCAACGTGATGGCGTTCACGTTGCAGGGAATTCATTGGCTGACGAAGCCGCAAAGGGGGATGTTCAGACGGCGTCCGTAGCTGCGATCACTCGTTCAAAAACGAAAATAGACAGTGAGATAATGTTGGCTGTCAATGCTACGAGCAAAGGCAGTGGTGCAGCGTTACCAAAAAAGTTTCCACTCAAGTACTCATATGTAATTGATGCGAACAACGTTCCTTTTGCTCGAATCCCTGGAGTGGGGGATAGGGTAATTCCAAACAAGGAATTCAGATTAGGACTGATCCTAGCAGCACACAAAGGGATAGCTTCTGCCCATGCAGGCATTTCTGCAACGGTATCTTTATTAACACAAAGACATTGGTGGCCTGGCATTAGGAAACAGACCAAGAACTATGTTCTGGAATGTGAAATTTGCCAACAGATGAAAGTCTCCACAGTGAAACGTCCTGCGCAGACACCCCTGTTAATTTCAGACAAACCATTAGCTTGTGTTTACCTGGACCACTGCGGTCCCTTGCAAAGGGACGGTAACTATAAATATATCATGGTCGCAGTGGATTCTTGCTCTAGGTTCCTATGGATATGGCCTCAGCGCTCGGCTGACGCTCGAACTGTTATAAAAGATTTGCGAGTCTTTATCGGCACATGCGCAATAGGCACGCTACATTCTGACCAGGGCCCTGCGTTTAGCTCTCGGGCTTACAAAGACGCCATGGCCAGTCTGGGCGTTGCATTGCGGTACTCCTCTCCATTTCATCCTGAGGGAAATTCTGTTGTGGAAAGGAAAAACCGGGACATAAAGCAGTCTATAACAGCTAGGGTATTAGGTTCGGGTGATGGGTGGGTCAGACATCTATATGGGGTTCAACGCTCATTAAACAACTTGCCAAGAAGTTCTCTAGGGGGGGTCACTCCATATGAGGTCCTATTTGGGACAAGAATGTGGGTGCCAGATCTGGAAAGCAGTGGCACAGTGGTGGAAAATAAACACTTTGATATCAAAGATCGTTTGGCTGTTTTACAGGACTTAAATGAACTAAGAATGAAACAAAGCAACGTATTCCTGCAGCCAACCACCACTGGGGAAAAACCGGCGGTCCCAGCAAGGCCTGTCTGGATTCCAAAAGTTGGGGATCTAGTCAGAGATAAAATTGCGGACAAGAAGGAATTTGGACCTTCATACAGACAACCAGTACCTGTCCTAGCCGTAAACGGAACAAGAACAGTACTTCTGCCGCCCCTTGCTGGAAAAAAGGAGAAAAGATTTGTGTCCATCGACCTCATCAAACCACAGTATGTGGCCAATACTAAATAGTAGGCCTCGTGGACTCCGACCTAGTAGCAGACACACTCCTCTCGCTACTATCCAAGAGGTTCAGACTGAAAGACTGATAACAATCGAGACTTCAGCAGTAACAGATGAAGGACTGAGCAACAATGCTATGGAACTCATCCCTCTTGAAACACAAGTAACAGTTCGTCCAAATACACCTGTCTACACCAATGTAACAAGTGATCAACTGGTTCCAGCGATTTCTACAAATCCTGATGCAATTCCAACAATTGACAGAACTGCTTCTGGCTATTTCATTAACTTTGATACGTTTTCCGAGGATCCGAGTGAACCCGAGACGTCGCCAGCATCAAAAACTTTTAAACAGCAAGTACAAGACTTTTTACATTTTTTGAAAAAGACTTATCTAGTTTCACCATGGATTGAACTTTGGGTTATTTCTGGAATATTTTTCTTCCTGCTGTGGCTAGCTTTGGTTATGACTATGAGCATGCTTATAAATGGGAGATACATCCATTTGGACATTGAAAGAAAAGAAGTGAACTTACTTTTGAAACCTCACAAATCATCCCATCGTGAAACAAGAGACTTGTCTGCTGTACTGAATATTCTCAGGGGGAAACATGGCGGCCGCTTAGGACGTGGTCGCGGAGGTTCCTGATAGTCGGAGAAACTATGAGGATTTAAATAGGAAAACATATGGCCCACAGTATGTAAACGGAGGATTTTCTCGACCGCTAAATAGAACCCGCTAAATAGAACCCGGAGTGTGGTTACCTCGTGGCAAGGAAAGTAAGGTGATCTTTTTCGATCCGTGTTGTGGCTGAAGTACGGCTCTATACGGCTGAATACGGTGTCTCTGGCTGGCGTGTTACCGCCCCCTTTCGGATGGGTTTCCTGTCCCTTCGCGGTCTCTTGCTCCTTTCTCTTGCGGGATTGGTTTGGTGCTGGGGCTGGAGAAGTCGGGACGAGTGGGCGGTGAGACGCAAGTGAGCAAGGAAGTGGTTGTGTTTGCTGCTGGTGCTGGGTGCCTGGGTCTGGACGGTCTTCGGGCTTCTCCGATCCTGGATCCCTGCTGGGCACGAGCTGTTCGGGAGCTCGGCAGGGGTAGGAAGGCGCTGGTGCAGTGTTTTTTCTACGGAGCCTCATACAAAGCAAGGCTGAATGTGGCAGGCATAAAAACAATCACGAAGGTTACAGGAGACTCCTGGATGTATGACATTACAGGTCAGTGCGGGGTATTTCCGAATGAAGGAGGGCAGGTATTTGTTAAGAAGACAGTGGCGAAAGGAGGTAGTAGTGGGGCTTCAAGTGGTGTTGAGGAAGACTTGACTTCGTCTCTAGTAAAGGAAGGGGGAGTAGACGGGGAATCGAGTGTATCTGGGTTTACATCAGTAGAAAAAGTGGAAGGGGCGCTGGGAGTGAAAACGGAGCAAAATCGGTACCACTTGAGAAGCGGGCTAAGTAAAACTTGTATACAGGGGGGGAAGGGCTCTTTAAAAAAAAACTAAACAGTGGAAAAAAACTTTCACCTCCCTCGAAACAACGGGATACGGCTACAGGAGAGTGGGAAACCTCCAAGAAAAAGAGGAAATCCAAGGTAACTCAAGTAGGAATTCCTAAGATCACTCCTTCATTGAGAACCTTTTTTAAGGTAGCCCCAAAAACATTGTTATTAAAAAACCCCACCGTAGGTCCCCTTGAGATTGGCCCACAAGGAGGGTTAGATACAGTCATTACCAACAGGTTTCAGGTCCTGGCAGGTCTCCTAGAATCTCAGGACAAAGAGTCTATAGAGAAAGAAGGGGGTCAAGCTGATACGGAATTTTCTATTCTTGGAAGAATGGAGCCACAAACTGTACAACTTCATGTGCAAAACCAAATACAGGCAATGACCTCTGAGGTGTCTGTTGAACCCCCTATTGGAGCATTTAGAGAGGGGGGAGACCAATGCGCAAGTAATAGTGCGCAATCTGAAAGCGAATCTCTGCCACAAGTACAGCCACAAGTACAGCCGCAACCACAAGCTCAGGCGCAATCAGTCACGGAGCTGAT
The DNA here is from genome assembly GCA_963921515.1 of Calotriton arnoldi. Taxonomy (NCBI): domain Eukaryota; kingdom Metazoa; phylum Chordata; class Amphibia; order Caudata; family Salamandridae; genus Calotriton; species Calotriton arnoldi. The sequence continues at coordinate 1,699,350 of CAWUFW010000528.1, read as the reverse complement.
ACATCTTTTGACAGCCGAGGTTAGAAACAGGTTTGAGACATCTGAGTCGAATCAGAAAGAGATCCGATCTGTTTGTGAGAATCTGGGTAAAAAGCTAGATGATGTTGCAGCAAGAACTTCACAGTTGGAGACCGAGATGAAAGATCTAGTATCTCAGGTGACGGTTAACACAAAGGAGATCTGCCACCTTAGGGGTAATGAACAGCAACTGAAAGAGAAACTAGAATCATTGGAAAACAATCAAAGAAGATGTAATCTTCGGGTGCTTAAGGTCCCGGAAGGAGCCGAAGGTGATGACATAAAAAGATTTGTGGTACATCTGATCAAGGAAGGTTTACAAGTACAATGGTCAGAAGAAGAGCTAAGCACAGATATACAGAGGGTCCACAGAGATCCATATAGAAGGAACGTTAATAAAATAAAACCGAGGAAAATTTTGGTAAATTTTCATACTTACAGTTTTAAAGAAGAAATCCTTCTCAAGGCATTAAAACAAAGATCTCTTATAGTGGATGGCATCAGTTTTGAGATCAGGTCGGATATCTCGCAACTAACGGCTAATAAGCAATGGGAATTAGGAAATCTGATTGAGTCTTTTAAGAGTTTGGGAGCCACAGCACAGTTAAAATTCCCGGCCAGCCTACGAGTAATGCACAACAATAAGATGCAGACCTTCCGCAGGGTTGAGGAGGCGGAAGAATTTCTGAGATCAATATCAGGTGCGGGAGTATGACAGGTGTGCTTCTGTCTTAAATCCATGAGGTACATAGTGGTGATATGTTGAGACAAGGGTTTCTTTAGCGGTATATTATTAACCGTAGGTGGGTTTCGTAGATTATTAAGTTTCTCCGAATCAGGGCCTCCTCAGGCCTAGGCCATCAAGAAGGAAGAGGAGGGTTTCCCAAAGGGTGGGGATGGGAGGGGATCACGGGTAGTTTTTGGTGCACGGGTCTGGGAGCAGGGGGAAAAAAGCAAAAAAAATGAAGTCCTCTATTTACACCGAAGCTCAGGTAGTAGTTTAGCCACAGAACAAAAGAGGGGAAAGGGAAAACATGACAGCAAATCAGACGCCATTGTTAGAATTTCTATCTTGGAATGTGAATGGACTCAGGGTTTGTCATAGGCGAGAGAGGATCCTATAATATCTCAAAGATGCTTCTGCTCAAATTATTTTACTTCAAGAAACTCACTTAACGGGTGATGAGATGAGGGATTTGTTTAAAAGTAGGAGATGGATACAGAATTTGGTATGTACAGAGCAGTTACTTACTATAAGGGGGGTGGCAATCCTGATAAAAGTCAACCCTCAGTTGGTAGTAATGGAGAGTAGGGTGGATAAGACTGGAAGATGGGTAATTGTAAAAATTAAATATTATGATCAATTTTATACAGTAGTTGGCTATTACGGGCCAAATATTGATGACCCAATACCATTTAGTAATTTGCTTTCTGAATTGTTGGATTTTTCTGACCCTGTTATTATGGCAGGGGATTTTAATGTGGTTCTTGATGGAAAGCTTGACCGTACTACTAAAAGCAGGAGTATAATACACAATAAGTCAAGATCATTGATAAAAAATTCGATAAAGAATTTAGGATGGTGCGATATATGGAGAGAGAAAAAGGGTTCCCTAAAGAGTTTTACTTTTAATAATAAAAAATATGGGCACCAATCCAGAATAGATCTGTTTTTAATTGACCACAATATAAAAACCAGGTTCGTGATGTAAATCATGTAGGAGCACATTTGTCTGACCATTCTGCGATAACGTTGACTTTGGCTCCTTTGACCGCTGTAATACAACGTAGGTGGACTATGGATCGCTCTATATTGTCTGATGTGGATGCGATGGATAAACTAGGCTTAGAGTCTCAGGAATTTTTTTGCAATAATCTGGGCAGTGCCTCGATTGGGATTGTCTGGGACACGTACAAGGCTTTCTTGAGGGGTAAAATTACATCATTTCAGCTGTATAAAAATAAACAGCGGAAGGCAGAAATTCTAAGCATAGAAAATAAGATTCAGAGTTTGGAACATGAAATGCAATGCAACAAATTAGAGTATGAGGTGGGGCAAATATCGATTCAAACTCTTAAGATGGATTTGTTGGCGGTGGTAGAAAGGCGGTTGCAAGAAAGATGGCAAGCTAGTAAATTGGCCCACTTTAACTATGGGGAAGGGTGTGGCAAGTTACTTGCATGGAAGATAAAGAGTGATCAGGCCAGGAGTTTTATAAAAGAACTTAATTATGGCAATCCTGGTTGTCCAACTACAATGGGGGCTAGTATAGAGGATACGTTGCTGAAATATTATGGGGAAGTATACACAGAAAACCTATGTACGACAAGGAGGGAAGTTTTGGATTGGTTAGATCAAGAAATACCTCGTAAAGTATCCGAACTCCATAAGGGCGTTATCAATAGCACAATAACTGAGCTAGAAATAGAAAATGCCATTAAACCTGGGAAATCTGGTAAGGCAGCAGGTCCCGATGGTCTCCCAGTGGAGGTTTATAAGAAATTGGGTAAATATCTATTGCCAGTTATTAGTATGCTATTTACAAATATCTTCGAAAATGGAGAAGAGATTCCTCCTTCATGGAATGAAGCTATTGTGACCTTGATTCTTAAACCCGATAAACAACCAGACTGTTGCGATTCATACAGACCTATTTCTTTGCTAAATTCGGACTATAAAATCTATTCGAAGATATTAGCTGATAGGTTGAATGGGGTGGTGGGAGCACTCCTTCATGAAGATCAAAAAGGGTTTGTGCGCGGAAGGAGTATTAAGGATCTAACTTATAGCCTTATTGGTGCTATTGACTTAGCCACTGTGGATAAGGAGCATTAGCCGTCATTACAGTTGACGCGACTAAAGCATTTGACCAATTAATCTGGTCTTACTTATTGGAAGTATTGAGATTATCAAACTTGGGAGGAAATTTCTGTAGGGCAATAAAGCAGATATATAAAAACCCCACGGCAAAAATACTAATAAATGGGAGGCTATCTGAAAAGTTTAACATCTTTAGAGGGACGAGGCAGGGGTGCCCATTGTCCCCACTACTCTTTAATCTCTACATTGAACCCTTTGCAGAAAAAAATTAGGAAACATGGGGAGATACTTCCTTTTCAAGCCAGGGGTTGGCAAAAGAAATTGGGATTGTATGCGGATGACTTGGTGGTGTATACATCAAATCTTAGCCAAACGTTACCAATAGTTTATGAGCTGGCGGCAGGTTTTGGGAAGATTTCTGGCTACAAAATAAATCAAGGCAAAACGGCTATAATGGTTTGGAATATTACTACACAAGAGAGTTGTGTTAAAAAAGAAATGAGGTATCTGGGCATCAAAATCACTGAGAAAATCGAACAAATTCCCGAAACCAATTTTCAGAGGGCCAATAAGGAAATTGGGAAATTGCTGTTGGGGTGGTCTCACCTACCATTATCTATCTACGGTAGAGTCAATATCATCAAAATGACAATTCTCCCAAAAATTACCTTCCTATTCCAGAATATTCCAATGGTATTTAAGGATGAGTGGCTTAAAAAAACTCAGTCTAAAATAACTAGGGGCATATTTACAAGCCCCTTGCGCCACTTTTGCGCCGCCGTTGCGTCACTTATGTGACGCAGCGGCGACGCAAGACATGCGCCACGTTGCGCAATATTTACAACGTGACGCATCTAGGGAGATGCGTCACGTTGTAAACCCCTGCGCCACATGAAATCTGCGTCAGGTTTCATGTGGGCGTTCCGGCGCAGGGTAGGCGTTCCCTCGCAGGTACGCCTCGTAAAAGTGACGCAGTGAAATCTACAAGATTTCACTGAGTCACTTTTACGCCCATGCTGCGTCAAAACCCTGCGCCTGCTTGAAGCAGGCGTAAGGATTGACGCACCATGTTAGGGATAGGGCAGGTTGGAACAGTGCTGGAGTTGCGTCGCGCTTGCGACACAACTTCAGCACTGCGCCAACCTTACGCCGGCAGATGCGTCACGCATCTGCTTATCCGTGCACCACGATGCACCGCATTGTAAATGCAGCGCATCTGCGGTGGCGCAAGGGCAAACTTGCGTGACGCATCTTCCCTGGCGCATCCCTGCTGATTTGCAGGGATGCGCCAGGGAACGTAAATATGCCCCTTAGTTTTATTTGGGCTTCTAAAGGAGTGCGTATTTCGTGGAAAAAAATGAGGGGCATATTTACAAGCCCCTTGCGCCACTTTTGCGCCGCCGTTGCGTCACTTATGTGACGCAGCGGCGACGCAAGACATGCGCCACGTTGCGCAATATTTACAACGTGACGCATCTAGGGAGATGCGTCACGTTGTAAACCCCTGCGCCACATGAAACCTGCGTCAGGTTTCATGTGGGCGTTCAGCGCAGGGTAGGCGTTCCCTCGCAGGTACGCCTCGTAAATCGTGACGCAGTGAAATCTACAAGATTTCACTGAGTCACTTTACGCCATGCTGCGTCAAAACCCTGCGCCTGCTTGAAGCAGGCGTAAGGATTGACGCACCATGTTAGGGATAGGGCAGGTTGGAACAGTGCTGGAGTTGCGTCGCGCTTGCGACGCAACTTCAGCACTGCGCCAACTCTGCGCCCGGCAGATGCGTCACGCATCTGCTTATCTCTGCGCCACGATGCACCGCATTGTAAATGCGGCGCATCTGCGGTGGCGCAAGGGCAAACTTGTGTGACGCATCTTCCCTGGCGCATCCCTGCTGATTTGCAGGGATGCGCCAGGGAACGTAAATATGCCCCCTAGTTTTATTTGGGCTTCTAAAGGAGTGCGTATTTCGTGGAAAAAAATGAGGGGCATATTTACAAGCCCCTTGCGCCACTTTTGCGCCGCCGTTGCGTCACTTATGTGACGCAGTGGCGACGCAAGACATGCGCCACGTTGCGCAATATTTACAACGTGACGCATCTAGGGAGATGCGTCACGTTGTAAACCCCTGCGCCACATGAAACCTGCGTCAGGTTTCATGTGGGCGTTCCGGCGCAGGGTAGGCGTTCCCTCGCAGGTACGCCTCGTAAACGTGACGCAGTGAAATCTACAAGATTTCACTGAGTCACTTTTACGCCCATGCTGCGTCAAAACCCTGCGCCTGCTTGAAGCAGGTGTAAGGATTGACGCACCATGTTAGGGATAGGGCAGGTTGGAACAGTGCTGGAGTTGCGTCGCGCTTGCGACACAACTTCAGCACTGCGCCAACCTACGCCGGCAGATGCGTCACGCATCTGCTTATCACTGCGCCACGATGCACCGCATTGTAAATGCGGCGCATCTGCGGTGGCGCAAGGGCAAACTTGCGTGACGCATCTTCCCTGGCGCATCCCTGCTGATTTGCAGGGATGCGCCAGGAACGTAAATATGCCCCTAAGACGGCAATATGAGAAAGGAGGCTTAAGGCTGCCAGACCTATTATATTATGCCTGGGTTTTTTTATTAAAAGGAGGGAAAGGTTTGTTTAAGGTGCCAGATGATTCAGAAATAGGAAAGATGTATACAGCAATGCTAAAAGGTGTAAAAGGGGGAGAGTCTGGTTTCATCTTTAAATATGGAAACCCGCGCTTTTTAAAAAAAATACGTCTGAAAACCCTACAGAGCCTAGCAATAACATGGCACAAAGTTAGGAGAGAGGCAAAAATTAACTACTATAGTGGGCTGGCTCCAATTTTTGACTCTCCTGGATCTCCGGAATGGTCAAAGGACTGTTTGGTGCGCCCACTAAAAGATGCAGGAATTACTTTCTGGAGTCAATTGATAATCAATGGAGCCCTAATACCCTGGGGAGAGTGCCAAATACTGTTTAATGGCCTACTGTCAATATTTAAGTATCTTCAAATGATGAGTTGGAGTCTCACAGATGGCCTTGGAGCAGGACTGCCTAATAAATTGGAAGAAAGTTTAGTAGTCGGCGTAAAGAATAAAAAAGAGGTGGCGAACGGATATTGGTTGCTAGTGGAGATGGCGGATGGGGATTTCAACTTGCCATCGGTGCTGTGGGAGAAGAGCTTGCCAGAGGAGCAGATCCAAGATCTATGGCAAGTATCTTGCGACATGTTATACTCCACAGTACGTCCCGCAAATTTAAGGCGGAACCATCTCTTTTGTCTCCACAGGGTATATTGGACTCCATATAAATTATCTAAGCTGGGGAATGGAGTAGTGCCAAGATGTCTAAAATGTGATAAGGAGAAAGGCGATGACATTCACATGTTTATGGATTGTCCGGTGATCCAAGAGTTTTGGTCTGATGTGAGTAATACAATCTTCTCAATACTTGGTGAAGTGCTTCAGGTAAGCGTATCACTGGTTTTTTTCTGGGCTCCCAAATAATTATGAATCTCTGTCAAAGAATACTAAAAAACTGATATTTTATCTTATACTACTCGCTCGTAGGGAAATTTGTAAAAAGTGGGTTAAAGTCACTCCCCCGAGTAAACTAGAATGGTGGGCCTCAATAAAGTATACTAATGTATTGGATAGATTATACAAATGTAAGCGTAATGCTTTTTGGCTTCCCTATGAGAATTGGGTACAGACATTAATGTATGAGTCCAATGATTAGGCCTCTATACCATATTGCTAAAATACTCTGGCGGTTGTCGATGGATGACAGGACGGAAGAGGCACCGATGGTTGAGTACAGATGGCAAGGTGTAGAGTGTATCGCACCAGGATTTCTAAAGATCACGTGAGGCACCATTGGGAAGTGATCAAGGGGTAATACTCCTGTGTACCTGGGCAATGAGGACTTAAAATTTTTTTTTTAAAAAGAGACTTGTCTGCAGTGAACATCACAGCCGTTCCTATACAGGATGGTATAGTGTGGGACAAAACTGATTTTGATATTTTTGCCCCGACTGAACATTTGAACATTCCACATTTATTTAAGATCTCACTAAGTGATTTTGTTTCATCCAGTACCTTTTCTGATGATTGGGACTTTGAAACTGTGAATAACATGATGTTTGACCTAGAAAAATCTGCTGCATTTTCTAATAATGAATATCTAGAGGGTTCATCAGATTATGAACAGCTGTATTGCTATAACCACTATGGTCATCATTTTTTGCTTAAATCTGCAACACCTAGAAATGTGTTTATGTTTAACCAATGGGAGCATTGTCCTACACCACCAAAAGGTAGTTCAAAAACATTTGCTAAAAAGTTTCCATATTTTTCAGGATACAATACATCAGATCCAGAAACATTTTACTATTGAAATGTAAACAAAACAGGACTGAAAATTATGTTAACTAATACAAAACAGATTTACTCTGCAGCATTTATTACCCAACTGTCTAGACAGGGTTTCGACTTATGGAAAGACACAATAGACACAAAATCTGTCTGGGGTACTAAAGATTGGCAAGTACAGGGGATAGAAGCTTTATTTAGAGCCTGTATCGTCCCTCAACAAATAATGTTTTTGAATGACACTGTCCAACAAACGTCTTGCCTTGGGTTAGCCAAGATCAAAGACATGAAAAATCCTTCTGTACCAACACCTGCAAGTGATAACAATACACAGGCAGTGGTTACAGTTGACACTCATACTACAACTCAACAGAACAAATCCTGATTGGAGAAAATGGTTGATCTGGCCCACAGACACAAACAACTGTCAAGAGAGATTCCTGAATAAAACACAGGGGTTTACTATTCACAGGCCAGACCCACGATATGTCCAAAGACAGCATCCGGGGATAGTAACAACATACAGTGTAGGAAAATTATGCCTCGATTGGCTGCCAAAATCTACACTAAAGGATGTGAAACAACACTTATCTTTACTTAAAGAAGACGCAGACCATAGGGAATTCTTGCTTGGACCAAGAAAACCGCGTCAAAAACGTTTCATATATGCCGGCATTTATGCTGCTTATAATGAAGCATGGAAGGTGTCACAGATGGAGGCCGCAGAACGAATACGTGAACTTGATCGTATTAATTTAGAGAAAACTCTCTCTGTGGTCGACAATGGGTTAACAACTTTGTCCTCCAGAATTTATTCATTGGACAGTATTGTATCCTCTGCTATCGACATACTGGAACAAGATTTAGCCATGTTACAGCAAGGCCAGTCTCAGTTACGTTCTATTATGTTATTAAGGTGGACGTTGCAATCTTTGCGTGCGGGCTATGTGCCTTGGCGTTTTATCAACACGTCGGCTCTGTTTGCAGAATACAATCTAACTGATAAACAGATCGAACTGGCACAAAGGGGAGCAAAGTATACAGTACTGAGCATTGAAAAACTTGAAAAATTACCATTCACAGTGGCAGAAAAACCAGCTACAGAATAGCTTGTTCATGGCAAAATTAGTCTACCTGTGACTACTTTTCAGTTTCAGTATTGCCTTAGACAGATGCAAGTAGGCAAATATGAAAGGTTGGGTAAAGAATACATTAAGACATCCTGGAATTTGCCTTACACCTATAGATGTTGGAGTGGGGATCGTGAAGTGTTTCTAAGCGGTACACACTGTGAAAGTGCATTAAGCGGTTCACTGATTTGTCAGGACATTTCTTTACACGGGGCTTGTAATGGTTCTGTGGCAAACTTGTCCTGCCACCAGCAGGGTACACCAGCTGCTGTGATTAATCCAACGTTTGGACAACTTTCTAATGGGAGTTACCTCATGTTGAATGATCAGAGTTGCTGTGGCATGTTGCCAGGCATCCCATATCTAGTAACGGTCAACTCCAGGGTCACTTGCTGTATGCAAGTATTGTTTGCCCCAATAGACACAGTCAGGGAGTCGCCTCTATGGCCTTCGTAGAATGTCTCTTTTATACGATTTGATACTTTAAGCAGAATGAAAGCCATGCTTATACAACAATGCCTTTGACCTCGGCCAAAGAAACCTATGATCTACAAGTTGCAAGGACTTCGGCTGAGATACAAGCCTTAATTCGTACAAACTGCCCTATACATTTTGTAGAAATGATAGGACGTATCTTTAACATGTCTGATACAAGCGGAATTGTACATGTATTTAAGACCATCTGTTCCGGACTATTAGCACCTTTCCAGGCTGTCCTCGGAATCATCCCAAATTTCGCACATTCGGTGTTTGGTGGTGTGCAGTTAATTCTAGCACTTGTTGCAGGAATTCTGTTTCTATTCCTCCTACTACGCTATGGCAAGCCTCTTCGCCAACATCACTCCGAGCGATGTGGAGAGAGCCCTCCTTGAACGGAAATCCCGTGAGCGAATAGTACAGCTTTTGGGCATGCCTCGTCTACGGGAACTTAATACAACGTGGTTCCTGTCATTCAGACCAATCTGGCAAGATTGCATCTTACCTGTTCTACGCTGCCTGTTTTGCGGTGAAGAATGCGTGCTAGACACCTGTCTAACACTCCCATCAGTCATGCCAACGGATATCGATACTCTGCTGGACCCGATAACTGCCCATGCTGTGTGTTGTCCCCAGAGGCTTCCAATCCTGATGGCGGCATTCATTGAGATCTCACAGATGCTTCCGGCTGCTGCTGAGGTACGAGATGGATCAACGGGCACACAGGTAACAACGGAAGCGAACATTGCATCTTCTGCTGAAGGCGATGTTTCTCATCTCTGTGCAATTAACCTTCTGAACGAGGTGTTCCAAATGTCACCAACTTCGGTAGACGATATTTTGGCTACGGAAATAGATGATCTAATGTTTACGCCAGACCCATACACTGACTTTGATTCGGCTCACAGTGTACCAGGGCAACAATGAAATTTGGCCTTCATATTTTTCAAACTTGGAACTTTTCCCAGAATTGAACTTTTTTCTTTTTTAAACTTTTGAAATGATATGGCAAATGAACAATCTGCTTACAGTAGAACTAGTCTTATAAAACGGACTTCTTTGAACACTTCCAGGGACACATTGTCACCTTACTTGTCTAACATTTCATTTACTTCCATGATACGCAATGGCTTTGATTTTAAGAACTTATCGACCATTTCATCATATGTATTTATTACTGTTTCATTCACGTTGCATTCCACTTCCGTTATATGCTTAGAATGAAAACAATGCTTTAAATGTACAGTACCTATGGCATTTCAACAGTTTTTAAGATTCTTTTAAAAATGCTTTTAGAAATGTTTTTAGTAATATGTGGTACTCAATTTTATGTTTAGCATTTAAAATGTTTAGCATTTAGTATTATCGTTCAATCGAAGATGGAGTGGGTGTTGTATTCCACTTTAGGGGTCCGTATATAGGTTTTCCTGAATCATGTCCTTATATAGGCACAATTTGCATTGCCCTTATATAGGCATAGAAACCCTGTCCTTATTTAGGCATTAACCGTGCACTCCAAATACAGGCATGGTCACCAACAACTGTCCACCCTAACGTCACAGCGAGTTCTTAGAAACCAGTCCCTTAAGCTTCGGGAGTTCCCCTAGCACAGGACTATTGATTTCTCCAAGAACTCATCTATTATGTATGAACCATTATACCTTAAGGGTTCATTCCTGACGTCTTCCTCTGTCCGACTTCACGTCAATGCTAACATTCCTCGACACCTACCAGGTATAAATATACCTTCCCTTGCCCAAGCAAGTTAGAGGAGACCTCGACTTCAGAGGAGCCCGTATCCCGGCCTGACGCACTGAGAAGACGCTGTCATTCCTGCACGCAGACGAATCCAGCTTCTAGTGTTCTGACTCCCTTCGCGGGGTGTTAGAGTTCCAAGATCCGGCAGGAGATTCCCACCTCTCTCATTCTCAAGGTATGGAGCTGACTAGATCCTAGAGGGACTCTTGGCATACTAGACTTAACATACTCTTAGTCTACCATACTAGAGAATACTCCACCTACTTCTACCTTTCCCTACACCTAGACTAGGTTAGGTACATTGGGGTAGAACTAGCTTAGAGACGCATCGTATGAGTCCCCGCATTCTTAGCTCATGTTATTTATGTACGTGAATATATGCTAAAAGATAATGCTAGCGCAGTATTATTTATTTCTACTGCTTACGCTGTACATTATTTATCTTGCATACTGTCTTGTGATCATAACAGCACATATCTCTTACACGAGAAACAAGACTGTTCAATAAAACCCTTTTATTGAAACGCGCGTCTTTCCTTTCTGTGTAACTCTGCAGAAACTAAGCATGCACGATTGAATGAGTGAAACTGTTATCTATTGTTTCCACGATTCTGAGACATTTTCCGCTTCTAAAGGGAAACAAAGTTGTCATGTTTTTCGGTTGCCAGAAACTACTCCCTTCTTGTTCTCAAGGAGTTTCTAGTGGCCTCTGAGCTAGCTGGCACAGGTAATTAAGTTTAATATAATCGATAGGGACATACCGACCTTAGTCCTATGTCAAACCTATAGGTTATATTATTCCAATGCACAGAGCCTATTAGGGAAATAGGAACTACACTACAAGAATATCAAGGTCAGACTATTGAAAAGAAATTATCAACAGCTAAGTCTTGATTTTCCATACCTAGCTCCACATATGTATGTGTGCAGTGCATATATGTTTAAGGTACGTAGATGAGGAGTTGTAAATAGTAGATCTATACTTCCCTATAAACACTAACCTTTCGATACTTTGTCTCTCAATAGTCTGTCCTCGATATTAGTATGCCAAAATATTGTTGATGTCCATAATTAGTAGTACTCTCCAGATAGATTTTCCACTAGTGTGTAGCTGGTCTTCATAGTCTCCATTTTGATTGTGGGACTGAAATCAACTTAGATTTCGATGGGCTGATGACTAGAAGTTTTTGATGCATAATTTTCCATGGCGTCTAATTGATGGCACAGAGCATTCTCTGTTCTAGCAAGTAATACTGAGTCATCCAGGTACAGCAGTAGGTGGACACTGTCAGAAGCTCCCAACAGTTTGTTGTTAATGTTTGTGTATAGGTTGAAAAGAAGCGGGGACAGGGTGCAACTCCATTTCACTCCTAACTTTGTTGTAAATTACTTTGACCTTGATCTGTTTAAACTTATTCAGACTTAAGCTGTTGAGTCCCTCTATAGGCCTGCTACAATTTTTAAAAAATCTGACCATGCTTGCCAGTTTGCTCAATAGTGGGCGGTAAAGTCCGCTCCGCCTGCGGAGTGCGCAAAGTTTTGCCGAACAGCTTGGAGTACGATGTTAGCAAACACTCCACCAACTGCCGCATGTTGGAGTTTACCGCCGCCCACCCCTACTGTAGATGTCAGCGTTGGGCTGTCTATGATCTCAGAGGAGCCCACGAAGCCTGGGAAAGTCAGCACTGTGAAGATAATAAACACCCCCTACCAAAAAGTGTTACTTGACCAGAACAGACCTGTAAAATATCAGACAGCAAGCGAAGCAATCTGAACTGCATGTGTACGGTCCACTAATGGCAGCTGTTTTAAATATGAACTCAAATGGCGCTCAACGCACTGGCCTTTCAGGATGACTTTCAGGTTTCAAGCACAGCTGTACTAGGTGCCTAACCGCTGTAGTATGTCACCGATTCTCGGCACAGTTTAGCTGTATATTTATTATCTGTGCGTTTTGGTTTGCATTGATTTTGTTTCTACACATATTGCCTTGAGTTCGAATGCCCAACAACACAACAGCTCCGTTTAAACAACCCGAGGGCACCTAGTTGTATTGATAAACGCACTTAAACACTTGGGGACATATTTACAAGCCCCTATCGCCAACACAACGTCACTTTTAGTGAAGCGGTGTTGGCGATAGGGGCTTCACCTTATTTACAAGGCAGCGTTAAGCAGCTTAATGCTGCCTTGTAATTAAGGCACCCTTTCACGCTGTACTTAGCGTGAAAGGTGAGGGCAATGGGTGTTGCGGTGGGCGTTCCACCGCAACACCCATTGATTTTGATGCTGCCTCCTATTATGCTGCCCCCTATTTACAAGGATGGAGTAAATAGGAGGTAGCGCCAAAATTAAGACCAGGGAAAACCTGGTCTTAAACAGGCGAAACAAGAAGAAATGCCTTATTTCTCCTCGTTTTTGATTTGCCAAGAATCACAGGATGTTGAGCCGATGCCAGGACTAGAACATGGGCCCCTATCTCCAACATCGGCGACAGCCCTGCAGCTAGGCCTGCCTCATTTCCTTCTGCGATTTTACTATTTCTGATTTTACGATTAAGGATCGAACTAAAACTGCGCACAAGAAACATTCCATTAAACAATTCAGTATCCTCTAACAAAACCTTGGGGTTATGGAAATAATTTTAGTGGCAGCGCCCAAAATGTGGTGTTGTCATCAAAATGATATATCTCACAAAGAAGTTCAGCAATGACTGACAGATTTGACCCTTATCAGTTTTCATCTTAGTGATATGTTATGTGTTGAGAGGAACACAAGGGGAAGAAGCAAATGGTAAAACACCTCCATGCCATGGTGTGGAAAAATAAAGCCATATAATGCAATCCGATCAAATATGCAATAAGTGATATATGCCACACTCCACAGCCCTTCAATTAGATACCTTAACTCAGAAACCCAGTTCAATATTGGGTCTGCACATTTTTAACACAAATATAAAAATGTGACCATTTATTGGTGGAAGAACTCAATTGGACCGAAGCCCTCTCCCCTCCAAAATTATAGGAGATTGTTGGGAAATAACAGTAAGTTTAAGAGGCAAAATTCTCTGCTGGTTGAAAGACCAGTGTGTAGTGACCGGAGAGCCACAGCCAATGAACAACCGGCAAGCATTTTCTCATCCAACCCACAAGTTCCTTACAATTTCCTATTGCGTGACAGCCAATGAGCCAAAATAAATAATGTCGCTAGCCTATGCTATGAGGCATCCCTTTAACTAATACTACGTCATCAGGGTTCCTTGATGCTCATAGAATATGTTTCTGCCTTTGTGATTGGTTTTGCTGGGCCTGTGAGGTGAGCCAAGTGCCGGGGACTGCTTTGGATACATTTTTGGTGTTTTCGGATCCAGGGCCACCTCGTGACCAGCAGGATTGCGGGCCGAGATGCTGCAGAAGGAATATTGGATCTCATGCCGCTCACTGTGGCGGAGGTAAGATGGCGCCACCAACTTAGTCATGTGGGCTAACCGATCACTGTTGATCTGTACAACACAAAGGTTTTTTTCTTCAGTGCCGCTCGGATTATTAAAGTTGCTCCATAAATTACACCCTTTTTACTCTCCCATACAAAAAGGGATCTGTTGCAAGAGATCTCAGCGAGCTGAGCTCACATGCGTTTTTTCCTTTTGGTTTATTATTGTCCTGAATCGGAGCAGTATTATTCCGTAGCACGCAAAGAGGTGGGCGGAAATCCATGGAATTTCGCAGAGTTTTTATGCAACTCTGCAGAGTAAAACTCTGCGAGTTCCTCCCACAACTACTCAATAGACTAAATCAAAGCCTTGAGTGAAGTCTAGGAACACATCAAACAGTGATGTTGGACTTTCTAGGCGGTTTTGAGGACGTTTGCCCATCATCGAATTAATAAGAACTAGGCTAATCACAAGGCCACCTCCTTGTATCTGTAATGGGGGTGCAGCTCCAGGCGGAGCTACTAGAAAAGCTCGAGAAATAAACTGTATCAAGCGTCTATAGAGAAGAACCACTTGAGCATACAGTAAACGTACTTGTGCCACATTAGCATTAAGATAGTTAGGATGTGGCGTAAAACCATTTAACACCGGCCATGACGCCCTATGAATACTAAAGGGGCCCATACAAACAAATGGGATAAGATGGGGAAGGGCGCCATTAAACCAAATTTGGTGCTCCCAGGACGTAAGAGGAACTTCAATCACTGCATATGAATGATACGCTGCCGGTGCAGCAGAGACCGTAAATGCATGAAAGAAATTATCATTCGCATCTACTATGGGAAATGTTACCCAGAAATAAAATACCTCGAAGCGGTATGCAGGATCCGCCTCGATCACAAATACAACCGGAGACCCCACATTTGGGACCCCATGCAGTAACAAATGATGTGTAACCGCCGCATGGCAATGTGCTGGAATTGCAATCGGTTGTGCCATTGTATATAGCAAAAGGGACTAAACGGTAGCACAAAACGGGTCAAAAACCTTTTGGAACTCAAGGTTGAAAAACCTACAGCAATAGGTGAACCCTACAGACTGAGGAGGCAAAGCCCTCCCACCACGGACGTCTCCGGGAACCAGTGAGAGGGTATCATGGACAAGCACAAGTGCTACTCACACCAAACGTTGGGCGCCAAGTTGCAGGGATTCTGAAGTTGCAGGGATTCTGCAAAATCACAGAATTATGCTTGGGATTATGGGACCTTAGTAGGCAGGGACTGAGTTCTGCTACCACCTTAGTACCCATGAGCCCGGGACCGGCCAGCTATAGAGGATGTAGGAAGTTAGGATCTAGGAGGGGAGAGGAAGTCAATTGAAAACTACTGAACGATTCTGTTCTAGTTTGAGCTAGGCAGGTGCTAGTTTGGGCTGATTTAAGGCATGATTGTCAACTCATCATGTCGCTCACTCTTACAATGGTAGAATTATCATGGTTGTTGCATAACGTACTTTCTTCTCTGTAGCTTTATGTAGCTCCTGGTCCCAATCTCCAGGATGTGCAGCACGCAAGGGTGGATTGACTTGACTCATCAAAAGGGGAAGGAGAAGCAAAGATCACTCTTTGGAATGCATGAATGAATAGTTCAAAATGTTATTGTTTGAAGTTTAGGGTCATGAAACAAGAAATAGACTATCTGATTTAAAAAGGACAATGCTATGCTTGTCCAAAAGTGTTTTTTGTACAGAGTACTACCAAGTATTGTTTTTTATCTTCTTAATTAAGTACCTAAGGGTAAGAGGGCACCTGGGCCAGCTGCCTCCAGTGTGACTACCACCACCAGATGGTGCTGCCGCCCCCTGCACATCAGTTTCATTCCCCACAACTAAAATGATGCCCTTGTGTATACTTACTAGTTTTTTCATGTTGGATGTTATTATCCCTGCATCTCCCTGTGTTTTTTCTATATTTTCTGTTTTCGCAGCTGACTTTCTCCTGTCTGTTCCTTTCTTCTGCTCCTTTTTTTCGAAAGCTTCCTCTTGCCCTCTTTTACATATCTTGTTGTGTAGTACTAAGAGGGGAAACATTTTTGGTAACGTAAAGAGGATCGCACAGCCAGGCCCATGTTGTTGGTTTTCTTGATCAAACAGTCAAAAAGTACATGGGTAGAGATAGAGTGGTCATCATGGTCATGGACCCCCAATGTTGTCTTAAACTAGCAGTATCCATGACAGTGCAGCTTGGCAGGAATAAGATACCACAGCCAATACCATATGTCCTTTGCATTCCCTTGTACCTCTTATCTATTCGTAGGGTTACCTATACCCTTCCCTTTTTCCTAATACTATCCCTCTATTGGAAGAAAAAAGTTTTTTGTTGACGTCGGTAGAGGCCCAGCCACCTGAGGAAGACGACGAAGTCCCAGACTTGGCAGGGACAAGTGATAAGTCACCTTGCTATCTTATTGGCAAATAATACTGTATTGGTTAAGCGTGGCAGATATCCCACCTTCCGAGTCCAGTCCCTGTCCTCGGCATCTCACCACCTAAAACTGCAGCACGGAGTAATGTGGTGCTGCAGTGAGTGCAGGCGGTGAATTCATGTGCGTCTGCTGCTGAACAGCAGCACGACGGAACTAAGTCTGCAATGCACAAACCGAAGACCAGGTGTGTTTCCCAGTGCCCACTCAGTCACCCAGTAGTGTTTCACTTCATCATTCTGTCTTTTTCTGTCCTAACCTACCTAAAAAAGTAAATTCTATCTCGGCATGTGATGTCTGTGCCACATTTCTCGGCCCATGTGAAGTCATATTTCATGTCTTTCATTACAGATTGACGGTTCCAATATTTTTCCTCTCCTCAATCAATGTGACTTTTAGATAGGCCTGGGCGGTAAATTCCGTTCCGCCGAGAAATTTGCAAAATTTTGGCAATTCCGCATTCCGCGGAGAACGCGGAATTGCCAAAAATTCCGCGATCTGCAGCATAGCGGAATTTTTTCCTTGTTCGCGCTTTCAAAATGCGTGTTCGCGCGCGCGGAAGCGACTTACCGGGATCCCTGTGTTCGCTGACGAGTTTTCCTATCCGTTCGCGCGATCCTGCGAGAGTGTGCGATCGCGAACACGTCATTCGGACGCGCCATCGGACATCTGCATTCGCGAACAGGAAACACGCATCGCGAGCGGGCGGGACAAGTGAAACAAGATGGCCGCGCCAATTGGCGACCGCATGGGCAAGTTCGCGAGATATTTCCCCCCCGAGCACGCAAACAGCGTCCCCGAACAGGAAAAACGCATCGCGAACGGGCGGAACAAGCAATTCCGCGTGCTCGCGGAATTCTGTGTGCTCGCGGAGGTTTTTTACCGTTTCGCGGAATTTTGCGTAACGCGACTACGCAAATTCCGCCCACCCTTGCTTTTAGACCCTGCAGCTTTTGGCTGCCTGGGATGCATCGAAACCAGACAGAATACAACGTCCTAGATGGGATGAGTTTGATACACTTGTCTGATAACCTGTGTTCATCCTTGTGTAGCTTGGCACGGAGCAGTCAGGCTTATCCTCAGGGTCAAAGTGTTAAGTATTGGCACAACCCCCATCCTTACAACACACTGTGTATGATACAAAAAGACTCCACACCTTATATATAAAACACTGATCTTTGTATTACACATATTTCAAAATCAAAACGACATACATATTGCATATATACTATACTGTAATATGCAGTTTTATGCAATTGTCAAACTCTTCCATTAGCAACAAAAAGGCATGAGCATTTATGCACTTGTCCTATGTATTCTCTTGCCCCGTTATCCCCTCAGCCTTCTAAGCAACATACACCCATGTGCATACTCCCCCGAGGTTTTCACAATCCAAGCAATCCCTCCCACATCAAAAGCACGGAAACATATATGCAGGCTGTTCAGAGGTATTCCAATTATCCTGCTAACCCATTAGCATAAACCACGACATTCCCAATATCGCATGCTCCGTACAGTTGAAATGGTGAAGGAAGCACAGGTTCTTACTACGCCTCGTGACCCAGCCCTTCAGCCTCTCAAACTACACCAGCCAAGGATGCACGTTGCTCCCACTGGTGACTCATTGATTTTATTAAAGGGACCACCTTCACGGAAGGAAACAGTTATATGTTTTCGTCCATCCAGATTACGTCCTCAGCACTCATTAGCCCATCCATGAGTGCAGTATCACTAACCCTCCCCCACACACAGTGCCAATACATTTGCATGTTGGAGTCTCCAACAAAGATCTCTCTCGTTGACTCATTCCACTTAGAGTAGATTACAGGACTCCTGTATGCTATCCTGCCATTGCTTCTCCTGCCCAGAGTTCTGAAGCAGATCAGGAATGATCAGGCCTTAGCCATCTTAGGGGCCCCTGATTGGGCTAGGAGAGTGCGGTACCCACCACTTCTTGCCTCAGCATGTGTCCTCTGATCAGGCTGACACTTCAGGAAGACCTTCTGTTGAAGCAGCAGGGCAGGGTCTTGCACTCCAGCCTGCGCCACCTGCACCTCCATACATGGAGTATCAAAGCAGCATCGCAGGGTCTTACACCCGGGCCTAGGCCACCTGCACCTCCATGCATGCAGATTGAACTGCAGATATGATATGTATACCTACAAAGACAGATCCTTTTACCCAGACCGGAACCAGGGTTGAATAGTTATATTTAGTAAAATGGTCACAGTGGGTCAAATGTATCCACAGATCTACCCACCCAAGATATACAATCACAATGGGGATAGTAGTAAAGTACTCAATCGATCACAGGGCCCATGTTCAGTTTCAAAGCACTGTAATATCCAGATGTCATAATATGTTATTTGTCATTAGTATAGATGGCGCAAGGTGCAAAAAAGTGCTCAGTGCATGTCGATATTTACATATTTTTTTATACATATACAGGGATACCGTGGAGTGTCGCAAAGTTATACCCAATGCTTATTCAATGTCCACTCAGAATCACAGTCTCACATAAGTGTAACTGACAACAATGTTCAAGCCTATTGGAGTGAAGCTATGGTTCTCTTCAGGACAGTGCCGTCTGTCTAGAACCTCGGGCATTGCATTTCTGACTTGAGGCTATCCCAAGAAGCATGTGTGATTCCTGGTGTTATTCTTGTTACGTCAAAATTCACAGTCCATTGTTATGTGCCCGGGTTAGGCCCAAGTAACGGAGCTAACTGTTTTTCTTACATTGTCCTAATTTTGCACAATAAAATTTCTTCTGCGACCTTTGGCACATATTGCGTGCACAACAATGGTGGATTAGTTTCTCTGAAACAATTTTATTTACACAACTAGCTACACATAACATTATCACGATGTCTCGAACACCATGTACAAGGCCTCTTGACTCACTATGTACAAATGTCGTTCTATCTTCATCCACGGGGTGACATGGCTACCTATATATCCAAAACATCGCTATTCTAAAACGCACATCACAAAGATGCTTTCTATTATAAATAATGAGCAGCCCAAAAGGTTATCAGAAGAGGCACTTCAGCTGACACCGAGGGCCCCTGCATGCTGAGACTTCGCCACACAGCGGTCTGACATCTCCTTGAGGGGTGTCCAGTTCATGACAAAGACGGGGTCCTACACTGTCTCCCGCCAGGTAATGGGGTTGGATCATGCCTTGGGGGGATTCTTGGCTTCACAGGTACACACACTCTAGGTACACATAGAGTAGGGTTCTGCATAGTAGGAGTATGCCTGATTACTGCCTTGTTTTATGTGCATGCATATATACACTGTCTTAGCACACATGGTAGAACTGTATCTACTATTTACTCTTTTGGTGCTTATAATCACTTTCATCTGCTTCTGTCTACTTATTATCGCAGTACATGTAACGGTCCAATAAACGTATTGAAAACGTCCCACTGTGTATTCTCTGTATATTTCTCTGAGAGCAAACGAGTACGAGTGACAGAGCGAAAAGGTACTGATCTGTTTCCATGATCCTTGAGGGGTCAGTGTTGTCATGTTCAATGGTTGCCAGAAAGCATTCGCTCCCTGATAAGGTTAGGGAGGCTAGTAGTGGCACTGTGAGCTAGCTAGTCTCTAGGCCAACATATCCTACGGGGCTGACCGGAATCAGTCTAGGCACCTCGCCCAAAGTTTATGTTGTCCAACAAACCCGCAGATCCTATGGATTAGTAGAAACTAGACAACATGGCACAGCCAAAGTTGGTTGTGTTTTTATTTAACGGTCTAAATGAGTAGTTCAGTCGTGCTTTCTCAGAGACCCCTACTCACCTCCAACCAAGAGATATCCGTGGTGGGAAGGGTAATCTGTCTCAGCTGAGTAGGTATACCCTATGTATTGGCTGTACGTTATTCAAGCTTGTAGGATAACATTTTCCCACATTGTGCATATCCTATCTCCATAAATACATCCATTATTATCATTCTTCATTAAATTATGCCCGAAAATTGAAATAATGAAGATAACAATGAAGAAGAAGTAGTGACTCTAAATATTACAGAAAACTGCAGACATGCTGTTACTATGAAATTATTACAATATGGTCTCCCGGCAACAGGTGGAGACGTTACCTTCGTGGTGGAGGCACACGAAGCATTCAGAACAGAGGTATTCTGCTCTTGGGTTAGATTCCCGACTGCTGATGCACGCACAAAATTGTTTCACACTTACATTGAAGATGAAGCACCAGATGAATACTTTCCATATGTGGACATAGAAGTCCCATTACCTTACCAAGAACACATAAATTGGTTTAAAGGCGCCCTCCTCATACCACAGAAAAAGTGAGACCTGGCCTGCTCAGCAAACAAGGAGCAACACGGCCGGTCTTAGCTGCTTACACACGCATCCTAATTTCGCTAATTTAATTGCAGCAGAACTAATAACACTATATGAAGATCTAGTAAAAATTTATAGAAATCTTACACAGTTCATAATGTGAACACTCACAATTAACCCTGCGCGGACAGCCCAAGTGGCACAACCACAATTGGCTACGACGTGTAACAGCCCACAAACACTGAATGCCGCTATGGGAAAGATTCCCACCAGTCGGCAGCAGATTCCTTTATGGATAGCACAAAAAGCTAGCCAGCTTGAAGCAGTTTTTCCCCATACGGGCATGCAGGAAAAACACAAAATATTAACAATTTGCTTGTCAATGGGGATGGCTCCCCAGGTGGAAGATTGTGCCACTTGGTGTAAAGTCTTTGCTGCCGTATACACCAGAACACATGGTACCCCTTCACTGGCAGTTTTACCTGATGTACTGAAACAAGTACAGAATGAGTATGGGGCAGCACATTCCCTGGACTAAGGGATGAAACTGATAGGCAATTTTGCGGCAGTACCCACCACTATGTTGAATAAAATTATCGAAGAAACCTATGCTACACTAGTTAGAGATAATTTGGGAGTCAGACCTGGAAAAGAGTAATTCTGAAAAGAATAACTCTAAGCAAGCACCCGAGTCTTCCAAGAAGAAATGGGACAACAAACAAAAAAATAAACATTAACAAAACACAATCACAGGATGGGTCTCCTCAACAGGATACCACTGAAAAGAAATATAATCTTAGAAACCATGATAACATTAGAAAGCCTGACCGGTATCAGGATGCTGATACACATTCCTCTAGTTCCTTTCAGTATTCATCTGATACATGTTCAGAAGAGCGTGTGAAGCCGAAAAGGGAAACACATCGCACTTCAGACCACATCATCAAAAAGGAAGACAAACAAAAAATTCCTAAACCTCAATTTAAAAAGAAAGTGGCTGGGATAAAAATAAGACATGCCCAGACTGCTGTGGACTCTGCTTCTGAACAGGCAATGGGCAGTGACGATGCTGGACAGTGCGGCAGAAGTCACCATAGCTCCCCAGTACCTGATGGATTACCTGGGGGCAGTAGCACTGAGTGAACATATCATGGTGGAAACACCTGATACTAGGGTAAGTGTCTTCCATCGTTTATACAAAATACCACTTCAGTTAGAGGGGGACATACCTAGGAACATCAAATGTCTCTTTTGGGAGAACCTGATACATGGTTGCAATATTCTTTTAGCTGAAAAGAATTGGCCACCTGAGTACGTAATGTAGTGCCCATGGGGGAAACAGGAATTTTACCAGCTTTCTCCGACCTCGTTCCATAGTCAATAAAACATTAATACGCCAAGTGGACATTAGCGTTAGCTCCTGCTCTTTACCGAAATCATGTTGGGAGGGATGATAAGTGACCTCATCATGATATCTCATTAAAATCTACTCCTCAACCCCAGAGATTGTACCCAATTAAACTTGAAGCTAAAAAACAAGTTAAGGAAATCTTAGAACACCTTGAATACCAAGGTGTAATAGAAAATTGCACCTCATCAATGAATAATCTCTTGTTTCCCGAAAAGAAACCAGATAATTCATATCTTCTAGTATTAGATTACAGACATTTAAACACATCCAGACGCACATTCGCAGTACAAAATGCACACAGTGCTGCATTAATGAATAACATTGAGCGGAAATAATACAAAACAACACTAGATATCTCAAATGGATTTTTCTGCCAGAATATAGCACCTGAAAGCAGATATTTGAGAGCATTTTTAGCGCTAGCGGCACAACGGCAATTTTGCCATTTACCTCAAGGATATAAGAATAGCCCTGGGCTGTTTTCAGCCAGAGTAAAAGAGGTACTTCAAAATTTTGATGAGGAGGCTTAGTCCTATGTAGATGATATCTATCTGCAGACGATGAACTAATGGAACACTTGGACAGAGTAGATCGCTTAATTTTGAGGTTTGCTCACCTGGGCTACAAATTTAATTAAAAAAATCTAAAATTGCCCATCTCAATGTCCTATTTCTGAGATACGAGTTGTCAAGTGAAGGCAAAAGCCTGGCAGCACATTTTTTAGAAAAATGTCAATTGCTTCAATCTCCAACGACTCTGAAAAGACTACAATCCATTTTAGGATTCTTACATTTTGGCAGAGCATACATTTTGAATTACGCAGAAAGGGTAAAACCATCCTACGATTTAATCAGACCTGATTTTTCACTCACACATTGGACACAGGAACATACGAACATTTTACGTTCTGTACAAGCTGATATGATAGCTTCCAAATCTTTACACATACATGTGAACACGACTGACCTGGTGATCCGCATAGTCGCTGGACCAACCGGGTACACCTGTATCACTTTCAACGAAGGTGATACAGTAGGCATAGGATACAAATCACATTTGTGCACAAATGCTGAAATCCCTCTTGCACCTACTGAGAAAATTCTCACAGCAGTGCAAACTGCTGTAGTGAGAGAGAGACAGCACTAGCTCAGGGGAAACGCACAATTGTGGTGACCCCGGTACCGACTTTAGAGGCTGATACAAAAGCAAGGATTCCAAAAGCCAAAGCATTACATTCAAGATGGATTCAATGGGCTAATTCTCTCACTGCAACAAACGTAGATTACAGATTCGACTCTACATTACAAACACAGGCATTCCTACAGTACGAACAAGAATATCCTCTGACAAATTAAATAATGCCTCTAGATCGATAGGATTACATCGTATAAACTGATGGATCTGCTCAGTCTGTCGTAGGGCCGAAACACCAATACTCTGCAGCATGCGCAACTGTGAAAGGGCGCATGCATGATGGAAAGTTCCGTCCTGAGAAAACACACATGCAGTCCCTTGGGGATTGCACAGCTCAGTTGACAGAACTTAAAGCCCTGATACTGGCACTACAAAATATGGATCATGGATTACCCACACTTATTGTGTGTGATTCATATTACAGTGTCCAGTCCTATAATAAATACCTTCACTATTGGGGCCAAAATGGATTTTGAGATTCCAAGGGTTGCACAGTAAAGCACAAGATGCTTTGGGAACAGGTGGCAAAGCTGAAAGAATGCTTGCCACAGGATCATGTTATTCACACATTGAGTGATCAACGTGTTGGTGTTCACATTGAAGGGAATTCCATGGCTGACGTAGCCGCCAAGGCAACAGTACGCACTGCTGCCATTGCTGCAATCACACGTTCAAGTACAAGAGTAGACAGAGACATCATGGTGTCTGTCAATGCTGTTCGCAACAACACCCACCTTCCAAAAGGCTTTCCACTCAAGTACTCCTACAAGTTAGATGCACAAAACATACCGAATGCTCAAATTCCAGGAGTGGGGGATAGAGTAATACCAAACACTGATCGCAGATTGGGGCTAATACTGGCGGCACATGAGGGTCTAGGTTCAGCCCACGCAAGGATTACTGCTACATTCTTTACTGAAGCACCGCTACTGGTGGCTGGGTCTAACAAGACAGACCAAGGACTTTGTCCCTAAATGCGACATCTGCCAGCAGATGAAGGGCTCCTCCATAGCACGTCCAGCACAGACGACCCTTTTAATTTCAGACAAGCCTTTGACTTGTGTTTATTTGGATCACTGCAACCTCTTACACTCAGATGGGGCTTACAAGTACATCTTGGTGGCAGTGGATTCATGCTCCAGATTCCTGTGGGTTTGGCCGCATCGCTCGGCTGATGCTCGAACTGTAATAAAGGATTACATTCCGAACAGGGCCTGGCGTTTAGCTCTTGGGCATACAGAGAAGCCATGGAAAGTTTGGGTGTGGCCTTGCGGTACTCCTCCCACTATCATCCCGAGCTCTCTTCTTATGATCTAATGGACAGACAGATAGAAATAGCACGGAGAGATGCGAAGTATACCATGTTGCACATTGAAAAATTAGACCAATTACCTGTCACTGTGCCTGAGACACCATCAACAGATTGGAAAATCCATGTTTACATCACCCTACCAGTCACGACTTTCCAATTCCAATATTGTCTACAATACCAACAATTAGGCAGCTATGAAGCGCTAGGGGAGGTTATATTTATGAGTACTTGGAATTACCATTCAGGTTTAGATGCATGAATGGGGACACAGAAGTTTTCCTTAGTGGTTCCGACTGTGAGGATGCTTTAAGCAGGACCTTAGTTTGCAAGGATATTTCGATTCATGGGGTATGCAATGCTTCAGTTGCATCACCTGTCTTATTATCCGAGTGGGTTCTCCAGCTGCCGTGATTCATCCGATTTTCCAGCTGTTCTCGAATGGGAACTATTTGATGCTGAATGATCAAGGTAGCTGTTGAATGGTACCAGGCATCTCTTATCTGGTAACGGTTAATTCCATAGTCACTTGTTGCACACAAAAACTGTTTCCACCTGCCCGTACAGTTAGGGAGGCAACGCTGTGGCCTTCGATAAATGTTTCCAACAAAAGGTTTGATTCCCTGAGCAAACTGAAAGCCATGCTTTTTCAAAAAGATGTGGCCTTAACATCAGCCAGAGAGACATTTGATCTCCAGGTTGCAAGGTCCTCGTCAGAGATACAGACACCACTCCACACTAACTTCCTGCTGCATTTTGGGGAGCTGGTCCATTGTATCTTTAATATGTCTGATAGGAAGGGGATAGAGCACCTTTTAAAATGTATTGGATCTGGACTGGTTAGCACCTTTCAGATGATTTTCGCAGTTATACCATCTTTCATGCACTCTGTGTTGGCAAGCGGTTTTGGAGGTCTCCTGCATGTACTGCTACTTGTTGTGGGAATCCTGATTGTAATTTTTCTGCTCCGCAATGGAAGTCCAAGTTCAACCTGGAATGGAGACTGCATTGCTTGTGCTGCTTCAGCACACCTCGGCTGGAGAACTCAATGAGCACTGGTTCCTGGTCTTCAGGCCTGTCTGGCTTCACTGCGTACAACCTGTATTCTGCTGCCTGCCTTGCAGCCATGAATGCATGCTGGATTTATGTCTCAGATCACAATTGGTTGCGCCACTCGACATTGAAGTGCTGATGGACCCCTTAAAGGCCCATATGTATGGTTGTCCCCAGCGTATTCCTTTGCTGATGAATGCATTCTTCGAGCCACCCTGGGATGCTTTGGCTCCTAGTGAACTGGTTACTAGCTCTACGATACGCTTACAGGATGCAGTCCCTCCCTCAGCTACTGCTGTGGGAATTGGATGGAACCACCTTTGCTCCATAAACCTGCTTCAATGTGCACCTCTGGGAACGTCGTCTGCGGTTGCGCGCAACAGCAGTGTTGCATCTACCACTCGAAACACACAAGCAATTGGCTTTTCCGTATGGTGGGAACAATTTGTCTTGTTTTTAAACTAAATGAACCAAGACAATTTTTTTTACTAGATACCATGGCTTTGAGTCCTTGGGATTTCAAATAGTATAATTACTTTTTAAGGCTTTTATGTATTTTTTTAAGAGAAGCTTGCTTTTAGATGATTTTAAAAGTGATTTTTTAGTTTCATTATGGCCTGCTGGCTTTTAGATAGCTTTTATATATCGACCCTTAGTATGAGGAGTGGGTGTTATGTGCCCAGGTTAGGCCCAAGTAACGGAGCGACACATTTTTCTTACATTGTCCTAATTGTGCACAATAACATTTCTGCTGTGACCTTTGGCACATATTTGTGTGCACCACAATGTTGGATTAGTTAATCTGAAACTACTTTATTTACACAGCTAGCTTTGCATAACATTATTACTATGCCTCAAACACCATGTACAAGGCCTCTAGATGCACCATGTACAAATGTCGTTCTATCTTCATGCAGGGGGCGACATGTCCATCTACATATCCCAAAAATTGCTTATCTAAAACTCACATCACAAGGATGCTTTCTATTATAAAAAACGAGCATCCCAAAATATTAGCAGAGGGGGCACTTTAGCTGACACCGAGGGCCCCTGCATGCTGAGACTTTATGACGCAGTGGTCTAACATATACGTGAGGAGTGTTAAGCTTGTGACCAAGAGCGGTTCCTACATTCTCTCCTGCCAGGTAATGGGGTTGGATCGTCCCTTGGGGGGGATTCTTGGCTTCATACCTACACACACTCTAGGTACACAGAGTAGGGCTCTGCATAGTAGGAGTACGCCTGATTACTGCCTTGTTTTATATGCCTGCATATATACACTGCCTTAGCACCATGGTAGAACTGTATCTACTATTGGTGCTTATGATCACTTTCATCTGCTTCTGTCTACTGATTATCGTAGCATTATACAAGAATAACAGTGGTTCAATAAAC
Source organism: Calotriton arnoldi (assembly GCA_963921515.1). NCBI lineage: Eukaryota > Metazoa > Chordata > Amphibia > Caudata > Salamandridae > Calotriton > Calotriton arnoldi. Next base: position 1,672,179 of record CAWUFW010000528.1, on the reverse strand, counting down.
ATATTGAAAACGTCCCAGGGGGTATTCTCTGTATATTTCTCTGAGAGCAAACGAGCATGAGTGACAGAGCGAAAGGTACTGATCAGTTTCCAGGATCCCTGAGGGGTCAGCGTTGTCATGTTCAGTGGTTGCCAGAAACCATTCGCTCCCTGGTAAGGTCAGGGGGGCAAGTTGTGGCACTGTGAGCTAGCTGGTTTCTAGGCCAACATATCCTACCGGAGTGCCCAGAATCAGGCTAGGCACCTCGCCCAATGTTTATGTTGTCCAACAAACGTGCAGATCATACAGATTAGTAGGAACACCATGTAAACATGCAAACCGCCTGGGACTGTCTGCTACTATGTCTCCAACAGCAGGATGAGCGGTCACTTTCAGTAGGGTTGAAATGTCAACATACCTGTGGAGTTGTCACTTTCATTGACATTTTTGAATGTATGTCTTGGGTGGGTAGATCTGTGGATACATTTGACCCAAAGGACGATTGTACTAGATATAATGGACATTGAGCAGCAGCAGTTGATCTCCTTTGGTCTCCTTCCCAAAGTCATTGATGTAATTCTGGCAGCCAGGCGCCCTTCCATGAAATCAGCGAACGCTTTGTGGTTTGGTGCTTTGCCTTCCAGGTGGACCAGTTGCACCCCAAACTGTTGGATGTCTTGTTGCTTGTTCTATATTTGGCCCAGCAAGTACTTGCAGTAGGCACTGTTAATGATTACTTGTCAGCCCTCTCGGTCTTTTTGAGGTTGTGTTTTTTACTTGTTCTGTTACTGTCTCACTTTCCCTGTGTTTATTTTATGTTTCTATGACTTTTTTGTACTTGTTTTTGTTTTCCTTTCCTGACCTGTCCTCTCTCTGTCCTCCTGTTTCTTTCCTTCCCATTCCATTCCAATCCTATCCCAGTCCAACTCCCTCCCGACTCGGTCCCGACTTCAGTCCAGTCCCACCAATGGCTAAAGCAGGCAGCGCAAGAGCCACCTGCACCCCATGTGGGCGACACACACTGGTAGGGGTGCGGCCTGCTCCATATTCAACGAGGCGGCCACACTCCTTTTCTGGGTGCTGCATTGCATCAAAGGAAGAGGGCAGGAATGTGACATATATTTATTAACATAGCTCAGTCAGTCATAATAGCTTTATTCGACAAATAGTCATAAAAGCTGAAATACAATACAAAATTTATGACCAAAATATTAAAAACTTTTTTTTTTTAAACTTCCCATGAAGATAAAAGTCCATAAAATATTATAAAAACAACAATACATTTTTTTAAACTCCTCTCAATGTTATATACATATATACAAAGCTCATTCCTGCTCTCTCCTGGCGCTGCCATACTGAGTGTTGCTGAGCGTGCCAATCCAGGCACTCTCGCACCATGAGAGTGCAAGGTTGCCACATTACATGGCACAGCACCCTGTATTGACTTGTGCAGGAAGGGACACCTCCCTGCACAAAAACAATCCTCAGAGGCAAGGGAAACACAAACCCTTGACAGAGCAGTAGTGCATGGTGCCAGCCTGACGGGGAGAATGTAGGAAGTTAGGATCTAGGAGGGGAGTGGAAGTCAAATGAAAACTACTGCAGGATTCTGTTCTAGTTTGAGCTAGGCAGGTGCTCGCTTGGGCTGATTTAAGGCATGATTATCAACTCATCATGTTACTCACTCTTACAATGGTAGTATATCATGATTGTTGCATAACTTGTGTTCTTCTCTGTAGCTTTATGTAGCTCATGGTCCCAATCTCCAGGATGTGCATCACGCAAGGGTGGATTGACTTGACTTATCAAAAGGGGGAGGAGAAGCAAAGATCACTCTTTGGAATGCATGAATGAATAGTTCAAAAGGTTATTTTTTGAAGTTTGGAATTATGAAACAAGGAATAGGCTATCTAATTTAAAAAGTACAATGCTGTGCCTGTCTAAAAGTGTTTTTTTGTACAGAGTACTACCAATTATTGTTTTTACCTTCTTTATTAAGCACCTAAGGGCAAGAGGGCACCTGGGCCAGCTGTCTCCAGTGTGACTACCAGCACCAGCGCTGCATCAGATGGTGCTGCTGCCCCCTGTAAGTCATTTTCATTTCCCACTACTACAATTATGCCCCTGCATTTCCCTGTGTTTTTTTCTATATTTCCTGTTTTTGCACCTGAATTTCTACTGTCTGTACCTTTCATCTGCTCCCTTTTTTTGAAAGCTTCCCCTTGCCCTCTTTTACATGTCTTGTTGTGTAGTAGTAAGAGGGTAAATCATTTTTGGCTACTTTAAGAGGATCGCACAGCCAGGCCCATGTTGGTGGTTTTCCTGATCAAACAGTCGAAAAGTACATAATCGGAGATAGAGTGGTCATCATGGTCATGGACCCTCAATATAGTCTTAACCTAGCAGTTTCCATGACAGTGCAGCATGGCAGGAATGAGATACCACAGCTAATACCATATGTCCTTTGCATTCCCTTCTACCTCTTATCCATTCCTAGGCTTAACTTATGTCCTTCCCTTATTCCTAATACTATCCCTCCATTGGGAGAAAAAAGTTTTTTGTTGACTCAATGACTACCTGGTTTTTAAAATGTTGTCAGGCAATAAACAAAGTAACACAAACCTCCCAAATTTACTGATAGCTAACCCAACTGTAGTGAGTTATTGGAGTTGTGCTTTGTGCAAAATAAATGCTTAGGGGGTCAGCTGCCATCTAAAATGAGTGCATTATGTTTTTCACCAGGCGCACAGACCATCAGCAGTGCCTTCCAGATCACAGCCCAGCCATACGAGGAAGACAACGAAGTCCCAGTAGTGGCAGGGACAAGGGTACGTCACCTTGCTATCTTATTGACAAATAATACTGTATTGGTTAAGCAAGGCAGATATTCCACCTATCACCTCCAGAGTCCAGTCCCTGCCCTCGGCATCTCGCCACCTGAAACTGCAGCGCAGTTCAATGTGGTGCTGCAGTCAGTGCAGGCAGTGAAATCATGTGCGTCTGCTGTGGCACAGTGGAATGACGGAACTAAGTCTGCAATGCACAAACCGAAGACCAGGTGTGTTTCCCAGTGTCCACTTAGTCATCTAATAGTGTTTCACGTCATCATTCTGTCTTTCTGTCCTAACCTACCTAAAAAAGTATATTCTGTCTCGGCATGTGATGCCACATTTCTCTGCCCATGTGAAGTCATATTTCATGTCTTTCATTACGGATTGACGATCCCAATATTTTTCATCCCATCAATCAATGTGGCCATGTTAGACCCTGCGGTGTCTGGCTGGCTGGGACGTGTTGAAGCCAGGCAGAATCCACTGTCCTAGATAGGATGAGTTCAATACATTTGTCCGATAACCTGTGCTCACCCTTGTGTAGCTTGCCACAGTGCAGTCAGGCTTATACTCAGGGTCACAGTGTAAAGTATTGGCACAACCCCCACCCTCACAACACACTGTGTATGCTACAAAAAGACTCCCCACCTTATGTATAAAACACTGATCTTTGTATTACACATACGTCTAAATCAAAACAGCATACACATTGGATATGTACTATACAGTTATATGCAGTTATAGGCAATTGTCAAACTCTTCCATTAGCTTCAAAACGGCATGAGCATATATGTACTTGTCCTAGGTATTCACTTCCCCCGTTATCCCCTCAGCCTAGTAAACAACATACACTCATGTGCGTACTCTTGCAAGGTGTTCACAATCCATCAATTCTCCCACATCAAAAGCGAATGAAACATATATGAAGGCTGTTCAGAGGTATTCCACTTTCCTGCTAACACATTAGCATAAATCACAACATTCCCAATATCGCATACCTCGTACAGTTGAAATGGTCAAGACATCACATGTTCTGACTACGCCTCGAGCCCCAGCCCCTCAGCCACTCAAACTACACCAACTAACGATACTCGTTGCCCCCGCTGGCAACACATTGATTTTATTGACGGGACAACCTAAAGCGGAAGGAAACAGTTACATGTTTTCGTCCATCCAGATTAGGTCATCAGGCACCCAGTGGCACCTTCATGAGTGCAGGATCACTAACACCCCCCAATTCCCCGCTCCCCTGTAGGAAAAAGACTAACACTGGAAGCTGGCATGAGAGAATTGTTCCAGCTCTGGCAGAAGTGTGAGCTGCAGTTGCCCCAGGCAGCCAGTCATGGGTGCACACAAGGCACGACGAGACCCCTCGGGTCCAGTCACGATATTCTCAACAACAGAGTACCATGTGGTGTGGGTCCAGGGAGAGGGAGCCAGTGACCTCGGACTGAGGCCGTGATGCCCAGTACTGTCATCCTCCCAATCTGGAGGTCAGAGACAGGTCGGGTCCCGCGGACTCTGCAAACTTCCATCAACACCCCTTAGACACCACACGCTACGGAATGCGAGCAAGAACTAGTTTCCAGTTGTAAGCACGGTTCTCCTAGACTCAGAAAACGTCCCCCGCACGCCTCAAACTCCTCATGCTAAGGCACCCAGAGGTGGGCTGCTGATCGTAACGAGCACTCTCCTCGGCACAGTGTATTTACTACACAAGTCGGGATGGTCCTTGTCCCAACCAACGATAACTTCCACCTGTTTCTGCCGCACCCTGCAAGGACCTTATGATCTTGTGGAAATGAGGAGATCCTTTCTGTCCCTGGGATCTCGTGGACAGGAGGCCAGCCAACCAGCCCTTGGAGAGTGCTTCGGGCACTGTTGGCAATTAGCTACAGACCAGCAACATCCAGGCAAAATCCCCCAATTGATAATCCCCTTCCTAGAGCATGACAAGCCCCAGTCCACCACAAGACTGTGGATTATCCAGTTGCAGCCCGTCCTGCCCCAATAGTTCCTTTTGTCTATGTCCCAGCGTTGAGCCTGCGTAGTATGGTTCCAATGCCCAAAGTGTCTCTAACTCTTAAGGGCAGAGCCCCAGTAGTTATAACCACAATGGCCTTTGAAGATGAGATCTGTTCAAAAGGACCTTTGGAATGCACTGGCCCTCTCCCAATTTTGTCCTGTCTGCCATTCTACCCAGGAAGGCTTGATCAGTATCTTCAGTGGGGCCACGACCCTGCCCCTTGGAATGCAGGTGCCAATCCCAGGAAGGCCCCTCAGAGTCAGAGGTCTGCAGTTTCCCTTGAGTCCCTAGTTTATGGTTGTCTTATCATGAATGCATACATGTAGCTGTCCCCCCAGCACCCAGCTGTGTATTAGAGACAGGTGGAGAGGCACACAGAGCTATGAGCACAGAAATGCTCACTTACCCAAAGTGGTATTCTCACCGTAGTAATGTCGAATCCACTCGCATCACCGGAGAGGATTAGCCATTACTAGCTCATCAGTATCAAAACTATGGTAACTAGACACAATATCGAAAAAAAAATATCGAATGGACATAATATCGAGTACAAAATATAGAATGGACAAAATATCGAATGGACATAATATAGTGGTTAATAATATCGAAATGCAGGTAAGTAATATCGACTGTCAAAATATCAAAGTACATAATATAGGCATTAAAATATATCAAATTTTTAATAATATCGAATTTTTTAAAGTGTTTTGCATGTTAGTATATGTGTTAAAAGTGTATATTAGTTTTTGTAATGTATGTTTAATTTTTTTAAATTAATGAATTTTATGTTATTTAATTTTTGCGTAATTTAATTCCGTAGCGGGTTGTGGGTTAATAGGGGAATAGGGTGGGAAGTAATTTAATTATAGTAAATTAAATAGTAATTTTTAGGATTTATTAATTATTTTTAATTTAATTTTGCGTTTTAGTTCTGTAGCGGGTTGTGGGTTTATAGGGGAAAGGGGTGGGAAGTAATTTAATTGTAATTAAGTAAAAAAATGTTTTTATTGCCATTGATAATTAATTTATTGTTAATTAATTATTAATTGGTAATTCATTTTTATTAATTGGTAATTCATTTTTATTAATTGATTAATTGATAATTATGTTAATTGTATTAATTTATTCTTCGTAGTGGGTTGTGTGTTTATAGGGGAATAGGGTGGGAAGTAATTTAATTGTAATTAATTAATTATTGAAAATATTTTTGTGTATTGATAATTTACTGTCAATTAATTATTAATTGGTATTGTTTTTATTTTTTAATTTTTGGTATTGAAAATTAATTGTTTGTTAATTAATTATTAATAGGTGATTAATTTTTAATAAATAATATGTATTGGTATTTAGAATTAATTATTAAATATTTTGTAATTGGTAATTAATTTTAATTATTTTTTTATTGGTATTGATAATTAATTATTGAAAATATTTTTGTGTATTGATAATTAATTTACTGTCAATTAATTATCAATTGTTTTTTTAAATTATTTATTAATTTTTGGTATTGAAAATTAATTGTTTGTTAATTAATCATTAATAGGTAATTAATTTTCAATAAATAATATTTATTGGTATTTAGAATTAATTATTAAATATTTTGTAATTGGTAATTAATTTTAATTAATTTGTTATTGATATTGATAATTAATTTATTTTTATTAAAATATTAAATCATTACTTTCCCTACTGTTGCACTCTCTGGAGTGGGAATAGTAATTTTTACCCCTACGCTATCCAACGCTTTCCCTACTGTTGCACTCTCTGGAGTGGGAATAGTAATTTTTACCCTCCCGCTATCCAACACTTTCCCTACTGTTGCACTCTCTGGAGTGGGAATAGTAATTTTTACCCCTGCGCTATTCAACGCTTTCCTTACTGTTGCACTCTCTGGAGTGGGAATAGTAATTTTTACCCCTACGCTATCCAACGCTTTCCCTACTGTTGCACTCTCTGGAGTGGGAATAGTAATTTTTACCCTCCCGCTATCCAACGTTTTACCTACTGTTGCACTCACTGGAGTGGGAATAGTAATTTTTACCCTCCCGCTGTCCAACGCTTTCCCTACTGTTGCACTCTTTGGAGTGGGAATAGTAATTTTTACCCCCACGCTATCCAACGCTTTCCCTACTGTTGCACTCTCTGGAGTGGGAATAGTAATTTTTACCCCTACGCTACCCAACACTTTCCCTACTGTTGCACTCTCTGGAGTGGGAATAGTAATTTTTACTCTCCTGCTATCCAACGCTTTCCCTACTGTTGAACTCTCTGGAGTGGGAATAGTAATTTTTACCCTCCCGCTATCCAACGCTTTCCCTACTGTTGCACTCACTGGAGTGGGAATAGTAATTTTTACCCTCCCGCTATCCAACGCTTTCCCTACTGTTGCACTCACTGGAGTGGTAATAGTACATTTTACCCTCCCACTATCCTACGCTAAAAATATTGAATATATTGTATTAATATTACGTTAATATATATATGTATTAAAAAATAAAAATGTATATTTTTTTTTTTACTTACATTAATTATTTATTAATTTTAAAGTTATTTAAGTATTTTTAAGTATGTTTTAGTTAATTATATATATTATTTTTACATTACTTTTAAGACATTTAAAAATTCGATATTTTGACTAACTATATTTTTTACAACGATATTTTTGATTCGATATTTTTGTACTTACCTGTTTGTAGATTCGATATTTTGGTATTCTATATTTTTTCCTCGATATTTTGCAGGTCGATATTTTCCTCCTCGATATTCTGTCAGTGATCCCAAAACTATACTGCCACTCTTCTGCATGTAGGAAATACAGCTCAGTAGCCTTTCCACAGACCCCTCACATTAATCCAATGCAAAGAGCAGGCTCTACAGTACCGAACACACCACCGGGTGCCATTTACCACCAGTGCATGTAGCGCACACGTGCACATGCCCTACCTCTTCCAGAAAACGCACCCTGTTCCCAGGGAGTACTCCGATATAGTGAGAGACATGCAGAACCTTGGCAAGTAGCCTCCTAAATGCCAAGCTGAGTAACAGTAACTTGCACCAAATAACATACAAAAGAATTACCCTGCCCAAACAAATTAACGAGTTTGAATATCTCACCTTGTTCTGGGATAATCATTCCCCATACTTGACCAAGCTAATCATATAGACACAATACATCAACCAAATGTAAATACATTTAATACAAAAATATCTGAAAAAATAGTTCAAGTTACATATACACACAATATTAATCTGAAATTAAATAGATTCTTATTTGTATTTTACTTTTTTCCAACACAATATTAAATAATAAAAAAAGACTAAAATCTATGGGGCCCATTACGATGGCGGGCGGAAGCACAACCGCCGTGCTGGCGGATGCAAAAACCACCAGTTACCGCCGGCACGCAGCAGTCCACACGCCCGCCCAATTACGATGCGAAAAGTAGGCCAAACACCGCCGGCAAGCCAGCAACACCGTCCGCCATCAAAGTGCGCCCGCACACGTAGCGGCGCAGCACAACTGACACACACCGTCCGACGAAACACGTCCCGCCCGGCGCATAAATTACGATGCCGCAAACAAACGGCTCCCACGGCAAAGAGACACCGCACGTGAAAGAGAGGCGGAAACACGGACGCAGAGCACGGACAACGAAGAAGCGGCACCCCGGGCATGAATCCAGCACTGCAGGCCCTTCCCATGCTTCTGCTGATGCACCACCAAGGACGCAACGTACCGCGGAGACGCAGGTAGGCACACACACAACAAGTGCACGCAAACAGCGCACACAGTGCAAGGGCGGATAAAGCGGACAACCCCCCACCAGCGCGTGCACACTACACATCCACCATTGCATCCACATATGACACACAGGCCAAATCCTAACATCGCGGAACACATGTGTACACACCACCTGGGACTAGGAACCAACCACCCCGTCACGGCCCCAAAGCGCCGATGACGCCGCCACACATGCGCACAACGCAGAGGCCAACCGCAGCGCCATGCATGCGTCGCACACAGACGCAGGGACACAACCAAGCAGCACACACACCAGCCCCACCCCGAACGCACATGACACGTGACAGGCCGGCCACAGACATGTCCCCAACGCCCAATTCACGGACAACACCCAACGCCACACAACCCACGCACACATGTCAGTTAAGTCACGCAACAGCAGGACACACCCCAGTGTAACAAACATGGCGAAGCACACAGCGGCGGCAACACCAACTAGGAGAAGCAGGGCTCCTTCGGGAAGAGGAACGCCAGTACCACACTGAAAAACCCATACCACCCTGCACATATGAACAAGACACATGAAACGGAACACCAAAGAGCCCGGGGACCGACAACAGGTGGCCCAAGAATTACATCCACACACAAGGCCCAACGCAGAGCGGAAAGGCAGCCTGCCGCCCACACAAGGGAGAGCAGACAGCACTGAATGACCTTCCATTCCAACACCGAAACCACAGCCCTACGACAGAAGCCGGTGAATACAGCCATTGTCCAAGAATAGACCAACACAGGCATGCCGAGGAGACCGACCACACGGCAGATAGCGCATATCACAGAAGCACACAACGGACGGGGAAGAAAGAAGAAAACACTCCCCCATGTCGGCCACATGCAAGTTAATTGGAAGGAGTCACACAGCACCGACCTTGAACTGTCTGAGAAGCATGTGGGAAGAGGGCCCGTGTCCTCCAAACAAGCCAACAGAACACAAGTCCTGTCTCCCCACGACTACACAGAGCTCACAGCAACCCCGGAGCGTGCACATTGCAGACTGCACACACAGCCGGAGCACGCCACCTCTACGAACCGCTGCGAAATGGCAACCGCAACACACCTACCCAACTACGCCGAAGAGCTCAAGCTGTACCAAACCAGCACGATACATACATTGGGATGCGATCTCCTGTCCCTGCTGAACGTAAGTTACCGACTGACTTACCGCATCACATTGTTCAGCTGCGTCATGCCCGTCTTCTACTGTCGGAGGTGTCCCTACCAGCATCCCGTCGAGATATGCCTCTCCAACCCGGCATGTCTGAAGGCGGACCTGCTACCACTACTCCTCCCTCTGGACGCACACGACAGGGCCTGCTCTGCCTATGGGGGCATGGCGTATGTGGCCAACATCGCACGCGCACTGAAATGGAACCACTGTGCCTCCACACGACGGATCATCGAGAACAGCTACATCGAATGTCACCCAGCATGCCCCATCATGGTCCTCCAAGGGACAACCTACGAACAACACCTTGACAGCCACCATCCGCTTCATTGGCTGGCAAACATGTACACCACCAATGACATGGAAGCCCTGCTGGACGGCATCGCATACCTGTCAACCTGTAAATACGTCGGACCACAACGCAGGTTCCCCGAGTGACCTATGAAGTCCAACCCCGCACCCATGCTCAGCTTCCGCACGGACTGGCCAGTCACCACCACAACAGCCATACCAAACGACCGGCAACTGTAACCACACCATCAACGACATCGCCATGACATCGGATATGACCGGGACATGCACACTGTTCCCCATCACATCCAGGAACACCGCATGCATCGTGGGAGGCAGTGGCATGGGCTCTGTGTATCGCACCCACATGGACGGAACTGCACGAACAACCAGGACACGACATGGATCCAGCGCCCATGGACACACACACCGCTCAGTGGACATGAATAGGTCGCCTGGAGTCTGTGGGTGCTGCACCCCTCCCTCCCCCACCCCGGGAATCCCATACCAGGACCTTTGCATGGACGACAAGTGCATACAACAACAACACGACCCCAGTGACTGTGACATGTCCAGTAACCACCACAGTGCAACAACAAGTGGCACGCCGCTGCATGCACGCAAGCACATGCCCTGATGTCATCTCACATGCACGCGTGCATGAGGAACAACCGCAGCAAACCTGTCACATGGAACTGAGATGGACTGTGCCCATGATGCCGAGCGGTCTGGTAGGCTACATGTATACCGTCTGTGTCAAAGTCCGCAGCTCCGCAGCCATACGTAAATGTACATTAGCACAGCCTTGGCCAAGCAGATGTAACCCCACACCCTATCCCATTTGTAATCATGCTCAGTATATCCTCAACATGTATCCCGCTGCCAGTAGTGTCCACTATACTGCATCACAGAGGACAGAAGACTCAATATAATGTTTGAAACCAGAACTGTCTCCGCTGACTCATTTCACAAGTACGAATGAGAGAGGATGAGAGTATGTGAAGTACACGGCAGTCGTGACATGACCATGTAGTCCACTGGTATTGGATGTCAACGCAAATGAGTAGCACTACTGTGGAAGAAACACATGTGTCGTGTGAAGTCGTATGGACGCAGTGCTCAGGTGGGTGGGTGCGACGGGTAGATGCGCACATGCCAAGTTGGAGCACGCCGTGTTGGGAGGGGTCATGAACAGTACACCACCGCTTCCCTGGGCATTGTGAGAGGACACCTGTCGGGGGGAGTGAACACGTGTGTGCACAGCAGCCGGGCACACGTACAAAGCGGTACCAGGCGCACCTCAGCCCACCCTCTGTGGACAAGCTGGATCCTGTTGTGCGCCCGCCATGCCCCTTGACAAGGCACACACAGCCCCAGTCGACCAGGTGTAACCCCAACATAGTCAATCCACACAGGCGATACAGGGCACGGGATGGCAGTGGAGCATGGTGTGTGAGAGGTCTCCTCGCGCTCCTCCTGGTCATATCACGCAGGCAATAGAACCTCAACGTCCAGCATGGCAAAAAGTCAAATGGAAGTGTAGGGGGACGCACCACAGCACGAGCAGCACTGACATCACGGGAGGTGGCTCGCACCATCCCATCCATTGCCCATCATACCAACCACGCCACATGCCATTGCGACTAAGTGCAAGCGCGTGCGCCACCACCCCTGAGCCCTCCCCAGAGAGGCCAAAGAGTGAATGTGTGGGCCATCAGCCACAGACGGACGCGGCATGGCCGCAAGGGCAGCCACAGCCACTGGGTGTCGCAGGTGGCGGATCCGGAAGGCGAAGACTGTGATGCATAGTCCATGCAGGCCGGGTCTCCATTTGGGGGACCACGCAGGTGGACGGCGTCCCGCAACACATCATACCCTGAGACAGCCCACTCGTGCAACTGGACCCACACATGCACTCCTTGCCCTCTCTGGTGCGAGCTTGGGGCTGCCTGTGCAAGCGCTAGCCTCGCAGGTGAGCATGCATATTGGGGGGCGAGGGAGGACATGAGGGCTGGGGCGAAGATGACTGTATCACTGTCAGTTAGTACAAGGGATGACCCAGATGTGGAAAGGAAGAGACGTGTCCCGTGTGTACTGCAACTAGTCGCCAATCCAACTACCCCCCATGTCCGGAATGTAAGCCCGCACCTAGGCCCGCCCATCCGCCACATCGAACATACCACCAGCACGACAACCTTCCCATTCGAAACACTGACTGGGGGTGGCGACCAGTGAACAATCATGTGTAGCCTACCCACGCGTACATGTGGGCCCTCCATGATCCATGTCACCTGCGGCAAAGACATGACATGCGCAATGAGGGAAGTGAGGAGAGCTGTCCGCCCCACGCGCAGAAGGTGCATCAGCTCCACAGACCCAGCAGCGAGTCCAGCAGGGGTCACATGTGCAGGGGCAGCTGTGCCTGGTGTGAAGGCACATGCATATGGACAGCACATCGACCAATGTGTAGTCTGCCCACATCCACAGTCCATCATCATGCGGACATAGGAATTGAACACAGGGCAACACATCTTAGCTGGTGCACCCACCGTGACCAACAATGCGCAATCATCGACGTACCCGCCCTGTGCATGGCCCCCCACCCAACGGAGGCACATCCAGTGCCACCATCCCACACACACAAGCCTTCCACGGAACATGCTGTGTCCAATGGTCAGTACAGAGTCAGCGCCCATCTGGTGGATCCTGAACAGGAGACACATGCACACACATGCCAGCTCCCACTATGTACGACTGCCACCTGGCACGTGCAATGTAACCTCTCACCTGTGACGTGTGACTGCAAGCACACAGCCGTCTTGGCATGGGGCTGTCAATGTGGACACCAGTCAATGTTTCGGGAGCTGTGATCCGTACAGTGCTGTACATAGGGTGCAGTGCTGACACCTACTACTGTCTCATATCCCCTCGTGCCACAGGTCCCACTTGTATTGGCCGCTCAGCCCGTGCCCACATCGTCGTCGTCGTGTGCCATACTCATCCAGCCTCGGAAGCAGTACCATGCTCAGCAGACACTCATGTTGCCGTGGCGTTGCCGCTTGACAAATATGCAGTCAGTCCCCATCAGCACGCCCCTCAAGTCATTGGGGCCTAGATCCCCATGTGCATGCACATGGCAGTGGCATGTCTCACTTGCCATTGCCATTGTTGGGAGACCTGTGTAAGTGTATTGTGGCCGTGCCGTCCCAGCTTGACAGCTGGGCTGTGGCCCATGTGCTTGCTCAGTCATGTCAGTGATGTGTATGCGAAATTGCTATGTGCCGTGTTGCTTTGACATGTGTCCTCTGCCATTTAACCCAGGCGGAGACCGAACATTGACCGCCCATACCAATTGCTGGCGGACATGGACGATACAGAGGTAATCAGGAAGTTTCGGCTGGACAGGCCAACTCTGCATCGACTGTGTGCCATGTTAGAGCCCCATCTCCGTCCCCGCAGGGTGTATCCGACTGCTGTCACCCCCACGGCTAAGGTGATGGCCGCCATGCATTTCTTCGCCACTGGGTCATTCCAGCACACAGTGGGCAGTGGAGGAGGGATGTCCCAGCCCATGTTCAGCAAGGTGCTGAGGGATGTACTGGCAGCCATGATGCTGTACCGGAACAGGTACATCAGATTCCCCAGGGCTCGTGAATTGGCGGCAGTGAAGGGTGCATTCTATGCCCTTGGCAGAATCCCACACGTCGTGGGAGCCATTGACTGCACTCATGTTGGCCTTGTTCCACCACAGGCCACTGAGCACCTGTACCGCAACAGGAAGCACACGCACTCCCTGAATGTGCAAGTGGTGTGCCTTGCGGACATGGTGATCACCCACGTGTGTGCAAAGTTTCCAGGCTCGGCCCATGACGCACACATAATGCGCAACAGCATCTTGCCACGACTGATGGCCAATCTGCAACAGGATCGTGGCTGTATTGTCGGTGAGTATGTGGAGTGGTGTAGCGTGCTGGTTGTGCGATGCTGTCCCCTGTCCAGTTGGAATAGCAACGGTTCTCTGTGTCCCTCACACCCAGGTGACTCTGCGTATCCGAATGGGGCATGGCTGCTCAGTCCATTGAGGAATCCTCGCACCCCAGCAGACGATCGATACAATGAGGCACATGGGAGGACCAGACGTGTGGTCGAGCGTACCTTTGGCCTCCTCAAGTCCAGGTTCAGGTGCCTGGACCGCACCGGGGGTGCACTGGCGTACTCCCCACAGAAGGTGTGCCAGATAGTGGTGGCGTGCTGCATGCTGCACAATCTGGCCATTCGGAAGCAGATCCCCCTCATTGTGGATGACGGAGATCAACCAGGGCCCCAGCCCGCAGACCAGGACAGCTCGAGTGAGGTGGACAGCGGAGAGGAGGAAGCTGGGAATGTGCGCCAGCAGCTCATCGCCCGCTACTTCACTTGACGGTGAGTGTCCATGTACGACGGATGATGTGTCTGTATCTATGCAGGTGTGTGTGTGCTGTGTCAGGGTGGCCGTATGTTCACTGCGTGCAGTGTGTCAACGCTCCATGGCCAGGGTAGTATGCCACTGTTGGTGACTGTGGCATTGTGCCCTATTGCTCTGTGCGATGTGTGTACATTGCTTGTAGTTGTTGACATGTACTGTGTGATGGGTGTGTGACACACTCATTGAATGTGCTCATGTTCTGTCTCCCACCCCTAGGTCCCTACAGGCCCTCCGGATTCCATTTCCATGCCACGCATCAGGTGCCTTTCCGCCCAAGGTGGCCGTTGTATTCCGTACAATAAAGACACAGGGCACAAACAGCAGTTAGTGAAAAAGGTGCATTTATTACAAACTGTGACATGTGAGTGTGTGTAAGGTGATGACAAAAGTGGTGCGTGCAGTGACAATGAGCTGTCGGTCATGGCTGCGTGATGATCAGGGTGTACCCACTGGTTCTATGTCCATAGTCCAACACACACATGCCATCCAGATGGCTGTGTGGAGTGGGATCGTAGAGCAAGTCAATGCAGTGGCTGGTCAAGGAAGGCTGGCGGAAGGCTGGCTGGCTGCCTCACTTGCGACTGGAGCGTGCGAAGTCCTCCCGGGAGATCTGTTTCCTCTTCGGACGGCCCCTTCCACGTTTGGGAGGGGGTGTGTGGTGGCGACCTGCTGGTGGTGGGTGAGGTGTGCTCACTGGCTGTGGACGCAGGGGAAGTGGACACTGCTGCCCGAGCCTGCGCCCTAGCAGGTGGTGGCGGAGGTGGTGTTGCTGGCCTTGCCTGTGACCCCACCGCCACCACCAGCTGGCCCATGAGGTCCACGAGTTGGTCCATACGGGACACGAATTGGCCCATATGGGCGTCCATGGACCTCAGCACCCCCAGCACCTCCCGCGTGTCAGTAGCAGACCTGGCCCATTGTCCTTGGGCCTCTTCATAGGCCCCAAGGACTCTGGCCATTTGAGGCAGGGCATGGCTCCCAGGGGAGGCTGGCGTTTCCCTGACCCTGCTCCTCCTACCAGTCCTGCTGCCACCGGCCTGCCCACTAGCCACATTGCTCACCACGGTCCTCGCTGTGGCTCCCAGGGTGGATCCAGTCGGCCGGGCCACCACCTGCGCTGGGGCTGGTGCCAGCGAAGACGTGGTGGTGGTGGAGGCGGTGGTGGTCGGTGCGGTGATGGTGGCGGTTGCGGCAGTGGTAGTGGCCGCAATGACCGTGGGTGTGGCCGCAACGACAGTGGCAGCAGGGGACTGGGACTGTTCAGCATCCCTGGATGATGGGTTGGTGGGTAGGAGGGGTCCTGGGGAGCGGCTGGGCCCTGCCACGCCAGATGGGCCAGCTTGGTGGTCCGTGTCCGAAGAGGTGGACAGATCCTCCAGATCCGTGTGTCCTCGTTGGGGGCTTGTAGGCTGGCTGTGCTGGCTGCTGTCTCCATCCCCAGCGTCCAGCAGTTCATCACCTGTGGAGAGAATGAGATTTGTTATTGTGTTGCACCTGGCGAAGTATGTATTAGTCGTCTGACATTGGCAGTTCGTGCAATCTCGTACATGGGTTTCCCGGAGGCGAGTGTGTGGCTGTGGCATCTGTAGGTGTGTGTGCTAGGCAATGGGACTGTGTGCTGTGCACATGTGGCATGGGACGGATTGGCCATGCCGATGGGTGTGTTGCTTTGCCCCTACTCATTGTGACTCTGGTGTATGCGGGCTCCTGGCCCATCCTGGGTCTGGTTTGTACTTTGCTTTTGGAGTTCAAATGGAACGCTTAGGAACGCATTTGGCAACATGGGGGCCATGCCCCAGATTCGCATTTGGGAGGGAATATGCTTTTGGGGTTCAAATGGAACGCTTAGGAACGCATATGGCAACATGGGGGCCATGCCCCAGATTCGCATTTGGGAGGGAATATGCTTTTGGCGTTCAAATGGAACGCTTAGGAACGCATATGGCAACATGGGGGCCATGCCCCAGATTCGCATTTGGGAGGGAATATGCTTTTGGGGTTCAAATGGAACGCTTAGGAACGCATATGGCAACATGGGGGCCATGCCCCAGATTCGCATTTGGGAGGGAATATGCTTTTGGGGTTCAAATGGAACGCTTAGGAACGCATATGGCAACATGGGGGCCATGCCCCAGATTCGCATTTGGGAGGGAATATGCTTTTGGGGTTCAAATGGAACGCTTAGGAACGCATATGGCAACATGGGGGCCATGCCCCAGATTCGCATTTGGGAGGGAATATGCTTTTGGGGTTCAAATGGAACGCTTAGGAACGCATATGGCAACATGGGGGCCATGCCCCAGATTCGCATTTGGGAGGGTATATGCTTTTGGGGTACATGCTGTGAGCCATGGGTGCCGAACGTGACATGTGTTGTGGCAGCATGACAGTGCATGGTCTGAGGTGTGTGCATGCCTGACATGCCCTGCATATATGCTGTCTGTTGTGGTTACTGGACATGGCATTGGACGCATCGTTATGAGTGAGTGATAGTTGTGTGCCAGCCAACATATTGCAGTTGTCCCATCTCCTTGGTGTGCGTGCTGCCCTGTGCCATGTGCATCACTGCAGTGCTCGGGGGGTGTGGCCCATGTTGTGTGTTGTTGCTCACAGTGTGTCGTGCGCTTAATTGACTTCTGGCACATGGTTGGTCATGGGCATGTGTCTTAGCGTGACTGCTGTATGTGTGGCAGCTGTGCGGATGACATGCCTTTCATGAGACTGGGGCTGACGGATGGGATGGATGGTATGTTGTATGTGCATGGTGTGTCTGTGTGTTTGATGGGTTCAGTGGTGTTCGTGTGCATTTCTGTTGTTCCGCTCTGTTGCGTCTAGTGTTGTTTGTCTTACATAGGCGTAGTTGTGGGGTGTGTGGTTGACAGGCAGTAGGGGCTACATGGACAGGACTTCAATGGTGTTTCGGTTGTGTGTGATGAGTTGCACAGTGGCTGCCGTGTGGGACTATATTCAGTGTGGCTTGTGCATGCAGACGTGGCTCCTTGGGTGTTGCTATGTCTGTGATGGGTCATGTGGGGTGTGAGTCTGCTGTTCATGTCCGTGTGCACATTGTTCACTTGTTCGTGATGGTGGGCGGTGCTGCGTGTTCGTGTGCTACGTGACATGTCCCATGTGTTGGTGGTGTTATGGTCCTCATGCCTCCAGTAATCCAGCCCTGTCCAGTTTCCCACCTGCAAGTTGTTCGTGCGTGCACTGTACTGGATGCCACATGGCTCTTAGCGGGGGTGCTCCATGTTGCAGGTCTGTGGGGGTGGGGGGTGTAGTGGGTCGTGGGGGTGGCTGTACACCCACTGACACCGATTGCTGTGGACCGTGATGTCTGCCTTTCGGCTGTCGTTGTGCACTGCGGTGGCTGACACGTGGGTGTGGGGTGTGGGGATGCTCCTCCTTGCTGTGCTGTGGGACTGGGGACTGGTGTGTGTTGTACTTGGGCTGTCCACCGTCCCACCCACTGCACTTTGTGTTCCTGCCACTTACCTGTTACTTGTCGGTTGGTGCAGCTGTGCCTGACACATGGGTGTGGGGAGTGCTCCACCTTGCTGGTCTGTGGGAGTGGGGGCCTGGTGGGTGTTGTACTTCAGCTGTCCCCCTCCGACCCACTGCACTTTGTGTTCCTGCCACTTACCTGTTACTTGTCGGTTGGTGCAGCTGTGCCTGACACATGGGTGTGGGGAGTGCTCCACCTTGCTGGTCTGTGGGAGTGGGGGCCTGGTGGGTGTTGTACTTCAGCTGTCCCCCTCCGACCCACTGCACTTTGTGTTCCTGCCACTTACCTGTTACTTGTCAGTTGGTGCAGCTGTGGCGGACACATGGGTGTGGTGGGTGCTCGTTGTGGCGCTTCTGGCATATTTGGGGACCTGTTGGTGGTTACGTGGCTGGCTTAGTGTACACATGTCCCCACGCATCTTACAGTTGTTCGGTTTGGCCTGTGTGTGGTAGTGTCTGTTGCATGTGCGTGTGATGTGTTGTGTATTGTGTGCTGGACATGGGGGTGTTTGTCCCTGGGAGCTGTGGCATGGTGGTTGCGCATGTGTGTACATAGCGGTGTGCTGGTATACATTAGTTTGTACTTACCAGCCTCCACTCCCTCTGCTAATCCGGCGAGGATCTCCGGATGGATTACGACTCGCACCTTCTCCTCCCACGCTTTGAAGGTCTTAAAGAGCGCGGGATTCCCTCCGCCAGTGACGGCAGCCAGCTCTCTGTTTTTGCCCTCCTTCTTCTTGACCAGGCTCTTTACGTCATTCCAACGTTTGTTTATCTCGGTTCTGTTCCTGGGCAGGGTCCCGACTGCATTGACCTGGTCTACGATCCGGGTCCACATTCTGTTTCTGGTGGCTAGTGGTGTGTGCTGGACCATGTTCCCATAGATTTGTGGGTACACCTTGATGATCTCGTCGACCATGACCGTCAGCTCCATGGGCGTGAACTTGGGCATCCTTTGTGGTGCCATGGTGTTTGTGGTGCTGGTGCGGTGTGTGTTGTGTAATGTGCAGGGGGTTTGTGGTGCCGGTGTTTGGTGGTGGTGGTGGTGGTGTTGGTGGTGGTGGTGGTGGTGGTGGTGGTTGTGATGTGTGCGTTTCTGTGGTGTGCTGCTATCCTTGCTGTGTCACTGTGTCCTCTCCTCTCCTCTCTGGTTTGCAATGTAGCAAGGGGTTGTGGTCTGTGGGAGTGCTGCTTTTGTACTCACCTATGTGGGTGTGTCCTCATGGTCTGTTGTTTTCAGGTGTGTTGTGTCTGGGGTTCTGGCCTTTGTATTTTTTGTTTGTCCGGGGGGTGTTTTCGGGATGTGTACTGTGCTTGTGTATTTGTGCGTGCCTTGCTGTGTGGACTTGTTGGCCATGTTGTGTGCTATTGGTTTTGTGTGCGGATGGTTTCTGTGCAGGTACGTGGGCGCCATGGCTTCTGCCGTGTCGATTCTCATCGGCGTTGTTTGCGCTGGCGGGCGGTATATTTGTTGTTTTTCCGCGCTCATGGCGGTGCGATCGTAATTTCACGTGCGGTGTGTCGGCCGTGAGGGCGGGCGGTTTTGTGTTGTCGTGCGTGTTTCCGTCCGTGGCGGGCGGTTTGACTCCGACTCGGACGATGGCGGGCGGTATTTTGTATGATTTTTCCGCCGATGGCGGTTTTCAGTTTGTGTACTCATAATGGCGTGGTCGGTGTTCAGGCGGTGTGTGCGGGCGGATTTTTGCCGCTTCCATGCCTGGCGGATTTTTTTACGCCGGGTATCGTAATGTGCCCCTATATCTCACATCCCCCTTCATACACCAATCAAAAAATCCTCATCCATTTGTATCCACAATCACTCAGACCATACACATACATCTATCATCCAACACACCAAAATAAACACACCACAATACATATAAAAGGTTACATATATCGGAACAAAAAATAGCTCCTAAGATTTGAACATACAGTAGTACAATTTCAAGATGCAAATGTTGTATGATTTAAGAGACAATTTCTTCAGATGTATAGACAGCGAAAGACTACATCGCGTTCAATTAGATAGGAGATACAAAGCTAATAAATAGCAATCAAAATAACTTGCATTCCAGTATTGTGTATCCTGAAATAATTTAATCAATCTAGGCATAATATCCTATTGTTCCTGTTGTAGCCAGCACCGACACTCGTTTCGGTGACCACCCAAGTATGAGTAACACCTTCCTCAGGGCGCTAAAGTCAGATGTTCTCAACTCCAATACGGCTCGAAGTGGGGGGCGGTAGAAAGTCAACTGCACGCTAGTCGTGTTTCTCTATCTGGAGGGGATATGCATTAATATAAATGCCATATTGCAGAATGACTAGATAACTATTCCAAGAGGCACCCATTCAATCAAGGTCCCTCAGTCCTCAAAAAGTAATCAAATGTCGCCGGGTGTATATGAATTTTCCGGCACACCCTAGGGCTTAAAGTCCTGCATAGTTGAAATCCCTATAGTAAAACTCTGCTTGGCATCAAGGGGTAAACCTCACAAGCAATGCAACAAGCAAGTCCGCATTCCTCATGCGGCTTCAACAAGAACGCAAGTAACTTGCACACACAGGCCCTGTCATAGCAAACCTGTGGCACGTTTGAAGAGCCACCCCCGTAACTGACACAAGCAGTGCTGCAGGCCCAAGGAGGAGCTTTTGAGTTACATGCCCTAGGTATATGTCTTGCCCCTAGACATTGGACTTATTGCTAACACAATTCAGCCAATCATGTATACACTAATCACCAGTATGTATATGATAAGCACAACGCTTTTGCACTGAATGGCAGAGTCAAAAGCGTTCAAAGTCCTAAGGCTAGCACATAGATCAGCAGGAAACCGGGAGGGACAAAAGCAAAAAAGTTGAGGGAAAGCATCCTAGAAAGGACCGTTTCCAACAGACTAGAACTAAGCAAAAGAGTAGCACATGATCAGTGACACCCAACCATTCCATAGCTAAATCTCTACCTAACTCAGTCCCTAAACCTAACCCAATCCCTATATATATAAATATATATATACACACACACACACACACACACAAATACATACATACCTACATATCTATAAACGCCTTGCTCATTAATGGCAGGTAATTGATTTTCAACATACAAAGTGCCTGTTCAGTTTCACTATGAAATACTTTAAACAAAAGTCACTGTTTGATTATGCTGGTGTTCTGAATTAATTCCTTGCAGTCAGTGCTATGATTGATTGCCTAGCTATGATGGGATGCGTGGGTGAGAAAAACTTAGCCCAGGCTGTGTGACTAATCAATATCATCAATTATCACATCCAAATTAAATTCCAATAGCCCTAGAGGACCAGTAATGTTCTGCTGCTGTACTTTGCCACTATAGACCATATAAACAAGTGCTTGAACTGAGCATCACAATTTATGTTTTTGTTCTTCTTACTTTCTTGATATAGCTATTTATGCTGGAGGAGCTGGCAAGAGATAGCTGCCCAGCTGCAGCAGCATAAGTTGGAGGCAGTGGCTGTTGAGTATAGCTGGATAGTGGCCCTGGAAGAAGAAGAGCAGGAGGCATAAGCCTCAAGTTCCTTAGGGCGCCAGCCAGGCCCGCTTCCAACTCGGCCACACCACTGCCGCCTCCTTCAGCTGGGGTCCACAGTCTCCTGTACCACCATGAGCCTCACAACGTGGCACCTTCTCCACCGAATCCTACATAAGGTTTCCCACCTGAGGCGCGAAGTGGCACATTACCAGCGTGGGCAGAAGAACTTGGCAAAGGCAATGGCCAATATCTCCACTGAACTGGATTCCCTCAAGGCCCGTTTTTATTGATTTTTGGTTTTGGTGGGTGGGCATGTTGTGGGTGAAGAGGGTGGGAAGGGAGGAAAGTTGGGGAAAGGGTTTTGGACTTTTGGGACTTTTTTTGCTTGGGGAGTGGAGTGTGGTCGTTGTGAGTGGAGAGAGTGGGTTTGAAAAATATAAAATAAAATGGGCGTCTCTTTTTTTGTCATTATTATCTGTCTTTCCATTGCTGGTTGGCGTAAGATAGCATTGTTGACACGAGAGTGCGACACAAAGCTTCCCTCTGGAATTGTCATACATTATACATTTACTTTTCCCCCTGGACTTTCCCTTCCTGAAGTCCCTTGCTATGTATATATTATTCATTAGGTTACTTACCTCTTTCTGCAGCCCAGTAATTAATTATATCCCACCATCAGAGTGGAACTGTCTGGGAACACAAAAGTGGTTAATTTAATTCTGTTTCACTTGATGAGGTTTTGCAGCACCCAGCCACCAATGAATTATATTGTATAGTACAGTAGTTACTGCCCTTGTCCTATCCTCTGTAACTATTTTTGACCACTAAGGGGTCTGCCAACATACACAACTAGCATTGGCATAGCCAATAGGTCTCGCCTTTGGGATCTTATAAGTGTTTAATCAGAGCTATTGGCTTTGCCACTGTATTTAAGCTATGTTGTAGAGTAGTGTGGCTGTTGTGCAGCATGTTGTAAAGTTAATATATAAACCTGCCATGGTTATGTTTTCCTTGAGCATTCCCCAATATAAAACACCAAACGTGTCTGGAGCACGCAGCAATGTTGTACAGACAGTATATGACGTTATATGTGCTAAAAAAGTTATAAAATGTATTCATAAAACATGAAAATGTACGAAAACCCACGGAAATGTAGGTAAAAATCCCCTATATGAAAATACAGTCAAATGTGCAGCACAGAAGGAGGCATGGGAAGGGGGTCGGTAGAAAGAGAAGGAGCGAGCATGGGAGGACAGTGGAGGGGGACTGGTAAAGGGGAACACTAAGTTGAGGTGAAGTGTGGGGTGCTGGGAAGGGAGAGGAGAGGCCCGAGGATGAGATGCAAGAGGGCAGGAAGAGAATGGGACTGAGAGAAAGGAGCAGAGAGAAGACCATAGGAAGAAACTGATCTGAGAGAGCGAGTGAGGACAGCGAGGGGCCTTGGGTGGAATGGGAGAGAGTGGGGACTGCCAGGGGGGAGGAGAAAGAAAATGTGGTGGGAGGTGAGCACTGGCGGTGAGGATAAAAGGCAAATCCATATGTATAAAGGTGGAGGGGGGTGGGGGCTGGCTGGGAAAGGGGCCTTAAAGAGAGACCAGAGAGAGAGGTAGACTGGGGGGGGGACCAATAAAATGAAGAAGGGAGGGCATTGAAGTGTAAGAGCCAGGAGCACCATACAGAGGGATAGGGCGGAAGTAGAAGGTACAATAAAGGAGGGTGTGCTGAGAGCTGGGATGCGAGAGCATGGGCTACAAGGAACGAATACAGCGAGATTGGGCTTCAAAGACTATAAAAAGGAGAGATGGCGAGTGAGAGAAGACATGCTGTGAAAGGGCAGGGGGGGTGACGGGGGTGAAGGTGAAGGGCTAGAGAGAGATGCGGGCAGCAGAGGAGGAGTGTGGCTGAGAAACAAGTGCTATTGAAACCAAAAGCGGAATAAATAATACGTGGTTAGAAAGAGAGGGCTTATGAGTGAGAAAGGAAGAGATGGGGGCGAGAAATAGACACGACAATGTTGAGCGAGCGAAGCAATAGGGCGTAGAATCACAGAGAGAGAAAAAGATTTATCAGAGAGGGGGAGAACTGAGTAAAATAAAAATAAAACTACTTTGCTATCGCAGAATACAGGAAACGAGACGGAAGACATGTACAGCCTGAGCCGTTGGGCTGTGTGAGCCCCTCCCCAAGCAGCTTCTTGATAGGAGGTCTTGTAAACGCCGAAGCCATGCGCCTTGAGGACTGCCCGCCTGGCTCTTAGATGGACAGTTTCAGTTCAGCCTCAGAGGAGCGGCACCAGTAACATTAATGAATGCAGGGGCCAACCAGGGGAGGTACAGAGCGAGCCATGCTGGAGAGGGAGCCAAGCGGGAGGGCACGCACGTGTCCCGAAGGTTTAGAGGTGCGGGGACTGGCGCCGCATCAGAGGGTGATGGCTGGTGCAGGCTTTGCTTTGCCGCAGAAGAGTGAAGCGGCAGCGTTTTACAGTGACTAAATATAAAATTTAAGAAAGCAAAAAGGGTGACTAAATGGAGAGAAAGGGAGGGGAAAGGGTATAAATATTTGTGTAAGGAAGAAGCGATGGAAAGGAGGACTGGTGAGAGAGCGGGGGATTAACTGCCGGATTAGATCGATTAGTGCGTTGAAGTGAGGGGATGGCCATGCATATTAGCTTGTGCGTGCTATTGGTGCGGATTTACGGACATTGGGAGGCCGATGAAGTGAGGGCAAGGAAAGCCGTGCAGAGATGACAAGCCTAGTCAAGCACTCGTGCTTGTAGCTGGCATCCACGAGAGCCGAGCAGCAGCGCGCAGGCCATCTGTTTTCACTAGCACGCGCGCCGCTGCTCGCCTCCCGCAAGGTGGATGCCAGCACAAGCATGAGTGCTTGAAAAGAGCTGACCACTTTCTAAAGGTCATCTTCCTAGAGCAGCGCATGCGCGCTGCCTAGGCGAGACCTAAAAATATAATCTCTCCTTCCAAAGGATAACTTCACCACTAACTTAGGGGCATATTATCAAGCGGCAGCGATAATTATCGCTGGCCGCTCTTAGCGAGAATTTTTTTATCGCCGGCTATCGCTGGCAATTATCGCCATGCTATCGCTGTATTAACAACGCATAGCGCAATGGCGATAATTTCCCAGCGATAGCGATAGTTTTCCATGGAACATCGCTGGTTTTCCAGCGATGTTCCATGGAAACGGCGATAACCTTGCTGACACGACCCTGTGGTCGTATCAGCATAATCCACCCCCATTGTTAGGTATAGGTAAGTCTGCATTTTGCAGACGTTAGTTTTGGCGAAAACCGCGGTTTCCGCCAAAACTAACGTCTGCAAAATGCGTGGGACTCCTTGTTAATATCGCGATGTACATTTCGCGATATTTAACAAGGTAGTCCGTCAGGGGTACGCCTAGTGACGCCCACTTTGCATCTCATTAGAGATGCAAAGTTAGGCGTGCTGGAACGGGCGCTAAGTCAAGGAAACACGCGCTAGCATGTCCTTGATGATATTGCAATAAAATTATCGCCGCTTTTCGCCCGAAAACGAACGCTAAAACGGCGATAATTTTATCGCGGCCCCTTGATAATATGCCCCTTATTAACTAGTTCTTCATGTTCTTCTCTGAATTGATTAAGCGATGGTACCTGTCGCAGTCTTCCCAAACCTTATTTCAGGGTTTCCAAAAAGGGCCTTCTTATTAATGGTGGTGATATTAGTGTTCTTGCGCTAACAGAGAAGACATCACAAAGTGGGGTCCCACTCCCACCTATTTGAAATAAGTTGGATTATTCAGAAAGATTATCCATCACAGGCAACTAGACTGAAAGAAAACATGAAGTTAGTGGGTTGTCAATCACTGAGATCAGACCAATTTGACAAAAAGTTCATATTACAACTAGCAGTTTTACCTCCTAAGCAATCCGGGATCTCATTTATAAAAATGAATACAACTAAACTTACAAAATCCTTGAGTCAGGAGCCAGGACTCAGGAGAAGAATGTTTGGTTACTCCATGATGCAGAGATGTTTTTAACTAACACAGGGAGGGCCTGATTCACAAAGGTAACGTTAAACTTTTGTGCACTATGATGATGTTATCCCTTTCATGCCTTGGTAGGTAAGTGGGGGCTGATATGGGCTATGGTTCAGGTAAGAAGGTCCCGCAGTGAGTTGGTGTCGCTTTCACCAAATCCCCTAGCAAGTTTGTGATCTATTTATGGTGTAATTTTGTAAGTTACACTAAATATATAACAGAGCCTGGGGGAAAAGGGTTAGAAGTTTGATGAATAATTGGGAACAGGGATTTGGGGAAAGGTGATACAAAGACAAACGCTGCACAACAACTTATTCATCAGGGCGATGAGTAGCACATCATCATCAAACCTGTTGTGGAAGGAATTGAAGGAATAACACAGTCCAGTTAATAAATGCATTGCAAACAGTCCTTCAGCCCCAGAGACCCACGTTGTCTAATTATTCTGTCATCTAGGTTTGAAAAATACAAATTAGAGAAGGGTGAACCCACACAGTTAAAAAAAATTATGATTGTTAAAAGAAAAATGATACTGTATAATTGCCAAATTGGGCGGTGCATCTGCAATGTTCTGCTTGGCATATCCGTCTTTAGTGCATGGCTGAACTGCTCAGCTAAGGTAAGTAGGAGTGTTATGGAACTTTTGCACAGAATTGGGGAGAGGATGTAACCTTACGGCTAGAGCAGGCGACCTCAAAGCTGAGGAACCGGGTTTGCATCTCTGCAACGAAGCTCAACATCCTGTGACTCTGAGCAAATAACTTAATCTTCCTGTGCCCAACAAAAATGAATGTGTCCGTCTGTAATGCAACTGGTGCTCATGTAAAGCACTCTGATACTTGATATCTTCGGGTCTAGTTCGCGTTATAAAAAACTATTAAAAAAATAAAATAAGAGAAGGCCTGTGTATTGTAAAAACAGTAAATGACAATATTGTAGAGTCAACGAGACGGTAAGCTTCATGAGGACCAAGAGGCTGAGCAAAAGTATAGGCTGCTGCAATCATGACTCATGTGTGGTTAAATGAGAACAATTTTACAACCAATCCCAGACAAGTAGCTGCATGTACCTGGCTGATCAATCTCACAACGGTCATAACATTTAGCCGAGTGCGTCACTCATGTGACATGTCTGTCTCCAGTTACAATCCCACCCAACCACAACCACTTATTAGGGAAAGTTGACATTTGAACCAGCGTACTACTCCTCATTTCCTAAACAAATGCACCTCTCTCCAGTCCACAGGGCTGAGAAGGCCTCTTTGAGATGGTTTTCCTTTGAAGTAGATAGGCATTTTTCATAACTTCTTTCTTCTGGCTGTTGAGGTCGTACCACCCTGAGTCCTGACTCCTTCCTACCCAGATGAGATTGAGAGAGATAGACCTGTAGTGCACTGCTGTTGATGAACTAGAAGAGCAAAAGAATTTGAGCATTTTATGTAGATTTGTTAACTAAACTGACTGGTCAGGTCTCTGAAGAACCCTACAAAAACAGTACAGCAAGAAGTGGACCATGTTAGCAAATCTACCTAAGTGTGATAGGGGCAATCACATTCAGGCAGAAACGCCCATCAGGCCCCAAACATTGCAAAACGTCGAAATTAAATTTGCAAATCAGTTGAACAACATCCTCACTGTCTGCCACCACATGAATCATCATCACTGACACTTTTCCGAGCATTGTGGTGCACATTTGTCTATTGTATTTCCTCTTTTCCTATGGAAGCAACAAACAATAGCAGTCATGCAAATTAATGTTCTTTCCTCGGGTAGCCCTGCTAGGTAAAGAAAAAAAAAGGGTAGGGATGGGAGGCATTGTCTTTATGTCAGTCCATCCATACATGTGAATAAATGGGGAGGCTGTGAAAGTCAGACACCAAATACATAAATGTTCCTCTAGCTATATCCATTCTTTTTTTTTTTTGCAAAGCAGTTTGACGGTAATTTGAAAGTTCTATTGTGGCCTACTCAGTAAGGGAAGTAGAGTTTTTCCTCAAACTCGGGAGGGGAGGGTCATCCAGAAGTTGGTCAGCTAACGCACTTGATTCTGACCAATCGCACTCCTCCTCTGCTGTTTCAAGAATAGTGTAATCTTGTGATATTAAGTGTTGGTTCATTTTAATCATCGTCAACCTCTCCACGTTTTGAGGCGAGAGACTGGTCCTTCTGACTGTGACAACTGCATCAGCTGCACTGAACACACGCTCAGCAAACACACTGGAGACCGGACAAGCCAGAAACTTTATTGCCAGCCTGCTGAGCTCTTACCACTGGCTCATCTTCCCATAGCAATAGGCCAATGGGTTTTGATACAGATAGACCTCTTTGGGTCAACCAGATAGTCTTAGACCATCCTCTGTATGGTCCTTAGTGCTTCCACTTGCTCGACCTCTGTTGCCTTTACCTCTGCACTTCACCTAAGCCCTGCCACTTGAAACCAAGCCATTGCAGATGTTGTGTTCAGTCCTTCTGTTGCTGATGTTGGCTTCTGAGAGACAACAGCACTGCCCTCTCATGGTTGAAGGCTGCACACCAGAACTTCTGCCTGGGACTCTAACTTACACCCTTTCTTTTTACAGCTCTCTTGCTTGCTTAACAATCCAACTCTTGTATTGTGAAACATCCCCTTCTGAAAAAGGAATGAAAGTGGCCAGTATTTGTTTGTTCCGTTGTTCAAGTATTGTGGCACAGATGTACTCTTTGGAGGGAACAATCTCTCTTTGCATCCTTGTATCAACAGCCAAGCGAAGGATTAAGCTCTGAACCAACTCATACGCTTCTTCGTTCACGTTCACACGTTCACACCAATAAACCTTGGCCATCCTCGCAGGGTCCCCATAACAGGAAGTTCCACTGTGTGACAGGATCCATGAAACTGTACACACGCGGAGTTATTGTAAGCCTGATTACATGTTGTTTGTTAGTTTGTCCCGTTTGCCATCTCATCCATGTTTAATGTGTTCTCTTTTTTAAACCACGCGCCACAAAAATCACTAGATAAAATGTTTTAAAAACCACTAAAGATGCCATAATGCGATACGCTTGACGCAATATAGTCTACATTTATTGATAAACACGCATAAAAATATAAGAAGTAGTTCGTGTATATCCACCACATGATCATAATTGTGTGTTCTTACGGCACATTGTAGCCACGCATGGTTATTTTTCAGATAGCCATCATGCATGTAATCACGATGTCACATGCATGATGCCTTCATTCCATTTTATAGCCATGCCTCTACCACCCTACGCATGGAGGAGCACAGACACGTAAGACATGCATGATATATGCTGTTTGTTATAAATATACATGTCGTATTGTACCTTTTCTTCACAGATACTCATCGCGCAGGATCTGTAAGTAACAAGATCCCACAAACACTCACAGCGCACTTTAGAGTGTGCGCTGATATATGGATACATACACCACAGTGGCCACCAATTCTTTTTGGCCACGCTCACTCCATTGGTCCTGAAGAAAGCCTCAAGAATATCATAGAAGGCTGAAACTAGTAGACCCACACTTTTTAGGGATATTGAGGCACATTGTTACCTCATGTATATCCCAACCATGTTTTTACTCATGTCCTAGGACCCTTCTATTAAAACTTTTATAAGGGTTTTCCTAGAGACATTTTTAGCACTTAATCACAATTCACATAGCACTTCCTCTTTCTCACAAAAATAACCTGCTCCGCTGTAAATCAGGCGTTGAAGCACAGCTGGATTGCACTCTGCAAACCAGCTGGACCCCGATGATGAAGCATGCCACCTACTAGGTAGGTGGGTGAGGGGTTTCCTAAGACAACCACTGTTTGTCTGCGTTCCTCTATCAAGGTGAAGGTCGACAATTATGACCTCAACCTATTAAGGACTTGTCCAAGTTGTTTTTGTATATTACTCTGGGAAAGGGACAAGTTCCTGTTCCATTTCCTTACTCTCTAGTTGTTCTTTTGTGTCCCATTTGTCCGCAAACATGGCCATACCTTTCCCAACTGCATCCCCTCCTCTTGGAAGGACATAGTCTGTAATCGGTCTATACTGCTCAAACAGATATTGCAACATGTAGTAGGTTGAGTTCCAACATGTTGGCACCTCCTATATTGGGGCTTTAATCAGTACTCTTTTTGCATGCTGAATGATCCTCATCTGCTCAAACGCTTCAAATGAATTACTGAAATGAGTGCAGATTTGTCCCCAGGTGACCAGTATATTGCTGACTTTGTCTTCTTTTTGTAGAAAGTACTGCACAATCAGGTTGATGCAATGCACCAAACACAGGACCCTAAAATATACACCATCTGCCATTGCCTTGACTATATTACTGCCATGGTCTGTGGCAAGAAACCCAATTCCTAGAACTCTGGGTTGCAGTCATTCAAATACCTTGCAGTTAAAGTCTTTCAATATGTTTGCAGCTGTATGGGATTTCTCCATGGTGAACATTGCTACTGTTGCATGCCGCTGAGCGCTCTTAAAACTTTCTTCAGTGCTGAGACCTGCAGATAGCTGTTGCCTAACCCCCACAAAAGAGTTCCAGTGTGCAGTGATAAACATGTAATCAGTTGCTTGACAACTGGTTCAGTTGTCTGTCATTAGGTGGATAGTGAGAACAGCACTCTGCTGCAAAGCTTGTCCAACCATTTGTAGCACATCATGATGGAGCGCATGAACAGCAACTCTGGCAAAATAGGTCCGGCTGGGAACCTTCCATTTCGGGTAGATGCCACCACAAATTCTAAAAATCCTTCTCCTTCCATAAAAGAAAAAGGGAGGAGGTCCAGCGTTAACATTTTAGCCTGCATCCCATTGTACATTGGATGGTTACGTTTGTAGGCCCCTCCTGCCTAAATATGCCCATAATAGTAGCTTGAATTTGTTTCCTTTGTGGTGCCACCGACACAAGCGACTTCTGGAGAGAATCAGGAGGTGGTAGACTGAATGTGCATCTTGGGAGAATCACTGTATGTGGTGGTGTCTACATCTGAGTCTTGTACCATTAGAGGTTGCTGATTCGGGTGATGCTGGCACACTGCACGGGACAGGGGTGCTTTGTGTAAAGCTGTCATCCTCTGCTTCCTCATCACCTCCTTCTATCACCATGATCGGCGCTGCTTCCCTTATCTTATCAACACGACAGGCTACCTTTTTATGGTGCTCCTATCACCGGATTGCACAAAGTTTTTTCATATGGGACATTTGGCCTCCAGTACCATAGTGTGAAACAGGATTACCTCAACGAACAGTCATGTGGCAAATGGAGCATATTGCAATGTTTTCCTCCTGCTTGCTAATCGTAAAGAAATCACAAACTGGTTAGGATAACTTTCTTAGTGTGCCACTGCCATTGCCTGAAGAACTGAGGGTAGGTGGGTGTGTTTGCCTCCCTGCAGGGCGTGCTTCGAATTAGGTAGTGGTGGATGCAGGTCTCAGTGGGGGACTTACAAATATGGAAGCTGACGGTGGTGGAACCAGTGCCACATCCCTCTGAGCAGGTTGAATAGGAGGGGTAATCTTGGTGTCCTTTGAGCTGCCTTCCATAATTAAAATCACTGGCCCGTCTTCATCACGGTCACTTTCCATAACTCTAAGGCTTTTAGGAACTTTCCTTTTCCCTTGACTATTGTAGCGGGTCTTGGACTCGGCCAGGGTCCAATCAATGTCCAGATCATCAGATGGGGGGCTTGGAGAAGATGGTGGAGTACCCTTTCTTCCTGGAGATCGGGAAGAGCTACATCTTGCTCAGCAGGAAGCTCAACCTCGAAATAAAATGAAAATTAAGTCAAGTATAAAATGTTTTCATCAACATACATCCTCCCAACACATCAAAACATTATTACCCTACCAAAATACACTTTTTGAAGGAAAAAAACATGAAATTAAAAAAAAACACATTTTGCTTTTAATCCAATGGCATCCCTAGCTTAAATCATAGAAGTTTTGAAACAAAAAGATACCACAGAAACAGTTGTGTCATGTGCTCAATGCCTAGTACTGGCTGGATGGGTCATGTGCAGACTAGGCCACATGATAAAATAAATGAATAGTGCAGATTTCACAAACATGGAGAAAATGTACTTAACTGTACAACCTTTTTCCTTTATAAAAGCTAAAAAAATAATGCAAAAAAATAGGACCCTACATCAACTCCACAACCCACCACAACCACAATCAAATATAATAATTGGTACAGATATATACTGGGGCATGCCCTCTTTTAAACAACACCTTTAGCCAAAGTTTTTTAATTACTTGTGATGTCACAAAATAAAGGGGAATACTTACAAGGACCTTGCGCCGCATCATTTTTTTTGATGCAGCATATTCAGTGCTCCACATCGCCCTATATTTACAAACTGATGAATTGGGCCCAGTGCATCGGTTTTTGTAGGCTTGCATCACATTATACCTGCGCTGGAACCGGCTGCGCCATGCAGTGTATAATGTATGCAGGGTAGTTGTTCCTCTGGAAAAAGACAATTAGAACTGATGCAGGGAAATTTACAAGTTTTCACTGCGTCGTTCTAAGCCTTGAATGCATCAGAATTCCTACGCCTCTTCAAACCAGGCGTAGGAATTGACGCAGTAACTTTATAACGGGAATCGCCTCTGTGATTTGATGCATTGCTGTAGTTGCTTCAATCTTAAGACCAACTACAGCAATGAGCCAGCTTTGGACCTACAGATGTGTCCGTATTTCTGATGCATCTAGAGTTCCTTGTGTCATGGAGCCCTGTATTGTAAATACAGTGCATCCATGGCGTTGTAAGTGTATCTGACGCAGGCACAAGAAATTTGACGCATTGCTGATGATGCGTCAGTTCTTGTAAAAATGCCCTAAAGTCCTCAAAATCTAATGGCATATATCCAGCAGGAATTTCAGACAAAGAGAGTGATCCTTTCACCTCACAATCCAGATAAAAAGTGACCAGGAGATGGGGAAGCACTGGGAGAAGTCTTCTTCACAGGAAGAGAAAGTTGGAGTCTCTTTGGCACCTCCTTCCTGTTGGGAAAAAAAATGTGTAAAATAAAAAAAAAGCTTTTTGCCCTAAAAAATTACCTGAATTATCCATTGAAGTAGAATATTCACTTGAAAAGATATGTACGAGTTTATTTAGCTGTTTCTGGAATACAAAATCTAGTCAATGAGCAGTCCCGACTACTCGTGCCTGCCGACGTTGCAAAATGGCGGCAGAAGGCTCCGTGACGACCAGGAAATCACACCAGGGGCTAGCAAATAGTTAGGGAGCCTCACGTTCAGGTGAACATCACGAGGTGCGAACTGGAATATAAATATTCTACCAAGTGCCGATTCAGGGTATTTAGCAGGAACTCCATGTTACAAACTTAACACAGAGTTACCAAATTCCTCGGATTTCCAGAGCAGAATTATATTTCCACCTGGGCCTACATATTACACTGCATTATTAATTGCATTGTTATGTTTCTACTTTGTCTTTTCAGATGTAAATTATTAAACAATACGAGGTTAAAGAATGGTGTTTCATTTCCTGCAGATACCATCTGCTGGCAGACGTTCATTCTAATTCACAAACTCTGACCCAGGTACATCTTGCTAGTGAGGTTCACCCTCAGCTATTCTCTCATATCCTGGAGTAGGGATCTATAAACAAACACTCAAATAACCACTATTATCTCTCACTAAGTTCACTGGACTCCTTGGGAGGGGCATGTCTGTTGATGGAAGTGATCACCAAGAGATGGTGCCAAGAGGGGCAATTCAAAGTTTTAAGTTTGCTGTCAAAGTCATATACTTTGCCCGATTCTACTTGGCTGAAGTTAAAAAAAACAAAAAAAACTATAGCTACTAAAAGGCAGGATTTCCTGCCACAAGATGTCCCATGGATGGACTAGCAGCACACATCATTCGGTTAATGATATCTCAAGGACCGTGCTGGATAAACCCAGAATTAACTCTGCTACCAGTGATAAAAAGAGAATACTCCTGCTGAGGGAACAGAAATGGGTGTATAGACTAACAAGTCATATATCGGGACTAAATGATGACATTCCCTGGAATACCCTGAACAAATAAAGGGGCACTTAATTTTGTACTTCACGCTCTGTTTGGCCTTGTCGAAATTCATTTTTCAAGCTGAACCACTGATTTTTAGTGAGACACTGAGCTCCCTCGTCCACACATATACCTCCCTTTCGATATTTATTGCAGGGTCAGAACAGCGCATGACCAGGGCGTTGGACTTTATCTGCAAACTGGGCTCTTACTGATGTTTTGATCCAAATACTATTGGCGACTTGCGACTGTTTTTGTAATGACGCTGGTTAACTATGATATAGCTAGTACTCTTGTTAGCTGGCTATTTACCCAGACACACTGTCTTTTCTCCTTCAGACAGAGCTTTCTTTCTGGTTTAAACACTTGTGAATATTTCTGGTCTTTAAACCTAAAGGAGTATTGCGGCCATTCTCTAGCAGGTATAGGAGGTTATAAACATTTTGCACGCCCCTGGAGACCGCAATCATGACTAATTTTTCATTGCACCCCCTCCTTTTAAGAATAGTAGCACATTGGTTTAACCTTCAGGGATTCCTTATTGCCACCTTTCAATAAAGCTAATTGTATCAAAGAAAAAAACACCCGCTGGTCACACGATGACGTCACAAATGTCCGCACGTGACCGGAACAGCCACAACATGAAGGGTCGGGCAACAGAGAGTCTCACCACCTTTGCAGCGAGGATCTGGAAACTTTCCAAAGCGTGCACCCACCTTGATGTAGTAAGGAGAAATGGGGGGCGGTCTATGACCTGGTCTCTTTTTAAGTTTGTTTTGAATTTATTTTCATGGTCCTACATTGATTATGGGAGCATAGGACTGGTTCTCTTGCAGGGGGATCGCTAGACTATCCACAATGGTTACGGCATGATCCTTGGCTGCCGCACTTCCCCTTGCAACACACTGTGGGGTATATTCACAAGAACGTGCGATAACTACCGCAAGAGTAGCGTAACGCAACTTTCTATATCGCAGCCTGTCGCGGGAAAATAACCCTGTGTCAATGTGGAATTCACAACAAGGCGGTAGCAAGCGATAGTCTGCCTAAACCGCGGACAATGTCCGCGATACAACCACCACCATGGAGATAAAAACACAAACCACAACACCAAAAAACACGTGATGGGCCAAAGCGCGATGAGGAAACCAGCGACAAGCAGCGCCAGGCCTGCAACACACACCTGGCAGGCGTCAAAAATCACCATAAAAGTAGAAAAAACAGCCACACACAAACTGACCAACACCCAAGCACCATGGAGGCAGCCGGAGCAGGCGCAGAGGACGAGCGCAACCCCACAAGCACTCCGGACGACCATCCTGGGACCTCGGGGACAGGGAAGGGCAAGGACAAGAAGACGAGGAAGACCAAGTTCAGTCCGCAGGCGAACAGGATCATAGTCACTGAGGTGATGGAACACCATCAACAACTCTTCGTCACCTCCAACGTGTCATTGGGCACCAAAAATGGAATATGGCGGGACACCGTCGACAAGGTGAATGCCGTCGGAGAGCACAAGCGGACAATGGACGAGGTCAAGAGGCGATGGAATGACATCAAGCGGAAGACCAAGGAGAAACTCACCGCCAATCCGAAGGCAGCAACGCAGACCGGAGGTGGGGGCCCAGCGCCACAGCTGGAGCAGGATGACATGGAGGAGCTGGTGTCGACAGTCATCAGTGTGGAGACTGTGGCTGGAGTCGGGGACCGGACACTGCTCGACAGGACACAACACAACCGCAACAGGGTGAGTGACCACCAGGTACTGGGGGACGGGGGAGATGGCCACAATGGCACACATGCACAAGCAAGCAGGGCACAGTGCACACCCACAATGACCCTGGGTCCTCGCCCAGACCCACAGACTGTCAAAATGTACAATGCCATGCTGTCTGAATGTCAACCTGTACCATGCGGCTACATACATGTGGACACCTTGTAATACACCATCTCCCCTTCACATCGCAGGGGCATCGTCAACACCTCCTGCAGAGCAGTCCCAGCCACTCTTCACTGATGACGAGGAGGACAACACCAGCATAGACACCCAAACCATCCAAGACATCATTGACCTCATCCACCACTCACCTCCAGGATCAGGGCAGCCCAGCTACATCGAGAAGACCCCACCCACCACCCAAACCACCCAGCAGGAGGCACCCACAGCCCCGGCACCCTCCCAAGTCCCCCAGGAACAACAAATGGCCTTCCAACGTCGTGTGCTGGAGGCCCAGAGGGAGATGGCTGAGCAGGTGCGGGTGGGGTTCGACCTCATGGCTACCAAACTGGACGCCATCCTTGGGTGTCTATGTCCGCCCCATGGTCTCCAACGAGCCCTGACTGACATCGCTGGAGTCATGATGCGGAGGGAAGAATACCTGTCCACTCAAAGTGGCTCCAGCGATCCCAGCCGTGAGCTGGCACACATGCGGAGGCTCATGGAGGACATGGTGCGGATGGAGGCGGAGAGGATGGCAGCCACAGCTGCACATCAGCGAAATGTAGCTGACATCTGCCAGGCCCTGCATGTCCTCATCATGGCATTGCTGCCACAAGGCGTGGCGATGATGAATGCTGCTGCCCCCCCAACATCCACATCTCCGCCCCCTGGTGTGTCAGTGCCTCCCAGTGCGGCAGGTGTATTCACTCCGGCACCTGATGTGTCACTGCCACACAGTGCCGCAGTCGGTACTGCAACACCCACAGGTGGGTCAGAGCACACATCCGAGGACGTGGATGGGCTTGAGTTCAGAAGGAGGCACTAGCATTCATTTCCGCCACCTTGCCTGTTTCTACTTGGTGCCGCACATGGCCTCAAGACCTACCACTGACCCCCGATGCACTCCGATGCACTCACCTTGGACAGCGACATGGACTGCCACATCCTGTTTGACGACCAATGACACGGCGGACCCTTCCTCTTCCGCAATACAGGTCATCCCCGGATGGACACTGGCTGGCCCTCCACGGGCCCATATTGTGTAGTGTGCTCGGCATTGCCCTGTACCACTCCAGCTGCATGACTGCACTGGATGTGCAAATAAACATCCAGTGACGCACTGCTGTGTAATGTCTTACGTCATTCATGTATGGATGTGTGGATGAATGTGGGGATAGTGCCTTCCCTTGCGTCAATGATGTTCATCCTGTGGGATGCCAGTCAGAGGGTGCGACATTGCATTTTGTGTACAGGGTCCCGTGAACACTACAACAGGGACACACGCATCAGTCACTTCCTTGTCCGGGCATGGACTGGACCACGCCCAGAGCCCACGAGTCATTGTTGCAAGCCCTGCACTGGTCCGGCGTACGGCAGGCCAGACCACTTCGCTAAAGCCCCAAGGGGGGGCCCCTCATTGCTACCCGTCGCAGCCGTACTCGCTGGTGGTGTGCAAGTCACTGGTCTAGTTGTCAGCATGTCACAGCCACTCCCTGAGGGCAGGTTTTCACACACACCACACCCATCCGGCACAGGCGTCACAGGCCATGTGACTCCGCCAACATAAGGGGCCGACGACGTCATATTCCCCTCTTCCGGTGGTGACTGGATGACGGACGCTCCACGGTTTTCACTCAGATAGGGCCCATGAGTTGTTGCGCACAGGGTAAGTGGCATCCGAGGCCTTGTGTACGGCATGGGCCTACCACCACATGGCGCAGACTGGGGTTGCACAGGGTTAGTGGCATCCGAGGCCTTGCGGACGGCACAGGCACCCCGCCACGGGACGGTGACTTTGGGTGCACTGTGTCAGTGGCACCTTGAGCTGCTGAGCGGGTGTGCAGCCTGCGATGATGCCACGTCCCGGCGGTCTGGACAGCTCAGGTTTTGTGTGCCCTGCTGGACCGCAGTGTAGGCCAGAGCCAACGGGCAGCGCGGGCCTACCGCCGCGTGGCGTCGCTTCTGGGATCCCAGAGTTGGTGGCACCCATTGGGCTGAGCGGGTGTGCAGCTGCGATGGTGCCGGGTGCACTGGTATGTCCTATGCCATGGAGTAATCAAGACCCAGCACCAAACGTGAGACTTGGTGGCCTGCGGAGCGGGGCTGCATGATGTGGAGGATGCCATGTCCACGGGCCCCGGGCTTGTGGCTTGCAGGGGCACGTGGTGGGACCTCCTGTCTACGCGCCGGTGGCGGAAGGTGAGCATTGAGGCCTGGGTGTGCATGGGCGGGCATGCTCCGATGGGCGGCGGGAGGGGTTGGGGTGCCTCTGCCTGGGTGTGCATGGGCGGGCAGGCGATGTTGTCTTGTGCAAGTGTGTGTACTGTGCCAGTCATGTATCTGGACTCTGTTTCAGCTGACGGCTCTGACTCAGATGTGTGACCTGGTGTCCTGCTATACATACCGGCACGTGGTTGGAGACATACCGGTGGCAGCAGGTGAGCAGTGTGGCCTGGGTGCGCAGGGGTGGCACTCTCTCTCCTCTTCTCTCTCTCTCTCTCCCTCTCCCTCTCTCTCTCCTCTTCTCTCTCACTCTCCCTCTCTTCCTCTCTCTCTCTCCCTCTCTTCCTCTCTCTCTCCCTCCCTCTCTTCCTCTCTCTCTCTCCTTCGCTCTCTCTCTGTCCTCTGATGTGCGCAGGACAAACCTTCTGTTTTTTGTCTTACAGGCTGTGACCTACGTATTGTCCCGAGGGGAGCGGCCATGTGTCTTCATTTCATTTCGGTGTTCATTTTAATAAAGTTTCATTTGTTGCTTCGGAAGTGAATGTGTGCTGCTCATTTCTGTGACGACACATGCATGTCACCAGTTGTGATTGTGCGGCATCAAGCAGAATATTTTGTATATGTTTTGGTGTGGCCGATGTGGCATGTCTTTGGTCGGTGGGGGTGCCAGGGAGGGGTGGTCCTGGGGGTGGTGGCGGTGGGTGTTGTGGCCCTCTTGGGTGTCCGGGCGGCATGATGGGTGGCTCCATGGCATCTGTTGCCCTTCCGATGTAGCCCTGGGCTGTGCTCCCTTTTGGTTTGCAGGCTGCCGTCCGACTTTACACCAGGTCAGAGCAGGTGTAGATTTCCTGGTGCTAACGCGCCTTATCGCCTGTTTTGTGTTTTTATCGCCGATGTGGCTGGTCGTTGAGAATGTTGAGGTGTGATGTTGTTGCGCCTTTTGGCACGGGAACGCCCACTCTGCATCTCATTAGCGATAGTTGCGGGGGTCCTCTGTGGGGATGTTTTTTGCGGCTGCTATCGCGGGTAAACTGGTGCTGTGGGCTGTTAACACCGGCTTGTGAATGGGGAGGTAAATTTATCATGACTTTGGTTGCGATAAAGTGCCGTTAATTTGGCGATAGCTCCTTGTGAATATGCCCCCATGTGTTCTAGACCTTTTTACTTCTGCATGACTCCGTTGCAGGTCATATATCGGAAACAGGAATATTTCCACCCACTTCCTGTCAGTTCCGATCACAGTTACCATGTTTTACGGGCATGTCTGAATGTCTAGCTGAGCCAGATACCATTTTTTATGTCTCCATATTATTTCCATACGAGTGATTAAGTATACTAATGATATTTTGTATATATGTACATACATGTTTCTGTTTCTCCTTTAGAGTGTGACTACAGGGGTCACCCCCACACCTCGCCAGCTCTAAAGAAGTTATCTATGAAACTCAGTGAGTCACAACAGTATCAACAGTGATATTTGGATGTTTTTAAATCGATGTTTTTAAATGGATGATTCCCTGGAACAAGCCATATGGGTATTATGAATGTGTAGATTCTGCACATTATGTGTTTGTGTCCAAATTGGACTATGAAGCTCGCACTGAGGTCTATAATTATCCTTGGGTGCTTACAAATGTGGTGAGTGTTGTGTGCTGGCACAATAGGGTTAAGAAACACATCTCCCAGTTAACCTTTGGACAATTGTGTCTTTGGTGTACATGAGTGAATGTGTATTCATTCTTCTTTTTGTATTTCACAGATCACGATTTGTGTGTTGTTCAAAGTATCTCTGCATGTCTTGGAGCATTCTCCACAGATACCGGAGGTAGGATTGGAGGGGACCTCCCTTTTTGGGTCCCAAAGAGTCCTGGTGAATGCCGAGTGACCCCTTCTTTTGGGCTCACCTTCCACGGCAGAAACATGTCGACACTTTGGCAGTAAAGCAGGGGTGAAGGAATCTTAATTTTCTCCTTTCACCTCTATACTTCACGTTTTTAATCTAGCCAGATGGCCCCGGAATAAATTTGGCAATGGGTTCACATCTGAGTTAATTTGAATCTTCACTGGCTGCACTTTTTCTTCGGTGATCCCAAAACATTTCATTGTTTGTATTGTCTTCCCCTCCCTGTTGTTCCACCCAGGCGTTGGCCTGCACGGGGGTGTCTGTAGCATGCCCTATGATGAAGCATGTCACAATTTTGTGAGTGAGGGCAGTTTTTCCACACTGTACATGTGCCTTTGTCTCCTATTCTTCCTTTCTCTACTCCTTTGTGTGATATACAGCACAATACAACCCTCTGCAGTCAGGCACAAGGTGCATAGAAGGGAGGTAGACTCAGACATCACTGGGGTTGGGGTGATGCCGCATAAGGGTCTTCTCCAATAACAAGAGGGCAGATGGACAATGCCTGGTAGCGGGCTGTGCAAGCAGGGGGTATAGCTTAGTGAGTTTTGGGGGTGTGAGTCTCAAATCTCCCAACTAAAAAAAAAAACAGTGGACTGCAGGGTGAATGGGTGAGATGACCAAGGTTCCGGATGGTCTGTTCCCATGAGGA
The DNA here is from genome assembly GCA_963921515.1 of Calotriton arnoldi. Taxonomy (NCBI): domain Eukaryota; kingdom Metazoa; phylum Chordata; class Amphibia; order Caudata; family Salamandridae; genus Calotriton; species Calotriton arnoldi. Next base: position 1,631,816 of record CAWUFW010000528.1, on the reverse strand, counting down.
GCAAGGTCATTACTGATTTGCATTAGGTGGGCATCTGTCTAGAGTGGCACGGTGGGAGAAAAATGATGTGTTGGATTCGTACTCTGAGCGATTTCCAGTGCTTACACCATTTGCAAACATTCATCCGATCACCTTTTGGTTGTTTGATTGCCATTAGAATGCATGGAAACCTGAGACTGGTGCAGCTTTCCAAGCCTATTACTGCCAATGTTTATGAATTCCAAAAAGTACTACATTTCCACCTATTCAGGGAGTGCTTCTGTGGGTGCAGATATACTGCTTTTTTGGTAAACTGGTCACTGTATATATATGTATGCATATAATTCAAAGAGTACTTATGTGCGTGCTGATTATCTACTTTTTTTTGGTAAAACGGTCATTATAAATATGTATATAATTAACTTTCTGACCCGAAAGAAGTTAAAACCTCTTAGTGAAATGTGGATGAGGAGAAAACCAACACAGACATAGCAGACCTGATTTGGGCCTCCAGACCCTACTGCCAATCCAAGAATGGATTTATTTGGGTGGGGGAGGGGTCTCACCCCAAACACTGTCTGAAGATATGCCCCTGTGTGTAGGGCAGAGGGTGCCTCACATTCTACCACTCTGATGGGGGGAGAATGAGAATACGGTGGTACTTCGAGGCGGACATTGAGGACCAGGGGATGGGGGCATGTGTTGCACATGGCACTGCTCTGGTGAAGGTAGGGAGGGATGGGGTGGTTAATGCTTGGAAGGGTATAGTGATTCCCAGGAAGGTAGAGGAGATGGTTGGAGGGACCCAGTGCAAGCTAGGTGTTTGTCCCACAGAGGGGGCTGCTCTGGTGGTGGTGCAGGACAAAGCTTGGAACATGACAGTGTGGGGCAGGACTCGACATGATGATGATTCCAAGCATAGTGTCAGTTCACCCTCTATCCCTCATGGCCCTTCAGCAGGAACGTTTTGCTGCTACTACGAAGACTGCTAAAGCTCTGCCTCTTTTTGTAAACTTTGTGAGTGTTGCACTTTTCAAACTGTATAGTTGTTTTTAAAAGTACATAGTTCGTGTCACATGACTTTGCAAAGTTGCACAGCCCAAGTTACCTTCTTTTAATCTTACCTTTTTCATGAAAGACTGTTTCAGCATCAGACTTTGTTGTAGGTTTGCAGGTAGGCTGTCTATATTTTCTGCATGCTGTTGGAATTACTGTGCTGCTATAGATATAGTCTTATATGTTCAATGTGCCTCACTTCCAAACTCACGCCAGGTCTAAAGGATGCTGTGCTGTTAAAAATGCTGTCTGAGATACCGTCACCCTCTAGCTCGTAGCAAGGTATCCGTGACATATATGCTTATAGTAATGCTATCTTTTATACAGTATGCTCCCCATTCCACAGCATTGTGTTAGGGATGTCTGTACTGTTGGACGTGCTGTCTTTCAGCCCGTTTACCATTGCTGCAGCTCACAACGTGGGGTTAGTGAGATATGTACTGTGGTGGCACTGTCTTTCAACCCTGGTGTTCTATTGCTCCATCCCACAGCATGGTGCTAGGGACATCTGTACTGCAGGAGGTGCTGTCTTTCAGTCCTTTTGTACCATTGCCCCAGCATGGTGTTAGAGACGTCCGTCCTGCAGGAGTTGCAACACTTTCAGTCCTTGTGTACCATTGCCTCAGCCCCTAGTATGGTGCCAGGGACGTCTGTACTGCAGGAGGTGCTGTCTTTCAGTCCGTGTGTACCATAGCCCCGTCATGGTGTTGAGATGTCTGTACTGCTGTAGGTGCTGTTTTTTAGCCCTTGTGTGCCATTGCCTCAGCCCCTAGCATGGTGCTAGGGATGTCTGTACTGCTGGAGGTGCTGTTTTTTAGTCCTTTTGTACCATTGCCCCATTATGGCACTAGGGATGTCTGTACTGCAGGAGGTGCTGTCTTTCAGTCCTTGTGTACCATTCCCCCAGCATAGTGTTGAGATGTCTGTACTGCTGTCTTTTAGCCCTTGTGTACCATTGCCTCAGCTCCTAGCATAGTGCTAGGGATGTCAGTACTGCAGGAGGTGCTGTCTTTCATCCCTTCTGTACCATTGCCCCATCCCACAGCCTGGTGTTAGGGACGGCTGTATTTCAGGAGGTGCTGTCTCTCAGTCCTTGTATACCATTGCCCCAGCCCCCAGCATGCTGCTAGGGATGTTTGTACTGCTATAAATGCTGTCTTTTAGTACTTGTGTGCCATTCCCCCAGCATGGTGTTGGTACGTCTGTACTGCTGTAGGTAGGTGCTGTCTTTCAGCACTTGTGTACTATTGCCCAATCCTACAGCATGGTGCTAGGGATGCCTGTGCTGCAGGAGGTGCTGTCTTTCAGTCCTTGTGTACCATTGCCTCTGCCCCTAGCATGGTGCTAGGGACATCTTTATTGCATGAGATGCTGTCTTTCAGCCCTTGTATACCATTGCCCCATCCCACAGCATGGTGCTAGGGATGTCTATATTGCTATATTTCAGTCCTTGTGTACCATTGCCTCAGCTGTGCTCCATGAGGTGCTGTCTTTCAGTTCTTTTGTACCATTGCCCCAGCATGATGTTAGGGACATCTGTACTGCAGGAGGTGCTGTCTTTCAGTCCTTTTGTACCAATGCCCCAGCATGATGTTAGGGACATCTGTACTGCAGGGGGTGCTGTCTTTCAGTCCTGGTGTACCATTCCCCCAGCACGGTGATAGAGATGTCTGTACTGCTGAGTGCTGTCTTTCATCTCCTGTTTACCATTACCCCAGCTGATTAGCGAGATCTGTACTGCTGATGGCGGTGGACTTTGCACTCTACTTTTCTTTATTCTCACTCATGGAGGCATGGTCTGCTGAAGATGACGTTCTTTCTAGACTTCCATTCGAAGATGACGTTCTTTCTAGACTTCGATTCGAAGACAACGTTTTGTCGTGATGTCTGTTTAGCAAATATTATTAATCACTCAGTAACTCAATCGATCTAGCTCACTACGCAACATTGTAGCATTGTACTAGGACACTGCGTTGTGCTTCAGATATTGTTATCGCATGCACCTTCTCAAAGGTGGAAGCATTTGGGGATGATCCCTTACATGAGGAGAAAGCTGAGAGACTGGAGCCTCTACTAAGACTGGATAGCAGCTGGTCGGTAGGGATCGTGGCAGACTGGGACAGGAGAACTGAGCTTGGCCGATGGTCCCTCACTGGCTGCCTAATGTCCCTGCCAGCAACCAGTCAATCTGGAGAGCTCTGTGAGTTGCATCTCTTCGCAGAATTGGGTCTTTCCATTGATGGTACTTGGCCGGGCTCAGAGACAAGTGGGTCATACATAATGTGTGTAGTGTAAGCAATTCTTGTGTGTTTGGTCTACTCGAAGAAGCAATGCCATTTGAAGATCAGGGAATTGTAAACAGTTAACTATAATTCCACAAGTCACTCACAAGAGCTCTGTTAATAACCCCACAGCCATAGTAGTGATAATGAACACTTGTAGTAACAGACTTGAACTCCTGCCTCAAGAAGGCCACCCGACAGGGCTCTGTTCTAAGGTGGCACGAAAATCACGTTGACAACACGTTTAGGGCTGAAGCCCATTCCCGGTTTACGGTCCCAGTGTGTCACATTATGGAAAACCTTGTTTCCCTTTGAAAACCCAGACAACAGTCTCACTGGGCCCCTGGTTTAACCTGGATAACCAGGGTAAAGCAGCCTCACCTCCAGCTAGAGGAGTAGGATGTTACATTTACCGAAGAATCCTTGGTGCTGCTCATATCAGGAGCTGGTCTGTCTTGTTCTCGCGTAGTTTGCAAATGTAAGAATCATGCGGCGCTTTATAACTTTAGGTGCATAATAACTAGCAACTCGTAATGAAATGTTCTGAAAAGATTCAGACATCCTTCACCTAAGCAAAGCAAGTTTCAAGCATGTTTTAATAACTTCGCCTGAAACTGCTGCAATTTAGCCTGGTATGGTGTGCTAGGTGTATTAAGGGAATTAGACCACCATTATTCTCATAAATATACTTTGTGTGTCCACATAGGCATCAGAGTCTAGGAGACCCTGTAAACTGGTCTCACATTGGTGCAATGACAACACATAAAGAATAGCCTGGGTGCCCTACCCCTAAAGTTTATTTACATATACTGTGGTCCTGATGCAGCAAGGACTACGTTATATAACTTACTTACATTCCACATCCTTCCAGTGAACCTGATGAACATACACTCTCACATGGGTAAGCACTCTGGGGCATATTTACAAGCCCCTTGCGGCACTTTTGCGCCGCCGTTGCGTCACGCATGTGACGCAGCGGCGACGCAAACCATGCGCCGCGTTGCGCTATATTTACAATGTGACGCATCTAGGGAGATGCGTCACGTAGTAAACCCCTGCGTCAGGTTTCATGTGGGCATACCGGCGCAGGGGGGGGGCGTTCCGGCGCAGGAACGCCTCGGAAAAGTGACGCAGTGAAATCTACAAGATTTCACGCAGTCACTTTTCCGACGCTGGTTGACGCACCATGTTAGAGATAGGGAAGGTTGGAACTGTTCTGGAGTTGCGTCGCGCTTGCGACACAACTTCAGCACTGCGCCAACCTTCCGCCGGCAGATGCGTCGCGCATCTGCTTATCCTTGCGCCACGATGTTGGCGCAAGGGTAAACTTGCGTGACGCATTTTCCCTGGCGCATCCCTGCTGATATGCAGGGATGCGCCAGGGAATGTAAATATGCCCCAGAGTACCTGCACATGCCTACAGTCATATAAATAGGTAGGGTCATGACTCATCACCACCAAGCTTTAAACTGTCCTGCCTGGGATTGTAGCCCTGACTCTCCTGACCTGCAGCATGTTGCCTACTTACTGCCTCCAGAGAAATCAGTGGGTTCTGGTTCCAGGGACTGCTGCCCATCTTATGCACCTCACTAATGTTGAGGATGTTCTTTGACATGGGTCGCCTCAGGAACTCAGACTGCCACTGTCTTGCACCTGGCTAGCTTCAGACCATCCAGCCTTCTGGTCTTTCAAGGCCGGCTCCATACTACTGGAGTATGCTCCTATTAGGAGTCCTTTGAAAGGGATACCTTCTCTGCCTCCCCCATGATGGGCTAGTGAGGGGCATGGGCCCGCAGGGCTGCCTGCTTGTAACTCCTCGCAATCTCCTTGCTCATTTTCCTGTGAGACAGAGACTGAGGGGGATATTCTCAAGAACGTGTGATAATCATCGCCAAAATAGGTTAACGCAATTTCACATATCGCCGTCCATCGCGGGAAAATAACTCCATGTTAACGTCGCATTCTCAACACGGCGGTAACATGCGATAGTGTCCCGATAACGCGTCAAATGTCCGCGATAAAATCACCGGGACGGCGATAAAAATCTAAAGCCTAACGTGAAAAAAGTTGCGATGGGCCCAACTGCGAAAAAAAATACAGCGATAAGCAGCGCCAGGCCTGCAAGTCCCACAAGTCAGGCGGGAAAAACCACTAGAAAAGCGCCAACAAAAAACACAAACAAAACACAAACAACTGCGAAGCATCATGGAGGAAGCCGGAGCGAGTACAGAGGACAACCAGAACCCCACAAGCCCCACGGAGGACCAGCCTGGGACCTCTGGGTCAGGGAAGGGAAAGGAGAAGAAGAAGAGGAACCCGCCTTACAGTACGCAGGAAAACCAGATCCTCATTACGGAGGTGATAGAACACCACCACCAACTGTTCATCACCTCCACTGTGTCATTGGCAACTAAAAATATAATATGGCAGTCCATTTTGGCCAAGGTGAATGCAGTCGGAGTGAAGAGAAGGGAAGTGGACGACTGCAAGAAGCGCTGGACTGATGTGAAGCGCAAAACCAAGCTGAAACTCGCACCCAACCTGAAAGCAGCAATGCAGACTGGAGGTGGGAGTCCAGCGTCACACCAGGAGCTGGATGAGATGGAGGAAATGGTGACCCGAGTCATCATTGGGGAGACGGTGGCAGGAGTTGGGGGACCGGACACTGCACAACATGACCTGACCCAACAGCAACAGGGTGAGTAACGACCAGGGACTGGGGGGACGGGGGGAGATGGGCACAATGGCACACATGCACAATTAAGTATAGCACATCTGCGGACAAACCATGCCCAAGAGTCACAACTCCGACCAAGAGCCCAATTTACCCAAGTCTGCAACAGCTCAGCACTGTAAAGGGACAGAAGTGAAAGGCACACCGCCTGAAAGGGATAAGGGCCAGCCAAATCAGAGCTGAAGGGGCAACACACCCACAATGCTGCACACACACATAAGAATCAGAGCACCTCAACTTTGACAACAATGTGGTACAAACTGCAACACATTCACAACAGAACAGAGGACACAACTGCCGCCACTTGTGTGTAGAAAATGGCCATTCACATTTGGCATAGCAGGAAACTGTGAGATGACAATGTACAAGTACAACCTGACATCCCTGATGGTGTAGAAATGTCAACTGTCCCGCATCACATAGGCATCTCCTCACAAACAGTCACAATGTATATTGTCATGCAGTCTGTAAGTAAACGTGTCCAATGCGTCAACATACATGTGAACACAATGTCAATCTGCATCTCCCCTTCACATTGCAGAGGGAGAATCAACACCTCCTGCAGAGCAGACCCAACAACTCAGCACTGATGATGAAGAGGACCTCCCCAACATCGACACCGACGCCCTCCAACAGCCCATGGACAGCTCCACCTCCTGGAGCAGTGCAGCCCAGCTGCATCGAGGAGACCCCACCCCCTGCACAGACCACACAGCAGGAAGCACCCACCACCACGGCTGTCTCCCAAGACCCCCACGACCAACACATGGCATTCCAACGCCGTGTGTTAGGGTGCCAGGAGAAGATGGCTGATCAGCTGCGGTGGGGTTCGATCTCATGGCAGCCAAACTAGATGCCATATGTGGGTGTCTATGTCCCATCAGGGACCACTTACAGTCCCTAACGGACACCCACTGTCCGCTCCATGCTCTCCAACAATCCATGGCTGACATCGCTGGAGTCAGGACTCTGAGCCAAGAACAACTGTCTAGTCAGAGTGGCTCCAGCGATGTCAGCTGGGAGTTGGGACACATGCGGAGGATCATGTTGAACATGGAGCGGATGCAGGCGGAAAGAATGTTTGCCACGGCTGCACACCAGCGAGATGTAGCTGTGATCTTCCATGCCCTGCAGATCCTCATCATGGCATTGCCGCCACAAGGCATGGCGCGGATGAATGCTGCTGCTACTACTCCATCCACATCTCCGCCTTCTGAAGTGTCAGTGCCACACAGTGATGCAGACTAAACACCACCACCCACATGTGAGGCACCTGACACATCAGAGGACGAAGATGATGATGAATCTAGCTTTGTGGTAAGAATGAAGTGGTAGCATTCATCTCCGCCATATGGCCTGTTTCAGCTTGGTTCTGCCCTCTGCATCATGCCCTGGAATAACACCTTCCACTGTCCCCCGATACACTCAGCGACACTCACCTTGGACCTCGACAGGGACTGCCATATTTGGTTTGGTTACCAATGACACAGCAATCACACTGCGGACTGAAGTCTTCCTCTTCCGATGAACTTGTCAATCCCTAAAGGACTCTGGCTGGCCCACCACGGGGCAACAATGTAAAGTGGGGTTTACATGGCCCTGTACTGCTCCAGCTTCAACACTCCGCTGAATGCGAATAAAACATTCGAATTCACACAGATGTGTCGTGGCTATGAGCAATCAAGTATGAAAGTATGGATGAATGTAGGAACAGTGATTCCACAAAAAGGTACTCCCTGGGTAATGCTATCAATGCGCATGTATGGCCCTGACCCAGATAGGCAGTGAGACACACATTGTCATTCAAATCAACACTCATCACAGTTGAATCCAAGTGAAGGTGCGTAGACTTTATTAGCATATGCGTGTCAGTACGGGCACGATAAGAGCCACAACATGCAGACCAATGCAGCAGTATGTCAGGATGAGGAACGTTGCCAAGCGCTGCTGTCCACTCCGGGGGAGTGCCTCACCTTTCACAGGTGTGTGTAACCCGCGTTGTTGTCCGCTCATGTATTCGGAGTCCAGGCGAATGCAGCCATGTCCACTGTTGTCGTGGGACATGTGGTCAGATCTCCAAGATGCAACAAGGTGTTGGGACATGTGCAATGGGTTCCAATTTGTTGTGGCTGCAGGTACGTAGTTACTCATCCATGAAAGCGATTGCAGCTCCGTAGGCTATCATTTCCAACATGAGCTCGTTGTCGACTTCATCAAACAGGACGGCGAGGCAATCCATTAGCAGGTCCGGACAGATGTGCTGCGTCCACCCCTTTCACCAATTAGCACTACAGCCCAATAGGGGAGCGGTTCAATGTGGTCACTGCACACGAGGAGTTGTGCAATCTCCCAGGTCCAGCTGCCAGCATGTATGCCAAGTATCAAGGCATCCCATAAATGGGTATCACGGTGACACTCCTGGTCGTGGGCCAACAGGGGGTGCACACACATGTCAAAATCCAGTTCAGCTACCGTCCTGTTGGAAAGGCAGACATACATGGACCACTCAAATATGCACGATCGACAATGCAACTCAGGCTGAATGCAGGTGACGTTGGCAAGGCGGAAGCTTAGCCGGTAACTGATCCGCAGCACTGCCAATGGCAGTGCCCCCAGTAAACACAGCATACGTGCACGGTACAGTTCCCCCTGACAGGGGTTGTGCATGTGTCCGGGATGTTCTGCCATTGCATTAGTGGCTCTGGTTGAAGCTGCACTGTTCTGACCTGCGCCAGTTCTGTGGATGAAATGCCACAGCTCGGATCAATGAGTTGTTTTAGTGTATAACGGTTGTACGCCTGGGATGGTGTGGAAGTAAGTGTGAAGGCCATTCCATGCAAGATAACTTCGAGCAAGGACTTCTGTGTGTGGGGTGTGTATACGTTAGTCTTTCGTCGGGCTGTGCGTAGTGTGGGAGTCGTCATCAGCTGCTATAGTATCTGTCAGGGGGTGCCGGGCACATGCAATTCCGAGGTCGGAGGTGCAGATGTGCTTCCGCCTGATAGTTCAGACAAAGGAGCTTTCATCCCTAATGTTAGTTTCTCATCTGCTTGCATTCAGGAAATGTGAAGTGGCTTGTTGGGAGTGGGGTGGGATGTGTGCGACTTTGGGATTCATGTTTGACATGTCTTGCATGTGGCAAATGAGCGGCATCACTGTGTGTTACGTTGCCTCACAGCTGCTCCTCCCTCCCCCCGAGCCTATTTACTTGTGTGCGCTGCGTGGTTGCATCACTTGCACTCCTACGGCACACCATTGTCATGCCTGTCTGCGCATGTCCACAAGCCTGACAACGACACTGTGATGTTGGCCATTGAAGGTGGGCGGCCACGTGAGTGTAGGCCTGTGGGAAGGATAGGGCGGACACAGATGTAGAGTTCATGCCTGGCTGAACTCGCACTGCGATTAAGGCTAGGCTTTTGGCTCATGCTGCAGCAATACAGATACACACAACACTTGGCATGTATGAGCCAAGACCCCGAGCGGTCTTGCGCTCCTTCATTTCTCCGTTCGTGCGAGCCCGCCCTCCGGGTGCATGCTACATTGCAACATTGTCGATTGCGGACTGGGTGGCGCCGACACTACAACAGTGACACACTCATTAGTTACTTCCTTGTCCAGGCCAGAACTGAACCACGCCCAGAGCCCCGGGCAAATCCTTCACACCCCTACGCTGGCTTGGCATACGCTGGCCCAGCCCACTCCGCTTACGCTTACAGGGGGGGACGACAAAGCTACGTGTCCAAGGTCTTACCCACTGCCTGAGGTGACATGGTTGCGTCTGCTGTCCACAGCACAATGTAATGTGGTAGGGCCCGGGGCCATCATGCATACATAATGCCCACATGGACACACTTAGATAGATAGTGGAACTGGCTACGGGCACATGCGCCCGGCCCCTTTTTATTACCAGGGTCACATGTCCAGTGACGCCTGTGCTGGATGGGTGTGGGGTGAGTGTAAGCCAGCCCTCAGGGAGTGGTTGGTGCTGGCAACAACTAGAACAGTGATCATCGGATCACACACACAGATTCAATCATAAAGGGTCCATGACTTGTGGTGCACTGAGTTAGTGGCACCGGATGCACTGCGGCCGGCACAGGCCTACCGCCACGTGGCGATGACTTGAGCTGCACTGAGGTAGGGGCACCAGAGCTGAGCGTGCTCATGTGAAGAAATTGTTAATGAGTTGGTCCCTTCGGGATATTCTTGCTGCAGCTGCAGTGGGGTGTGGTACACCTGCCTCATCTTCATCATCATCGTCCCAGGTCTTCCCCACTGCCTTAGGTGACATTGTTGTGTCTGCTGTCCACAGCACAAAACTCAATCATGAAGGGTCCATGAGTTGTGGTGCACTGAGTTAGTGGCACTTGAAGAGCTGAGCAGGGTATCAAGTTGATGATGGCATCCAAGACAGGTGTGAGCAACTTTGATAGGCTGGCTGTGAGACTCCTCCGACTCTGGCAGTTGTTGGTTGGAGGTGGTCCTGGCGGCGGTGGCGGGTGTGCAGCCAGCGATGATGGCGTGTCCTTGCAGGTCAGGATTGGATTTGATTTGCGAGCCCTGCTGACCGCAGTGTAGGCCGGAGGCAGTGGTCAGCAAGGGCACACAGCCACGTGGCATTGACTTGAGCTGCACAGAGTTAGTGGCACCTGGAGCACTCAGCGGGTGCGCAGCCTGCGATGATGCGTCGTCCGGGCGGGCCGCACTGGTAGCAATGTCTGTTGCCTACTGGACTCCGCCATAATTAAATCAAGTCTGAATTTGAATTGGGGGACCTGCTGACTGGAGTGAAGGCCGGAGGCAGCGGTCAGCAAGGGCACACAGCCACGTGGCGTTGACTTGAGCTGCACAAAGTTAGTGGCACCTGGAGCGCTCAGCGGGTGTGCAGCCTGCGATGATGCTTCGTCCGGGCGGGCCGCAATGGAAGCAATGTCTGTTGCCTACTGGACTTTGCCATAAATAAATCAAGAGTTGATTTGAAATGGGGGACCTGCTGACCGCAGTGTAGGCCGAAGGCAGTAGTCGGCACACACATGACTCTGCGGTGCTGTGCCGCTGGGTGCGCTGGGGGCCTGTGTCGCGGAAGCCAGCGATCGGCTGAGGAGGCTGGCGGTCACGGCGGCGGACTCGTGGCAGGGTGAGGGACGCCGCCCTGGCAGATGCGTTGGCCATCCGGGAAGTGAACCACGCCCAGAGCCCCGGCCTATTTATTCACACTCCTACGCTGGACTGGCATACGCCGGACAAGCCCACTCCGCTTACGCTTACAGGGGGGGACGACACAGCTACATGACCGAGGTCTTTCCCACTGCCCGAGGTGACATGGTTGCGTCCACTGTCCACAACACTACACACACCAGCAGTATATGTCCACATGGACATGTCTGTGCTCTGCATACTGAAGTCAGTCCAGCACATCACCGCCACACCTGGCATTGTGTACATTCTTATTGATGGGTCACTTGCCTCCTTCGCACATACTTGGTTCCCACCTCTCCCCACATTCTGCAATTGTGTGGCTGAGGGGCCATGCCGTTTTCGTAAGGTCAGCTGTCTTGTTCTGCGCTGCCTCTGTGGTAGTCCGGGGGGGGGGCCGGAGGAGGGCCTGGGGGTGGTGGCGGTGGGTGTTGTGGCCCTCTTGGGTCTCCGAGCTGCAAGATCAGTAGCTCCATGACATGTGTTGGTCTTTAGATGTGGCTCTGGGCTGGGCTCCCTTTCATGCTGCAGGTTGTCGTCCTGCTCTACACCAGTAAAAGGCAGGTGTTAAATCCCTGCTGCTAACGCGCCTTATCGCCTTTTTTTGGGTCGCAGCGCAGAACTGGCTGGTCGTTGAGAATATCGCGAAGTGGTGTTTTTGTGTGTTTTTGCACGGGAACGCCTACTCTGCATATCATTAGTGTTAGTTGTCGCTCTCATCCGTGGCGATGTTTTTTGCGCCAGCTATCGCTGGAAAACTGGCGATATCGGCAGTTTGCACCAGCTTGAGAATAGGGCGATGAATCTATCGCCACTTTTGCGGCGCTAAAGTGCCGATAAAACGGCGATAAGTCCTTGAGAATATGCCCCTGAGTCTCTTGGATCTTTGTGACCTTACAGATGCATTCTCTACAGTCAATTACCTGGTGCACACTAATGAAATCACTGCCACTCACAACATAATTCAGCTCCAGGCACACCTGGCTATTTCATCCTTCCTTCCTTCCTGAAAGCAGATATAAAGTGCTTTCTCCCAGACCTCCCAAATGTGGCTTACCTAGGGATCTTGGAAAAGAGTGCACCCGTAGCAATCACACTTCATTTAAAGTTCCCATATATGACAGGGAAGAATGCAATATATAAACATAAAATACAAGCAAAGGAAAACTAATTTGTGTCTTGTGATAGATATTCTTTGCACTCTATATACCATCTCTATTTGGTGCCCTTTTGCTGTAATAATATTAATTTTGAAGGATTTGATGCTGCCCAAAGGCAGTTTCTAAGGGCCTCTATTGAAGAAATGAAATAACGGAAGGGAAAAACATTGACTCAATCTGTTCTAAGTGGCATTTAGAAAGTTACCTGACGCAGAAATGGCTGTGCCATTTGTCTAGAGCCTCAGAGGGGAATTAAGTAACCCTTATGTGGCAAGGTTTTTATTTCTGCCTTCCATTTTGGTTAATGATGCATTTATGTGTAAGAGTGATGGGGTGCTTTTCACTTCGCAGCATGCGTGATGCCAGGTCCCTTTGATTTGCTAAAGAGACTGCGTGCTAGTGAGGGTCTATTCTATTCTTGGAATGTTATTGCAGAATCGCAGTTATAATATGTGAGTTTCTGAAAATGGTAGCAGCAAGCACCCATGTGGTTGTATGCACGATTAGACCCCTTCTGGGAGGTGTAAAAGGCTCACTTACGTACTGCCTAGTTGAAACAAGCATAGTAAATTGTAATTGCACTTGTATAGATCTTACTATCCCTGACAAGGCGTAGACGCACGTTACGCATGCAGCACACGGCGTTGGAACCCAAGGTTAGTTAATCCAGTAAGTATTGGTTATTGGATTTAGTCTTGTGCTCTCAAGGACACCATTCCATGCACTTACCTCGGTATATTTATGGTGGATTAACTTAGTAAGAGTTGGGTTTGATCATTAGTGTGGGGGCTATGTGAGTTCATGCCAATTATTGGGTTTAGTAGATGAACTAGATGAGATGTAGTATGTTTAGGTTGCAGGATATGACTTTCAAAGAGGGACAGGTTGTGATCTTTGAGGAAAGGTGTGGGTATTTTGCAGAAATATAGTAGAGATTAAGGCAAGCATGCACGTGATAAAGGGTATGTTGACCTAAGAGAGCGGAGGCATGCAGAGGATGGAAAGTAAGGACAGGGACATTAAATAAAAAGGAGAGGCGACAATCATAAGTTTAAGGTCAATGTCAAAATTTTCATGATGAATTTTATGAATATAGAAGAGGCTTTATGAGATAGCATGTGAGATAGTTCTATATTCACGCAACTTTTGATAGGCCGAAGAATGAGGCGAACAGTCTGCTGCTAGGCTACTGCTAGACCACCACTTCAGCAAGGCCAACTGATCAGCTCATGGGTTGGAAGCATAAAGTAATTGCTGAACACATATAGAGGGAAATAGCAAGAACTTTAGGCTGCACTTGAAGGAAGCAGCAACCTCATGATCATAATATTGTGAGAGAATATATATAGGAAAAATAATGCAAACATCGAAAAGGAGATTTTGCTAATGCTAGAAGGCATGTCTTTTGATGTCCACCCTGAAGGTTTGGTTCACAGTGCCAATTGACAAAGCAAAGTGGTATTCATTTGGTTACCCCAGGCTTAGCATACACAAGATGGGAGTTTTGACAGCCTCCCGAGACAGGGGAAGTGTATTGCCTACAATTCTGTCGCTGGAAGGTGGAGACCCAGACACTGAAGTGAGAAGGGAGAGGCAGGCCTACCCTATAAATACAACAAGACCTTTTGTTTAAGGAGTTGTAGATTAGTCTTCCAGATCACTGTATTTTGTAGATGGTAGGGGTGAGGGTCGGACTGGAGTGTTTTTTGTTTAGGGTAGGGACATTCCTAGGCCCGGCCTGCCTATTGTCTATTGTGATTGCTGCTCAGGAAGGATGATAACAGACAGGTGTTGAGATTTCACACTTCAATGTGTCCATGTTGTGGATGCTCTGGCTTGGAGCTAACCCCACTGCCCCATGCTGTGAGAAGCATCATTTTATACAATGACCATTCGTCAAGGGAAGCCTGAGAAGGACACATGAAAGGTTGCCTGCAGATTTCCTTGAGCCTAAACAGGTTCAGGGAAATCTGCAAAACTTCCACATTCACTTATAGAGTCGAGATGCCACAGATGGTCTCTGGGTGAGGGATACATAAGAAGGGAAGGTAGCGGGTCTAAACTACTCGGAGTTTGTGTTTACAGCAGACAAATGCATATAATCTCCTCTGAACAAAGAGGAGAAAACCACAGAAAATCCGAATTCACTGTTTTCACCCTCAGTTAAAGACCTATACGTCCACTCTCCTGCCTACGATTGGTTCATTGTCTATTCCTGACATATCACTTGTGCTGGAAGTAACCCCTGAATCATACATGCTTCAAAGGCATAGGGGTAAGCAGCTCAGTGAGTTTGAGAACCTGTTGTATAGATCTGCGTGTGGTCCAAAGGCTACAGGTTGCTGTTCAACCTTGCCAAAATAGCACAGAGTACAAAGAGACAGACAATGACATCATAAACATGCACTGCCAGAATCTAGCTGCAAAATGGCAACAGCAAGAGCATCTTATATGTTTGGGACTCCCAAGTAATCTCCTAGGGTAGTGCGGTGAGTAACACATGGAGAATAATATAGCATAGACTTCCAGGACATACCATAGGACAGTATAACATTCCATGACTAAGTATATAAACAGTCTAGCAAACCACTGCATAGCATAAAGTAACATAACACAACATAACATAGATTACATATCATAGCACAGCACAGCATGACATAAGACAATGCTTTACATAATATAATAACATGTCATAGCATAACATAGCAAATGGTAGTATAGCATTACATAATAATCTTAACAAGCATAACATAATGAGACACATAACATAAAGCAATACCAAAACTTACCAGTGATATGGGCTGTTGAAAGCAATGTGTACAACTACCATGCGAGTAGAAAAGATACAGTCCTCTGTGGTTACTAGGGCTGTGTAGTTGCAACTTCAGGGGATGTGTAATGTGCAGATTGTCACTGATTCACGTTAACAGTGTTTTAAAAGTGCACAGGTGGCGGGTCTGTGCTTTATAAAGTGCTTAATTGCAGTTCAGCGCTAAATAGATGCATAAAATATACAAAAGAATTGGACTGCTTACCTTGGATTCTGGGACTACATCATCGGTGGCGGTCTTCCATTGGGTTGTACTTACAAACCAGTTGTTCTTCCCTCGCCGTGTCTCAGAAGTAATAGCCAAACAAACAGCATTTCAATTTGTAATAAGGTGTGCATAGCCCACGCCAATTAGATTAGCCCTTGGAGTCACTATGGTGGTCCTGGGTACAAATTGCAGGTCCAGTCCTTCTCACCCAGGCAAGAGGGCAGCAGGTCAGCACAGCAAGACAGAAGTCCAGCAGAGTGGCAGTCCTTTCAGCATCAGCACAGCAGCACTTCTTCCTAGCAGAGTCTCCCACGTTTCCTGAAGTGTACTGAAGAGTTGGTGTTTGAGGTCCAATATTTATACCTGGTGCCTTCTTTGAAGTGGGAGACAATTCTAGAGGATTCTCTATGAAGTGCTAAGGTTTTCTGCCTCCCCTGGCTCGACTAGCTCCAGGGGGTATGTAGGCCTTAAGTGTGGAGGCAGCACACACACCTATTCAAGTGTGAGTGAGGCTGTGCCCAACGTCGCCCTCTCATCATGCCAGTGATTGCCCATCCACCAACACCTAAGCTCTCTACTGTGTGTGGCTGTCTAGTAATAATACACAAAGACCAACTGCTCTTAGTCATTTGACCTAGAGACAGGCTACAAGTACTAAATGGCTAAGGTAGGAAAATGCCAACTTTCTAAAAGTGGCATTTTTAAATTTGTAATTTAAAATCTGACTTAACTAATAAAAGGATTTTTCATTACAATTCCAAAGACACGAAACATTAACTGTTTACCTGCTCCCATTTGGAAGATACCCTCATTAAATGTAATAAGGTAACCCCAATGTAATCCTGTAGGAGAGGTAGGTCTTGAAATATTGGAAAACAAATTTAAGAGTTTTTCACTGCTAGGTCAGGTAAAACTTAAAAGTACTTGTCCTATGTTTTAAATGCGTTGCACTCTGCCTGTGGGCTGTTTGGGGCCTTCCCTAGGGGTGACCTATGTGTATTAAAAAAGAAGGTTTGGGCCTGGCAAAGGTTTATTTTGCTAGGTCCAAATGGCAGTTTAAAACTTCATTCACAGGCTGCGATGGCAGGCCTGAGACCTGTTTAAAGAGCTACTTAAGTGGGTGGCACAATAAGTGCTGCAGGACCACTAGTAGCATTTAAGGTACAGGCCCTGGGTACATGGAGTGCCACTTTACTAGGGGCTCGTGAGTAAATTAAATGTTCCAGTTGCAGACAAACCAATGTTACCATGTTTTAAGGAGGTATCACTCACACTTTAGCACTGTTTAGCAGTGGTAAAGTGCACATAGTCCTAAGGCCAACAAAACAAGATCAGAAAAATATGGACGAGGAAAGCAAAAAGTTTGGTGAAAGACCACCCTAAGGCTGACAGGTCTAACAAGGGTAACACTGTATGGAGGCATTTTTCTTCTCTGTCCTTAATAACAGGCTCACAAAAGGAGTGAGGGCTCCAGCAAATCCACCACTACTATTATTATTGGTTTCTTTATGGTTTAAATCTTTTTATTGAATTTTACAGAATAGTAGCTACCACCTACATCCAATGGCCGGTGGGGAGAAACATTATAGGAATCTATAGGGAGAAGTAAGAGGGGTATAGCTGTAGAATAGAGAGAGAGAAAGGAAGAAGGAGTTTCAGGAAGCTAATGCTGACAGAGTTGGGGAGTGGTGCATGCCTTTCCTGTAATCAAAACTACTGCTGTGAGGGGTGTCTATTGGTCCTGTGAGTGATCCCTGGTGAGTCCTAGTACCCGGAGATATTTTGGGCATGTAAGCTCATTGAATTCAGCTGACAAGAACTCTAAGGTGGAGCCCCATGTTTTGTCGAAGCGGGGAAGCCGGTGTGCTAAGCTTGCTGTTATCTTTTCAATACCGATTACCTCCCACAGCTTATGTAGCCGGTCTAGCCTGGTTGGGACTACCCTCCGTACCCCATTTAAATAGTACCACCTGCTTGGCAGCCCCCAGCGCCAATGTAAAAAGTTCTTCCCTGGCATGATCCTAGGGGATATGTTAGGGCGTTGGGAAGACCAAGGAGGATGTAACTAGGGAATCTTGGTATGTCTGTATCATAAGAAGCATTTATGTCGGGTAGTATGGAGTCCCAAAAGGGTTGTATCTTCAGGCATCGCCATAGTAAATTGGTCAGGTTGCCCACCTGGCAGCAATGACGCCAACAGAGGGTGTCTCCCCCCCGGCTTCCAGTGTGCCACCCTGTCGGGAGTATAATACCAGTAATGTGCTATTTTGAGAAACATCTCCTTTCCTGCCGTACTGCAGGAGGAGGCTCTGGCTATTGGTTCCTTTAGAGGAGAAATTCCTTAGTGGTTTCAATTTGAAAAAACTTTATTATTGGCACAGTTGAGCACACAGTCTTTTTAAAGCTATCTATAAATGGTCAAGATTTTTCAGGTGGGGTTTTACAGGCTATATCCCCAAAATCTTTGCATCCTTCTCAGTTAAATACAGAATTTATTCATTAATTAATTAAAAAGTTGTTAACAAAGGGCCCTATAGAAGCCACTGTTTTGTTGCTTGACGTGAACGTGGAGAAGCCAGCAGCAGTTAGTTTTACTTGTAAGCAACATTCCCTGGGGGCATTCTCATGCTTTCACCTTCCAGAAAGTTTTGTAAGCTTCTTTCAGTTTCCAACCCAAAACAGAAGAACTCCCTGTTTACAACTTCCATTTTCAGCGCTTTATAAAGAATCACAGAACTGCTGCTTCTTGCATTATTTTCTCACCTTGTCCTTAATTTTCTGGGCGCCATTGGGAATCCTGTTCCCCAGTTTGTTGTTTTCTCGAGTCCATCCTGAATCCTACCAGTTTCCTCCTACTTTCATAATTTCTTAACTTCAAATTTCCCTGGTATGATGGCAATTACTATTCTGAAACCAAAGTTACATCTATGGGATCAGCCAAATGTTGCCTTTTCTCTTTATTGATGTCATTGACACATCATGTATGCTGAACTCTGGTAATCCCTGTTTTAACCACTTAAACGTGTGGAAAAGATACATTGATGACAACATGAGTTATCTGAGTTCATTACATGCCCAAACAACGTACAGCCTGATCTACACTTCACACACCACTGCACTCATTTTAGCATTGCCAACCTGGACGTCACTGTCAAGATTAATGACAATATAAACCATGAACCTTTATTTAGAAAGCCCACTGAAAAAACACTCTGCTGTAATACTGTAGCCACCACCCTGGAGCACTGCAAGACAGGCTTCCTTTTGGGGGATTTCAGAAAGCATAGAGAGACTGCAGATTGAAGGAAGATTTTTTAAGAGAGGCCAACATTCTGTCACTAAAATGACTAGAGCAGGGGCGGCTCCTCCACTAACGCGGAGGAGCGTCGTCCCCACTGAGCAATTAAAAACAGAAAAATAAAATGATAATAACGTTATTATCATTTTATTTAAGCATACTAGCTCAGTTGGTGGGGGGGGGGCTGGGCTGTTTAGAGGCTGGGGGGGGGGGGAGTGGTAGGCACTGCCTAAGTGCGCATGACATTTTGGCTGGCCGTCTCGAGCAGGCCAAAATGTCAGGCGCACTTTGCATGTTCTCCACCCAGGTTGCATTACAGCCTGGGTGGAGAACATGCCCAGCCTCCCAGCCCGTGTCTGAGCGCCGAACTATGGTGCTCAGACCAATCACAATGCTACTTGCTTTTTATTCGACAGACTACTCCGAAAGATAAAGCCCGTATCAACCAACATAGGAGGTGGACAATGTGATCTGACTCATTCTTTATTTGTTTGTAGTTTCCATGGTAACTTTGAATCTCTGACTCCTGACACTTTTATTGTTTTTAATAAGCCCGATGTTTCATTCATTCAGATACAGTATTGCTAATTTTATAAAATTCACCAAGGAAAGGATCCGAGTGCTAACGTTGTTATTATTATTTGCAATTACCTTTGTAATTGCATTGATTCATTATTCTTTACCTTTTTTCTGCCCTATTATCTCAAATTATTACTATTTTTTTTTCTAATGCTTTTACTCGTCCAATCTCAAGTTCTTCAAACTACTTGATTTATCATAAGAAAAGGATTGGATCACATTTTTTTCCTGTTGTTTGCTGTATGATTGTACTTAATCTTTTTTTTTGTATTTCTGTACAAAGTAAACTTACTTAGTCGCTTCAAGAAAGAGAAGCTGGCTGCTATTATTAAACTCCACTAATGGATCACCTCTGGGACATACGGTAGTTTAGAACTTGAGCCTACTGGGAATAGTTTTTTTTATAACGTTGGTCTTTATTGTTCAGTTGTCTGGCTGCTATCAGATGAAAGCAAGGAAGCTGAGAGATAATAATCGTCCCATGTCTTTAATAAAAGTAAGAGTTCTGTGCACTAAATGTTGGAAAATCTATTTTTTCATCAAGCCTAGAGCATAATAGCATATAAAAATGAATCTGGTAGTACCACCTACGTCTCTCCCACATCATGAGTAAATGCAGATTTGGTCTGCCTTTAAAAGTTCATCATTCGCTGCGATCTCAATACTTAACGTTGCAGGGCCCGATTCACAGAACTAACTTAAGACAAAATCCTAAACTGACTACCATTTTGGTATTCACAGAAGGCACTTACTCATTTTGGTATTCACAGAAGGCACTTACTTACTCATTTTGAGTAACTTACTCATTTTGTGTAACTTACTCATTTTGTGTAACTTACTCATGTTGGTATTCACAGAAGGCACTTACTCATCAATGAGTAAGTACCTTCTGTGAATACCAAAATGAGTAACTTACTCATTTTGAGTAACTTACTCATTTTGTGTAACTTACTCATTTTGATATTCACAGAAGGCACTTACTCATCAATGAGTAAGTGCCTTCTGTGAATACCAAAATGAGTAAGTTACACAAAATGAGTAAGTTACTCAAAATGAGTAAGTTACTCAAAATGAGTAAGTAAGTGCCTTCTGTGAATACCAAAATGAGTAAGTGCCTTCTGTGAATACCAAAATGGTAGTAAGTTTAGGATTTTGTCTTAAGTTAGTTCTGTGAATCGGGCCCGCAGAGTGGAGGATCCTGAAGAAGAGTGGTACAAATTGTGACCGTGCCAGCTATGCTGTAGAGTCAGTTGCGTTCAATCAATGCCAACATGCTGCTGCGGAGTTCATGAAACCCACACTTGTGAATAAGGAATAGATACTTATGTCTCACTTAAGCCCTGATGTCATCGATTATCAAAAAGAGCATTGATGTCTCAGTGATAATCCCATTCAGCAGTAACAATCATCTAGAGGTTTCCATGACAACTGCCAATGTTCCAGCAACTGACTTGTCCTTCAAACAAATAACATTTCCTGCTCTCCAGCCCTACCAAGAAGCCCTTCACATTCAAGGCCTGATTCACAAAGAGCCTCTGCAGTCATGGAGGAGTTACCGCGCTTGGGGCGGGATCTCTGCCCTACAATTTCTCATTGCGAAGATTCCGCCACGAGTGTGGAGCCTCTGCCACAAGTGCGTAAAGCCTCCAACATGACTATGGAGACTCCGCCATGACTTAGGAGCCTCTGCTACAAGTGTGGATCCCCTGCCACGAGTGTGGAGCCTCCACCACGAGTGTGGAGCCTCCGCCACAAGTGCGTAAAGCCTCCGCCATGACTATGGAGTCTCCGCCATGACTTAGGAGCCTCCGCCACGAGTGTGAAGCCCCTGCCACGAGTGTGGAGCCTCCGCCATGACTTTGGAGGCTGATTGTGAATTGGGTCCTCAGTGCGACTAAAGCTCTGCTCCAATTTAATCCGACCCTTTCAGCTCATAAGTTGTCTTTCATTATTAACATATTTCCTGGAGGTGTACCTTCAAGGACTCAAACACTCACCAACTTCTAGTTTGGCTCATGTGGAAGGGCACTCACATGTCTACTTGAAGTCCGAACAAGTGTAAGCAAAAATAAGCAAAGTGTGAGGTCGCAATGTAAAGATGCAAGGGTTTCCCCTCATGCCATTGACCATCTACTGCAGTTTTGCCACAACATCCCCCCTCGCCCCCCCAGGACAAAGGGGGGGGATGTTTATAGGTTTCTTCATAAACACATCACATTCAATATGTGAAACTTTGATAATGTTGCAGAGTGCTAAGGACCATGAATAAAGATATAAGAAAGTGATTTTTCGACACTGATCTAGCTTAATTAAGATTTAAGAACCAACCCTTGCTTAACGATCCCCAGCATGAGAGTGTGTCTAAGTGCATCATAGGCGAGGCGGCCTACGTGTAACATGAGCAAATACCATGGCAACTGCTAAGTATCAATGGCTACTACTGTAATTGCAAACCAAATGTGTGTGTGTCCTCACTAATATGATCTCAGAGCATGCCACGACTACTGGACATGATTGGCCCGCTCCAAAGGGAGATGGTTGAGTCCGCAGCCAGTGTCTATAAAGTAGCCTTTAAGGTATTGTGCAGCAGTTTATAAGGTAATCAGCAGCTTTTCTCCACTGAAGGTAGACAGGAAGGGTGCAAGGATTGTCAGTGCTCCCAACAAGTCTATATTGTCTGTTGGAAGGTTTCCCATACAGAGGTCAATCAATCAATCAATCAATCACAGAATTTGTAGAGCGCACTACTTACCCGCGAGGGTCTCAAGGCGCTGGGGAGAGGAAAAGGGGGGGGAGGGTGCTGCTACTGGTCGAACAGCCAGGTCTTGAGTAGCCTCCTGAAGGTCAGCAGGTCTTGGGTCTGTCGTAGGCTTAGTGGAAGGGTGTTCCAGGTCTTGGTGGCGAGGTGTGAGAAGGATCTGCCGCCGGTGGTTGTTCTTCAAATGCGAGGGACGGTGGCGAGGGAGAGGTCGGCGGAGCGGAGCTGGCGGTTGGGGACGTAGAAGAAGAGTCGTCTGTTGAGGTAGGCTGGGCCAGTCTTGTGGAGTGCCTTGTGTGCGTGGATGAGGAGTTTGAAGGAGATTCTCCTGTCGACGGGGAGCCAGTGCAGGTTCCTCAGGTGGGGGGTGATGTGGCTGTGGCGTAGTACGTCGAGGATCCGGCGTGCGGAGGCGTTTTCTATGCGTTGCAGTCGCTTGATGAGCTTGGCCGGGGCTCCCGCGTAGAGGGCGTTCCCATAGTCAAGTCTGCTACTGACGAGGGCCTGGGTGACTGTTCTTCTTGTATCTGTCGGGATCCACCTGTAGATCTTGCGAAGCATGCGGAGGGTGTTGAAGCAGGAGGAGGAGACTGCGTTGACTTGCTTTGCCATGGAGAGCGTTGAGTCGAGGATGACTCCCAGGTTGCGTGCGTGGTCGGTGGGTGTCGGGGCTGCTCCCAGCGTCGTTGGCCACCAGGAGTCGTCCCAGGCTGAGGGGTTGGAGCCGAGGATGAGGACCTCTGTCTTGTCCGTGTTCAGCTTTAGTCGGCTGATCTTCATCCAATCGGCGACGGCCTTCATTCCTTCATGGAGATTGGATTTGGTGGCGAAGGGGTCCTTGGTGAGGGAGAGGATCAGTTGAGTGTCATCGGCGTAGGAGATAATGTTGAGGTTGTGCTGTCTGGCGATGCGTGCGAGCGGGGCCATGTAGATGTTGAACAGTGTTGGGCTGAGGGAAGATCCCTGGGGTACGCCGCAGATGATCTCGGAGGCTTCGGATCGGAAAGGTGGGAGGCGGACTCTCTGGGTTCTGCCGTCGAGGAAGGAGGTGGTCCATTCCAGGGCCTTGTCTCGGATCCCTGCGTCGTGGAGGCGTGCGCATAGAGTGCGGTGGCAGACAGTGTCGAAGGCGGCGGAGAGGTCCAGCAGCATGAGGGTTGCGGTCTCACCGTTGTCCAGCAGGGTCCTGATGTCGTCGGTGGCGGCGATGAGGGCAGTCTCAGTGCTGTGGTTGCTGCGGAACCCCGATTGGGATGGGTCCAGGATGCTGTTTTCTTCGAGGTATCGGGTTAGCTGTTTGTTGACGATCTTCTCGATGACCTTGGCTGGGAACGGAAGCAGGGAGATGTTCCGGAAGTTCTTGAGGTCTCTCGGGTCCGCCTTGGGTTTTTTGAGTAGGGCGTTGATCTCTGCGTGTTTCCAGCTCTCTGGGAAGGTCGCGATCTCGAAGGAGAGATTGATAACGTTGCACAGGTGGGGTGCGATGGAGCTGCTGGCTTTGTTGAAGATGTGGTGCGGGAAAGGGTCTGATGGGGAGCCGGAGTGTATTGTGCTCATGGTCTTGATGGTGTCATCGATGTTCACGCTGGCCCAGGCTGGCAAGGGGTCATGGTCGATGGTGTGCGGCGGGTCTGGTGTATCTATCTTAGTGGGGGCTGTCTGGGTGTTGAGGCTGTCGTGGATGTCGGCGATCTTGCGGTGGAAGAAGGTGGCGAGGGAATCGCACAGGGCTTGCGACGGCGGGATGTCGTTGGTGTTGGAGCTGGGGTTGGAGAGTTCCTTCACGATGTTGAAGAGCTCCTTGCTGTTGTGTGCGTTGTTGTCGAGGCGGTCTTTGAAGGAGATTCTCTTGGCGGACCTGATGAGGTGGTGGTGGTTACGGATGGCGTCTTTGTGGGCTGCGTGGCTGTCCGGTGTCTTATCACTGTGCCATTTCTTCTCTAGTTTCCGGCAGGTACGCTTGGAAGCTAGGAGTTCCGGGGTGAACCAGCTGGCTCTTTTGGTGGTGTCGCTGTAGGTGAGTTTTTTCAGCGGGCGAGGGTGTTGGCACAGTCGTCTATCCATCGTCTGAGGTTGCAGGCAGCGTCGTCGGTGTTGGATGGGCCGGAGGGAGGGCTGAGAGCGAGGTTTGCCCATAGTTGGTCTTCGGTGACTTTGCTCCAGCAGCGGCGTGGGATCTGTTGGGTGCGGTGGTGTGTGGTGGGTTTCTGGAAGGTGAAGTGGATGCAGCGGTGGTCGGTCCAGAGGAGTTCCGTGGTGTGGCTGAAGGAGACGTGGGAGCTTGAGGAGAAGACGGGGTCGAGCATGTGGCCGGCGGAATGGGTCGGTGTTGTGACGAGCTGTCTCAGTCCGAGGTTGGCGAGGTTGTCGATCAGGGTGGTGGAGTTGCTGTCGTTGTTGTTCTCCAGGTGAAAGTTCAGGTCTCCGAGGAGGATGTAGTCGGTAGAGGTCAGGGCGTGCGTGCTGATGAAGTCGGCGATGGAGTCACTGAACTGGGGTCGGGGCCCAGGGGGTCTGTAGACAAGGGTGCCTCTAAGGGTGGTGTTGGGGTCCGTGTGGATCTGGAAGTGCATGTGTTCGGCGGTGCAGAGAAAGTCGTCGGTGCTGGTCGAGACCCTGATGGAGTTCTTGTGGACGATGGTGATTCCTCCTCCTACTCCGTTGACGCGGTCTCTGCGGGTGATCTTATAGCCGTCTGGGATGGCTATGGCGATGTCGGGTGCGGAGGAGTCGTTCATCCAGGTCTCTGTCAGGAAGGCGACGTCTGGTGATGATGTGTCGAGCAGGTCCCAGAGCTCGACGGCGTGTTTGCGTGCGGAGCGGGTGTTCAGTAGGATGCATCGGAGGTGGTTGAGGTCCTTCTTGGTGGGCGCTTCGGTGGCTCTGAGGCTGGTGTAGCTGCAGTTCCGGCAGGTGAAGGGGCCATGAGTGCGTTTCGGGGCGGCTTTGAAGCAGTTGTGTGTCCGTCCGGGGTTGAGAGCGTGGAGTGTGGTGGCATCGTAACGGCGTCGGTCCTCGAGGCTGGGGCGGGGGGCGCGCGGCCCAGGGGTTCTGGCACTGGGCGCGGTACAGGCGCGGACGGGTGCAGACGGGCTTGCCATAGGCGCGCCTATTGCGCGCCGGTGGCGCGCCCGCTGCGCGCATCCGCTGCGCGGCTGCACAGCGGCCGCCATATATGGGGAGGTGGGAGGGAGGAGCAGCTGGGAGGCGGGAGGCAGGGGCAGCGAATGGGCAGTCAGGGGGCGGGGCCGCAGGGGACGCAGCGGCGGGAGTGGAGAGAGGCAACGGGGGGTACAGAAGGCAAAGTTGGGCACAGCAAAGTGGGGGCACGAGGGGAAACAGAAGGCAAAAATGGGCACAGCAAAGTGGGGGCACGAGGGGAAACAGAAGGCAAAAATGGGCACAGCAAAGTGGGGGCACGAGGGGAAACAGAAGGCAAAAATGGGCACAGCAAAGTGGGGGCACGAGGGGAAACAGAAGGCAAAAATGGACACAGCAAAGTGGGGGCACGAGGGGAAACAGAAGACAAAAATGGGCACAGCAAAGTGGGGGCACGAGGGGAAACAGGAGGCAAAACTGGCACAGAGGCAACAGCAGAGGGGCGAGCTTACCAGCAGCAGCAGCGGGCAGGACAACACAGGCGGAGCTGTGTGGCGGGGGAGCGACCTACCTGGCAAGGTGAAAAGGTATTTTTCTGGCCTAAGGTTGTAAATCGCTGCCATTAAGTAGGCAGCGTCCTAAGATGCCTTACCTCACCTTACATAAGTGCAGTTAAGGTAAAGTATTCTATGAAAGAATTGCCGTTCTTGGAAGCTAGGTTGTGTAAGATACAGTAGCCCCCACAAATTTGCCAAGGTATGGGGACCACGATGGGACATGGAGGGCGATAGATAGGGGGATGGCCGGCCCTTGGTTAGGTTACTATGTTATTTTTGTCTAAAAAGCAGATTTGAAAAAATGGCACAAGTGCTGCTTTTTGTAACCTATATTCTATGCATTTTCATAAACTTTCTATAATGCTCATTCCAGAAGTCAAGTGAGTGGCACCCTCGAAGATGCTACTCATGATGCTGTTTTTAATGTTATGTATGAGGTCGCCAGAAGTGCACATAGGAAGGTATTTAAGTGTGCCGCGATAACGTAGCTGGGGCATTTGCATTTGCCAATTTTGAGGCTTTAAGTTGCAATTTCAATTTCTCAAAGACTTGTAATTAAGAAATCTATTTACCCATAAGATTATTTTTTTCTAGCTACATGCAAAACGATGTCCCCCTCCCCTGAAGAATGTAAAGAGGGCCCCCAGAGTCTCCCATATCTCACATATATGGGTGGAATGCCCGGTTACTCACCGGTAATATTCATTACTCCGAGTCCTGGTCTTCCCGTCCCATTCCTTACAAGTGAGCAGCTAGTCTGCTCCACAGAAACCTACCACCTAGCTGACCTTTTCGCACCTCCACCAATATGGCGCCACCATCAGGTGACCATAAAGGGGGAAGTGCGGTACCGTAACATCCTGAGAATACCAAAGAAAACCCAGAACGAAAACAGACAATCACCCAAAAACCCAAGACAGGGAGGGAGGGAAGGGATCAGGAATGGGACGGGAAGACCAGGACTCGGAGTAATGAATATTACCGGTGAGTAACCGGGCATTACCTCCTCGTCCTGTCTTCCCGTCCCATTCCTTACAAGTGAGCCCATACCCAAGCACACAGTGATTGTAAGAAAACAGACCCAAAAGTGTGATAAACAGGTCCATTTAATGAACAGAAAGCAGTACAAATTACAAACCATGTACAGCAGATAACACATGGGATCCAAAAGCAGCCGAGGCCGCCATCCCCAAATGCAGACGATAATGGGAAACAAACGTATGGGGAGAAGCCCACGTGGCAGCATTACAAATGTCTCGCAAGGAGGCCCCTTTAAACATGGCCCAGGAGGAGGAAACGCCCCTGGTGGAACGACCCTGCACCGAAGACGGGAGAGGACAGCGGGCCGCCTCGTATGCGAAACCACAGCACCCTTGACCCAACGAGTCAAGGTGGACAAAGACGGACGAAGACCCCGCCCCGACATGCCGTAGGTGACAAACAACGAATCAACCTTACGGAAACCAGAGGTTCGATCCAAGTAAATGCGGAGAGCCCTCAGCACATCCAAAGAATGGAGGACCAACTCCTCCGGGGACACAGGGGGCCTGATTCACAGAACTAACTTACGTCAAAAACGTAAAGTTAGTACCTTTTGGTATTCACAGAATACACTTACTCATTTTGGTATTCACAGAATACACTTACTCATTTTGGTATTCACAGAATACACTTACTCATACTAACTTTATGTCCGTACTCGGGCCGGAGATTCCGGCCGTTTGTGGAGATTCCGGCCCGGAGGTGGAGATTCCGGCCCGGAGGTGGAGATTCCGGCCGTTTGTGGAGATTCCGGCCGGAGATTCCGGCCGTTTGTGGAGATTCCGGCCGGTTGTGGAGATTCCGGCCGGTGGCGGAATCTCCACAAACAGCCGGAATCTCCACAAACGGCCGGAATCTCCACCTCCGGGCCGGAATCTCCACAAACGGCCGGAATCTCCGGCCCGAGTGCGGACATAAAGTTAGTATGAGTAAGTGTATTCTGTGAATACCAAAATGAGTAAGTGTATTCTGTGAATACCAAAATGAGTAAGTGTATTCTGTGAATACCAAAAGGTACTAACTTTACGTTTTTGACGTAAGTTAGTTCTGTGAATCGGGCCCAGGATCCGGAAAGAAAACAGGGAGAACAATATCCTCCTGACAGCGGAAAGAGGACAACACCTTGGGCAGAAAAAACTGACTGGGACGGAGAAGGACCTTGTCCGCGCAAAAACGCAAAAAAGGAGGCGAAGCCATCAGGGCACCAATCTCACCGCCCCTCCGCCCCGAAGTAATGGCCACCAGGAAAAGAACCTTGGCAGAAAGGAATTTGAGGTCCACCGAGACCAAAGGCTCGAAGGGGGGACCCGTCAAGGCCTGGAGAACAAGGGGAAGATCCCAGGCAGGCACAGGAGAGTGAGACACAGGACGCTGAATCAAAAAGCTCCACAAAAGGCGAGTCACCAAAGGGGCGACAGAGGACACAGAGGAACCCCGAAAAGCAAGAATGGCAGCCCACTGTGCACGTAGGAACAAAACAGCGAGACCCAAGACGAACCCATCCCGTAAAAAGTCCAACACCCTCACAGCCTCACAGGAGGAAGAAGAGAGACCCTTCCCAAGACACCAGGAAGAGAAATTCTTCCAATGACGGTCATAGGACCTCAAGGTGGAAGGGCGCCGAGACAACTGGAGGCACTGGGCAACCTCAACCGAGCAACCCTGACCCAACAAACTCAACCTTTCAAGTGCCAAACCCCCATCCGGAGGCGGCGCAGGGAGGCAACCCTGAGAAGAGGAGCCCGCAGAGGGGAGGGACACAGGGGAAACCTCCAATGGGGGCACACAGACAAGGTCAGAAGCAGGGGAAACCAAGATTGACGAGACCATTCCGGCACCACCAGAAGAACCTCTGCATGGTCCAACCGAATCTTCTGGAGGACCCGCGGAATCAGAGCAAACGGAGGGAAGGCAAACAGAAGACCCAGCGACCAAGGGACGGAGAAAGCGTCGATCGCCCATGCCAGTCTGGAGGGCACCAGGCTGCAAAACCGAGGAAGGAGCGCAGAATCCTCCGAGGCAAAAAGATCCAACCACGGACGGCGGAACCGGAGGACAATCAGATCGAACAGATCCGGGGACAGACACATAGTCACCGAGGAGGGGAACACCCTGCTCAAAGAGTCCGCAGGCCCATTCTCCTTCCCCGGAAGGTAGACCGCCGTCAGAGACAAGAGGTTCTGCTCCGCCCACAGACCGATCACCCTGGACAGGAGAAACAGAGACCGGCACATGCCCCCTTGACGGTTGACATAAGCCCGGACAACTTGGATGTCGGTCTGCACCGAGACCGCACGGCCCAGAAGGAGAGGAGCAAACCACTGAAGAGCCAACCAGACAGCCCTCAACTCCTTCCAGTTCGAGGACTGGAGAGACTCGAAACGGGACCACAGACCCTGAGCCTTGGAGGCACCCAACACAGCCCCCCAACCCACCGCACTGGCATCCGTGGACAACACAACCACATGCAGAGGAGGAAGAAGATCGAACCCCCGGGAGAGAGACTGAGGGGACAACCACCACTGGAGATCCACCCGAATCCCAGGAGAGACGGGAATCGAGGCCTCGTAGTCCAGGGAGGCAGGATCCCAGTGCGACAGGACATGATGCAAGAGGGGATACAAATGCAGCCTGGCCCAAGGGAGGAGATGCAACGTGGATGCCATCTCCCCTTGACTTCTCAACCAGAGACGGGCGGACACCCGAGACTGGGACAGAACCCACGAAAGGTGACGAAACAATGTCAATTGGCGCTCCTGGGAGAGGAACACCATTCCGAGATCCATGCGGAAGAGAGCCCCCAGGAACTTTAGTGTCTGGGAGGGCACCAGGGAGGACTTCCGGTGATTGATGAGGAACCCAAAGGACCCCAGCAGATGACACACCTGGTCCACATCCGACAGAGCCTGTGAAAAAGAAGGAGAAACAATCAACCAATCATCGAGATAGGGAAAAACCTGCAGACCACGGGAATGAAGAATACCCACCAGAGGGGCCAAGAGTTTCGTGAAAACTCTTGGCGCCGATGAAAGGCCGAATGGCAGCACCCTGAATTGGAAGTGCCGGGAACCCACAGCAAACCGGAGAAACTTCTGATCCTCCGCACAGATCGGGACGTGGAGATAAGCATCCATCAGATCCAGGGATGCCAGGAAGCTCCCAGGAAGCACCAGATGCAGGATGGACAACAGAGTCACCATTTTGAAGGGACGACGAGGGATGAAGCGATTGACACGTTTCAGATCCAAGACAGGACGCAGATCCGAAGTATCCTTCTTGGAGACCAGAAAGAGGATCGAATAACAAGCCTCGCCCCTTTCCAGGGCAGGAACCTCCACAATAGCTGCCTTCCCCAACAGAAGGCGCACACCTTCCAGCAAGGCCGCACGACGCAGAGGAACACGGGGCAGTGGAGTCACCAGGAAGAATGGAGGGGGAGGAGAGGAGAGGAGAATTCGATTCGATAACCCTCCGACACGGTCTGAATCGCCCAGGCATCCGGAACTGACAACCACTGATGCAGGAAATAGTGAAGGCGACCCCCAACCGGCAAAGGCAGACAGTCATTGCGAAGAGGAAGAAGCGGTGGCAGCAACACCGGCAGGGGCCCGGGGCTTGGCACCTCCAGGGGCCCCCGGCCACGACCCCTGCCACGAAAGGGCTGCGACGCACCCCGAGCCGAAGGCCCAAAGGCCCGCCGTTAGCCAAAACCACGCCCCGAGTAGGAGGGCGGACCGGAGCCACCAGTTTGCGATTTTCCGCCGACTGTTTCACCATCTCCTCCAGCTGAGGACCGAACACCTTGGAACCCACAAAGGGCAGCTTAAGCAGGACCGCCTTCTGAGAAGACTCAGCCTTCCAGGAACGCATCCAGATATGATGCCGTGCAGCAATCGAAGCACCAGAAGCAGCCACAGCGGCGCTCAAATTGTCAAATGAAAAATCAGACAAGTAACGCATTTGCAACTCCATGAGGGCCAAAAGAGAGGTAGCATCCTCCCCTTCCTGCAAAAGAGAGGACAGGGCCTGAAAATCCTTGAGGAGGGACTGGACCATGTAATTCGAATAGGCCGTCGCCCTGACAGAAAAATTAGAAGCAGCATAAGAACGCTTCACCGCCCCCTCAACACGCTTATCCACAGCGTCCGAAGGAAGGGCGTCATCTGACAGGACCAGACCATGAGTGGAAAGCCGTGCCATTAAATTGTCAACCTTGGCAGCCTGAGGAAACTCCGCAGCAAAACCCTCCAAAGGATAACGCTTGGACAAAAAGCGCGGGAAAGCAGACTTATCCACTTCCTTCCACTCATGATCCAGCACCTTGCGCACAGCACCATGCAACGGGAAGGATTCAGGAGTCGGCTGGTGATACTGCGTAAAGAAGTCATCCTCCAGGACATCCGACACAGGAGGAGAGAACCCCAAATTATCACGGACATGGGCAAACAAATCAGAGAGCTCAGCACCCTGAACAAAGCGCCCACGAACACACTCCTCATCATCCGGACCCAAATCGCCATCAGGAGTGCCCTGCGGATCCACAGACCCACGAGGAACCTTGGCAGGAGGCCCAGCAGACTCCCGAGCCTGAAAAGCAGCAGCCACAGCCTCATTGATCAAGAGGCGCAGGGCATCCAGAGGAGGAGTGGAGGAAGAGGCACCTGAAGCCATGCCGCCAAAAACACCAGCACCAAACCAGAGAACAGGCACTCAGAAGGATGGGTGCCAGCAAAAAAGGACCCCATTAAATACAATGGAAGTCCCGAGGGCCCGAGCTCACGCGGGACCAGAAAAAAAGGGGGCGGGCGCTAGAAAAGGCAGCCGTCCGCCCCAAAATCGCCCCAGGCAGCCCGAAACAAGACGGACCACACGCGCTGCCAGAAATCACCGCCACAAACCCCCGCCCGCTAAAGCAGGGTGCCGCGGGCTCGGCAAAAACGGAAAACGGCCGCTAAAGCAGGCCGGCTCAGAAGCAGGTGAGCGCAACATTAAAAACGGCCGCTAAAGCGAACCACGACAAGACAGAGGCATAATATACAAAAAAAGGGCGGCCGCTACAGCAGGCCGCCGAACATAAGGAAAAAAAGGGAAGGGAAAACTTACCCCATCCACTCAGCCAGGCACGAAGACACTGCGTGCAGAAAAAAAGA
The DNA here is from genome assembly GCA_963921515.1 of Calotriton arnoldi. Classification (NCBI taxonomy): domain Eukaryota; kingdom Metazoa; phylum Chordata; class Amphibia; order Caudata; family Salamandridae; genus Calotriton; species Calotriton arnoldi. The sequence continues at coordinate 1,599,886 of CAWUFW010000528.1, read as the reverse complement.
ACAGGATGTTACGGTACCGCACTTCCCCCTTTATGGTCACCTGATGGTGGCGCCATATTGGGGGAGGTGCGAAAAGCTCAGCTAGGTGGTAGGTTTCTGTGGAGCAGACTAGCTGCTCACTTGTAAGGAATGGGACGGGAAGACAGGACGAGGAGGTAATGGGGACCCCTGTAGGGTTGCAGGCCCCTGAAGGGGTGTCCGTTACGCCCCTGTGCAGAAGTAATTGCAAGAACAGAAGGAGCCGATGGTGATTGTGTGCTGCCTGTAGAAAAGGTGCAGTGCCTCGGGAATACACGAATCACTGCCAGTGCATGGCTTGAAGGTCGCGCTGCTGTGCCTATGTGGTCGCGCTGCTGTGCCTATGAGGATAGTGGGAGTCACTGCCAGTGCATGGTTTGATGGTCGCGCTGCTGTGCCTATGAGGATAGTGGGAGTCACTGCCAGTGCATGGCTTGATGGTCGCGCTGCTGTGCCTATGAGGATAGTGGGAGTCACTGCCAGTGCATGGCTTGATGGTCGCGCTGCTGTGCCTATGAGGATAGTGGGAGTCACTGCCAGTGCATGGCTTGATGGTCGCGCTGCTGTGCCTATGAGGGTAGTGGGAGTCACTGCCAGTGCATGGTTTGATGGTCGCGCTGCTGCGCCTATGAGGGTAGTGGGAGTCACTGCCAGTGCATGGCTTGATGGTCGCGCTGCTGCGCCTATGAGGATAGTGGGAGTCACTGCCAGTGCATGGTTTGATGGTCGCGCTGCTGCGCCTATGAGGATAGTGGGAGTCACTGCCAGTGCATGGCTTGATGGTCGCACTGGTGCGCCTATGAGGATAGTGGGAGTCACTGCCAGTGTTGCCCCCGTTTGGAGAGACGAGGGATCTGCATTGAAACAGGCACCCAAGGCTGCTTGAGCCCAGGCCTGCCGGAAAAGAAGTATTTAGAACCTCATTTGGCATAACCGGGTAAGCCTAAATTATTATTGACTCCATCTTATTTGTTTGGGTGAGCAATAGCAGCATGAAAATGAGCACGACCTGTCTTATCAGAAATGTTGTTGAATTAGTAGAGACCTTAATAAAAAAATTATAAATGTACCTGTGATCTTCGCTGAAGTTGTACAGGTATTCCAAACATGAATGTGCTTGGCTATAATGTTTAAGTATTATTAAGTATGATAACCATTTTCCCAGATTTTTTCCTCTCATCTTAAGATGCCACCTTTCTCTGTAGCGCCAACTGGCTGCATTGGTGTATTTCCTCCCAAGCTCACATTTTCAGGGGCTTCGCTTTCATTGGTGCATGGGGTGCAGTGGCACCTGGCCCAGGAGACCACTGAACACTGATTTTTTTTGGTGCATTTTATAATTCAGACACAGCCTTTTGCCCATTTCCTCCCTTGCACTAGTGCCCGTGACACACTGGCTACGCTATTACACGTTTTAGATCCCGAAATCCTGTGTAACGAAAAATTAAGCACATTTCTTGCATAGTTTTTCACTGCACTTTTAACATGTTTTAACTCCTCCTTTTTCCATGTCTCTGTTTTTTGTGCATAAAAGGCTGACCACCTTTACCAAAACATGAATTTGGACCTTAAAGCCCTCCAAACGAAACTAGCTAATTAACGCCTTTTGTGGTTTTCTGAGCCATAGTCAGTACGACAAGCACATGGTCAGGGAGAACTATTGGACTATGTATTCTGAAACCAAGTAGGTCAATGTACCTTGGCTTATTATAAAAATTACCTATTTTTGTGACTGAGTTGTGAGGATCAGAATCTCAAAACGGTAGCCTGGCTGTGAAGGTTGACCACTTTTTCTACAACCTGGAACAAAGGTTTTTGCATTCTGCTGTGGTAAGAGTTATTAAATATGCAATAAGGATTTGAGGCCAAGTGGATTTTACGACTATATCCCATAAGTATTTCGACAGTGAGTGTCAAACGCATTTTTTCAGAAAGGAGAATCATTTTATGTAGGGCATGAGCACTAAACAATACAGAGTAGACTGCCACTGATAACTAGTCAGGAATATACCCATCTGCACTTCCTGCTAGAAGTGCTAGAAAATTGTTGTGCTTTGAGAGATTTAGCTATAATAATATCTGTTGGAAATGTGTCCATTCTGCAGGGTCATCATGATTTTTGCATCCTGTAGATGAACCCATTTTTTGGGCCATATGCCTCTGTACATTTTACTTATGATAACCAGTGGTCTAGTGCTTGTACTTTCACCTTTAAACATGGTAAAAGTGGCATACACCTAATTGAAACATTTAATTTGCTTACAAGTCCCTAGTATATGGTACCACGTGTACCTAGGACTGTAAATGAAATGTTAAAATGGATTGCAGCACTCATTGTGCCACCCCCTAAAGTAGCACTGTAAAACATGTGCCACTTCAACATGGCAAAATAATTCTTTTGCCAGGCCTAAACCTTCCCTTTTAGTACTTATAAATCACCCCTGGTGTGGACTCTCAATGCCCATAGAGCAGGGTGCATGGTTTTTAAAATGTAGGACATGTATATTTAGGGGCAGATTTACAAGCCCCTTGAGCCACTTTTGCGTCACTTTTCCCATGTTAAAAATGACGCAAAAGTGGCACAAGGGCCTTGTAAATAAGCCCCTTAGTGTTTTACGTGTCCTGACATTGAAAAATCTCCAAAGTAGTTTTTCACTGTGGCAAAGCTGCCCTCCCATAGACTAACACTGTTTGGGAGCAGCTAGAAAAATATTTTAAAGATGCCTTTCAATAGCAATTTAAAATCCAACTTAACAGTAAAGTCAGATTTTAATTTTCTATTTTGAAAATTATACTTTTAGAAAGTTGTTGTTTCCCTGCCCAAACCTAAAACCGCCTTACTGCCATTGTCTAGGTGTTACATGACCCCTGCTACCTCCCTGAAATGAGATGTGTATTGATCCCAGACAGTTTATTTGCAAAGTTTTATATAGCGCTGGCTAGACCTGGAGGTATCAGATCGCTTTACATGAGGATCAGCGAGTTACAGGTTACATAGTTACATCAATTAAATCAAAGAATCAGGGAGGGAGGAGGCGGGGGAGGGAAGGAAACACAACGGGGAGATGAGGAAAACAATGTCAGATGTCCGGCTGGGTAGGTGACGGCCAAGGGGGTGAACCAGGACCAAACTCCTCTACAGCTGCATAGGACAGCTCCACCGGGCATCGGCCAAGGTTGCTCGGGCTCCGCGGTAAGAACAAACAGTTATGGTATCCGCCCAGGGGGCATCGTCATAGTTCCATCGAAAGCACCGGTCCCGGTGTTACTGGGCAGTGCCGTCTGCCTCGTCCTCCAGCTCGCCCCCAGGTCAAGGGTGGTGAGAGGAGAGGTGGAAGGGACAGTTCCAAAGTCTGCAGATTGTGGGACAACCCATCGTTCTTGCCTTCAACCCTCTTGGCGGGCGTGAAACTGAAGAGGAGTTGTGCATAGAAACCTGATCCTCCTCGCGGCACTCCCTTGTTCGGGTGCTTGTTTCTTCTCTGCGGGTGAGAAGTAGTTTGATACCTTGGCTGTGGACATTTTGGTGGCATATGTGCGGCCTCCCACATCTACCAGAGGCTCCCTGACTCCTCTGCACGTCGGGGTTGCCCAGCCCAGGTTTCATTGCCTTGACGCGCTTCCCTATAAACTTCTCCGGAGTAAGTCTGTGGTTCTTCTCACCAGTGTGAGAGTTGTAGTTCATCGTGGTAAAGGACCACTGTGGCGGCCATCTTGGGGTCAGGCAATTCCCTGATTGATTGATTGATTCATTGAGGCAAGAGAATTCTTCCCCTGGTGTTCCATTAGGCCGGTCCACCAGCCACCGTATTGCTAAACTCACGAGAGGGCAATGTGATCACCCAGCTCGAGGATCGCGCCAATATTAAGGACAGTACGCGGTCATTGTGATTTCGCCCTCTTTCTCAGTATGATGCAGTGTCTCTTAACAGAAGCTCTGGGCCTTCACTATGTCTCAGTAATGCTTTCCAGATGCCATCTTGGAGTCAGGCAAATGTTATCTCTAGTTGGTTACTGCATCACCGCCCTTGCTTGCATTTTTAAAGGATAGGGTTTCCGCTTAACTCCCTTATACCCCAGTCACATCGACATGCTACCTGTGCAGCCTCTCTGAGCCCCCTTTGTCATTAGGCCGCCATCATATGGACTCCATCTTAGGGTCAGACAGGCTTCCTTAACTCCCTCGTGGGCTCCGTTGAGTTATGCCCCGGTGTCAGCAAGTCTAATTGTGGGGGGGATGTCATCCATGCTTCTTTGAGGCTCAATCCTCCGCCCCTCGCCAATCTCAAGTGCCTCAGGAGGGACAGATGGGATTTTTCGCGGCCTGCGGTCCCTCCGCAACGCTCGGAGTTCCCGCTGCCGCTTATGCGCAGTATCGCCGGGTAGAGGCCCCCCGCCAGGCTCACCTCCAGCACTGTGTCTTGCCTCCACAAGGCACATCAGTGCTCCGCCGTTCCTCCAGATGCATCAATGGGCCCTCCGGATCACTCCCGCAACGGTCTTTTCAATTACGTCCTCGCCGGCGCCATCTTGATTCCGTGGACAGTGGACAAAGGGCCTGGATGTGGAGAGTTGGGGGTCATACTGACAGGATGCCTAGGGAGGAGCTATGCCTCCTCCCTGATTACACCTCAAAGGGTCCTGCCCTTTCACACATAGAAGAACGTGACATCATGCCTGCCCCTGCCTTTGTTCATTAGCCTGCCTGTAGCCAAACTCAGAGGAGAGGAGGGAACCGACCATAACTAGCTTAGGCGGTAGACAAAGGATTGCCCCCCACCAAGAGGCTGGGATTGGACATAAAAGTGGCATCCCCAGAAACCGAAATCAGGACACTCCTGGACCTGTGAAAACTAAGAAGAAGGACTGCCTGAAGGAAGGTTGAAACTGCTAGCCTTGAACGCAGGACCCCAGAAGTCACTCTAGGGGTCAGTTGGCTGACTTTCTGTATGAACTACATGGATACAACTGGTTTTAGAGGGCCTTACCTGCTTCCCAGCTGCCCAGACCCAACTGGACCTGACCTGGTCCCCTCTTCTGGCCTCTGTGGAGTGACTTCTGACCCTTACTGTCATCAAGGTCCTGACCCTTGACTGGAGTCAGAGTGCAATCCTCCCTACCTGACAAAAGGTTTCACTGCAGCTCCTAACAGAAAGCTCTCCGGGTCTGGCACAGAGCCCCTCAGAGCTGCGACACTGAGCTCCCAGCTGAAAGCGTTACTAGGTTCGATGCAGAGTAATGCAGAGCCCTACCGCGCAGCCCCCGACTGAAAGCTTCACCGTACCCAATGAAGAGTGGTGCAGAGTTCCACAAAGCAGCCCCGCACAATTCCCTTACTGAAGTAAGAAAGTAAAACTTTCAGCAGGATGAACCTGGTCCTATACCTCATCCCGCGCTTCAACGTAGTTGGCCTGAACTTGTGACTTTATCCCGGTCTCACATGACCAGATACCCGCAGTTGGAACTTCGCGTCTCTTGGTGCTATTTTTAACTAGTGTTTTTTAAACTCATATCTCCGGTTCTACTTATTGGATTTTTATTGTTTAGGTGTCATTTTATTTATTAAAATGTATTCTATTGTTTGAAATTGGTTTAGAGTGGATTTTCCGTTTATTGTGTTTTCACTTTATTAATGTTTGGGTTAAGCACAGATTTATTTAAATACTTTTGTGGTTCACCCTGGCAAGGATTATGGTTATTATTTGAGGGGTTTCTAACCCCCTCAATTAATACTTCAAGTTTCTTGCAATTTCAAATCTTACTTTTCTGTGTAAGCTGGTGAAATGCTCAATTTGGGAACGCATTCATTTGAATTTGTTAAATGCAGCAGAATCTGGATGGGTGTCATGTTGGAGATCTATTGACCATTCTAAAATTGGGTCTTTTTTCTTCTTTTATTAAGGAGGGTAATGGCCTGGGCCTTCACTACCATTTCATTCAGTGTACAAGTATTACTGTGGAGTCCAGGTGCAACACACAATCTGTTCAGGTTTGAGTAAGCTGTAGTTGGGCAATCAAGGAACAGCATGGAAATTGTAACGCTAGAAAAGGTATATGGGGTAAATGACCAGCAATCACCCATGAAAAATCTGTAGAATGTAAAGCAGAACTCAATGAGAGACTATACTATATGTAAAAAAGAAAAGGCTACAAAGAAGTTTCAAGAGAATGGTAACCCATCATAATGATAAGCAATGGAAAATAACCTGATGCTCAATTATCAGGGAACAGAGCTGCACACTCTTTGGTTACTGCACGGGGAATGCAGCAACCATCCTCACTCTAAAAGTGAATGCGAAATATTAAAAAATTACTAAAAAAATATGAAAGTGACAGTCTATCAAATATAAACAGCAAGGGCAAAAATTAGCAAAGTCATATTTCAAATGCTTCAAAAGCTCACAACACAGTAGTAAGGAGTATGCATGGCTGAAGGCAAGGAACAGATGATATAGCTGTTGTTTGCTAGCTGCCAATTTGGTATGTGTACCACCTCACTACAACTGGGAGTCTCCTTCTATGCCAGAAGTGGCCATTGGGACAGAGATCTTTAAGTATTCCATCTCCTTGCTGACTGAAACCCCCCCCATACCAGGAAGGTTAATGTCAGGTCTTGGATGTTCAGACCCAACCCTGAAGACCAACGCAGGCACAAAAGATGTTTCACCGCCTGCAGAGGAAATCTGTGGAAAATAAGGAAAGGAAGTGTATCTGTGTGCGTGTGTGTGAGTGTGTGTGTGTGTGTGTGACAATGGACCAGATCTCATGCTTCGGGATAAATTGGTATCAGACAATGGGCAGCTCAGAACTACTTCAGCATTGGAGGGACCCAAGCTCACATAACCAGCTGTAAGGAAGACAGAGGACAACAGATGAATGGGGAATACGAGCCAACAAGAACTCTTACAACATACAAGCTTGAGAGGCTTACCAGTTTCGGCAGCCGGAATTGCTATGTTGAGTCTTGATATGACCTGGATTTCATTTGAGACACCGCCGCAAACCAAGCCGGTCATAATGTGAGGAGGTAAGCCAGAGAAAGATGTCTGAGGGTGTCGAGCAATAACAGCACAAGTGAGAAAGTGACCGTAATGGGAAATATAACAAGAGGGAACTGAGAGGATTTTCTTGCAAACTTCCCAGAGTGGGATAACATTCCTTTAAACAATAGGGTGCAGAGAAAGAAATAGATGGGGTCTGCCAATCGATTCTATGATTATGGCCCCTCAGCCAGGGAGTTCCTAGAATGACAGGAATGTTTAGACAGTCTATAATATCATTCAGACTTTTTCCACGTTAACAAACAATACTCAAAAGCAGTGGTTTAGTCTCTTCACGTACAGCCCCAGACATGAGTACTAGGCTATCAATTCCGTTTATGTCTTCAGGTTCCTCCTTGGAGTTAACAGGTATTGTATACTGCAACTGAAAAGCATGATCCACAGCTAACCAGATGCTTCAGAATCCACTAAAGCATGGAGAGTGATGGGACCTCCGGCCATGATGATTAATAGTTTCAGGAAAAAATGTGACTTGGCAAGGACAGGCTGGATAATACTGGATGTGCTCACCCTACTTCTGTCTTCTAGGGAGGAGCAGACCTGTTTTTGACAGATGTGGACACTGTCGTACAAAATGGCCTGAATTTTCACACCAGATGTATAGTTTGTTTTTCATTCACTGCTCTTTTTCTTCCAGACTCACCATCTTTCTTATGCTACCCACTTCCATAAGTTCCTCAGTACCAATTTTCGCATCAGAATTGATTGAAGCGGAAGAATACCAGATTCAGTGTGAGAACTCTCTCTTCTTGTTCTTCCTTCTTTGACTTGTGAATTGATTTGTAGCATTGAATCGAAGGAAGCTCAATTCACCACCAAACAGAGGGCGTCTTTGAACTCTTCCCTCCAGCCTTGATAAAAGTAAGACGCAGGCACCTGATCCATCCAGCCAGCTCCAGGCATTAGCTGTTGGAACTGACTGACATAATGAACGTGTGAGCCGACTACAGGGTCTCTCATTTGTCAAAATCACCTTAAATTGAGCCATGAAATAGTCGTAATATGCGAGGCAAGCACTCTTATTAATGAATAATGGGGTAGCTCAAGCCATGGCTTCCTTGGGAGGTAAGACAAAATGAAAGTAAATTTAGTTGTGTCACTTGATTATTACCTAGGCCTAGATAACAAATCTAACTGACACTGAGCCAACAATGACTGAAAATTCAAGGGATTGTCGGAATATTTTTCAGGTGGAGCTAGTGGAGATGCAGGGGGTCTCTGTACAGGTGACACCACAGTTGGATTTCTTCCCAGCTACTAGTGTTGGTAACCGGAGCGGAGTTGATCCAGCGGGTTACTAGCAACAAGCATTCATACACCGAATACTCACCTGGGCCCATTCATTCATACTACACTAGCAATTTCCGCTGGTGGGTCAGTTGTACTCTTTATCAAAAATCCCTGCTACCAATTACTTTTCTGATTGAAGAGTGACTTACCAATGGACCCTTTGCTAATTGGGAAGTTTAAAATGAGTGACATTCATTACAATTCATAATCCTGAAATAATCACTGAGTCAGGAAGTTTTAAAATGTTTATCTAAAGATTTAGCAGAGTAAAGTACAGAACCACATGATACTTAATCGCATATCAAGGATGAAGCATAATAATCAATTATCGGTCAATGACGGTCCCTCAGAAAGGAGAAGATAGAGACAGCAGCACAGCTAAAGTTGCATTTATATTTACCTAAAAGTGCGAGAACCAAACCCCTTGGCCAAGGAGTTGGAAAGATAGGACCCAGGAAGGATGAAGAGCAAAGACCTCCTCCAGGTTCAGGACAGGACAGGTAACCTCTCTATCAACGATGCCTGCGTCGTTCCCCTCTCTGATACTTCGCTTCTCCTTGCTTCTCTCAGGTCGTCTTCTAAAGTTCCCCCGCCCCCACCTCAGGACCTCTCTGGACAGCGGTTCAGTCTGCAATCGATCAGCTTGTCATGGATCTCAAACCTCGAACTCGAACTCACTCTAACCTCCACTAATTTGCTAATACTATATCTATTATACCCTTCTACGCCCATGTACCTCCCATTAATGTTGCAAAAATATGGGCCCACTACTTCTGATTGGACGGGGACAGGGGGTTGATCCTCACACCATATCAATTTGGTTCAATTTCTTTAAGCCCATTGTCTTTAAAATACCGCCCATCACAATTAATACTTTTGCTTTATTTCCCACCCGTTTCCCATTGATTCAGCAATACATTTTATATACATTTGTATCGAGTTCAGGTACATTTCAGATGAACTTGTGAACCAGGCTTCGCGACCTTGGAGGGCTTCCAAGTTGACTTCATCGCTTTCTCTGGTCAGCCTTTCAGGGCGCATGTGCAGAACCAATATCTCTCGAGCTGCAGTTAAACCAACCCAGGCCCATTTATGAACTAATAAAAGTCAAAGAAGAAAATATTAAAATCACAAAATAAATGGTTTCACTGTATACCCACTATGTCTACTCTATTCCCGTTTAATTAAAATTCTATCCTGCATTAATAGCGTTAGAATACCACAGTTCTAATTGCAACATATGAGCAAGCTGTAGCACGTGAAAACATTAAGCAGCCATTTTAATACACACTGCGCAGAAGCAAAAGTCTCCCCCCCAAGCAAAGAAAGACATCATACTACGTGATATGGTTGACACATGCGCAATGAAATTCCCGCGCTTTAGCGGACATTTTAGATTAGACAAGCGTTATTTATTAGTTTTAAACACATAGGCAAGCTTCACTCGTATAATGTTCATGGGTGCATTTGTTAGTATAGACATTACAAAGATTAATAATTAATACGGTGAGAGCATTGCTTACGAGCAAGACTCATTGTGAGTCCTTGCTCCATCAGAGTCGATTAGTGCACTACAGCTTCCTTTTTTTGGCTATTTAGGGTAGTTCGTGCTTAGGCCCCCATAACATTTTGTCCACATAAGGTATCCATGCCAAATTTGCGTCCTCTTTTTCCCAACTTCCTGGGCATTGTAAAGTTAGGCAGGGTCTGTGGATTCCCCTGGAGGGGACCAAGAAATTTGCCAAAATACAGCTTAATTTGTTTTTTTGGAGGGAAAAATGGGAAAAAGCATCTGGTTTTTTTCTCCTGCAAATGGCATTAACAAAGGGTTTGTGGTGCTAAAATCACCACCTTCCCACATTTCAGGAACAGCAGACTTTAATCAGAAAACCATATTTTTCAACACAGTTTTGCCATTTTACTGGGACATAGCCCATTTTTCCTATTCTTTGTGCTTTTAACATCCTTCTAATTAGTGGTAGAAATGGGTGTGAAACCAATTGCGGATCCCCAAAAGCTATACATTTCTGAAAAGTAGACAAAAGTTTGGATTTAGCAAGGGGTCATTTGTGTAGATCCTTCAAGGTTTTCCTATAAAAGGTAACAGTTGATATAAAAAAAATATTGATATTGAGTATATAAAACAGCCATTTGTGTCTATGTGTTCATCTGTAACTTCTAACTATGGCAGATTTTCAAAAGCAATATACTGTTATGTTTGCTGGACCCCTCTTGTTGTGGGGATATATAGGGCTTGTAGGTTCTCCAAGAATCCGAGGTACCCAGGGCCAATAACTGAGCTGCACCTTGCAACAATATTTCATTGTGCAACGGGTATACAGCAATTCATTTGGTAAAATATAAAGAGTGAAAAATAGATGTCAAGAAAACCTATGCATTTCCAACATGGGAACAAGATATATTGTTTAGAAGCAGAGGATATTTGCACATCTATGAATTTCTGGGTACCCATACTAGCATGTGAATTAGAAAGCATTTCTCAAAATGACTTCTTTCTTACACACTGGTTTACATTTGAAAGGCACAAACGCAGCGAAAGACAATTCGTAACAACATTTGTTCTACTATTCCGTGTTCCCCTAGGTCTCCTGATATAAATTATACCTCACTTGTGTGGGTAGGGCTAGAGCCCGCGACAGGAAACAGCCCAAAACGCAACATGGACACATCTCATTTTTCCACTGAGAACTGACCCTATTTTTTGTAATGTGCTTAGCTGTGGATTTTGGGCCCTAGCTCAGCCAGCACCTAGGAAAGCCTAGTAAACCTGTGCATTATTTAAAACTAGACACATAAGGGAATCCAGGATGGGGTGACTTGTGTGGCCCTCACCAGGTTCTGTTAACCAGAATCCCTTGCAAACCTCAACATTTGTCTAAAAACACATTTTCCTCACATTTCTGCAATGGAAAGTTCTAAAATCTGAGAGGAGACACAAACCTCCTTCTACCCAGCCATCCCCCAAGTCTTCTGCTAAAAATGCTATCTCACTTGTGTGCGTAGGTCTAGTGCCCGCAACAGGAAACGGCCCAAAACGCAACATGGATGCATCACATTTATCCACTGAAAACGGAGGCTTTTTTTCCAATGTTGTTATCTCTAGATTTTGGACCTTAGCTCAGCCAGCACCTATGGAACCTAGCAAACCTGTACATTTTTAAAAACAATACACCTAGGGGAATCCAGTATGGGGTGACTTATGTGGCTCTCACCAGGTACTGTTACCCAGAATCCCTTGCATACCTCAAACTTTGACTAAAAAACACATTTTCTTCACATTTCTGTGATGAAAAGTTCCGGAATATGCAGGGAGCCACAAACTTCCATCCACCTGGCATTTCCCGAAGTCTCCCGATAAAAATAATACCTCACTTGTGTGGGTAGGTCTAGTGCCCGCAACAGGAAATGGCCCAAAACGCATTGCATTTTTCCACTGAAAACTGAGCCTTTTTTCCCAATGTGGGTAGCTCTAGATTTTTTAAAACTAGACACCTAGGGGTATCTAGGGTGTGCTGACTTACGTGGCTCTCACCACTTTTTTTTTACCCAGAATTCCTTGCAAATCTCAAACTTTGACTAAGAAAACACATGTCCTCACATTCCTGTACATTTTTGAAAACTAGAAACCTAGGGTTATCCAAGGTGGGCTGACTTGCGTGGCTGTCACCTGGTTTTTTTACCCAGATTCCCCTGCAAAGCTTAAACCTTGCCTAAAAAACACATTTTTCTTTCATTTCTGTGAGGAAAAGTCCTGGAATCTGCAAGCAGCCACAAATTTCCTACCACCCAGCGTTCCTCCAAGTCTCCAGAGAAAAATGGTGCCTTACTTGTGTAGGTAGGCCAAGTACTCATGACATGAAAGGGTGCCAAACACAACATAGGCTTATCGCATTTTCCACTGAAAAATGATGTAGTTTTTGCAATGTGGGTAGCTGTGGATTTTGGGCACGCTCAGCCGGCACTTAGGTAAACCTACCAAACCAGCACATTTTTTAAAACTAGACACACAGGGGAGTCCATGATGTGTGACTTGCATGGCTCTCACCAGGTGTTTTCACCTAGAATCCTCTGCAAAGCTCAAAGTTTGCCTAAACAACACATTTTCCTTGCCTTTCTGAGAGGAAAAGTCCTGGAATCTGCAGCCAGCCACAAATTTCCTATCATCCAGCGTTCCCCCTGGTCTCACAATATAAATGCTACCTCACTTGTTTGGGTGGGCCAAGTGACCACCGACAGGAAAGGACCCAAAGCGTATTAATGAGACATCAAAATGATCTATCACAAAACGACCTGGTTTTGCAAGGGGGGGCCACCTGTTTTTTCGATCCCGGGCTCAACGGCCATCTAGGGAAACCTACCAAATCCAGACGTTTCTGAAAACTAGACAACCGGCTGAGTCTAGGGAGGGAGCTTCCACATCACATTTTCCTCACATTTCTGTGTGGGAAAGTTGTGGGATCAGTGGGCTGACATTATTTTCCTACCACCTAGCATTCCCCTCAGTCTCCCGATAAAAATGATACCTTAGTTGTGTGGATGGGCCAAGTGCCGGCGAAAGGGGAGGTCCCAAAATGTATTGTGGACACACCAAAATTATCTATCACAACAATACCTGTTTTAGCAAGCGGAGCACCTGCGTTTTTTGTCCCGGGCTCGGCAGCCAATCTATCTGGGGAAACCTGCCAAACCCAGACATTTCTGAAAACCAGACACCTGGGGGAGTGCAGGGAGGTATGACTTGTGTCGATGCCCCAACGTTTTCTTACCCAGAATCCCCTGCAAATCTCAAATGTAGCTAATTTTGATGTCTCCACAATACGTTTTGGGCCCTTCCCTGTCGCGGACACTTGGCCCACCCACACAAGTGAGGTAACATTTTTATCGGGAGACCTGGGGGAACACTGGGGGTAGGAAATTTGTGCTGGCCCACTGATCCCATGACTTTCTCACACAGAAATGTGATGAAAATTTGACTTTTTATCTAAATTTGAGGTTTGCAGGAAGTAACTGCTACTAAGAGTCTGTTAGTAAGCGATCTGGTGTCCCCTACCTTTAATTCTACTGGTCCATTCTTCACAGACTTCAGCACCCTGTACTTTCTGCTTAATCAGACATCTGTGCTTCGCCTGATTCCAAGTAAGCTGCTCTGCTGTTGTGAAGATAGAAGGACTCTAAACTTAGAGTCTCATTTAGAGTATGCCAGGAGCCTCATCATAAATGGAGACTTCTTAGTCTTGGACTATGCCTAAAAATGATTTTTTGTGGCAACTGTATTCCATAAAAAGACACATTCTGCCATTCCAAATGAAAGAGTGATCTTGTTGCCGCCAAGATGTTCTTTAATTGACAGATTCGGAAGAAGTATGCACCAAGACCATTAACTGTATTTACATTGCTGGAGTCATTCTTGTTCTGTGATTCATCTATGAGCACCTTACCTATTAGTAGCATGTGAAAGGTCATGTACAAGATTTCTGGAATGAAGTCAAGAAGACATTTTGTCATAACTTCCCTGGTCTTCTCTTTCAGATCATGGATCATTATAATGTGTATGTAGTTCTGATTTTCTGAGCCTCAGTGAGTAAGATCAGACCAGCTATTACACTCCGAAAGCTCTTTCAAAGAGAAGAAACAAGATTGTTTTTCCAGCCTGGATATCCTTAGCTCTAACTTCACAATCTTGAACTGAAGTGGATTAATTTTGCCTTCTGCAGCCTCCCCCAAGTTGGTTGTGAATTCCATGCAAGGATTTGTCCTCTCAGCTATTTCATGATAGAATCAAGGACAGGATCCAAGTGGGTCTTGGTAGCTGTTAGTATCATGTTTGGGCCGCTTCAAATTAACTTGCTATTCTGTAACCAACATGTAAGTTGAACATTTGCACAATCCATACATTTTATCAAAGCCTGTCTGCACATGCAAATTTCTAGAGAACAGTGGTGTTAACATACAAACTCTCAGGTCTTTGAATTCTGGGCACGTGCAACCAATATGCTCAGCTGACCTATTATAATACTTGAAAAAAGAACAAGATTTGGCTGTATGTGAGTGTTCCCATGAGGTTGCACAGTCTTTAGAGGGAAAACAACCAAATATATAAAGCAGAATCTTACTTTTTTAAAACAAGGAAAATGATTGGTAGAGGTGATGCTGGGGGTGTAATAGTTTGTAGGAGTTTATCACAAACCAGGCATGTGAACGTGAGTTGAAGACATTTTTGTCCTAAGAAAGAGGCTTTTTTTGCCAATGAACTGGCATCATTTTTAAAAAGGTTGTAAGGCATTGATGTTTCATCATTGGGTTCCCAACCTGGTCACCGAATGTTTCCAGGGTGTGCTACGACGCCTGATTACAGTGGAGCTGTTTGTTTTTGAGGGTGAGGCGGTGGTAGTGAGTGAATAGTGCTCAGGTGCAGTGCTTTTTAAAACTGGCTTAAATACTCTCAGTCACTTTGACCTAAATTTTATTTGTGAGAGTATTGGTCAATATTAAAATAGTGAAGGATATGTAAAGGATGCAAATTTGATCCTTCATATCCTGTATGAGGTCTACATGTTGTAGCTATATTCTCATGGGCCACTCAGGGTCAAATGGCTTTCGTCAGGACCATTAGAAGCATGCATGCATGCTAAGGCATGCAGCTCTTGTGTGGATTGTACTTACAACCCAAGGGGGTGGACCCTGTAGTCACACTTTCATCATGGTATCTCACCCTCCATGATACCTGTTCTGCCACGGTCGTCCTGCATCCTGGTAGGTGAGTGAGGGTTCTTTTACAAAACCTTTGGGTTTCCTAGGCAGTACACACACCTGATACATCCACCCCAAATTTAGGGAAGTGATAGGTGTATGTCTAATACCTAAAAAAGACCCATTCTTTTTTGTTTCTATACTATTACTTGAGAAGAGGAACGGGCCCGTCTCCTGACTTCTCACTCTCTTATTGTTGTTAAGGCATTGATGTTAGCCAAAAGTCCTGGAGCTCAAACTGGATTATCGATACCATAGGAAGCTACATCCACTGATCTCCCTTTGGCCGGGGGGTGCTTGAAATTTCCTTCCAGATATAACTTAATGTATTTTGAGTAGAAGATTTTATTTTATGCATTAATTTGATAATGGACAGTTTCCTCACCATAAGTAAATTGCGAAGGCCAAATTCCAGCCTAATCGGGCTTTGTGCCGGATGAGATAGAAGGAAAAAAAAGCATTTGCACCCAGAGTATTCAAGTGATTTGCTAAGCCAGTTGGGAGCAATGCAAGACCATAGGTTAGTACGGGCTCTAACTTACCTTGAATGATGTTAAAAAAATGCTCAAATGACGGGCCCAGCAGTTTAGCATATGATTGTTTAAAAGGAACAGTAATGCTAACGCTTTTGAGGCTTAAGACGTTTTATGCTCATTGAATGAGCACCGACAATCAAAGACAATGCCTAGGTATTTGTCTGAGCTAACAGAATCTATTCTTCGAGAGTTTAGAAACCACACCACTTTTTTCCATGGTCTCTACAGGCCAGCTGTCATGACTTTAGTTTTGCCCAAATTTCTTTCCACATCATTAGCTGTGCAGTAGGAACCTAGGAAATCCACTAAACGTTGCAGACCTTTAGAGTTTTTACTCATTAGCAATGTGTCATCCGCATACTGCAAGATAGGCAGATGTATTTGGCCTATTTTGGGGGCATATACAGTTGTCAGGTCAAAGGCACTTGCCAAGTCCACCATAAACAAGTTCAAAAGAATGGGGGCTAATACACAACGTTGTTTAAGCCTGTTAGAGGTTGACAATTTTTTTTTAATTCGCCCCTGATTATCAATCTTAATACGGACCCAAGTCTCGGAATATAAGACTTGAATACCATTTAAAATATGTGTTGCAATACCTAATTTATTTTTTTGCCCATAGTTTGGACCAAGAGATGCTGTCGAAGGCCGATTTAAAATCAATAAAACTTATGTGAAGTTGTGTTTTTGTATTGATTGTTTTAGATATCAAATTTGAATGGGCCAACATATTTGTTTCGGTGCCCATTCCACGTCGAAATCCAGTTTGGAACAAAGGAATTAAAACTTAGTTAGAACACCAATACTCCAGTGTTTGCAAGATTGCCTTTGCAAAATACTTTGGCTCAGTGTCAATAAGTGCTATTAACCTATAATAGGAAGATTACGATGGGTTACCTATTTTAAAGATCGGTTGTATTATTGATCCTCGCCAAGACTCAGGTATTGTTTGAAGATATGCTCATTCGTTGAACAGCTGATTAAACAAACTTGTACGAAAGTCAGATAGGATTTAAACTTGATGGCGGGTAGACCACTGGGGCCCAGGGCACCCCAGGATCTCTCTATAGTTATAATCATGCTCCCCCGATTATCATTTAGCTTCATTAACATTTGCTGATGAGTCTCAGGCTGGGCAATAACATTTACCGATCTGAGAGTCTCAGACACAGCATAGCCAGTATTTTAATTATAGAGAGATTGTAGAAACTGGACCCATTGAATTTCAGGTATATTTTGAACAACCTCCAAAGCTCTGCCGGGCTTTCCTGAGAGATTAGTCAGAGCCCAGGACTTCCTGCTATTCCCAGATCTAGTGATGTGGAGTAGAGTAAGCCAGAATGTATCATAAGTGTCCTGACCTGGGGCAAAGTGATTAAGGTATGGCCTATAACTTTTAAATGGATTGGCCTAAGAATAAATGCACATGCACACGCACACTCTGTTGCACAGATGACCACCGCAGGCCACGTCTGGCCTGCGGATGACGTGGGCACAGCACCGGCCAACAAACTGAAACGCCAGAATGCTAACCATTACATCCCTCTCCAACTTGGTTCTTGAAACAAAACTTCTGAAAAGTCCAGTAAATATACACAGTTCGGTTGCATCAGTCTTTAGAGTCTTAACACGCAAAATCCTGAAGATGTCGGCTAGGGCGAGGATTAGGCCGTAGACTGTAACAATGTTGTTGGCTTCGTAGAGGTGGTTCACTGGACGATGGCCGGCTTGGAGGCAAACCGGGAGGTAGTGTGTCTGGGGGGTAGGTTCCAGTACGTTGTCCCCGTCTTCTTCCTGGCTCTGGATGTTTCTGCTCGGGCTCAGCGGGGGCTGAGGGCCGGACTCTGAAGACTCTGTCGGGACCTCTTTGAACCAGGAGATGTTACGCGATATTTCCTCGCTCCCTTTCCGGGCTGTCACCATAGTTCCATTGCTGGCGACAACTGTCCAGGTGCCTGGTTCATGGGCGGTCCGGAACTTCCCCCTGGGCCGGCGGTCTTTGAGTATGACTGTGGCACCGGGTCGGAGTGACCTGGGTGCGACGTGCCGTTGAATGCTTGCTCGATGGTTTTGTCGCTCTCGCCTCGCTTGGGTTTCCTGGACATCCAGAGGTGGGGGTGTCCACCCTGGACACGTGGAGATCAGGTCCCTCCGTGGGCCGCTGAACATAAGGGACCATGGGCTCCGCAGCATGGTGCAGTGTGGGGTGCTCCGGTATTCCCTGAGGAACTCGTGAAGATGCCGCTCAGGATCCACTTGTTCCACACTGGCAATGCGTAGCATTTTGTTCAGGGTCCTCATGAAACACTCTACGTCCCCGTTGGCCTGGGGCCATTGAGGCGTAACATGGCGGTGGTGGATCCCTCGCTGACGGAGGAAAGTGGCAAACTCAGCCCCTTGGAACGGGGGCTCGTTGTCACTCCAGATCTCCAGGGGAAACCCAAATGTGGCAAACACCTTCTCCAGGACCGGGGCCACATGTGCGAAAGCGGTCGACATGACTGGTTCCACTATGGGATATTTCGAGAATGCCTCCACAAGGACGAGCGTGTGTTTCCCTCCGGGGAAACTCCAGAAATCCATGCTTACTTTCGACCATGGGAGAGTGCAGTCCTCTTCGGTGATTACTGGGGTCGGCCTCTCAGGAGCGCTGGTTATCTGGCAGGACGGGCACCGGCGTACTAGGTCTTCAACCATTGCCTCGAGTTCTGGAAACCAGACCTTTTCCCTCATCCTCGCTTTCATTTTGCTCACGCCTTGTTGGCCTCCATGGGCCAGTTGGGTTGCTTGGTGCCTCAGAGCTTGCGGTATCACCAGCCTCGAGCCTCTCAGGAGTATGCCATCTGCTGTGGCGCTCAGCTCACTCCTCACCCTCCATATCTTCGTCAACTCTTCTCAGTCTTCTGGTGCCCATGTGTTAGTCTGTTGAAGGTAGTTCCTCCACGACCCTTCTGCGACCGCTTGGAGAGTCCGGGTGTATATGGTGTCTTGCTTGGCGGCTTCCTTGATTTCCTCGAGTGTCATCGCCTGGGGGCATGCCGCAGCTGAGATCATGTTTATGTACTGTTCCGACCCTTCGGGGTCATCCCCTTCTTCTTTTGGTGCTGGGTGTTGGGACAGAAAATCCGCGGGGTTCTTCGCCCCAGGCCTATACACCACGTCCATCTGGTATGGCTGAAGTTGTACAGCCCATCGCTCAATCCGGGGGGGGTGGATGAGGGGCTGACCCCTTGAAGAGGAGAACCAGAGGCTGGTGGTAGGTGACCATGGTGAATGGCTGGCCCGTCAGGTACAGGTGGAAATGGTTGCAGGCCCACTTTATAGCGAGCGCCTCTCGCTCGATCTGGGAATACCTTGCTTCAGTGGGGGTCAGCGACTTGCTGGCAAACGATAAGGCTGCCCACCAACCTGGCTCCTGTTCCTGGGCAAGCACCACTCCCAGCCCCATTGGACTGGCGTCTACCAGTAGTTCTGTCCGCTTTTCCGGATCGAAATAGGCGAGGGTAGATTCTCCTAGTAGCGCATCCTTGACGCTCTGAAAAGCCTCCTCTACTCGCGGTCCCCAGTGCCATTTGATGTCTGTCTTCGTGAGCACCCTCAACGGCTCAGCACGGGTAGCAAGATCGGGGATAAACCTCCTACAATAAGTGGCCATGACAAGGAAGCTCCTCACTTCGGTAGGTGTGGTTGGGGCTGGAGCGCTTCGGATGGCTTGTGACTTCTTTGGATCCACTTGGATGCCCTCCTGGCTGAACACGTACCCAAAGAATTCTAGAGATGGTTGGAAGAATTAACACTTCTCTCGGTGGAGTGCCACGCCATGTTCACTGAGGCGACGCAACATGCTCCTCAGGTGCCTGTGATGGTCAGCCGCCGTAGCAGAGTGGATCAGAATGTCATCGCTGACATTTATCACTCCTGGCAGCCCGGACAGCATCTCGCGGATGGTGTTCTGGAATACCTCTGCAGCTGAGGCTATCCCGAAGTTCAGTCATTTGTAACGACGCAGCCCCAGGTGGGTACTAAACGTTGTAATGTAGCAGCTTTCCTCCGCTAAAGGCAGTTGGTGGTACCCTGCGTTCAGATCGATTTTTGAAAACCACCTTGATCCGTTGTCATCCGCAATTATGTCATCCATAGTTGGCATAATATGGCGCTCTCTCTTAATGGCCCGGTTGGGCAACCTCATATCGATAAGGAGGCGTATGGCACCTGGCTGTTTGGGCTTTTCCGCGATAACCATCGGGGACACCCAGGGCGTCGGTCCTGAGACCTTTTCGATTACTCCTTGCTTCTCAAGGTTTTCCAGTTCTTTTTCCACCAAGGGCCTCAAGGGAAAAGGGACTCGCTGGTGTCGCAGCGCGACTGGGGTGATGGACTTGTCAATGTGTAGCTTGATAGGATCGCATTTGATGTGTCCAAGTCCTTGGAAGAGTTCCGGGAATTGGTCGAGGATCTCGTCAACCTGGTGTACTTGGACGCTCCTGGCAAAAGACACTAGGCCCAAGTCTTCCGCTGTGTGACTGCTGATTAGGGTGTCCGCTTCACGATCTATTACATGTAAAATGGTTGTGACATCCTGGTCGTTTGACCTGATCGGGACGGATATTTTGCCCCTCAGTTGCAGAGGGGTGTGGCTTCCATAGGCAAATATCTTGGTCCGGGACGGGGTGATCGGCGGTCGAGGTCGGAGGTGCTGGTATTGCTGGAGGCCCATCATGTTTACCAATGCTCCTGTATCGATAATCGCCTTTACTTCCGACCCAGCGATTTTCACCGTGCAGGTCGGTTGTGGTCTTCTGCGACGCTTGAGCTCTCGTGTGAACGAGATCAGGTATGTTTCCACCTCATCCTCTTCCGTGGATGAATCCTCCGGCCCTTGATACCTCCGGCTCATCCTTGGTGGCTCCTCCTTCTGTACGGAGTCTGTTAGGGACAGTTGATGTACAGCCCGTGATGGTGGTCTCTGCCCTCGGGTGTCTCGGTCTTGATTTCGCCTCCTGCACACTGCTGCAAAGTGATTGGGGATCCCACAATTAGCGCAGGTTTTTCCTTGCATGGGGCAGTCTTTCGCTGCATGTGGCTCATGCCCACAGTACCCACACCGCATCTTGGATGCATCAGGCTTTGTCTTCCTGGGTGTATCACTTTGCGGTCTTGTTCGGAGGGTGTCAGCCCACTCAGTTTTTATGATCTCCGGTCTTCCTTGAGGCTTTGTCAGGGCTTGGTCCATTTCATTGGCCCTAGCCGCAGATAGATCGTGGGTCCTCGCTAGTATAAGTATGTCTTCCAAGGCAATTTTTGGCTGGCGCAGGATGAGGCCACGGAGCGTCTTGTCCTGGCACCCTTGGATGAGCTGGGCTCTTATCTCCTTTGGTTGATCGTCCTCCGTGCACGTGCTGGCCAGTTCGCGCAGGTGAGCGTAAAACCCATCAATCGACTCCCCTTCCCTTTGGCGGGCCTGGCGCAATTTGAATCGTTCAAAATCGGGATTAAGTTGGGGGTCAAAGTGCGCGTCTAATGCTGCGACCGCAGCATTGTAATCTTTGCCAAGGCCTGTATTCGGCAAGTGTTTAAACAGCTTGAATATTTCGTCCCCAGCATAGTGGAGAAGTAGCAACCTTTTCACTGCCCCGTCGGCCTCCCTGCTGGCTACGAAATAGTTATTCAGGCGCTCTATCCAGATCTTCTACCTCAGGGACGCTGTGGCCGAATCCTCCAGTTCGCTGAAGGGTGGCAATACCCAGTAAGTGCGTGTTGGACTGGGATTCTATGTGGTGCCTGCGCTTGGTCCTCATCATCCATATTTCCTGTGGGTGGGTGCCTTTCTTTCTCCCTTATGTCCTTGTCCGCCATGTATATGCAGTGGTCTGTGTCTTGACACTCTTTGCTGTTGCCTCTTTTCTGGTTGGGCGCCCTCTTGTCTTCCTCCTTAGTGTGTTGTGTCTCCTCACTGCCTTTTCACTCATGCAGCACTGTGTGTGTTGTTTCTGGTACATTGCCTGTGCTTCCACTGCCTTTCTCCCCTTGCAGCCACAGCAGTTGGTTGTGCCTCCTCTCTTTCCTGGTCTGTATGTGTGTACCTGGCTCCCAACTCTGCCACTGTGAATTGTTCCTTTATTGCCAGTCAATTCTTTTTTCTTCTTTCCTTTCCTTTTCTTTTTTTTTTTTTTCACCCTGTGCCCAGGCCTGCCTGTGACCCTCTTCCAGGTCACTCGCTTTCTCCCTGGTAGCACTCCTCACGTGCTGGGTCCTACGCGCTCTCCTCGCGCTCCTCAGTGGCCTCACGATGTGCTCCTCGCGCGCGCACGCTGGAGCAGGGGCTTGTCTTCGTCTCCCGAGGCATGGCAGCCCCCACACTGACACGCGCCACCCCCGCGGAGACAGCGCTCAACCTGCGAGCGGCGTGGCAGTGGAGCCAAACAGGGCAGCTCGTCGGGGGATCAGGGTAGGTGCTGGGAGTCGTTGGGGTGCCTGCCCAGTGCAGCGGAACACGCGGGGCACCACAGCGGGGCAGCACTCACCCGCAGGGATGCGACACCACACCAACAACGATCCTGGCAACGTGGCGGTTGCGGCTCTTCAGTGCGGCGGTCGTCGCGCACTTCGGCAGTTGAGGCAGACGGGGCAGCCGATCGAAGCGAGGGTCACGGCCCCCCTCGTCGCCAATTTCCTGACCTGGGGCATTGTGATTAAGGTAAGGCCTATAACTTTTAAATGGATTGGCCTAAGAATAAATGCACACGCACACTCTGTTTCACAGTGCCGGGAGATGACCCCCGAGCGGGCTCTCCCCTTTTATTTTAACCCCACAGGCCACGCCTGGCCTGCGGATGATGTGGGCACAGTTCCAGCCAACAAACTGAAACGCCAGAATGCTAACCATACAATAAGCAGCTGTTTTAGCCTTTCTTACCAATTTTTTGTATTCATTCTTTAGTTTTTTCATAATATCACACCATTTACGGTACCACTTGTTAAGCAGGTCCTTTTTTTCTGGAGAGGGGTTCTTTGATGCAACAGACTCAGAACTTGGTTGCCAGGGAATTTGTGTAAGATATTCTTCCCAGATACGAGAGTAAACTGGCTGGGGTAAATTGATTGCTAAATGAGAGGCAGTCAAACTCATCAGAAGTTGTTCGGCCTTGCAAGCAGGGCCCTCGGATTCCCCTGACAATCTCAGTCTTTTCAAGTTGCTCACAGGCAAAAAAAAACCTCGAGTAGGTGGTAGAGCCAAAACGGGATTATAATTTATGATTGTTGTAATTTGAGGATGATGGTCACTTTCAATTCTTGGTTCAATTATAAAGTTAATTATAGATGATATAGTGTGTAACTGACAAATGTGTACTCAAGGGTAGTATTGATGAATATAGAAAAGTCCATTGGTTAAGCAGGGATATCATCAGTAAACCTCCCAGTAGGTAATCGAATACCCCTAGCATCCAGTGAAGACAACAACCTCTCACCTTGAGAATCACGTTTTTGTGATACATTGATTGCTGGGAGTCTGCCCCAAAGCTTCTGTTGGCAATCATCCACCTCTGCTTTTTTTGATGGTTGTATCAAATTTAAATAAAAATCCCCTGTGACCATATTGAAGATCTAATGGGCTCAATTAATACTGAGCCCATTAGATCTTTAATATGGGCCTTTTTTGGGCAGGGGGATCTTGGGTTGATGTAAACGTTAACTATTAAAACATATGTGGAAGGCTCCTTATTAGATTGAACTACTGCATGTACAGCCTGTAATGTATCAGACTCAGGGCTTGATTATGAGTACGGCGGTCCATAAACCTTGTCTGGGTGCGACGCAAGCAAACTAATCTGTGCTCCACCCTCTGATAGCTTGGCACAGAGCAGTCAGGCTTAACTTGGAGGCAATGTGTAAAGTATTTATGCAGCACTTCAAACAGTAATGAAGTGAAAATACCACTGAAAAAAGATCCCACACAGATTAGAAATATAGAGATAATTTTAATAAATAAAACACGGCCAAAACAAAAAAAATCCAAACAGTAGGACCGGACATATGCAATTAATTTTTTTTAAGTGAATACACGCCAAAAAGCATAAAGCGTCAACTGTGGATATCTAGTCATGCTGGACTGGGACAAAGCCACGAGTTCAGGCCGACCGCGATGGTGCGCGGGCCAGCTACCTGGACCCACATAGGACCACTGAGCATAGTACCTTGAATCCTGTTTTGCAGAGCGTTGTGAGGGTCTGCGTCAAAGATGCGTCGCACAGCCAAAGGTGATGTGTCGGGTCTGAGATCCGGCGAGACTGCGAGGCGAGGTCCTGTGACATCGCCGAGTTGGCGATGCAGCGAGCGCAAGGTAAATAGTTTTATTTATTTATTTACTTACTTTACTCCTGCCCGGCGTATGTCCGACTCCACTACCCACCTCACCCAACCCCTCCCCCGCCCTGCCCCACCGCCTCGCAGCACTCCCTCTGCGACCAGCCACTGTGTAATACATTGGGCAGTTTTGTGCCCAGTGCGATTCATTTTTCTTATTTTGTATTCTGTTATTATACTTTTCAATAAAATGTGTTTTTAAAAACCTTTATGACTGACTGGAGTCTCTGCAGTCATAAAATTATCATTAACTCGTAGTTTGTGAATACTATAAATGAGTAAACTTACACAAAAGGCCCTCAGAAAGAGAGCTAAACTCACTGCAACTTAAGCGAATTCATTACTATGTATATAAAGATTTAGTGAACAATATCAATGGCCCGTGTTGAAGCAAACTTATTTAGATGGGTTGTTTCAGACAATAGGTTCAATGTAATAATTGAAAAGAAAAAGTACTCAGTTATATATTCCCTGTCATGTTTCAGCAATGGCTTCAAGGGAGTCAAATTGCAAGTTCAACCTTGATGTGAATAAATATCCTGTACAGAGGAGGAAATGACAATCGTGGTTGGAACAGTAAAACTGCAATTAAATCTGTGGCTTAATAGCTGCGAATGCATCGATGTGTTGGCTTATATAAGGGGCGTGCAAAGTTGCACAGATTGTTTGGCAAATTTTGGGTATTTCTTTTAAAAACTATGAAAAATATGCGAAGTTTGCATATGAACTACATTGAGTGGCTCAGTATTACCATCTGCTCTCAAAAAGGCGTTCACTCAGGCCGAATGACACCTGCTCTGAAATTGGAGCTGTGTAGGCCCCACAATATCTCAAATTTGCTCTTCAACAGCAACTGAATATTTATAGCTGCTGAGTAGCCTCATGTCATACGTGACGCATTAGACTAGTTTTGGCCTTTTACCTAACATCACATTGCATTCTGCTACTTACAGCTTTAGCAACTGGGGTTGTAGTTACTGTTAAATGAATTGGCCGTACAGATCCTAGCATGCAATGTGAACTTGAATAAAAAGCCAGGTCCGGATAAAGGCATACCATATAACATTTCTCCACACCAGCTGTGGTAACTTGAATGTGTCAACCGACCGCCCATTCTACAGACGCCCTGCCTCAGTGTGGCCCCTGCTGATCACAGCCACGAACCCTCACCTTTCTGCAGCAGAGTTAGGTTGTGCAGCACACTCACCAGTGGCAGACGCCCGCAGGGTGTGGATTAGGGCAGGGGCTCCTCTGCTGGGTGGGGCTGCTCAAAGCATCTAAAGGCCCGAGTGTTACATCCTGAGTTTGAGTGAAAAGGTAGAACTCCTAAAGACGTCAGGCATTGGAACCGTGTGAAAGAAGGGTATGCTGTGAGTGTGAAGGCGCACAGAAAGCAGTTGGGATGCTGCTGATGGCTGGGAGCGCTGGGGAGTTCATGCTGAATAATGGTCACTTTCATCATTTCAATGTTTGGACCTCATCACTCTAAAAGGAGATTACAATATTCTGGTTCCTCTCTTTGAAACTACTCCGGAAGAACAACAGGATGAAGAATTCATCGCATTCCCTATAAACAGGATTTAGAATTCAGTGCATTCCATACATCAGGACTTCAGAGCCTGTCAAATCTGCACGGAGAGCTTGTACATCAGTACTGGCCAAAACATCATGGAGTACTTGCATCTCTTCATATAAGGTACTGTAATTTAGAGGCTGTTTCTTCGTTTTACGAGATTGTTGATTAAGTGTGCTGCACCAGTTTATCTACACGATCTCTTCTTTTTATGACACCTGGGATCTAATGTGTATTGCATGAAGCACACTGCATTCTTTGCTGCCAAATCAGTTTTAACAACATCTGCAACCTCCAATCTAAGGTAAACAACAGGTCATGTGAAAAGAAAATGGCGGGCGTTTGTTATTTATTAAAGGACTGCCCATGTGACCACTCAACTGGATCATCTGCGAATTAAAAGCAGCCCATACAAATGTTTAATTACTATCTCCATATTAAAGAGGTGCTTACTGTCGGGGGGCGTGGCTAAACCCCAATGGAGTAAGACGTGTCTCGCGGAGCTCCCGCCCGGCGATTCCCCTATCCACAATCATCCAGATACCCCACAACGCCTGACATATATGGGGGAGCTGATGAGAACTGGCTGAATGAGAAGGGAACGCTGGAAGTCGGTAGGGAAAAATCCGGGGCGAGACACACTGGGGATGCGAAGTAATGACCTCATGGCGGCAAAAAATGGCGGCCGCTAACTGAGGACTGACGGCCCCGGGCACGGAAATGGACGACCGAGGTGGTTGATCGATCCCCTAACCGGGTCAGGCACAACAAGCCTGAGGTCAGTTGTGGTGGAAGGAGCCCGGTGGGGGCGAGTAGTGGCGGAGGCCAGGCGGGGTTCCGGACCCGAAGACTCGGATGAGAGGCCCGTGAAGAGGCAGTTAAGGCGGATCTGAGCTGCTGATAGGTAACCCTTGTGAGCCACCGCTGAGGCCGCTGCAGAGCATTGATGGCCCTGAAGACGCTCCAGAAAAGAAAGAGCTGACGCTGAGAAGCCCCCCACTTGGCACAGGGATAACCAGAGTCGGTGACCATCGCTGCTGGGCTGCGGCAACTAGGAGACATCCAGACGACGACGCGGGAAGCCCCGAGAAGGAGGGAGCACCCCAGAGGTGAGGAGAAGCTGTGCGTTTGAAAAGAGGCAGTTGAAGAGCAGAGGGCTCCGGAGCGAACAGGGAGCCGAGGGTGAGGATGAGGCGGATGCGCGGCCCAGGCAGACGGGAGGAAGTGCGGCAGCCTGCCATTACAGGGGAGGAGGCCGCAAACACAGAGGACGTCCTCATGCCAGCCGCGGGGGTGGGTGCAGACCCCGCAGTGAGTGAGAGCGGAGGAGTGAACAAGAGGGACTCTTAAACATAATAATAACGAGGAGGCCCCACTCTTCAATTGGGGCCGAGCGCAGACGAGGCAGAAGTAGGACTCTGGTAGTCGGAGAGGGAGACAGACTGGGGCAGCTGAGAACAAGAAATGACCCCCTGGGGAGAGCAGAATGAGACATAACAGAAGAGCAGGATAATGAGGAGCTGAGGCCCTTTACAGAGAGGGAGGAAATCTCATAAGCCTGCGTCTGCTAGAAAGGCTAGGTGAAGGTCTCCAAACACGATTGAGGTGGCTGGGAGCCCTCACCCAACAAATACCAAGGGAAATAGGCCCTTGGATCCTGAAATTGGAGGAGCGGGCCAGATAAATAGTGGGCCAAGAGAACCCCAATCGCACACTGCCAAACAGCCACAGGTGAGAAGCCGCACTTAGAGTGGAGAACTGGCTGAAGACAGAGGTGGCCCCAGAGGGCCTTTCACAATTCTGTGTGCTGGAGAAGGCACACAGTGTCCCAGTGCGACCCCCAAAGCCGGGTGCTCCGCCGCACCCAGTTGTCGCTCACCTGTTCCACTTCAGGGATCGAGACCATATTCTGGCACAAGCCTGGCAGACCAAAAACCTACAAATTGGAAAAAGTAAAATTATGATATTTCCGGACTTCAAGAGGGAGGTGCAGAGAAAGCGTGCCTCCTTTCTGGCTGTGAAAAGGCGACTCGGGCAACTACAGTTCCGCTATGCAATGATGTTTCCGGCCCGACTGAGAGTGGTCTCACTGACGGGGACTAAGGGGCATATTAGCAAGACCGGCGATAACATTATCGCCGTTTTAGCGGCAGGAAACTGCCGCTAAAGCGGCGATAATGGGCTTGCTAATATGCGCTATAGAATTCAATAGAAGCCCAGGTTAGATGTGCAGGACATCTAACCTGGGCTTCTATTGGAATTCCATAACGCATATTAGCAAGCCCATTATCGCCGTTTTAGCGGCAGTTTCCTGCCGCTAAAACGGCGATAATTTTAACGTGGGTCTTGCTAATATGCCCCTCAATTTTTTCAAACTCCCCAAGATGTGTGGAACTGGTTGGATACTGTCCAGATAAGGAGATCATGGGAGAACTCCCCAGGGGCAACCTCCCAGAAGAAACAGAACCCAAGATAAAGCCAGTACACCATTTCGCGGAAGCTAGAGAGGAAAGATATAGAATCCTTCGAGAGGTCGCAGAACTAAGCCAGGTGGACTCTAGTCCTAAGTCCATGTGAAATGAAAATGAGGAGAGGACACCAGACGGTTCCCGAAGCTCTAGCTCGGCGGAGGACTCTGACACGGATCTTCCTAAAGTCACCCCCAAGTCGATTGACGAGCTCATCTGATTAAAGCAATATGAGAAGGACATGTGAAAATGAACAATAACTCTTAGCTATTGTATTGTATCCTTTTGACCCTACATAAGGGGTAAACAAAAACACTGATGGGGACAGTTGATAATAAAGTGAAGGAGACGGGGGGTAATTCACCGACATTCATGGAGTGGGGTGAGCCGGGAGGTGGGGAGCCCAGAGGTGATAAGTCGAAACTTCACTCCGAATACAACTGCTCAGGTTCGCTGCGGAACGATACCAATTGGTATTGAGTTTGGATGGGTATGGGACTGTCACCTGTCCTGGGAAAGGGATATTGGGGACTAAGTTGGGGCTAGGTGTGCCTGGGCTAGAGTAATTATTAGGTTAATGCTGATACCATCCCAATGGTTTCCGCCGTAGATGCTAAATTCCTCTCGTGGAATGTGAGTGGAATGCACACCATGACTAAGCGCCATAAAATCCCTGCATACCTGACTAGGAGGGGCGTTCATATAGCGCTGTTGCAAGAAACAAATATTACTACTATAGAGAGGGAGGTCCTACAGAGAAGATGGAGAGGTCAGGTATACTATACAAATTATTCAGCTTTTGCGAGGGGGTGCTTAGATGGGTGAGAGCAGGAGTCCCATTTCAGTGGAATAGACACATAGTAGATCCTGAAGGCTGATTTGTAGTCCTAGTAGATAAATTAGACGGCAGAGACATAACAATTGGGAGTATATATGGGCCGGATACAGATCAAGCCTCATTCCTAGCGGCTCTTTCAAGAAAGCTGGCCCCACACTTGAGAGGTTCGGTGATACTGGGTGGGGACTTTAACTGCATCACAGATGTTGAATTAGATCACTCCCATCCACCCCTGAGGGATTCCCCCGTTACCCGAGCATGTGAAGCACGTAGAGCGTGGCAACACCAGTGGGCACTGATAGATACTTGGAGGGCATTACACCCAAGAGACAGGGACTACTCATTTGTTTCATATCTGCATGATCTGGATGTTAGGCTAGACACCATACTTTGCTCCCCATACGTACATGAACACACGAAGACAAGCGAGTACCTAGCCAGGACGATTTCTGACCACAATCCCCTGTTATTAGGGCTTCAGTGGACAAGAGAAAGACCGAGCATCCCCACTTGGCGACTAAGATCGGAAGCCTTGGAAGACCAGGTCTTTCAGGCAACAATAAGGACGGAGATCGAACAATACTTTGAGGCTAATGCAGGGACTGCCACTAACCTAATGGTGTAGTGGGATGCCTTTAAAGTAGTGATCAGGGGAAAATATCTCTGAGGTGGTGGGAATTAGGGGGACACTCCTGAGAGACACACTAAAAGCTGAACAACGCCTTAGGGACCTGGAGAAATCGAGGCCAGAAAATAGGTAGCTGCAAGAACAACTTCTGGCAGCCAAAGAGACAGTAGCGGAACATGTTGAAAGACTTCGCTGTTTTGATTATAAGAACTATATTATCCGAGCCCACGCTGAGAGGGACAAATCTGGGACGATGCTAGCATGGTTAGCTAACCCGGCTAAGAGAGGATCGACTATACTTAAAATTAGGGACGAACTAGAAGGGGAATCATATAAACAACAAGATATTAATAAAGAGTTCTTTAAATACTATGCTGAATTGTACAGGAGTAGGACGATGTGCTCAGAGGCCGAGATTGATGACTTCATTGGACCCAGGCCTTACCAACTATGGACGAGGGGGATGCTGAAATGCTGGGAAGAGACATGGGGGGATATGTACAAGGAAGTGGAGGAGAGAGGCGTTAGCCTTCCTGGCTTAACGCCTCTCTCCTCCACTTCTGAAACGCAAGGCTGCACCATATTTACAAGAATGTGGTGCAGCCTTGCGTTTCCCCCTGCAATGGCGCTAAGTTTAGCAACTTAGCGCCAAGGCAGGCACCCTTGCACCAGAGTGCAAGGGTGTCTGTGTGCAGGGATGGATTGTTTATGTGTAGGAAGGTGTCCCTTCCTGCACATAAACAATCCTAGAAATGCCATTCTGTCACTTTCAAGCATGCTGCTTCATTCAGCACACATGAAAGTGACAAAATGGCATATTTTTTTAAAGTTTGTTTATGTAGAGGAAGGGACACCTTCCTGTACATAAACAAACAATGGCATTTTGCTTTTTCCATGTGTGCTGCACAAGGCAGCACACATAGAAAAAGCAAAAACGAGGAGAAATTATGCATTTCTCCTCGTTTCACCATCTTAAGACCAGTTTTTCCCTGGTCTTAATTTTGGCACTGCCTCCTATGTATGCCACCCTTGTACATAGGGGGCAGCGTCAAAATGAATGGGTGCTGCGGTGGACCACCCACCACAACACCCACTGCCCACCCCTTTAACGCTAACCATAGCGCGAAAGGGGGCCTTATGTACAAGGCAGCGTTAAGCCACGTTAAGTGGCTTAACGCTGTCTTGTACATAAGGCACAGCCCCTATCGCCACCACAAGTGGCAATAGGGGCTTGTACATATGCCCATAGAGTTACAAGAAGTTAGGGCAGCTATTAAAGCAATGGCCAGGAATAAGACACCAGGTACGGACGGCCTCCCGGTCGAGTTTTACTCTATGTATGTAGACATCTTAGGACCGCGGCTGGTGGAAGTGTATAACCAAGCAAAACAAAGGGGGACACTACCAGGGTTAACAAGAGAGCCATTGATTATTCTGCTGCTAAATCCAAGCAAGCCAGCAACGGACAGGACGACATATAGACCATTCTCCATGCTGAATTTAGACTATAAGGTCTTAAGTAAAATTCTGGCTACGATGCTACTCCCACATTTGGCAGACCTAATGCATATAGACCAGGCAGGGTTTATTCCAACACGCAACACAGCAATGAATATTAGAAGACTAATGCGTATCCTAGAGTCAGAATCCTACGATAAAGATGAGGCAGTCATATTCGCAGTTGATATTCAAAAGGCCTTTGATAGACTAGAATGGCCCTAACTATTCAGGGTAATAGAGAGTTTTGGATTAGGCCTAGATTTTGTAAAATGGACATTCCTACTATACTCAGATTCTAGGGATCGAGTCAAGACTGGGGGTCTGATATCCGATGCCTTTCAGGTGGTTAGAGGAACATGACAGGGGTGCCCATTCGCCCCACTGTTATTCGATATGGCCATGGAGCCCCTGGCAGCCAGGGCCAGAAGGGGTCTGCACTATAGGGGTTTGGAGGCGGTGGTCCGAACCCAGCATATAGCGCTATACGCTGATGACTTATTATTATTCCTTCGGAACGGGAGGGATGACATTGTTGGAGCAGGGGAACTGCTTACATCTCTGGCAAGAGTATTGGTCCTTAGACTTAACTGGAGAAAGTCGTGCCTCTTCCCCGCTACAGCAGGGCGTGAGAAGTCACAAATGGAAGTGGAGGTGTCTTGGGGGAACAGGTGTCTCCCTTATTTGGCAGTTACCATCTACCATGCAAGGGTGGATCTTCTAGAAGGTAACCTAGGGAAAGCAATCAGTGGAGTGAAAGCGAGTCTCACCTTCTGGGGATCACTACCCCTGTCAGTCATGGGAAGAATATCTTTGCTGAAAATAGTGACACTGCCGAGACTATCTGAAGTCCCTAGTGATTTCCTTTATATGGGCGACGGGTAGGAGACAGGTGGCGTGGGACACACTAACGAGGCCAAAGAGTGCAGGAGGCCGTGCACTGCCGGACTTCGAATACTACTATCTTGCAGCACAGATGCAGTGGTTCACGAAATGGGTAGCTGGAAGGGTGAGAGGTACGAACCATTCAGATGATGCAGCCCCTAGTCTGACAGTATTGTCACCGGCAAGGAGGGGGCGGAAACCAATGAAGTTACAGTAATATATAAATGCTGGATTAGGAGTCACCAGAGATCTAAAACTAAAAAACCATACGCCCCGGAGATACCACTGACCCTTTGCATGGCACTTCCACACGGGGGTGACAGGCGAGGCCTAGAAGCCTGGGCGGAGGCGGGAGTGACCACCATAGGCATGTTTTACGAGGACGGATCCCTACTTCCATTCAACGAATATAGAGAGCGTTATGATACACCCCGAGGTCATTTTTTACTCTATAATGCCCTCACAAAGGCAATACGGAAACACTGGGGAGAAGGCTTCTCGGAACCTCTGACAATGAGAGGATGCCAATATGTGGTGTCAGCCTCCAGGACTTTTAAAGCGGTTACCTGCTTATACTGACGCCTCAGAAATGAAACACTGCCTGCCCTCACGCGGTTGCGGGAAAGCCGGGAAGAGGATCTGGGAACATCTATCAAGGAGAAAGCATGGGACATTGTTAGAAGTGGGGTTCTCTAGTTGGCAATGGTTTGCACATTGGTCCAAGAAGGGACCCTTCTTCCTAGTCAGGGTAAGGGGGATACACTTCTAAAATAACCCCTGCTCACCCCCTTGGTAGCTTGGCACGAGCAGACAGGCTTATCTCAGAGGCAGTGTGTAAAGCATTTGTGAACACATACAGAAATACAGTGAAAACACAACAAATGGACACCACATCAGTTTAGACAAATAAGTAATCTTTATCTAAACCAAACAAGATCAAAACGACAAAAATCCACAATACAGTAATAGAAATATGACTTTCAAATGGTAGAACTAGTTCAGTTCAAAGCAAATTGCAGATGCAACACTTTTCACACAAAGTACCTTGGATGCGTCGCGCACACAAACAAAAAGGGCCACAGGGAAGGTGATGCGTCGGTTCCTTATACTCAAAGAAGGTGATGCGTCGGTTCCTTGCTCCGGGGGAGGTGCTGCATTGGTCCCTTACTGCTGCGCAGGGGAGGTGATGCATCGGTTCCTTACCGGAGAGGAGGTAATGCGTCAGTTTCTTACTGCGTGCGGAGGAGATGGTTTGGTTTCTTACTGCATCGGCCAACGATGCGACAGACCTGGCGCCTCGATGCGAGGCGACGATCCGGGACGATGCGTGGGTTCTTGCAGCCACACAGCAGGCCTTGCGTCAGATTTGGTGCGGTGATCTCGGACTTCGGAGATCGGTGCACTTGCTGCAGCGTGCGGCGATTTCTCGAGCTGCGGGCAGGCGCTGTGATGATTTCTTCGGTGATGCATCAGAAAAAGGTGCGGATGTGTCGCGCTTGTCGAAGTTGCGTTACTTTTCCAAGCTCCCAGCGGCAAACAGCCTCCAGAGGTCCAAAACAACAGCAGGCACCTCTTAGCAGGTCAGAACTCCCAGCAAGAAAGTTCAGGGGAGCTGGTGGTGAAGTCTTTGGGTCCCTGAGACTTCAGAACAGGAGGCAAGCTCAGTTTCAAGCCCTTGGAGATCTACCTCAAGCAGGGGACACAGCAAACAGTAAAGTCCTTTCTCTTTTCCTTGACAGCAAGTAGCCACTGCAGGCCAACCCCAGACAGCAAACAGCACAGGGGCAGTATTCCTCCTCAGCTTCTCCCGCTTTTCTCCTTGGCAAAGGTTCCTCTTGAGTCCCAGAAGTGATCTAAATGTCTGGGGTCAGGGCCCATCTTTTTATACAGTAAATCTCTTTGTTCTCTCCTGGACCAGGGCTCTGAGCCCAGTCCAAACCAGTTCTGGGGGGCACTACGCAAGTGCACAACAACCTCCATTGTCAGTGTGAGCCCTGGCTCCAGACACACCACAGGTGGGTATAGCCATCATTGTGGAAGGCAGGCACAGCCCTATTCAAGTGCAGGTGTTACTCCTCCCACCACTCCGAACACAGACCATAGCACTGACTCATCCAGACTCTCTGGAGCCACTGCACATCCCCAACCCCTGTCACTCCAAAGCCAGACAGTCAATACACATAATAGCAGAGGCACACTGGAAGGCTAAGCAAGAAAATACCTACTTTCTAAAAATTGTATTTTCTAACACAGAATGTAAAAAATCACCTTCACTAAAAGATGCATTTTAACATTCGGAGTTCAGTCATACTAAACTTTATTTTCCTACCTTGTTCCCAGGGGTAGTTATGGTTATAAGATGTTATAAGCAAACTCCCCATTCTATCCTATGGGAATAGGTAGCCTTGCAATAGTGAAAAACGAAATTGGCAGTATTTCACTTTCAGGACATGCCACACACCCCAGGGCATGTCCTACCTTTCACATACACTGCACCCTGCCCACAGGGGTACCTTGGGCCTCCCTTAGGGGTGACTAACATGTAAGAAAAGGGAAGGTTAGGAGTCGACATGGCAGCACCAGACTGGACACAGACTCTGCAATGGCAGGCCTGAGTTACATTTACAGGCTGCTTATGTGAGTGGCACAATCAGTGCTGCAGGCCCACTAGCAGCATTTGATTTACAGGCCCTGGGCACAACAGTGCACTGTACTAGGGACTGACTGGTAAATCAAATCAGCCAATTATGGAAACACCAATCCATACATACCATTTACATGGAGAGCATATGCACTTTAGCACTGATCAGCAGTGGTAAAGGGCCCAGAGTCATAAAACCAACATAAACAGGTCCGAAACAGAAGGCCACAAAGCAAAACATCTGGGGATAAACCTGCTGTAAAAGCCAGGTCTAACACAACCCCCTTCCAGCTGAAAGCCAGGGTAGACTAATCAATCCCTTGATGGGCTTCCCTGGTTGAGGCGATAGAACCTAGACCTGGCCCACAACAGCGGGGGCATGTTCTGGTTCTACACCTTTCTGAACCCAGTTGGATCCCTCTGTCCATACTCTCAGGGCCCACCAAGCTAACCCATGGGGAACCCTTCTCCTCACCTGTGGACACAATCTGTGCAGCACCTAACCTTAGCTTGCTCACAGGTGTGTCCCAACAGGCAGACAGCACCCACATGGCCAACACAGTGGGGTGGCCCAGTCCACCTATTTTGGAGCACGCAAGGCTCCACTGGGGCTATGACCATAACACTTTCTGGCCAGGCTGAAACTCGATCAGAGTGGCATACTGATCATACCACTGTTTCATCTCTACCTGGCTGGCTTCCAGATGCGCCTGAGCGTGTTACCTGAAGTGCTTAGTCTGGTTCCTGAAGGCCAGCATGTAGCTATATACATCCTGGGAAGGTTTACTGGGAGCTTTTGCCCAGCCTTCTTTTACCAGACTTAGAGGTCCTCTTACAGGGTGCACATACAGGAGCTCAAAGGGACTGAACCCTGAGGACTTCTGCGGTACCTCCCTGTAAGCAAACAACAGGCATGGTAAGAGGACGTCCCACTTACGCCTCATGGGCTCACCAAGACCCATAATCATGCCCTTCAGGGTCCGGTTGAATCTCTCAACCAGCCCATTACCTTTGGGGTGGTAAGAATTGTGAACTTGTAGGTAACACTGCACTCTTGCCACAGTGACTTCATATATTTTGATATCAAGTTGGTACCACGGTCAGACACCACCTCTCTGGGGAACCCTACACGGGAGAAAATCCCCATCAACCCACAACCCACCACAGGGGCCGTCACAGTCCGGAGAGAAATGGCTACCCGGTACCGGGTGGCATGGTCCACCAAGACCATGATGAACCTGTTGCCCATGGCTGTCTTGGGATCCAGAGGCCCCACAATGTCAATACCCACTCTCTCAAAGGGGCTGGAGACAGCCCCTTTGAAGAGACACTGCTGGTCCCTCTGGAAGGTAACCTTCCCCCAGGCAGACCCAATAGCCTATTCTGCTGTTCATCTAAATCCTCCACCTCCTCCACAGGTTGGTCGTCATGCTCGCTGGCAACCCTTGACTCCAACCAGGCCCTCAGCGCCTTTTGAAATTCCTCCTTTCTGGAGAGGCCTCTTACAGAGATTTTAAACTTTTTGCAAATAGCTTTTAGCTTTGGCACGGTGTAGGTTTCCACCCTATCCTCCTCAAACTCAATATCCACAAATGCAAGTGATGCTGGCTTTGTCATGATGAAGATTGGCAGTTCTCAGTTGCAAAGAAAAAATAGTCCAAGAAAAAGTTCCACCAATTGTATGTGATTACGTGATGTCTGCACTCTACTAGTAGTGTACACCAATCACTGTATGTAAGACACAAATGCAAGTCCAGATTCTCACCGCTGACCACCATTGTTAGAAATGGGAGTCTCTAGATGGCAATGGTTTGTACCTTTGTCCAAGTAGGGACCCTTCTTCCTAGTCAGGGTAAGGGGATACACTTCTAAAATAACCCCTGCTCACCCCCTTGGTAGCTTGGCACGAGCAGACAGGCTTATCTCAGGGGCAGTGTGTAAAGCATTTGTGAACACATACAGTAATACAGTGAAAACACTACAAATGGACACCACACCAGTTTAGAAAAATAAGTTATCTTTATCTAAACCAAACAAGACCAAAACGACAAAAATCCACAATACAGTAATAAAAATATGACTTTCAAATGGTAGAAATAGTTCAGTTCAAAGCAAATTGCAGATGCAACACTTTTCACACAAAGTACCTTGGATGCGTCGCTCACACAAACAAAAAGGGCCGCAGGGAAGGTGATGCGTCTGTTCCTTACACTCAGGGAAAGTGATGTGTCGGTTCCTTGCTCTGGGGGAGGTGCTGCATTGGTTCCTTACTGCTGCGCAGGGGAGGTGATGCGTCAGTTCCTTAACGGACAGGAGGTGATGCGTCGGTCTCTTACTGCGTGGGGAGGTGATGCGTCGGTTTCTTAGTGCGTCCCCCACCGATGCGACAGACCTGGTGCCTAGATGCGATGCGAGGATCCAGGACGATGCGTGGGTTCATGCACCCGCACAGCAGGCCTTGCATCGGAATCGGTGCAGTGGTCTCAGACTTCGGAGATCGGTGCACTCGATGCAGCGTGCAGCGATTTCTCGAGCCGCGGGCAGGCATTGCGACAATTTCTTCGGCGATGCGTCAGAAACAGGTGCGGATGCGTTGCGCTTCTCAAAGTTGCATTACTTTTCCCAGCTCCCAGAGGCAAAAAGCCTCCAGAGGTCCAAAACAACAGCAGGCACCTCTTAGCAGGTCAGAACTCCCAGCAAGGAAGTTCAGGGGAGCTTGTGGTGAAGTCTTTGGGTCCCTGAGACTTCAGAACAGGAGGCAAGCTCAGTTTCAAGCCCTCGGAGATCTACCTCAAGCAGGGGACACAGCAAACAGCAAAGTCCTTTTTCTTTTCCTTGGCAGCAAGTAGCCACTGCAGGCCAACCCCAGACAGCAAACAGCACAGGGGCAGTATTCCTCCTCAGCTTCTCCCGCTCTTCTCCTTGGCAAAGGTTCCTCTTGATTCCCAGAAGTGATCTAAACGTCTGGGGTCAGGGCCCCTCTTTTTATACAGTAAATCTCTTTGTTCTCTCCTGGACCAGGGCTCTGAGCCCAGTCCAAACCAGTTCTGGGGGGCACTACGCAAGTGCACAACAACCTCCATTGTCAGTGTGAGCCCTGGCTCCAGACACACCACAGGTGGGTATAGCCATCATTGTGGAAGGCAGGCACAGCCCTATTCAGGTGCAGTGCTACTCCTCCCACCAGTCTAAACGCAGACCAGGCCTATTCAGCTTAGCGCTGACTCATCCAGACTCTCTGGAGCCACTGCACATCCCCAGCCCTTGTCACTCCAAAGCCAGACAGTCAATACACATGCTAGCAGAGGCACACTGGAAGGCTAAGCAAGAAAATACCTACTTTCTAAAAGTGGTATTTTCAAATACAAATTGTAAAAAGCACCCTCACTAAAAGATGCATTTTAACATTCTGAGTTCAGGCATGCTAAACTTTATTTTCCTACCTTGTTCCCAGGGGTAGTTATGTTTATAAGATGTTATAGGCAAACTCCCCATTCTATCCTATGGAAATAGGTAGCCTTGCAATAGTGAAAAACGAAATTGGCAGTATTTCACCATCAGGACATGTCACACACACCAGGGCATGTCCTACCTTTCAGATACACTGCACCCTGCCCACAAGGGTACCTTGGGCCTACCTTAGGGGTGACTAGCATGCAAGGAAAGGGAAGGCTAGGGACTGGCAAGTGTGTGCACTTGCCAAGTCGACATGGCAGTACCAGACTGCACACAGGCTCTGCAATGGCAGGCCTGAGTTCCATTTACAGGCTGCTTATGTGGGTGGCACAATCAGTGCTGCAGGCCCACTAGCAGCATTTGATTTACAGGCCCTGGGCACACACAGTGCACTATACTAGGGTCTGACAAGTAAATCAAATATGCCAATCATGGAATCACTAATCTATAACAACAATTTACAAAGGGAGCACTTGCACTTTGGCACTGAACAGCAGTGGCAAAGTGCCCAAAGCATCTAGACCAGCAAAACAAAGTCCAACACACAGCAAAAACACAGGAGGCAAAGTCAAAAAATGGTTTTGCTATGCAGGCCCACTAGCAGCATTTGATTTACAGGCACTGGGCACACACACTGCACTGTACTAGGGACTGACTAGTAAATCAAATCAGCCAATTATGGAAACGCCAATCCATACATGCCATTTACAGGGAGAGCATATGCACTTTAGCACTGATCAGCAGTGGTAAAGTGCCCAGAGTCATAAAACCAACAAAAACAGGTCAGAAACTGAAGGCCACAAAGCAAAAAATCTGGGGGGAAACCTGCTGTAAAAGCCAGGTCTAACAGACATATTAGTGGAGAGGGCAACAAAGGCCACTAGAAACGCCAGGTTCCGATTAATAAATTTGTATTACTACATGGAGCTTACCTCACACCAGCATGCATCAATAAACAATTTTGGACACGATTAGGCCTGTGCCCTCGGTGCGGGGAGGCAAATGCTGCATTTCTGCACATGTTCTGGGAATGCCCTAAGATAGGGAACTTCTGGTGAGAAGTGACAACGCTGATAGCGGAAATAACAGAGAAAGAGGTACAAGCAACACCAGGATACTGTCTCTTACACTGGTTCTCACACACCTCCAGGATCATGTTAACAAGTAAGTTCCCAGATTTGGCGCTCCTGATAGCCAAAAGAGAGCTCACTAGAAACTGGAAATCCCAGGGGGGGCCCGGCTTAGAGCGGTGGAAGAAGGAATTCACAAGATGGGCAACAAAAGAGGGAGAGGTAAGGTTGGGCGAAGCTAGACAAGGCAGGGGAACCATAGATACAGCCAGAGCTTGGGAAGCATTGGTGACAGTGCTAAAGCACCCTCCAAACGAAGCAGATGAGGAAGAGCAAGACGGACCATTGGGGGATGGAGAGCGTGAGTGATCACGAATCTACTACCTCAACATAGCTAATGAGCCCACGGAATAAAACCTGCATAGGGCAAAAGTCATAGAGTAGCATCACGCTAAGGCACGCCTAGGGGGAGCTAGGGGGGAGGTGAGGGAGTTGGGTAGTTGCTTGATTCTACAAAGGTAAGAAGTTATGACGCAAAAAGACAGAGTTAGCAAGACTATTGGTTATAAAGGAAAAATAGAAGGTATTTCATACCAGATATCTCAGAGGATATACAAACGTTCTATTGGTATACTGTATACACTTTAATTATGAAATTCTTGCAAGGCTCCATTGCATAAACTGAGATGTAAGACGATATGGAAGAAAAAATTAATAAAATTTGTCTAAAAAGAAAACAAAAGAGGTGCCTACTGTCCCACTGTATGAACTGTTAAGGGGGCTGGTAATCTTTTTCTTACTAGCTTCCTATGAATTAATTCTGTAAGAGATGATAGGGGAGCAAGCTGTCCCGCTCACTCTCTACTGGTAGCTTCTACGAGGTAATATGGCTCCTTTAAGGAGCTGTTAGATTGTTGAGAATTTTATTGTCAAAGGAGAGTTGCAAACAATAGAGGTGGGTGAGCAAACAAATAAACAGGGAGAGCTGATGAGCATTATAAAACTAAGGTCATTTTAGAGTATGATAAAGTGTTTTAAAAAAATAATAAAGTAAAACTCTTTAAATAAGAAGTGTTTCCCCATAAAACATCAGATTGCATCAATACACTGAAAAATATTTATTAAAAGTGAGAGTTTTTTAACATGATTTGAGAAACATTCCTGACCCTTACATCCTGGTAATGATAATGTTATTAGTGAACTAAGAGACAAGCCAGGGGCCATGTGTCTCTTGTATTTGGGTCAAATAGCTGGATGTTTGTTATGCATGGAGCAAATTCATAGTCTATTAAAATATAAACAATGACAGGTCTTTGTACAGCACACACCCTGAACTCATGTATTTGAAGGAGCTCTGATGTATGATAAGGACCAAAAGGTACCTCAATGAAATAAAACATTTACCTAGATCTCACATTTTGGTCAAGTGGGAAGCCGAGATTGGGCCTCGATTTTCCAGTTTCACACTGTGCACTTTAGTTACTAGATGGGTATCTCTTTGACTTTTTCTGAATTCAAATGTTTAATGTTTTGCCCTTAATGCTTGGAGGATGAGACCAAAGCAACAGGGATAGACAAGATTCACATTTTATTTTGGACGTTTTACACAGAGCGAACCTTATTCAACGATATAAGGGCACTTTACAAATACACAGATTATGTTACATTTTTTGGCAAAGGGAGATTTTTCAAGATTCAAAACTGCTTCCCCATATTGTGTAGTTGTCAGCCGGAGCCACTAGGCCACAACGTCTCCCATGTTTTTAAACATGAATTTAGAAACATACACTCCCTACCGACGACAATGGCATTAGTGAACTTAAATGGAAGTCTGTTATAGTGGGCACCCTGTATGCTTATATGAGGCCTAGATTCTTATTATACATGAAGCAACATTGTGGTCTTTTAAATCAAACAATAGAGATTTTTGTGCAGCACACATCCTGAACTCACGTATTTGAAGGCACTCTTATATGTGATATTACAAGAAAAGGAGGCTAGCTGAAATAAAATATTTTTCTAGTGGCACCCAATTTGTTCAAGTGGATTGAGCTCAGGTTTTCTAGTTTCACATTGTGCAATTCAGCTACTAGGCGGGTATCTCATTCACCTGTGTTTTACATCACAGGTGAATGATTTGTCTTTCATTCTTGGTGCATGAGGTTAGAGCGTGAGTGGGAGGCAGAAGCCATGTCTTGAGGGTCAAAGAATATCTCAATCTGAGCAAAGCATCTGGCTCAAGAATGCAATGGCTCATCCACCATCTAGATTTGTAGGTCAATGCATGAAATAACTGTGACGCAAAATGCTCCATTTGGCTCCTTTTTTTAACCTTTTTTTGGGTAGAGAAACCTTTGATCCCCGAACTTACGTGAAGAAATCCAGGGGGAGATTTTTTTAAAAGTCACGCAGCGCAGCCACCCGCGAGTCTGCGCTGCGTTGCACGACAGGGAGGAAGCAGGAGAGCGCCATATCTTCAGAGATATGGCTCTCTCCTCCCCATTTCCCTTGCACCGGCGCTGATTTCAGCTGCCGTGCGCCATGCACACACCTTAGCGCCGCAGCGCTAGGGTGTGTGCATGAGTGTAGCATAGGTTTTGTACCCTTCCTGTGCAAAATACTATGCTAGGCACGATGCAAAGCTTTTCCCACTTTGCATACGTGCTGCACAGTGCAGCATGCATGGAAAGTGGGAAAAGCACGGAGAAATTAATGCATTTCTCCTGTTAGCGCCTCCTTTGAAGGGGTGTTAACTTTTGGCGCAAAACCATGTTTACAAATCTTTGTAAATATGGTTTTGCGTCCAAAGGCATGGGTGGTTGCATGAGAACGCCCATGTACCACCCATGTAACGCCCCCTCGGCGCAAAGTAACGCAAAGCAGTGCTTCGCGCTGCTGTGCGCTACTTACAGGGTACTTTCCAGCGCAAAACAAGTTTTGCTCTGGAAATAAAATAGAAAAAAAAAATGTGCGCTAGTTTGCATCCCTTTTGTGGTGCTAAACCAGTGCAAAAGGTATGAAACCCCCCCCCCATTTCCATCTCTCCGCGGTCTTGCTCAGTCAAAAGCAAAGAGTTTTTTTATGCCACGCCACTTTCTAAATTCGCCAGCCGCCTCTGAACACTGACAGCTTGACTGTGCAGACCCTCTGTGAAGGAATGTGAGTGCCACAATTACTGCAGATGCTTGGCTGCGCAAACATGAAGAGCGAGACAGCAACAGTCTAAGGGGCATATTTAGGTTCCCTGGCACATCCCTGCATATCAGGCGCAGATGCATGCTGCGCATCGTGGCGCAAGGATAAGCAGATGCGTGACGCATCTGCCGGCGGAAGGTTGGCGCAGTGCTGAAGTCGCGACGCAACTCCAGCACTGTTCCAACCTTCCCTATCCCTAACATAGTGCACCAATCCTTACGCCTGCTTGAAGCAGGCGTAAGGATTTGGCGCACGAGCGTCGGAAAAGTGACTGCGTGAAATCTTGTAGATTTCACTACGTCACTTTTCCGAGTCGTACCTGCGCCGGAACGCCCCCCCCCTGCGCCGGTACGCCCACATGAAACCTGACGCAGGTTTCATGTGGCGCAGGGGTTTACTACGTGAAGCATCTCCCTAGATGCGTCACGTTGTAAATATAGCGCAACGCGGCGCATAGTTTGCGTCGCCGCTGCGTCACTTGCGTGACGCAACGGCGGCG
Source organism: Calotriton arnoldi (assembly GCA_963921515.1). Classification (NCBI taxonomy): domain Eukaryota; kingdom Metazoa; phylum Chordata; class Amphibia; order Caudata; family Salamandridae; genus Calotriton; species Calotriton arnoldi. The sequence goes on along the minus strand of CAWUFW010000528.1, from coordinate 1,557,096 downwards.
CAAAAGTGGCGCAAGGGGCTTGTAAATATGCCCCTCAACGCTGTTGACTGCGTTGGAAGTGCCAAATTCGGTGAACTAGTGCGTGTTCTCCTTTGGCACGTCACTACGTACAATACATAGACGAGGAACGCAGCCACATGGGCATAATCTCATGAAACTCGCACAGAAAGCAGTAAAATGGGATGTCTGTGCTGAATAAATCTTACTTTCATCATTCTAAAGTAAAACTAGATCTTCGAGCAAAGCAAATCACAGTGCAGACAGTTTCCTTTTGAAAGGTGTGTCTTTTTAGGGTATATATAATGTTTTTAGAAAACCCTTGTTTACCGATTTCCTCTGAATTCCAAGAGAGATACATACCTTCTTGACAGTTATTGGGACGAAATCAGGGACCCCGGTACTCTTTCGTTGTGCCCCTAATCTGCTCTGGCCTTCCACTCCCATCTATACTGCATCCTCACCATACTCCCCTCGGCGTCCACTGGACCTTGTTGCAGTGCTGTCAGTCAGTGGCGTAGGAAAGAAAAGCTCCCCCCTCCACAGAATGTTATGTGGGGCCCCTCATACTCACTTATCTCATAGCTATCCGTAGGCTTTTGATTGAATGGGGGGACCTCTGCAGTGGCCTATGTTATGCATATGACCCTTTGCCCAACAGTGGTGTAACAGAGGGGGCCCCCTGGCCCGCCACCTACCACGTTGCTCCCAGACCCAGTCAGTGTACTGTGCTGAGGTGGTTCCCTGGAGCTCGGGGGCTCCTCCGCACTGGGGAACCAGGGGCCTGATGTTATGCCACTGCTGCCCACAGACCCGCGACCAAGCCCTTGAATGACATCGCTATACTAGTTGTTCCCCACCTTGTGCAATTATGGCAAAACGCCAGACATTCATGTGTAGGGCGGAGTGTGTGCTGGCACATCGTTTATGTCTTGGGAGTGGGGTCACAAACCTATACTAAGGAAGGGGATACATACCTCATCGAACAAGTCAATGCAGTACTAGCATTTAATCTCTCCATCTCCACAAGCAAACACATGCAGTACACAAACAAAAAATGTATTTGAGAGATATCTAAATTATTTCTAACTAATTAGTAAAGAAAGCAAACCGAGGGATAATTGTCATGTTACAAAAGAATACTGGAACTTTTACACAGATTAATTTTCACTTATCATCTGCCGGGTCGTACCCAGAACTGTCTGATAATTACTTGCCTTAAAGGCCCTGAAATACAACAGCTCTACATGACTGCCACATAGGACACCACAAGTAACACCAGCTCTACAATCATTGACCATTAGGCGTTTGTACCCAGCAAAGAGCCAAAAAATACAAGAAGTAACTGGCAAGGTGTCTGCTGTCATCAAAGATGAAATATTCATATAAAACTGATCTGTAATTTAGACAAACATTAGAGAGCCTTTTAGAAACCTATAAGGAATGCCAGCTGCAGGTGCTTATTTGCACAAGAGTAATGTTGTATAGTGCCACAGCTAAAGATCAACTAAACACTTCCCAAGAGGAGTTTTGTACGGCAATGGGCGAGGATGATGGCCATTTTTACCACAAGTTCCCAGCAAAATAACAGAATGGGACAAGGTGGTTTCAGGAATTGTGAGAGAACAAATTGAATTAATTGTTAGCATAGAAAAGCACAGCAGTAGTTTTGAGGCCGGTAGAAGTTGCCTGTCTTGCCTGTCATATTGCAGATAAAGTTATGGGTGCTGTTACATGACATGAGTCTGCAGGAACAGGTCCCAGACCAGCTCTCCCTGTGCTGCTGCATCACTCTTGCTCCTGTCTTCTCCTTGCTTCTTTCCTGTTTTTTTGAGTGCTTTCTCCTTGCTTTTCCCTAATTTTCACTGCTTTCACTTCCTTTTTCCCTGTTTTTTGAGTGCCTTCCCCCTGCCTTTCCCTCATTTTCACTGCTTTTTCCTTCCTGTTCCCCTTTTTGTGTGCCTTTTCCTTGCTTTTTCGTCATTTTTCACTGCTTTCTACTTCCTTTTTCTCTGTTTCTTTAGTGCTTTTTCTTTGCTTTGACCTCGTTTTCACTGTTTTCTCCTTGCTTTTTCCCCAATTATTTGTTGCCTTCTCCTTGCTTTTCCCTAATTTTCACTGCTTTCGCCTTCCGTTCCCCTATTTTTTGAGTGCCTTCTCCCTGCTTTTCCCTCATTTTTCACTGTTTTCTCCTACCTGTTCCCAAATTTTTTGAGTGCCTTCTCCTTGCTTTTTCCTCATTTTTCACTGCTTTCTCCTTCCTTTTTCCCGTTTCTTTAGTACTTTCTCCTTTCTTTCCCCTCATTTTCATTGCTTTCTCTTACTTTTTACCTCATTGCTGCTCCCGCCTGCCACCTGTTTTCCCACCTAGCCCTGCTCACTGCCTCCCAGTGCCTCTCCCTCCTCACAGGACCTAATTATTGGAGCCCGCAGCGTGACCCCATTGAGCCGGTCCCAGTTCCAGCTCTCCCCGTGCTGCTGCATTGCTCTTGCTCCTTTGTTACCCTTGCTTCTTCCCTGCTTTTTTGTGCTTTCCCTTTTCTTTTCCCTCATTTTTCACTGTTTTCTCCTTCTTTGTCCTTGTTATTTGAGTGCCTTCTCTTTGCTTGTCCCTAATTTTTCACTGCTTTCTCATTGCTTTTTCCTCCATTTTTGAGTGCCTTCTCCTTGCTTTTCCCTTGTTTTCACTATTTCCTCTTTTTTTACCCCTATTTTATGAGTGTTAAGTGCTTTCTCCTTGCTTTCCCCATTTTGACAGTCTTCTCCTTGCTTTACCCTTGTTTTCACTGTTTTCTCCTGGCTTTTTCCACAGTTTTTTGAGTGCCTTCTCCTTGCCAGGAAAGGACTCAAGACCTGGCTATTCGAATGAACAGATCACCACGAAGCAGTTAGCAACTCCAGTGCCGTGAGACCCTCACAAGTGATTTGCCTTGACTGACTGACAGGGAAACAAATCTAGGTAGATGGGCTAATAATGCATAAGTCTCAGCACACCATGGGACAAACATCAGCTTGACAAGAAAGGCAATGATGGAAGATAAGCAGCTGATGGATTGTTATGCTCTGGATTGAGGCCCTAACATAGGTGCGCCGTTTCAGAGGCACAAATCCTTCGTGCCACAAAGACAGGCAGGCCCTTTCACCCACTAAAGGCCCTTTCACCTACATTAGCCCTCCCTTCACAATAACGAGCAACAGAGGCTGTCCCTTATCTGACGTGTGCTCTGGGCGCAGAAGACGGTCCATCCTAAATACGTCATCTCCATGTCCAACAGTAACTAACCTACGTCACAACGAGTTCTTAGAAACAGACCCTTAAGCTCTTGGGATTTTCCCTAGCACAGGATTATTGATTTCTCCAAGAACTCATTAAATATGCATGAACCACTATTCCCTAAGGGTTCATTCCTGATGTCACAAATCTTTCTATAACAGTTTTGAGCGTCAGCCGAGTGCTGAGGCCATACCTATAGGAAACTTGAGCACGGATCCACTGCCACCAAGATATATTTTTAAGCCACCTCAAAATTTGAGGGGCCACAGTGGTCCTGTTACATGACACGATCAAGTGGACAGTCTGATGCTGTCTAGCAATGGGACCTGCGCGGGTCTTGTGATGGTGTAGCCTGGCATTTGTTTACAGATGTTGCAGTTCAAGACAAAGTCAATAGTCTGACTTCTGAACCCTGGCCACCAATAGCACTGTTGCAATGAAGAAATAGTAGCTATTACCCCTGAATGCGCGGAGCCCAAGCCCCTGTGTGCTTTAAATGATTAATTCCTGCCTACTATCCATATTTGGAAATACTCTATCCCCCACTCCAGGAATCTGAGCATATGGAATGTTGTTTGCACCTAACTTGTAGGAGTATATGAGTGGAAATTTCTTAGGCACTGCTGTGCTGCCTTTGCGTGAAGCAATTACAGCCACCATATTCTAACCGTCTATTCTCGTTGTTGAGCGAGTGTGCGCAGCTACGGAAGCTGTGTGAACAGCCCCCTGTGTGGCTTCAACAGCCAATGAATTCCCTTCAACGTGCACGCCATCACGTTGATGACTCAGCGTGTTAATCACGTGAGTTTTTGGTAGGTCGTTTTTCAACTCCACTACCTGTTCCCATAATTTTTGTGTTTAATTATGCCACCTTTTTCATCTTTAAACCCATTTTGTTCCCAATGGTGTAAATATTTATTATATGATTGCACACAGTAAAGGAATCACACACAATGAGTGTGGGGAATTCTCGATCCGTGTTTACAAGTGCAAGTATCAGGGCTTTTAAAGCTGTCAACCGAGCCGTGCTATTACCTAGAGGTAGGTTTTTGGTGCAATGAGGACGGAACTTGCCATCCAGCATCTAATCTTTAACAAAGGCGGCCGGTGGGGCAGACCCATCAGTGTAAATTTTAAAAATTCATACTGATCTAGAGGCAAGATTTCATTTGGTAGATGATGTTCTTTTTCATATTGCAGGAATGTCTGTGTTTTTAAACTTGGATCAAATCTGGATTCAAAGTCTGATGCAGCAAAAGAATTAGCCCTTTGTATCCATTCTGGATGTAAGGATTTGGCATTAGGAATGCTAGCCCCGGTACTGGGGTGACGACAATAATGCATCTTCCCATGAGCCAGTGCTCTTTCTTTTGCTACAGCAGTCTGAATGGTTGTCCGAATTTTTTTCTGTTGAATTAAAACTCATATCTGTGTTTGTGAACAGATGAGATTTGTATGCGATTGGTACAGTTTCACCTTCATTAAAGGTTTAATAAGTGTACCCGCATTGACCCAAAATGATACTGAGTACCAAGTGGTGCAAGTTTACACGTGTGGGTATGTGTTTGGAAGCAATAATATCTTCCTGGAGTGAACAAAGAATATTGGTGTGTTCTTGTGTCCAGTGTTTGACTGAAAAGTCAGGTTTGAAAAAGGTCGTAGAAAGGTTTTACTCTCTCTGCGAAATCCAAAATGTATGTCTGCCAAAATCTAGGAATCCCAGTACTGATTGGAAGTTGTTTTAATGTCTTTGGAGGCTGGAGTAGCGCACACTTTTCTAAAAAGTTAGCTGCCAGGCTTTTCCCTTCACTTGAAAACTAGTATCCCAAAAATAGGACACAGAGGTGGGCAATTTTTGATTTCTCAAAATTTAATTTGTAGCCCTCAGAGGCGAATCCCATAATAATGGTGCTCACCCTGGTCGAGTGTTTCCCCAATAGGTCGTCTGTTAGATAAATATCATCCATATAGGACAATGCTTCTTCATCAAAGTGCTTTAGCCATTCAGAAACTCTTTCAGAAAACACCCCTGAGCTGTTCTTATACCCAAGGGGGAGATGACAAAAAATTGTCGCTGGGACTCTAATATACTAAATGCTGTTAGGTACCTGTTTTCAGGTGCTATAGTTTGACAGAAAAATCCATTTGAGACAACAAGTGTCGTTTTGTATTTTTTCCCGCATAATGTTATTCATTAATGCGGCACTATCTGCATGTTGGACAGCATATGTCTTTGTGCAAGTGTTCAAGTGTCTGTAAATGAAAACTAGACGAAATGTATTATCATGTTTTGATAAGTGAAACAAGGGATTGTTCTTTTGTGAAGTGCATTTTTCAATGATCTCCTGGTATTCAAGTTGATCTAAGATCTCCCTGACCTGTGTTTTTAGCTTCTTGCTTAATAGGATATTGTCTTTGAGCATGTGGTGAAACTATTAACGAGATCACGTGGTGGGTTGAGGCATCATCCCATCCAGCGTGATTTTTATACAATGCTGGAGCTTGGGCTACTTCCCACTCCCGTGCATATGTATGTTTAAGGTGAACGGGAACGTGGTTGGAAAATGCAGGAAAAATATACTTTCTCCCTTTGGGCGCTCCCTGACGAATGCTGGCGGCTAATCTTGTTCTGCTAACAGTATGTCAAAACCAGACAATAGGTTCTTCGCAAAGAGACCTTTTACTTTCCTGTGTTTGTCCTCCTCCATGCGGAGTGTTATTTCATATAACTTGTGTGGGACGCTCACCCTTTTGTCTGGTGTTCCCACCGTGATGTAATCATTCAATTTTGCTGTCCAGAAATTCCTTCAGGTTCAGGCGACCTATTGTTACTTCTGCCGCGCTGTCTAGCATTGTCTGAGCCCATTCCCCGTTCAGAAGTTGAGTCCTTAGGATTCTGTGCATGTCTAACTTTGAGACCTGCAACTTTCTTCTTTTTAAATTGAGGTGTGGATTGTGGCTTGTCTTCTGTTTTAGAAGAGTCCTGAGCGTGCTTGTCCCTGGACTGCTTGCGCTCTTCTTTGTGTGCTGACTTTCCTTCTCTCCCTGTGCTGTTTGTCGAGAGGAATGTGTATCAGTATCCTGATACCTGTCAGGTTTCCTAATATTATCCCTATTCCTAAGGTTATACCTCTTTGCAGAGGGCTCCTGTTGAGGAGACCTACCTCGGGACTGAGAATCTTTTCAGAAAAATGTTGTTTTTATTATTATCCCACTTCTTTTTAGAAGAAGTAGGTGTCTGCTTAGAATTGGCCTTCTCAGGACTGCCCATTAGCTGTGGTTTTAAAAGCTTTCCCACCCAAACTGTCCCTTCCCAGTTCTGCATATGCAGGTTCAATTATTTTGGGAAGTTCTTGTGGTTGGTCTATAAGACTGACCTCTCTTAGGCGTTGGCGGATCGCCACTGAAGCTGCTTCCCCTTTAATGTTAGCTAGTATTATTGTTGATACCTGGTCGTAATTACCTAGTAATTTCATACCTAAGGTAAGAGCTGGTTCAGCTCCATACTTGTTCTGTATCGGTCGTAAGACATCTGGAATTACCGCTAAGGAAGGAATACCATGAGTCCTGGTATATATGGCAGCAAAGACTGTACCCCAAGTGGTGCAGTCCTCTAACTGTGGTGTGATCCCCATGGGCAAGCAGAGTGTTAGCATTATATGCTTTCAAATGGTGTGGTATTTGGAAATACTGCTTCTAACTGGGTAATTTTCTGAGCTACCCAGAAAGGAATCTGTTCACATTTTGTGGGCAGTTTACCCATTACTGTGTGTAATGTTTGTGGAGTGATTTTAGTAGCGGTGCTCTGTGTTGGAGCTGTGTTATTTGTAGCTACTGTGGGCTGGACACCAAGTGTCCTCATGACGAGTTGCGTCATGGCTCTGTAAGAGTTTTACCAACTCTTTGTGTTGTAAGAGCAGCGCATCTTGTGGCATTATGTCAATGTCAGGATGTGGTGTGTAGCCTGCTAATATTGGCCATCTAGCTCCTGGTCTACCTAGTGGACCGAACCTGGTTTTATTTATTTGTTGTAGGGTGCCATTAAACCAGAAATTGCGGTCCTGGTCAGTGAGCGGAATCTTAATGTCCTCGAACGGAGTGTAGACCGCTGGGACTTTTTCATGTATGTAAGAATGAAAAGTCTGAGTTGTTGCATTTACTGCTGGGAATGTAACCCAAGAATAGAACACATCTGTTTGATAATCTTCGTGTGCCTCTACTAATATCACGGTACCTCCTCGGTCTGTTAAACCATGTCTGAGGAGTTTTGTGTGAGTGTATGCCTGATATTGGGTGCAAAATGTATTGCATTTGCTTCCTCTTCGTCGTTTGAGACCTGTGTCCCAGTGACAGGAGCAGCTGCCTCGACAGACATTGTGTTGTGAAAACAAAATGTCCTAAAAAAGGGTTTTAAGATAAGGTTTTTAAAAGGCACAATTGTTCGGGAACTATTTCCTTCAAGCTTGATTAACCAACAGCCAATACATAGGAAGTTTGCCTACTCAGCTGTGGCTGAGTTTTGTGCCTACCCATTCCAGATGTCTCTGGCGTTTTGTGAGTAGGAGTCTCTGAGAATAAGCATGACTGAACTACTCAGATTCTACTGTTAGATAAGTGCCAAATTCACGTTGGGCGTCATGTAGTGTAGTTCCTATTTCCCTGATAGGTTCTGCGCATTGGAATAACATACACTATAGGCTTGGCATAGGACTGAGGTCGGTATGCCCCTATCGCGTTTATTAAACTTAATTACTGTGTACCAGCTAGCTCAGAGGCCACTAGAAACTTCTTGACAACAAGAAGGGAATAGCTTCTGGCAACCACATAACATAAAACCCTGATCCCTCAGGATCGTGGAAACAATATACTACTTTTCATTCAGTCACTCATCTCAGAGAAGTACATAGAAGAAACAGTCGGGTGTGTTTACAATAAAATTTATTGCACAGTTGTTATTCTAGTACTGGTAATATGTGCTGCAACAACTGTTGGACAGTAGCAGAGAAATATGGCCAGCAGTGCAGTTAAATAAAAATGCATGGTACAGTTTTACCATTGTGCAATAGTAATGAACACATACATGAAATACAGAATGCATTTAAGATAAAGCCTATACCCCTATGATGCCTAACTAGATGTACCTAAGTGTACCTAGCATGTGTGTAGGTCTTAGAGAGCCAAGAATCCCCTAGGATTTAGTCTAACCCCATTACCTTAGTGGGACTTCATCCTGATCTCGAGCTGGACACCCCAGGATGGGTGGATGGACCTCTGCCAGCTGGAGCTGTGGCATGACGCAGGTTGCAGCGTCTCAGGTCAGAGTGTCGGCATGGAAGTCTCGGTCCCCTCTGGTTTGCTTGGGCAAAGGGAGGTATATTTATACCTGATAGGTGCCTTGGAATGTTAGTATTGACGTAAAGTCGGTCAGAGGAAGACGTCAGGAATGAACCCTTAGGGAATAGTGGTTCATGCATATTTAATGAGTTCTTGGAGAAATCAATAATCCTGTGCTAGGGAAAATCCCAAGAGCTTAAGGGTCTGTTTCTAAGAACTCGTTGTGACGTAGGTTAGTCACTGTTGGACTTGGAGATGACGTATTTAGGATGGACCGTCTTCTGCACCCAGAGCAAACGTCAGATAAGGGACAGCCTCTGTTGCTCGTTATTGTGAAGGGAGGGCTAATGTAGGTGAAAGGGCCTTTAGTGGGTGAAAGGGCCTGCCTGTCTTTGTGGCACAAAGGATTTGTGCCTCTGAAACGGCGCACCTATGTTAGGGCCTCAATCCAGCACATAACAGGATTTTGTGTTGGTAGTGCAATGTCAGTATTTGGCTGTACAGCAGGAAACGCCTGATACTATAGGCCAGCACATTTCTGGGTCCATGCCATAGGTGTATGAAAGAACATTCTTATTTGGGGGAGGCTCACCTTAAGGAATTACCACAACCCTTGACAGGGTGAACCCTCAAAGTCACTAAATAAACCTGAGTTCAACCCCCTGATAGTTATGGCTCAGAGGAGACGGGCTTACCTTAGGGCAATGCACAAAGTATTTATGCAGTACTAAACAGTATTAAATAAAAAATGAAAAACAATAAAAATCCCAAACTGAATTACAAAAATAGAGTAAAATTTAATAAACACAATTACAAAAATTCAGTGAGGGGAACCAGAGTTTTAAGAAGGAATTATTAGCTCCAAGAAGCATAAAGTACCAATGATAGCCAATGGTCGCGGTTGACCAGGACCTAGGTGTAATTTGATGCTGACCATGATGGAGCACCGGTTGAATACATGAACCAGGTTTGCCCTGGTCAAAAATTTTACCTTCTGACTTTAGTCATTTAAGTGCCAATTGACGACAGGAGTACACTTGTAAAGCCCCAATACCTCAGTGGGATACTTAGACACTCACAGGGTGATAGGCCACTGGTCAGCTGGGCAGTTGTAGGTAAAGGCCTCTTGTAGCTTGTTGTGTCCCTGTAGCTTTAAGAGGAGGTCATCCTTATGACCCTTTGAGCCCACTTCTTTGTCCTGGGTACCAAAGGAGAGCAGGTCCAGTACTTCAGGGCGACTCTCAGGTCACAGATAGCAGGCCAAGTCCTCTTCTGGTCTTTCTCAGGTCCAGGAGTGTTTTGTAGTGGGTGCCCAGAGATGCAACATTTATGCCCGAATGAGCTAGTGAGTGGGAATGACTCCTGGGCACGCACTAACCAATGGGATTAAAGTTCCCAAGGACAACACTACCCACTTTGAGCATTTTTAATCTGGCGAAAGTCTTCAGCCACTCTAAATATGGGCTCTGAGTACTGGGTGTGTGTGTTGGGGAGTGCACTTTGGTAATTCTAGTGTCCTCCCACATCTACCACTAAAATCCAGGTTGAGGCAGCCACTGCCCCTCCAATAAACCCAGAGATAGAAGTCTGGTAGGACAAAAGCAGGATTCTTCAGCAACCAGAAACTGGATACACAAGATTGTCTTGTCATCCTCTTCCCTCCCTTTCAGTTGTGCTGCAAGTGTTAGATGTAAAACCCAGAGACAGATGTCTGGTAGGACAAAAGTAGGATTCTTCAGCAACCAAGCCGTGGATACACCAAAAATGTTATATGTAAACCTAGCAGACCCAGCAAGCAGGGTTTGACGTTCAAGCAGGATTTGACACTAAAATGTCAAAAAGGATGCTTACAGCCCTTGCCCTGCATTTTCTGTGAAGTTCAGAGGAGTCATCCCTGCCTATTTAAGTCAGCCTATTGTATGCTCCTGACAGGAATTTTACAACATTTTCACTCCTATTCAGATGTGTTAGAACTGGGGGTCTCTAGTTGGCAGAGGTAGGTGCCTTTGTCCAAATAGGGACCCTTGCTTCTAGTCAGGGTAAGGGGGATACACTATTAAAATAACTCCTGCTCACCCCCTTGGTAGCTTGGCACGAGCAGGCAGGCTTATCTCAGAGGCAGTGTGTAAAGCATTTGTGAACACATACAGTAACACAGTGACAACACTACAGATGGACACCACACAGGTTGTATTATAAAAATAAGTATTTTTATATAGACTTATCACAAGACCCAAAACGACAAAAATCCACAATACACTATGAAAAATATGACTGTCAATGGTAGAAAATAGTTCAGTTCAATAAAGATGGTAAATGCGACACTCAATGTTCAATGTACCTTTGGATGCGTAACGCGATACCAACAAAAGGGTTGTAGGGAATGTGATGCGTCGGTTCCTTACACGCAAGAACGGTGATGCGTTGGTTCCTTGCTCCGGGGGAGGTGATGCGTCGGTTCCCTACTGCTGCGTAGGGTACGGTGATGCGTTGGTTCCTTACCGGAGAGGAGGTGATGCATCGGTTCTTCACTGCGTGGGGAGATGATGCGTCGGTTTCTTACTGCGCTTCTGTGGCGATGAGACCCACAGCGCCGAGATGCGATGACGACCCGGTGGAATGAAACAAAATGACGTCTTCCTCTCGATGCAACACTTAGGGGGCGATGCGTGTACGCCCGATGGCCGTGCGGCAACTCGGTGAATCTTCTGAGCCGTGACACTCTTCTTCGGTGATGCGAGGCGCTTCGGCGATGCGATGATAGCGGCTGCGGCGGCGACACGCTTCTTTCTCGTGAGTCGCGCTTCCAGTTCCCAGCGACACGCAGTCTCTCAGAAGGCCCAACACAACAGCAGGCACTTCAAATTCCCAGCAAGGGAATTCAGGGGAGCTGCTTGATGAAGTCTTGTGTCCCTGAGACTTCAGCAGGAGGCAAGCTCAATCTTCAAGCCCTTGGAGATGTTCTGCAAGATGATGAAAGTTGCACAAAGTTCCTTTCTCCTTTCTTTGGCAATCAGGCAACCACTGCAGGCCAATCCTTCAAACAGCACACAGCCTAGGGATAGTCTCCTCCTTCAGTTTCTCTGGTTCCTCTCCTCAGCAAAGGTTCGTCTTGTTTGTTCCAGAAGTGATCTAAAGTCTTGGGGTCAGGGCCCCAGTATTTATACCCATAAATCCTTTGTCCTCTGAAGGCAGAGGGTCCTGTACCTAGTCCAAACCAGTTCTGGGTGCATTCTGCCAGTGCACACCTTCTCTCTTTGTCAAGGTGGGCCAGGGTCATCAGACACACCACAGGAGGTGGAGCCAGCATTGTGGAAGGCAGGCACAGCCCTATTCAGACCCAGGTGCCACTCCTCCCACCACTCTACATGTAGATAGGTCTATTCAGCCCTGTGCTGACTCACCCTCTCTCCTGGAGTCCCCCAGCCCCTGTCACTCACAAAACCAGACATAAAATACACAATAAAGCAGAGGCTGGATGTTTAGGCAAGAAAATACCTACTTTCTAAAAGTGGTATTTTCAAACACAGAATGTTAAAACCAACTTAACTAAAAGATGTATTTTATCATTCTGGGTTCAGGCATACTAAATTCGTTTTTCTACCATGTTCCCTGGGTCAGTTAGGATTATAAGATGTTATAATCAAACTGCCCATTCTGGCCTATGGGGACAGGTAGCCTTGCAATAGTGAAAAACGAAATTGGCTGTAATTCACTATCAGGACATGCCACACACACCAGGGCATGTCCTACCTTACACATACAATGCACCCTGCCCTAGTGCCTACCTTAGGGGTGACTAATATGCAGGAAAGGGAACGTTTGAGGACTGGTAAGTGGATGCACTTACCAAGTCGACATGGCAGTACCAGACTGCACACAGGCTCTGCAAGGCAGGCCTGAGACACACTTTACAAGCTGCTCCTGTGGGTGGCACAACCAGTGCTGCAAGCCCACCAGCAGCATTTGAGTCACAAGCCCTGGGCACAACCAGTGCACTGTACTAGGGTCTGACAGTGAATCAAATAGGCCAAACATGGAGTCACTAATCCATACATCAATTTATCATAGGGAGCACTTGCACTTTGGCACTGATCAGCAGTGGCAAAGTGCCCAAAGCATCTAATCCAGCAAAAACAGGTCAGTAACAGAGGAGGCATAGCGCAAAAAATGGAAGGGAGACCCACGCCAATGGTGCCAGGTCTAACAAGATGCTAATTGCTGACCAGCAAAAGTGGGAGGGAAAATGCAAAAAGGAAGTTCAGGCAGGAAAAGGTACATTTCTAAAAGTACTATTTTCTTAATATTTATAAAAATCTAACCGCACCATTGAATTGGATTTGTATTACAAATACTTGTTTAAATATTTTTCTAGCTAGCCCCATTCCTGAGATACAGTATTACCATTTTTAATCTGTACTCTTGTTTTCTGCATAGGACAGCTAGGCCTGCCACAGTGAAAAATAGCTTTTGGGTTCTAGTCACTGTAAGGGCATGTTAACTTTACATTTCTACTTGTGCTACTTGTAAATACCATGCACCCTGCCTTGTGGTCAAAAAGGCCTACATAGGGGTGACTTATTAATGTTTAAAAGAGAGGTTTTGACCTGTCAAAAGGGTTTATTGCAGGATTTACATTGCTGTAGTCAGGCTACACTGGTAGGCCTGAAGCCATGTTTGCATAGTAGTGGATGGCCCAATAAGTGCTGCAGTCCAGTGGTGTCATTTAACTCCCAGGCCCTGGGTACACTTTGTACCATATACTAAGGACTTACCGGTAAGTTAAATGTGCCTTTCACGTGTAGGCCAATTTCATCATGTTGAAAGGGGGAGCTCAGGCACTTTATCGCTGGTTATCAGGGATAAAATGCACAGTTCTATGGCCAGCAAAACAGTCAAGGAAAAAATCTGAGGGTACACCACGCAAAGATGGTCATTCCGACAATAGGGTAGAAGCTAGTATTGATTGGTTCATTCAGCCTTGGGCATGTCTTTTTGTGTGGTAATGGTGAGGGCACAACACTGGCCAGTCTGTTAATTGGCCCATCATGTCTCCCAGTGATGTAGAGAGCCTATCCAGTAGAGTAACTTAATACTGTGTACAGGGTTTACATGGAGCAAGCACCTGTCCCTTACCTGATGCATATTTGGCAATGTTTGTCACTATGGCTTAGTGTCCTTTGAGTTTCCTTTGGCCTCTCTATCCCTATGCATGATGCAGTCAGTGTGATTAGGGCTAGTGAGGTTGCTGTGAAGCCTAGAATTGGTAGGATGAGTTGAGGCAAGGTCATACACCTGTTGTTTTGTAAATAGGACACTTTAGAGAACTCCTTGTTTGCTCTCTGCACTCTCACAAGATATCGTGGGGGGTGGGGTAAGCATTTCTGTGCATGTATGAGCAAGACTAGCTCCAGGGTATTGTAACACCCTCTGGTCTGTGGTTATGCCTGTCTGTTGCTACAGTAGCTGCTGCTTGACTACTACAAGGTAGAGTTGTTGTGGCATTGGCCATCCATGATTGGTACTCATGTGCTGCAGTCATGAGGTGAGCATGAGGCCCGCCTGTTGCAGGTTCCTTTGCATCAGCGGTTTGACTCACTTTTGACATTGCCCAATAGATCCTCTAGCCCAGACATTTACCCTGTTATATTTCCTTTGTTCCCTTGTTGTTTGTATGTAATAGGGAGGCATTGAAGATAGCATTGCATACAGAGTCGCAAGTCACTGAATAGGACATTTTTCTTCTAACTAGATTGTTGCAGGTGTGCAAAGACTCTGCTTCCTTCTTGGGAAGACAGACTCATTCTATGAATGAAGGGCAGATTTGGAGCAGCAGGTGAAGTGTAGATGTTATGCATAGAATTTGGGCTTCTTCTTCCTTCCCCCTGCAATGAAAGTTTGTAGGTGCCTGAGAAATAACAGAAGGTAAGAGCAACTACAAATTCATAATTACAGTGTAACCCATTTGGCCACACAGTAAAACTCTAAATTGGAAGATGGGATTAAGTATGGATTTATTACATATTCAAAGCCAAGCTGATATAGATCAGTCTCAAAAACATAGTATAAAAAAACATAATCACTAATGGATATCCAAAATGTTGGACAAAATTCTTCCTCATTAATGGAAAGCAAATGAGGGATTCCGTACCCGCAATACAGAGAATGAGAAACAAAGTCTGGTGAGTAGATTGAAAAGTTATGATAGTCCTGCCTATAAATGAGGTTGTCATAGAAATCTATTAAGTCCTATTCTAAACTAGGGATCAGGGAAATCCTACTTAAGTCAGGGAGGCAAGAAAGGTGTCAGCATAGCAGAACCTCTGTAGAAGTTCTCTAAAGGGAAAAATATTTTATAGCCTGGAGCCAGACAACAGAGATGTCACAAAGAGGTCTGTACCTCTCAAAGTCTAAAGGGAATCTGAATAAAGCTGAAGTGTGTTCATCAATTATACCCACATAAGAACCTTAGAGAATCCCATGTCACAAGTCTCATTATTTTCCATCGTCAAACATTAAGGGGCTGATAATGATGGTGGTCGGACAAGCGTCCGACCGCCATCATTGCGGGAACAGGACCGGCTGACAGGTAGTCGGCGGTCCCGCCCGCCAAATTACGATCCGACTGCTGTGGAGGTGGTCAGAAACATGCCTCCTAGCATTGAGGCTTGTGCTGAGGCCCAGAAAAGGTCCGCAGCACATGCCCCAATGCCAAAAGGCACTTTTGTAAACATCCCTGCACCCTGTGGCAGGCGCCATGCGGTGCCTGCCACATGATGCAGGGATGTTTATGGGGGCACCACAGGTGCCCCAGCGGAAGGCCACGGGGGACAGGGGCCATGCTAGGGGCTCCAAAAAAGCCTTTCCGCCAGCCTTCTCACGTCGGAAGAACCGACGTAAAATGGCTGGCAGAAAAGTGGATCGTAATCCCCACAGCGGTGCCTGTGAAGGCACCGCCTCCATTGTGGGGAATGTGATCCGACCGACCCCCTGATGGGCTCTTTTAGCCCGTCTGAACCTGTCGGTTGGTCCCTGGGGCAATGCAGTCCAACCGACTGCATCCAAATGCGGCGGTCTGACCGCGGTTGTAGATGTCGGTGGGACCGACAGCACGTCGATGTCGATCCCACTGACATCGTAATCGGCCCCTAAAATGTGCCAACTACGCTCGAGATTTCTTTCCTTTGGTCCACACATTAGAAGGTCCTTGAATTTCTCCCATCTTCCAATTCCGTACAAACTGTAGCCTTCCCTTTGTTTGTTAAGGCTTCTCATCCATGCCTAAAGTACTCCTTTCGACCCTCACTATCTCTTTCACAGAATGTGCTTTCTCTATTCTTTAGACCACATGACTGCACCTGCAGAGGAGAGAAAAACATTACATCCAAAGCAAACATTGAACATTGAAGGTTAAACATTAAGAAATCCAAATGCTTAAGGCCTTTGGTCAAGTAAGTGCAGAAAGCATTTCAGTACATGTCTAAATGCATGATTACAGATACATATGCGGTTACAATTTAGATGTAGAGTACTATGCAACTGGATAGACTTTCAGAAATAAAATAAATGCAGTGTTATTCAAATGAGTATGTGAATATATAAGAATTAACAATATTATTCAAACACAAAAAGGCACACATATGTGACAATTACAATTCGTTGTTACTGTAACGAAAATGTTTTGTGTCGAGATTACACAGTAATGCACTTTATGTAACTGTTCAAGTGCACTGAATTATATTAATAATGTTAAGCCACACAAATACATGAGGCCACACGTAAACATATATGTGCCTAGTCAAACAGGATATGGTGGGGCAAAAATTACGCTGCTCCAGTCCCCCCTCTGATGAAGAATCAAGCCATCACAGATAACAATCTGATGTTATCAGATGGACCATCTAAAACCTTGTAGTCTTGAGCATCTTTCATCTAGAATATTCCAGATGTTTCATGTGATCTTAATATTTACTAAGACTCTCCTCTAACTTTACATCTGTTCTCTTCATCCTCACCCCCCATCTAACCTGTGCATACTTATATCCCTTAAAGATCATGAGTAGGAATATTGCACAAAGAGCAATAATCAAAAGGGGTTTCAAGATGGCGCCCAGAATTCCACTTACCAAGCTTCCAAACCATTTGCCTAAATGCATGATTACATATACATATACATATGCGGTTACAATTTAGATGCAGAGTACTATGCAACTGGATACATTTTCAGAAATAAATTAAATGCAAAGTGTTATTCAACTGAGTATTAGAATGTACAATATTAGTCAAACCACACAAATGCAGATATATGTGAGAACGGCAATTCATTGTTACTGTACATAAAATATTGAGATTACACAGTAAATGCACTTTCTGTAACTGTTCAAGTGCACTGTATTACATTAATGTTAAATCACACGAATACATGAGGCCATACGTAAACATACATGTGGCCTAGTCAAACAGGATATGGTGGGGCCAAAAGTATGCTGCTCCATAGATGAGCGTCACTTGCCAACTATGTGTTGAGACTTCTGCCTATGATGCAGTTGTTGTGGGCAATGGGGCATTGGTGAGGCTTTTTGAAAAAGGCTATCTGTAATTATCATACCTACTGTGTTTTATAGGGAAGGTGAGTTGCTGTGCCACATTGAGGGCATCCTTGACAGGCCACAATGGCTTGCAGATTGGTGTTAGGAGGGACTTGCGGCTGATAGCGCAGAAAGAGTCCAAACCTTTTATTTCCAGTACCAGTTCAACCTGTGACTTACATTGGCTGGACTCCAACTCCACGCCAAATTCTTCTCCTAGGCGAGAGATCTTTGCCACCGTTTTTTAATTGAAGCTAAATCAAATAATATTAATCGACATCAAATTTTTTAGTTCTTAACTGCAGTCAGTAATGAGAGTTTTTAGATTGTTTCAAAGGGCCAGATGTACAACCCTTTTTTGCGGCCGCAAACGGGAGATCGGACCGTTTCCGACCTCAAAAAAGGTTCCAGGCATGTACAAATGCTATTTTGCGAGTCACTGACTCGCAAAATAGCATTTGCAACGATCGCTATTAGGAAGGGACGTACCTTCCTAATAGCGAGTCACCATGCCATGTACTGTTGTTTTGCGACCGCATTTGCGGTCGCTAAACCCTCGCAGTTTACCACCTACTTCAAGTAGGTGGTAAACCACTCGCAAATGGGAAGGGGTCCCCAGGGGACCCCTTCCCCTTTGTGAGTGTGTGCGTAAATATTTTTTAAGTGCAGCCAGTGGTCTCAGGGACCACTGCCTGCCCTTAAAAAATGAAACTGAAAAGTTTTATTTTTGTTTTTTAAATGCATCCCGTTTTCCTTTAAGGAAAACGGGCTGCATTTAAAAGAAGACCTGCTTTATTTAAAAAGCAGTCCCAGACATGGTGGTCTGCTGACCCCAGCAGGCCACCATCCCTAGGAGTGCTAGCCATTCCCAATGGGGTCGCAAATTGCGCTTGCCTCATGAATATTGATGAGGCATGCAATTTGCGACCCCATTGGGAATCGCAAACAGTGTCTGTGCAAATTTCTAGTTAGGTAATGCTTTTCGTATATCATGTAAGTGAGAGTTATTGTTAAAATATGCAATTCTCTATTCAGTATTATATGAACACGAGATGGATAGGCACTGTTATATTCCATATAGGTACCCTATATAGGTGCAGGTAACATTGCAACCTTTCACCTATATTCTTCCCTACATTACATACATAACGGTTCTTAGGCACTGACCTTTTACCCAGATATGACACTGCATTCAGAACGCGGGTTTTCCCTGGTTCGATTCTCATACATTATGCATGAGGCTTCTTGGAAGCACAGCAGGATTAACAGTAGGATTATCATCTCCTGTATAATATCTCTGTATAAAGTTCAGGCCCAACGTCATCCTTTAGGCCGACACAGTAACACAGCAAGGTAGGACCCCTGGGGAGACCTATGGGTATATATACAGCACATCTTGCTTAGGAAGATAGAGGAGACCGTGACTTCCCGGCTGACACACTGACCAGAGACGCTGAGGTTCCTGCATGCAGACGCTCCAGCTAGCAGTGGTCTAACATCCCTCGCGGGGTGTCCAAATCGAGACCAGGACGGGGTTCCACATTCTCTAAATCTCAGGTAATGGGGGTTGACTAGATCCTAGATGGAGGCTTGGCATAACACCTACATAGATGCTAGGTACATTTAGGTACATCTAGTTAGGTAGACATCGTAGGAGTACGCACTTTTAGGTTGCACCTTTTATCATGTGTTTTATGTACATGTATATATTCATGATTTCTGCAAGATGGTAGAACTATACCATCCCTTTACTTTTGTAGTATTGCTAATCATATATCTCTGCTACTGTCTAATGGTTGTTGCAGCTCATATATTCTACACTAGAATAACAACTGTTCAATAAATACTTATTGAAATGCCCAGACTGTTTATTCTGTGTATCTCTGAGACAAACTAAGTGAGCACGAGTGACTGAGCGAAAAGTAGTATATTGTTTCTACGATCCTGGGGGATCAGGGTTGTCATGTTCTGAGGTTGCCAAGAACTATTCTCTCCCCGATAAGAGGAGACTCTAGTGGCACTGTGAGCTAGCTGATACTGACAGGCTAACGTATCCGGTGGGGGTGCACAGAATCAGTCTGTCACCAAACCCACAGTTTATGTTATCCGAAACGCGGAAATCCTGTATATGGTATATAGGAAATACACAACAGCACTTCAAGCTTGGCATTCTGAATCTGGGATTAAACTAGTTTTGATGAAAAAGTATGACCATTGCGTCCCTGCCTAATTGTGTGTATCCATGATAGTACTGTGTCATTGGGAACAACAAGCTATTTAGCAACACAGGTCTCCCATCAGCTGACACCAATACGTCATTAGGATTTTTCTCACAACCTGCTTTAATCCAGCTGTTCTGCTCTGCTAAGCTCTATGATCCCAGTAGGATCCCTTTGCCAGTCTTGGGGCCCATCCTTGGGTATGGCCCCTCTAACCCCTCAGGCGGTACTTCTGTCCCTACTCCCGGCCACCTTAGTTCGCTGGAACAGCACCTGGCAAAGAGTGCCAATGGCCGGCAGCATCCATAACCAAACATCTAGCCACTCATGAACCTCTGCCCTTGGAGGCTGCAGAAAGGGGGGGCCAGTGGCACCAGATGTCTTGTACCTTTTTCCCACTTTCCTTCTGACCAGTTCAGGGATGGCTTCCTGCACCTGCTCCTCCAGCCCAGGGTCTGCACTCTTGGACTAGACAAGGGCCAGGGGTAACTTCTTTTTCCACTTGCCCCCCTTTTAGGGTGGCCTGTACCCCCCTTTTGAGAGGGGTACCCCCTGAATCCTGAACTGGTGGGGCGCTGGTTCCGGTCACCCCCCCCTACTTTCCCTTGCCACTAGGGGACCCCCAACAGTGGTTTTCCTTCCTGCACAGGCCTGCTTCCCCACCAGGCTCTCCCTTTGGGAATACACCAGGCCCAGGGGCTGGGCAGAGGGCTTCCTGGGCTTTTGTCCACCCCTGACTTCCCCCTCAATTTGAGAAGAAACATGGGACCCATTCCTCACCCAGCTCCACGGGGAACTGCCTACACGTACATGAATCTCCCCACCCCTGGTGGAGAGACAGCAGCCCATCCAACTGAGGGCGATCCCCCAATGTCTGTCCAGCATAGAGTAAGAAATCCACCCCCTCCTCGGCAGACAATTTTGGTCCTCCCCCAAACATATTTATCAGAATGGCTTTTTTGACTGGATAGCTCAGCTTGTCCTACCCTGCTGGTGCGAGGATTGCGTCCCTCCCCACCTTAGGTAGGTACCGCCATAAGTTACCCTCTCTAGATTTCCTCTGGAACGCTGTGCGCTGTTAAAGCCGCCTCATAGGCTGCCAGCCATTTCTTAATGTCCCCCACAACAGGAATCTTGGTAGTATCTTCTTTGGGATGCAACTTCTACTCTCACTGTCAGACACAGCAGGTGCGCTGCCACCATTCCTGCAATTGGACACTATTTGTAGGGTTATAACGTCCAATTCTTTGAGGCTAAGCTCATGGCCCATCTTTTTCTCTTCCATGGCTAGCCTCTTCTCAGCCAGGGCTTGCTCGGTTTCCAATTTGGCAAGGGCCTGCTCTTTTTCCTATTTAGCAAGGTCTAGGGCCTGCTCCTTGTCCTGTTTGGTACGCTCTAACTTCAGTGTCCTTTTCCTTTCTGGTCTCCAGCTCTTTTGAGGACATGCCCCTGGAGAACATACTGCTACCTGTGGCCTAGAAGACACCCCGTCCCGAAAGAAAAGGGTCCCCTCCGTCCACAGGTAGTCCATTAGGAAACCCCTGTGTCAGCGCCAGTCCCTTTCCACACTCAGAATCACCCCCACCACTCATTGAACTTTTTGGGTGGGCCACTGCCCATGATTGCAGGGATTTCTGAAGATCCACCTTTGTGGCACTTCCCCTGTCAAGCACTCCCCTCTCATGGCAGAACCCTTTGAGCTATGTCACCATATACATGTCCAGATCATCTTACTCAAACAAGTCCCCCTTAGGTAGGACCCTAGGCACGGTGGCAAACTAGTGGGAGCAGAAATAGAGATCTATGAGGACAAAAATCACTGATCCAGATGTCAATCCATCCTTCAGGAACACTCTAGGAAACAAAGGAACACTTTGCCTATGTGAAGTTGTGGCATGTAATTTAGGCACCGTGCGATGCTGTGCAACTGCAAGTCCTATCCACACCGCTGACTAACAAATGTTGGAACTGGCACGCTCTGGTTGGCTGAAGCTAGGCCCTAGCCAGGCAGAACCTAGCACCCCCGTCAGGGGCGGGTGATTACACTCACCGTATAACCTACGCTCACCCTTGGGTAGCTTGGCACTGAACAGTCAGGCTTAATACAGAGGCAATGTGTAAAGCATAAGCACAGCACTTTCTCACAATAAATACACTGAGCATCACAAAAGAGACTTCACACATGGTGTATGTAAATAATGTTTGTAGTCAACACACACATTAACTAACACAATAGAACATCCTGTATTTCTGGGCATAAATCACATCCGGAAATATCACTAGCAGTACCAGACCCAACCGTGTTAAAAATGTCATCAGTAATATGTGCACTTTGGAGAAATACTACTTTACCCCACAACACCCTTATGCTGTGCAAAACGTTGTCAGAACGAGACCCACTCTAGCAATTCTTCTAATTCAATACCACACAGTAATAGGGTTCACAACGGTAGCAAAAATGTGTACATTCAGATAATTATAAAACTTTTAAATAGCCCGTGGGCCAAGGCTGTAAAAGTAAAAACCAATGTTAATGTAATATTATTTTGGCAAGTAATATTATTTTGGCAAGAAATCAACGTGTAAGGCAACACCGCCGTGCAGGTTAAATAATCATAGGCAGTCACTCTCACACACTCGCTGAGCACCAATATGTAGTGCCATGGATATCAGGCAGGTTCGTATTGCGTGCACTCCCTCACACACGCACACTGTACTCAAATGCCGTGCACTGATATCCAACAGGTAAGTTGCTACTGCACTCGCAGGCCCAGTGGCACAAACCTTTTTCCACCCTTCAGCCAACCCAGTCTACCCTACACCCATGGGCTGGAGATAAAGGAAACCTTCCCCCTGATACTAGGCCGCTTGTGGCCGGATTCACACTTCGTCAGGATCCCGGAGAAAAAGGTGGGGGGTAGGTAACAGGGCTGATCAGGCGACAGTCGACAATAGAGGTCTGGCCACTACTCTGGAAGTTCATTCAAAGGACTCCACAACCGGAGGTCTGCGAAGCACAGAGAGGGGGTCACTCCGTCACTCCGTCTTTTGACCCGCTTCCGATCGCTCTTAGAAGTGTTCTTTTAGCCCAGTCAATTACTCTCACCACCCAGACCTGATCCAGGCAATACTACCTGGCAACATAGAGACATAGGTGCCGGGTGAGGAGAGGGCAGTTGGTCCACCGCCCTGAGGGCACAAAAAGGAGCAGCAATCGATGAATGAGGGATGAAGCAGGGGATCCTCTTGAATGGAGGCCCCCGTAGGACACACGTCGATCAAAGTAACGCCAGTCGATCCGGGCACTCCAGAACATGAATTCGCTCCTCTGCGCCTCCCTGGAAATGAGGCACAACGTCTGGTGCGTGTTGGTACAAGTCACACCACACAATTCCGGTCACACACAATGAAGAGTTACCAACTCTGTACCTTGCTGGAAAAAAAGAGGTACAATGTCTTGTGCGTGTTGGTATGAGTCGCACCAGACAATTCCGGTTACACACACTGGCGCAGTTCAGCGGTGACACACGAGGTAGAATACAGCATTGCTACGGGTGCGCCCCCACCTTAGAGGGTCGCAAACTGTGA
The DNA here is from genome assembly GCA_963921515.1 of Calotriton arnoldi. NCBI lineage: Eukaryota > Metazoa > Chordata > Amphibia > Caudata > Salamandridae > Calotriton > Calotriton arnoldi. The sequence continues at coordinate 1,534,096 of CAWUFW010000528.1, read as the reverse complement.
ATCAGAAACCGCACGTAATGAGCATGCATGAGAGAGATGTGACACGACAGACAAAGAGGCCCACGTCCCGCAACTGGTGAATCGGCTCACCACCAACAAGATGCTTATGTGTATAGAGGCCCAAAGATGTAGGGTCACTCTCCTGAGATACAGACAATGCTTTTGCGGCTCCGCACCCGGCAATCCGGTCTCCAGGCACTATTCTTAGGTCCACGCTCACATCGTGCTACCAGTAGAAATCCAGCAGACGATGTGGGCACTTAAAGGGCTCTGCTCTCCAGGTGTCACAGGTATATGCGGTGGGTCACTTGCAGGAGGTCTTTGGTGTCCCTGAGAATTCCAGAACAGAATAGAGGGCAAGCCAACAAGCCCTTGGAGAGCACTCTTCAGGGTGCCACACAGTAGCAGGTAGTCATCCCAGGCCAGACACTATTCAGGAAGGGTGCACAGTCCCTTCCAATGGCAGTAATCCTCCTTTTGCACACCAGATTCTGCAGGCAGTGTGCACCACGCAGTCAGGATCTCCGGTCTTGTGTCCCCACAATCACATCTCTGCCCTGCTGAAGTATGGCACCAGTAGTTATACTGCAGAATGCCTTTGAAGTGAGGGGTAGTTTAGAGGGTTTCCCTTTGAACCACAGATGTCTCCCCTAAATTTCAGTCCTATCTGCCATGGGGCCGTGGATGCAGATCTTAATCTGTAGTGGGGCCTTGATCTGGCTGCCAGAGGCTAAGTGTCAAAACTTCTTCCTCCAGTCTATTCAGCCAGGCCCTCAAATGACAGAGATCTGTTGTTCCAGTTGCATGCCCTATGTTTATAGCTGTCTCTGGGGAATGCACAGATGTGCTCCCCATCCTCCACTGTGGAATGGAGTCAAACTAAAAGGCACACAAAGAGTTTTAGAGCAAATAAATGCCTGTTTTCTAGAAGTGGCATTTCTAAGCTAATAACCACAAATCCCTCTTTACCACAGGAGAAGGTTTGTCATTGTGAATCCAATGATAGGAAACATTATGAGGCTGCTCCACCTTAAGCTTCTGTTGCAGCTTTAAGTAATTTCATCCATTCCCCCATGTTAACCTATGGGAATAGCAAACCTCATAGGTAGTGATAACATACATGGGTATTCTTCACTACCTGGGAAGGGAACACACATGTGTACCTGCCCTGCCTTTCACCTACCCCTGGCTACATACCTTAAGACTTACCCCAGGAGTGCCCTAGTGGTAGTGAAAGCCCCCCTCAGGATTGACCAGTGGTTTAGAAAGGCCAACATGAGCACAAGTGCAATTGCGCACACACACAGGCCTGAAATGGCAGGCTTGACACATGTTTAAAAACCTCATAGGTGCAAGTGCGCACCCACAGGCCTGCAATGGCAGGCATGGGACACATGTTTAAAAAAAATACCATAGGGGCAGTTGCGCACCACAGGCCTGCAATGGCAGGCTGGAGGCATGTTTAAAAACATTAAACAAGAACCACTTCCTAACGTATGTTGGAAGGGCGAGCGCACTTTCACACTGCATTTACAGTGGAAAAGTGCCCAGAGCCTTAAGGTCACAAAACGAGAATCAGCAAAACCCCAGTGTTGTCCCATGGGAGGAGCCGACCTCTTAGGTAGGGAAAACCCACATGGGGGATCTTCACTACCTGGGCAGGTAACACCCATTTGTACCTGTCCTGCCTTTCACCTACCACTTGCTCCACCCCTCAGGTCCTACCTTAGGAGTGCCCTAGTGGTAATGAATGGCCCCCTCAGCAATGGCTACAGGTTTAGAAATACCAACCTGAGCACAGGTGCAAATGCGCTCTCACCGGCCTTCAAAGGCAGGCTTGATACCTGTTTGAAAGGCTATTCTGGTGGGTTGTACAATCAGTGCTGTATCCCACCATTATCCAGTGCAGTACCTGCCCTGGGTATGTGGTGTACCTTTGTATAGGGCATTCATGGGTGCAAGATCTAAACCAATCAAGCAAGCACCACTTCCTAACGTGTAGGAAGGGTGTGCGTGCTTTCCCATTACATTACAGTGTTAAAGCGCCCAGAGTTCTAAGGCCAAAGAAAGAGAATCAACAAAAACTAGGAGGAGAAAAAGGAAAACATTTCAGGTAAATTCCCTAAGAAGGGCCATGTCCAACAGTGGGACATTTGTAGCTGGTCTATGAAGGGTCTGTGTATTTACTGGTGAAGAATGTGCTGCACTATACACAACAGGTGTACTATTCACAACAGGAACAGTAACTTGTGGTTGAGTTACGGTTGGTGTAACAATTTGAAGCATCTGCACAGGTCTCTCCATCTGTACTTCACTGGGTTCTACAAGGGCAGTAGCCACTGTACTACTCTTAGTAGTATTTGATCACCTTAATCAGTAGATGTTACATAAGGTGGAAGTCTTGCAGCTAGCACCTCTTCTAAAATATCATCCCCTGAATCGCTATCTGTCTCATCATTCTCCTTCTCTTTATCCTGCTCGGTTGATATTTTCCTACACCCCTTTCCTGGTATTTCTGTTGCAATAACTGAATATAATCGGGTTCCATCAATCACAGCTTTTCTCCATCTATTCTGTCCTTCATCCCACTGAGCATCTGCCTAATTTCGCACTGCTTTCTTTGTCCTTCTCTGATATTTTATCTCCTCTTTTTCTCTTGCAACCTTCTCCCATAAATTCAGAGCCTCATATTGAGCAGGTCAAGGGGGTAATCTCATTTCACACAATTTTCAATAATTCTAGTTTCAAAAGTTCCATATCTTCGCAAGCTCAATGGACCCTCTTTTTCCGTGATCCTGCACTATTGACGAAGCCAAAAACATGTATGTAACCCATATTCTGGTGTCATAATGTATGTAGGCGTACCCTCAGGAGCTGCCTCTTCACCTTTCCATACTGGAATTGTAACATATCCCCTCACCAAATTCTTAATTTCTTTAAAATATTTCAAGATCGTAAGAAATTGGAAGGCAATAACAACTTCAGTTCAATATTTTGATTCTGTTCTGGATTAGATCTCTATAAACCAATGCTGTCACAGCTATTATTTTCTAGAATTTTGTCAACCAATCCCAATGCAGTATTCACTCCACTGACCAATTGCAGCACAGCACCTTGACGTCACTAACCAATCCCAGCGCGAAAGCACACCCTATGACGTATGACTTCACTTCTTGCAGCTGTTCACCCTCCTTTACAATTTCTTCATACTTGCACAAACTTCAACAAAAACTTTCAAATGACATGACAAACATATATAAATTTGTGATTGCTCTACTAAAAGAAATAACAGTATTACAGTCATTCAACAAAAAACACATAATCGTAAGTGAAATCTCGACCAGCGTGAAACCACTCTAATCAATGCAGCATCGCCCTTTTGCGCAGTTAGGTTCTGCTAACATCAATCAATATTAAACAGTCACAACAATGTTTTTAGTATCTCTATCTTAATGGTATAGGTAATGGTACCTCACGCTCTACACCACAAAACTGCAAACAAGGAATACCATGAGACGAAGGCTCTTCCAAGTGTCTTCTACACTTGTCCCAATCTATCCCGGGATTTTAGTCTGTGGCGAGTCTGAAACTCTTCAACCTCTTTACATAAAAACAAATAACATCTTCATCCATCTATTGATTCAACTCAAAAATTACAATTCATCACCATACGAATGACCAAAAACACAATTACAATAGACGATGCATCACCCTATTTATATTCACACCTCCAAAACATCAACAGCCTTTGAATACTACCATGTCAGATCTTCATGTTAGGGCATTGGATTTCAGGATGCGGGTAATTTAATCTAACTTGGGAAATTATTTTATAGATTCATTCAAGGTGTGAACCGTACTCTGCTACCAGAAAACTGATAGCATGTAAAGAGTCAAATTGTTTTATTTCCAGTACCAGTTTAACCTGTGACTTACAATGAATGGGCTCCAACTCCGCGCCAAATTCTTCTCCTAGGTGACAGATCTTTGCCACCGTTTTTTAATGGAAGCTTTGTTTTCATAAAGAGATTAGTAATCTTCTTTTTCTTTTTATTCAATTAGTAAGTCAGATAAATCCATTTAGAGAAATTTATCAAGAAAATATGGTTAGAATCAATAATACAAAATAACAAGCGTGTTCCATAAAGGAATTAATCCCTATTCTAAATAAAGGTTCAAATCAAAAGCTTATAGAACTCATAAAGAGTTTGGGAAAAGAGTAAGATCAAAGGAGCATAACGTTCAAAATCAAATTAAGAAAGTGAACTCCCCTTAAAGAGTAGGTCATGAAACTCAGCTGAGTCTCAATATCCAAAAAGCATCAGCATACAGATGCAGTAGCAATCTTTACAATTAAAGCCTCAACAAGGAAATATGTAGCAACAGATGCAGCATAGCTACAACTGTCAGGGACCATAAGGGTGGTTAAAAGTTTCCCAGAGAGTCTTGGAGCATCTCCTCAGAAATAAGCCTATTCTCTAGCTAGAAACACACACTAATATAAAAGATAAGAACATGTAAACAACATTGTTGCAGGTTAGATCACTCTGGTCCAGTGGGAAGACATCTTTTAATGATGTGCAAAAGAAACAATTGATGGACGGAATGCTGGACAATGCAAACATTCACCCCCAGTCACAAGGATCTGGGTTAAATCCATCATTCTTTTGCTCACCACACCGCCCCAGTTTGGACCCAGCCATGTGCAAATCTGTCTTGACCCTGGGAACAGTCCAACCCGAACTGCCAAGCCAGGTCCTCCCTGGACCAGAAACAAGCATCTTGGGACCGGTTTCAGGGCATCACCCTTCATCAGCCAGGCTAGCTTGAATCCAGTGGTGTAGTGAGCACTGTCCATCAATTGTTCTTTTTGCATTTGTCACCCCGAGTGGGACGGGTATGCCCAGACGTGGGTCCTGTGCTCTCCTGCCACTGGAGTCAAGCTATCCTGGCTGATGAGGGGTGAACCCCCGAAACCGGTACTAGGATGCTTGTTTCCAGTCCAGGGAGGACCTGGCTTGGCAGTTCGGGCTGGACCGTTCCCATTGGGCGCAGGGTTAAGACTGATTTGCATATGGCTGGGTTCAAACTGGTATGGCATGGTGAGCAAAAAAACAATGGGTTTAGGCCCAGATCTGTGTACTGGGGTGATGTATGACATTGTTCTGCATTCTGTCCATCATTTGTTCTTTTTGCAACTTTCAATGGTTAGCAGGCTTCATTCTTCCTTTCCCACAGAAAACACATGAAGTTGTCAGTTTACTATCAAATATGTAACAGACATCACTAAACCTTTGTGTTTCTGGAATCGTTAACCTTGGTTCCCAGGGAAGCTTAATGCAGAGTCTATTCTACCATCTATTAGAATATTGAAATGTTGGGAGCTCCATTGAAGACAATGGAGTGCTCTGTGCTTCTAATGGCAGGTATTGTTTGCCATTGTTCACAGCTGTTGCTGTGAACAAAGGCCTCACAAAGCCACAGGGATTTCAACCCGCTTGAGCTCTGTTAGGCCTTCGTTTTTCTATTTGGAACATTCTGCCCTCTAGGGGAAGAATCTTCTAATAGTCCTCCAAAGCGGGCTATACCGGCCATTAAAGGCCCACTTTCTTGTTAAGGCCCTCACCCTCAGCTCCGGCCTTTAACCCTGGAGTGGGCCTTTAATTGCTGGTATTGCCCGCTACGGGCTATAAAACTATATTCAATGTTTCACTACGTGACAATGAAGTATACTAAAGACAGAAACATTTACTTGCAGATTTCTTGTTAGGTAATGCTTTTCATGTACGTTAGAGTTATTGTTAAAATTTGCAATTCTCTGTTCAGTATTATATGAACACGAGATAGATAGGAAGTTCAAGTTTTGTGCAAACGAAAACATGTACCTAAAGGAATATAATACATTTTAGAAAACTGGAACATTTTGCAGTTATGAGGAGGATTCTGAGCAAGTCACATTAAGGTCAAGCTATCATTTGCTACATTTGGGCATAGTTCAGCAATTTCTAAAGCTTCCATTTGTTAAAGAGAAATATAATAGCAGCCTACCAGTGAATATGACTGCCTAATGCATTTTGCACGTTTTGACTACGTGTCATTTTACAGTGTGTTTTCACGTTAATGTCTAAGGCAAAATATCAGCTTAGTTAGTTAATTTTAATTTACATTTTCAGCTTTATCATGGCATAATATTATAGTCCCCATAGCCGATTTCTGTTGCCTAACATGGTATGTTGAATGTTTTCAGCGGGTGAGGGTGTGATGTGACCAAGCCTAGCAAGGTGTTGATGATGTCTTTTGTCAGTCTAAAATTGTGTAGGCATTCCTTGTCAATGTATCCATATAGTGTTTTCTTTTCTTGCACCTTCTTTTCTGCTGTGCTTATCGTGCAGATCATGTCTGCATTCATCTGTGATGAAACATTTGAGTGGGGGCTTGTGTTGCGGGAGTATAAGGCTTTATGTAATCATAATTGTGATTATCACCCTGTGTTTAGTCATTACATGCTAGGATTTTGCGGGTATTTTCATTTAGGGTCATATTGCTCCCTTGATGTATATGCTCCAATTCTAGTGTCCCTATGTTCCCTATATAGATTTTTGTAAGCGCTTTGCTCATACATCTTTTATTCACCTAAGCTTCTGTTTTTTCTTCTTTTTTCATTATGAATCTCTTTATGGATGTTCACGTTTTGTGAATTTGTAAAACACTGGTGGTCCGCTCCTGCACCGCCAAATTCGTAATCAGGCCCTTTGAGTTGGTTGGTAATGGAAATTCTACAAATGTGGGAGGAATTGTTCAGTTTGGAAGAAACCTTGCCAGGTGAAATGCCGCATCCGCCTAATTTTCCTGTGGTGGACTAAATCCTACCGTCAAATTCTCCTTCTGTTTTAGCATTTCCTCCAGAAACTGGAAGATTTTACATTATCATCCAACAAGAACTTAGGTCTTCTATTGTTTGGTTCAGTAAATACTGTGTAAGTGGCAATTTGTCTGTGTAGTGGTGAAAGTTTCTCCCCAGTTACTACTGTATTCTTTAGCTTTGTGCTTACTTATTGACCACCTAAGTGCTAATCCCTTCAGGGGAGTACTTGCTTGATTTGTATCTCTCATTCGTGCTCAGGGATGAAAGTAGTGTCAGCAGCATATTTTTCACTGTGGCTTGAGAAGAAGAAAAAAAGAAGGATAAGAAGAAGAATAAAAGAGCAAATAAGTTATATAGTTCATATTGTATAAATCTAGTAGCTCATGCTACTGAAATGGAAGGAAAAACTCTTGATTGGCTACTACCACAAGAATGTCCAATATCCTCCAGTCGACTGGCTCAATCATGTGTCCTTGTGTAACGTAACCGGTGCTCATGTAAAGCGCTCCATTACCTTCGGGTCGAGTTCGCGCTATATAAATCTGCAAAAAAAAAAAAAGAAGAAAATAATAATGTTTAATATTGCTTTTAGGATTCGTTAGAGGGAACATAATAGTCCTCTTACTATGTACAAAAGGAATGTGAAACTCCTTGATCAAAGAAAGAATAAGACTGGTTATTTTATAAAATGTGAATTCCTTGACCAGTCTTTTAGAGATCATTAAACACTTATGTCTTGCTCTGAAGGCGCATCAAAACTTCTAATAACCTGAACAAAGAGTATATGCCAGAACTTAAGAAGGCTACAGGTCTAATAAAACAGTCAGAAAAAGTCTGGAGGAACGACTTCCCAAATGTGATTCAAGAAGCACTGAAGAAAAGCATACTAGCTTACAAACATGGTATCTCCATGGTGAAATGTGTAATTGTGCAGATAAAATAGAAGGGAATTCAGTTCTAGGCAAGACTCTGAAACAGCCAACCAGGAGGCTGCCATAAACACCAGTAATTTTCCATCAAATTGGTATGGTAGATTACAGGACTATTTTGATGATGCCATTTCCCTTACCTGTAGTTAGTTTTTGGGAAATAAAAAAACAGACTCTCCTAACTTTAATACTTTAATATGTTGATTATAACTGTCTTAGAGGAGCATCATAGCCAATTTCTCACTTGGGTTTAGGTGAGTAGTTTTAGTATTAACAAAATATAAAAGTTGCATAACAAGCCGAAGAGTGGTCTACTAAGGCTTTTAACTAGGCACAATGTGATTGAGACTCCTTACCATTTATTATGTTGATATACTGTAGCGAACTGCTGTTTCTTATAATCATAGCCTTCTTCAACCGCTCATGTAGGACAAGATCAGTCACTGATTTTTTTGTTTGCCTCCCCTCCTCCACATTCTAAGACTATAGACATGAGGTTCGGTTTGTGTTTTGACACATAGTGGGGCATATTCTCAAGGAGCTATCGCCGAGTTATCGGCACTTTATCGCAGCCAAAGTCACACTAAATTTACCGCCCCATTCACAAGCTGGTGCTAACAGCCCATAACACCAGTTTTCCTGCGAAAGCACTCGCAAAAAACATCGCCACAGATGACCCCGGCAACTAACACTAATGAGATGCAGAGTAGGCGTTCCCGAGTAAAAACCCGCGACAACACCACACCTCAACATTCTCAACGACCAGCCACATCGGCGATAAGACCACAAAACAGGCGATAAGGCGCGTTAGCAGCAGGAAACTAACACCTGCTCTGACCTGGTGTAAAGTCGGACGACAAGCTGCACCATCAAAGGGAGCCCAGCCCAGAGCCACACAGAAAGAACAACAGATGCCATGGAGCCACTCACCATCCACCCCGGAGCCCGAGGGGGCAACAACACCCACCGCCACCACCCCCAGGACCGCCACCCCCCCAACGGACCCACCCCTCTACCCCCCCCTCGGACCACCACAGAGGCAGGGCAGACAAAGACAGCAGACATACAGGAAATGCACCAGCCCTACAGACCTAACACCAGACAATGCCAATGCCCACTACAGGCCCAAAAGGACAACCATCCTCCGCATCCTGAACATCATTGCCCACAGGCTGATGGTACCAACACAGCGGACAACCAACATCCCTCCGCAGACAAAGCTGCTGGCTGTGCTGCACCTGTTGGTCTCTGGTATTCCCCCAAACAACAACCGCCCGAGTCGGAGGAGTCTCACAGCCAGACCCATCCAAGTTCCTCACACCCGGCCTGTATGCCCTCACCAGCTAGGGACCCCAGCACCCATACGTCCCCCACAATGCGCAGGAACAGCTGGAGACCAAGCAAGGACTATACGCCATAACTGGATCCCCGCACGTGTCGGGGGCAATCGACTGCACACTTGTCCCACTTGTTTCCCCTGCCAACACCGCACACAATACCCGAACAGAAAGCACACGCATCCCATCAACGTGCAGGCAATAGTGGACCACAGGGGACTCCTCACCAATGTCATAGCCAACTACCCAGGCAGTGTGCATGATCCCTTCATCTTCCGACAGTCCAACATCAACCAGCGCTTCCAGGACGGCACCTATGGAAATGCACTGCACGTTGGCAAGTACCAAATGAACACACCACACACCTCAACTCCACAATCATGCAATTCACAACTCAGGCACTGCCCACATCACAAAATCACATACAACATGCCAAACAACATGCTCCCCCACCAGACACGACAGCACAACTTACTGTGGCAACCTTGGTTAGCCATGTACATGAGCCATCAACGGCATGGCACCTCAGCTACACAATACCGGAATGTGGGGAGAGGTGGGAACCAGGCATGTGCGGAGGAGGCAAGTGACCCATGAATGAGAATGTACACAATGCCAAGTGTTGCGGAGATGTGCTGGACAGACTGCAGTATGCAGACCACAGACATAGCCATGTCTACATGCACTGCTGGTGTTTGGAGTGTAGTGGACAGTGGACGCAACCATGTTACCCCAGCCAGTGGGGAAGATCGTGGAAATGTAGCTTGTGACGTCCCCCCCTGTAAGCATGTGTGGAGTGGGCTGGCCAGGAGGACGCCAGGCCAGCGTAGGGGTGTGAATAAAAAGCACGTAGCACTGGGCGTGGTTCTCTTCTGGAATGCCCAACGTGCCTGCCAGGGCCACGCCTCCCACCCCGCCACGAGGCCGACACCGTCGCCATGAGCGGTGTGGCCTGCGATCCTGTGCGCCTGCTGCACCCCGGGCCGCTGGTCCCCGAACCCATCATGCCCGTCCCAGCGCAGCCAGGCCTCATTGCTCACCTGCCGACCCGGCGTGTGTCGAAGAGGGCCCACCACGTGCCGGCGCAAGCTCCAAGCCCGAAGCCCGCGACCTTGGCAGCCTCCTCAGACCATCACGGCCTCCGCGACACAGGCCCGCATTACTCCTTTCTCGTTGACGTACTCCACCGCTGCCTCCGGCCTACACTACGGTCAAGTAGGTCACACATTTGGAACTGAGTCTTGATTATGCAATGGCCGAGTACACACCTTATGGCTGAGTTTATATCACTGTACTCCCTTCGATGTGGTGCCACCAACTCTGTGCATAGCATTCGAACTACACCTGTCTGTGGTCCCTTGCTGACTACTGCCTACGCCCCACACTGCGGTCGAGTGGGTCACACATCTGGAACTGAGTCTTGATTACACAATGGCCGAGTACACACTTCATGGCTGAGTTTAACTCACTATACTCCCTTCGATGTGGTGACACAAAGTATGTGCTGGGCATCTCAACCACACGTGTCTGTGGGCCCTTGATGTCTACGCCTTCGGACTACACTGCGGTCCTGCAGGCCCCACACAAATCCATGCCAGTCCGTACCAGACAGGACACAGCATCGTTGCAGGCTCTGTCGCTACTGGCTCGGTCAACCACGGGTCATCCCCACATGACATTTCAATGCCGTGTGTCAGTGTTCCAGGAGGAGCTCGCTGAACAGCGGTTGGCCCGCGCTGGCTGCTGCCTCTGCTCTACACATCGGTCGAGTAGGGTACACATTGGGAACTCAGTCATGATTCATTTATGGCAGATCTGATATCATTGTACTGGCCTCGTCGCAGTCTGCATCCCCTTCCAGCTCCGGGGCCACTAAGTCTGTTCCCCGACAACCATGGACACTTTCTTCTTGAGATTTGTTGGCGACTGAGTCCATGGACTGGGGGTTGTCTTCATCATCATGTCGGGGATACTGACTATGTGGCCAAAACGAGTCAGTAGCATTCCACTCCTCCATTTGCCGCTTCCGGACGGCTACTGCCCTCTGCATCATGCCCTAGAGGACACCTTCCACTGTCCCCCGCAAACCTTTGCTACATTCACCTTCAACATCGACGAGGACCCGCCCACCTCGCGTGGCCCTAGCTCACTGCACCGCAAGTCACCGTCCCGTGGCGGTCTGCCTGTGCCCGCCGCAGTGCATCCGGGGCCACTAACTCTGTGCAGCTCAAATCATGGCCCCAGTCTGGTGGCATGTTGGATGGCCTCTTGGTCGATGGCCTGGGGATCATCAACACCATGTGTCTGTGGCTCTGCCCTGTCCACTGCCTCCGCCCTCAACTGTGGTCCACCTAGGCTCACACATCAAATCGAGTCCTGAACTGCCTGGACGTCGCATCACCGCAGGATGCACGCACCACCACCGCCAGGACCAACTCCAGACAACAGGTGCCAGAGTCGGAAGTGTCTTACTGCCAGACTTTCAGAGTAGCTCACACCAGTCGTGGGTGCCATCATCAGCTTGATACCCTGCTCAGCTCCTCAGGTGCCACTAGCTCAGTGCACCACAAATCAAGGACCATTCTGCTTGCATGTAGGGTGAACACTGTACTCTCTCAGGCAACCACCATGATGCTTCACAGTTCTTTTTGTTATGCTGATGTTTTATGTTTCTGCTTTAATTGTGGTCACTGTTAAAGTTGTTGCCAGCACCAACGACTCCCCTCGGGCTGGCTTACACTCACCCCACACACATCCAGCACATGCGTCACTGTACATGTGACCATGCCAATAAAGGTGTTGAGCGCACGTGCTCATGGCCAGTTCAACTAACTATCTGAGTGTGTCCGTGTGCTCATGATGTATGCATTAGGGCCCCGGCCCCACAACCTTACATTGTGCCATGTGCAGAGGACGCAGCCATGTCACCGCAGGCAGAGGGTGGGACATTGCACATGTAGCTTTGTCGTCCCCCACCCAATACATAGAAGAGTGAACTTGGCTGGTGTAAGCCAGTCCTGCGTGGGGGTGTGGGTGATTATCACGTGGCTCTGGGTGTGGTTCAGTACTGGAAATGTGCAAAGGCATGTGTCCCTGTCGCAGTGTGGATCTCCATTGGGTTGTGTAGGTGGTCCATGATGGGACTTTGACACCCACGTATGGGATCTGGTTCATCTCCCATGAGGAAGTACCCCACCCGCACATGTTCGGCCAGCCCCTTCTGGCAGTCTGACAGCTGGCTTTGTAATGGTGTGTGCTTAGGTGGGCTGCTGTGAGCCAGCTGGGGTGGTGGGTGCATCCAGCTGTGTTGTCCGTGCAGGGGGTGGTGTGTCCTCGGTGCAGCGGGGCTGCCCTGCTCCTGGAGCTCTATTGCCTGAGATGTTCATGGACTGTTGTAGGGCATCAGTGTCGGAAGTGTGGAGGTCCTCTTCAGCATCACTGATGGGTTGTCTGGTCTGCTCTGCTGGAGGTGTTGTTTGTCCCTCTGCAATGTGAAGGGGAGATGCTTGTTGACATTGTGTTGGCATGTATGTTGACGCATTATTCGGGTTTACATACAGACTGCATGACAATGTACATTGTGACTGTTTTGGATTGGCGGACTATTTGATGCGGGATAGTGGACAATTGGACTACATGACGTAGGTGATGTTGTACACGTACATTTTCATCTCACAGTTTCCAGCTATGTCAGATGTGATTGGCCATTTTCTACGCACAGGCGGAACCAGTTGTGTCCTCTGTTCTGCAGTGTAAGTGTTGCACTGTGTCCCACATTGCTGTCCATGTGGATGTGCTGTGATTGCTATGTGTGTGTGCTGCATTGTGTGAGCGTCGCACCTGCTGCTGTGATTTTGCTGCCCCTTATCCCTTGGAGGTGGCGTGCCTTTGGCTTTTGTGCTTTTGAGGTGCTGTGATGTTGGCGACTGGGGTCATTTGTGCTCCTGGACGGATTTTGTTCTCTTGTGCATTGTTTGTCTTCAGATGTATTGTTGACGTCAATGGTTGTTTGTGCAAGTGGATGTGTCAGGGTGTGATCTGCTCCTTCCGTATGTAGTCCACACTCAGCCACCTCAGTCTCGTGGCGTGCACAGTGTCATGGTGATTGTACTCCGGCCATGCTGCTCGTCATGTGGTGTCACTTGCATTGTCAGTGTGGCTCTCGCATACACATCTTTGCTGTGTTTCGCACAGGTGCAAGTGTGTGTAGTGGAATTGGTGTTGTGTGGGGTGGGACCCCTTCGGGCACATGGTGGACGGGGGCCTACTTGGTGTTTGTATGTGTGCTGCAGTGTGCCACGGGGATCAGGGACATGACCCAGGGTCGTTGTGGGTGTGCTACACGTCATTGTGCATGTGTGCCATTGTGCCCGTCCCCCCCAGTCCCTGTTAGTTACTCACCCTGTTGATGTTTTGTCAAGTCATGTCGAGCAGTGTCCGGACTCCAGACTCCTTGCACCGTCTCCACACTCATGACTGTGTCGGCCATTTGCTCCAGCTCCTCCTGTGGCGCAGGACTCCCACCTCCATTCGCCGTTGCTGCCTTCCGGGTGGCAGCAGGTTTCTGCTTGGTTTGTTTTTGACTTTGTGCCAGCGCATCTTGGCCTCCTTGGCAGTCCGACTGCATTCACGATGGAATGCCATTTTTCCGTCTGTGTTGCCAATGACACGGTGGTGGAGACGGACAGTTGTTGTTAGTGCTCTGTCACCTCCGTGATGACGATCAGGTTGTCATGCGGACTCTACCCCGTCTTCCTCTTCCTCTTCTCCTTGGCCTTCCCCGACCCCGAGGTTCCTTGCTGGTGGTCTGTGGGGCTTGTGGGGTTCGCGTTGACCTGGGCACTCGTTCCGGGTGCGTCCATGTTGCTGCGCATTTTATTTTGTTTATGGTGTTTTTTTCTTGTTTGTCTTTCATGGTGCATTTTCCCGCCAGGCGCGTGGGAATTGCAGGCCTGTCGCTGGTTATTGCTGTTTTTTTTCGAGGTTGGCCTCATCGCAACTTTATTCGCGTTTCGCATTTTTTGGGCATCGGGGTTGTTTTTTACGCGTCATTTGGTGCGTTATCGTGGGACTATCGCATGGTGCCGCCAGGTTGAGAATGTTATGTTAACACGGCGTTGTTTTCCCGCGATGGACTGCGATGTGAGAAGTTGCGTTAAGCTAAACTTGCGGTGGTTATCACACGTTCTTGAGAATATGCCCCAGGGAGTCCTAGATAGTTATTAAGAAGATGGTGTCTCCATCGTCTCCAGTCATTTGTGGTGTCCCTCAGGGTCGATGCCTCTTTTATTTCAGTTTAACATTTATTATTATGAATTTTTAAGTTGCACGTGCAATAAACCATTGCAAGAAAACACATGTTATGAGACCTAAAGAAAGGGAAGTTAGATTTCCCTATTATTAATTACTAAAGCCAAATATGAGAAATAAATGACACATAGGGTAATATCTTAATGATGCGAAATTTAGTGTAAGGAGTGTTGACTGGAAGTTCAATGATTGACTTTATTTTTCAGCTATCAATAGTTTCAATGTGTAATTTTTATAACGAAAATTTTTAAGCCTTGCTGAAGAAGATTACTTTAAAATACAGCAAGCAGCACATGTGATCTTAATGACAGATTGCCCAATAAGAAATCTAAGATTTAAATTGACCTGATTGGCCATAATCCAATACCTTAACAGTAAAATGTTAGAAGTGTCACATTTGAAATAGAGTTTAATTCTAAACAAACACCTTTGGGATGATTTTTGTGACAATGGATTCATTTAAACAATAGCAAATAAAAATAATGATAAATATTTTTCCTTGCTATTCCAATGCTGCAAAGGCAACTTATATATTTAATGGCACAGGAGGACAAGCATAAATGTGAAGTGCACAAGTACTTTTTCCCCACCATTCTGGATTTTTTGATAATGGTCCTCACCAGATTTAGATTTAGTGATAAATTACAGACAAGAATTGAAAAAACTGAGTACAGACATAGGAATAATTATTTAGCTGGGGGACATGGTCAGTGCTATGATTATGATGAACCGCAAAGGTTATATTGGGGGGACAGAGACATGTTATTGAGGAGAGTATGTATATTTTAAATCATTACCAAAAGATCGGACTACATAATTTCAGAATGACATTAAAGAGACAGAGATGGCAGAACAAAACAATGGACCCAGGGCTGGCCTTACAGCTTGGCCAACCACAATGTTTAACTATGGCAGAAATAAAAATAGGGTAACAAAATACTTCCATCCAAGAACCATTCCACTCCACATTTATTGTTTTATTGTTAGGATCTATAGTTTTCAGGTACCTTCTTAGTATAGTTTAAGTTGCTATTGAGATGCATACACATTGTTTAATAGCCTTTGTTGTTCTGTTACTGAGTTAATAAAATGGGCACCATGTATATTTTAAAGTTTTGTTAGCCATTCCTCACTATAAACACATTTCTTAAAAAATGCAAGCAGCCTATTTTATTTGCTGAATGAAAAACCAATGCCTTAAATGTGCTGATCAAGGGAACTTGCCATTAATTGAAAATGTTTTAATTTTTCAGTGAGATCAAAACTGCATTATTCGTTTAAGTGTGAAAGAGATACCTGTGATTTAAAGAAGCTGAAAATTATATTGGATTTTCTTGTGTGTGTTGCCTATGCATGATTCTGTATGAATAGTGGAGGAATGTAGCCTTTTAAACGAGGGCAGCAAAAACTATAGGCCTGGCCCTGTATGGATTAGAGAGAAGACTAAGGGGCCGATTCTGATGCGGGTTGGAAAAGCTTCCCGACCGAATCGGTTGGGAAATGGTGTCCGACCCACTCGGATCGGGAAAGTCCGACCGGCGGAGTAGGATGCATCCGGATGCTTCCAGATACGATTTGGTTGAACTCACATTGACTTCAATGGGAACATTTGTTCCTAACCGCATCAGAATTGGGCCCTCGGTCGGGAAGCTTTTCCAACCCGCATCAGAATCGGGCCCTAAGCATTTTGTAACTAATAGGCATCCAGTGATGACAATATTTTAACTAGTTCTAAAAATATACAAGCATGTAAAAAAAATCCACCAGGGAGAATGATTATAGCAATTACTATATCTTTTTTTACAACAGTTATCTCTTTAATCATATGTTTTTCAGCAACATTTGGTCAAATATTTTCTGACGTTCAGCAAAGATAAATGTGACTTTTTGAACAAGATTAACCAGAATAAATTTGACATCATAGATTTATTTAAAATATTTTTTATGTAATATGCGGTGAGCTTATATACTTTACACTGAAGGTATAAAGAAAGTAGAATGGTTGTGAATCATAAAGTCACAACAACAAATAAAGTGTTTAGCCTCTAGTTACTCCAACAAATACTGCATCATAATTATTTGAAACTTCAAGATACTTTTTATTTACGGTTGATGGATACTGCAATTAAATATGACACCATATAAAGTATTTATCTCTGTATATTACTTTGATGGCAGATATATCTTTAATAATCCACAATTAAGGGAATCACTGCTTACTTAAGGAAGATACATCACCAACATTTTTGTATCTGGTGAGATCAGCAGGGAGATGTTTTACATTTTGTAATCGGATTGAATAACATTACCCATTAATTAAACTTTCACTAAACGTAGGCCATCCATTGCTATTTGGCTATTAATGTTACAATTAAAGAATGATTTATGAATACTAAGTACTCAACATCCTAGAGTGCAGTAATTTCCTGCACATTAAGAGTTTTCTTCCATCAAATATAGTCAAGAATGTACCTACTTGTCAATTGAAAGGATACAACGAATATTCTCTGAACCATATCAATATGAAGTAGAATATAAGAAATTTAAAGACCTTTTTGTTAAATAGAATATGATGTGAAGTATCTAGTAAGAAGTGCAAGACAAAAAGAAGAAATGATGAGAGAGCCCCTAATACCACCTATTATTAAAAACTGTAAACACTGTTACCAAAAGCAGTTTCGTGACAGGACAACTGTAAAGATCACCAATACACATTTGAACATTTTAATGTGAGCAGGAAACTATATAATTAGTTGGGGACTCTCTTTTCTTCTTTTAGAAGCGTGAAAGAAATTTGAAGAAATAAATTCTTCATATAGTTATAATACACATAAAAAAGATTGGTACATATGCAAAGAGAGTAAAATACAATACATATCTATGTTTAATTTGCATTATCTGCAATACTATCATAAACAGAGAAAGCATACAACTATATGTATTGGAGGAGATTATGGTCCAATATAAGTTAACATGTTTAAGTACATATGCAATCAGTGGTTAATTTGTGAAAGAATAATTGCTAGAGTCCAAAGTTTTTCTCAGAAGCCAGCACTATTAAATGTCAGAGGTGCCAAATACTGAGGCTGTGCTAACTTGATTCCACTACATATGCCTTTCATTTACCAAAAGACACTCCCTGCCTCTTTAATTCTCTCACTCTTTTGAGTTTTTTTTTTCATTCCTGCTTTCATTCTTTGTCAACATTTTGTGATCTTTCTCTTTCTCGTTCTTTTATCTTGTGTTGTTTTTCTCTCTCTCTCTCTCATGGTCTGAGTCAAAGTCTGATGAGGAAAAATAAGGGACGGTCCCCAAAAATTGAGTGCAGGTGAGCCCCACCTGTAACCACCAGCTCAAACTATGCACTTATAGCATCCTTACAAGGTCCTATTCCTTACAAAAACAGCATATCAACTCTCTGCCATCAAAATGCTTGGTGTCCCCACAGTCTAAGAAGTTTACAAATTCACACCCTCCATACCAAGACCTTCAACACTTTAAATGCAGCCTCACAGGCCTATTCCTGAGAAGCGACCACGATATGAAACTCATCAGGTGAGATCAAACTGTCTAATTCTGTACTGATGTTTTGAAAAATTTTGAAACATTTTCCTGTTCAAACTACATTTAATTTGATGCCATATTCCTCTTCCACAATCACTATCACTTTGTGACTGAATGTACAAGTTCAAACAAATATCTAACTAACTATTTCAATTTCCATCCCCAATTATGTTTTCGGTAATAGGGCACTTTTGTGGGCTTTAAAAGCCGCCCTTATTGCCAGTGCTATTTTGATGTTACTGATTAAATTGGGTGATTTTTCTCTCACTTACATTGAACAGTTTTGATTTTTATCTTACATAGCACTATTTATCTCAGGACGTAATATTTTTACCATTTCTCTGTGGTCACCGTTTTCTAGTATGTTATTGTTCCCCATCCACTATTATTTTATCCTTAGCTGCCTTCCCAGTTACACACAAGTCCTTACTTTGCCTTTTCTATGAAATAAGTTTGTTTTTGGCAAACAAATGTTTTAGAGGTCTGTCCAGTTTATCACATGGAGTGAACTTCAAGTAAAAAAACCTAATCAGGAATTTTAAGTACATTTCAATTCATTGAAACATTCACTTTTGTAGTATAACCAAATGAGTGGCACTATCTGTAACTTAGGAGGAAATGATGTTATTGAATATGACTGCTAAAATAATGAACCTACTTGGCTAGTATGATCTCAAAGACCCCTGCAAATCATCTTTACAGAATCTATTACAAAATTTAACAGATATGATTACTGAGGTTATTAGTCTAGGATAGAGAATTTAGTTCACTTTCTAAACATAATGCTGAATGTGTAATTTGCTATTAGGGCATTTTGATTCATTTCAGAAAGAAACAAATTGTGTTTGGTGTTGAAATCCACAGATTTTGCAGGTATGGATTATATGTGAAATGTAAAACAACCATTACTGTGCTGTATTTACTGTGGCTGAATTGCATATTTCCAGTGACCCTCATTACTGACCAACTACCTGCCAGACCCATGAGGCACAGATCAGACATTATTTACCCAATTTACTTGCCTCATCGGCTAGTAATTACCCTATGTGCCCATCTGATGGGATCAGTATTACATAAACCGTCTTCCTGTAGGGTCAGTATTAAAAAATCAATCGACTTGATGCAGTCATCGTTGCCAGATCTGTCAGCCTGAGATTATAACCTAATGCATCTGCCTGCTGCGATCTTTATAACCTAAAATGCCTACTAAATGGGGTTATAATAATAATATTTCTAAATGTACATGCCTACTGGGGTCATTATCATTACATTTGCCTGTTCATTTAGTTTGCTAATACATATATTCAGTCTGCCCAGTGCACACTTATTACATAGTCTGACTGTTGGATACCTCATCTTCCTTCCTAATGGGAACATTATCACAAAAACAGACTGCCTTCTCACTAATTATTACTGATTCTGCCTGCTTCACAAGGTCATCATTACAAAATCTGCCCTCCTCCCCAAAAAATCCATATGATCTTTTATGCCTCCCATGACGCCTGCCCTTACATTAAGAAAATGGGACTATTTGGTTTAGCTTTCCTCCTCTCTTCATCTGTGCTCTCAACATCTACCATGTAATGACTTTGACAATTCACACATAGGTATAGAGGACAGGTTACTTTCCAAGTATCTTTTACAGCTGAACATTACTTCATGTTCTTTTGCACGGAGTACAAATCATTTATGTTACTTCACAGTTCCATCACTTTGTTTAGGTTGTTAACTGTCAGTGTCCTGAAATTGACCAGGCACCATCTGAGTTAAAATTACAACGATTCAGGCTCTTCTTCTGTCGCACCTGAGTGAGTCTGATTGACATCATATAGTTTTCTGTGATAAGACCCTCCCCCTTGATTCTTTCGGACTAGTCAAAGATTATATGTGTTGGTATTCTGTTTATTTTCGTTTGTTCTATTGTCCCATTTAAAATATTGCCCTCCCTGTGTTTCTCCCAGGTAAAGGGCTGCTCTACCTCCTTCTCCAGGTTGATTGAATTTATTCGCCCCGCCCAATTGCCAAGGAGGACTCGCCTTACTTTCTAGAAGTTCTCGGCTGCTTGGACCCCCCCCCCGACCTCACACAACTCTGTCGCTTCGCGCTCCGTCACGCCTTCTTCCACCAACTCCCCTGTCGTGTCATGTAAATATGACTAGCGGGACACTTCTGGTCCATGATGGACTCCGTAGAATGACTTAATAATTTGGGTGTGGTTAATTAAGTTCAGGACGCAATGCGTTCAGCTAGTTAACGGTTGCACTCTGAAGAATAAAGACGTGCACTACAGAGCTCCATGTGTAGCATGGTGATTTGCATGCTATCGGGCTGTGTCAGGTTCTCACCTGGATCTTTTCGCAAAAGTGAGATGGATCATGAGAGTTTCCAACTTCCCCATAGATCAAAATGACCCAACGTTGTCAAAGTCGCCATTGCCCCACCAGGAAGAAGGGATGGAAGGCTTGGGTAACGTCACTGGGTTTCTACTCTGGTCATCTGGTTCTTCTTGAGTTTTTATCATTTTTTCTGAAAGCCAAAATAATATGAAATTAAGGGGCATATTCACAAGGAGCTATCGCCGAATTAACGTCACTTTATCGCAGCCAAAGTCGTGATAAATGTACCTCCCCATTCACAAGCCGGTGTTAACAGCCCACAGCACCAGTTTACCCGCGATAGCAGCCGCAAAAAACTTCACCACAGAGGACTCCCGCAAATATCGCTAATGAGATGCAGAGTGGGCGTTCCCATGCCAAAAGTCGAGACAATATCACACCTCAACATTCACAATGACCAGCCACATCGGCGATAAGAACACAAAACAGGCGTTAAGGCGCGGTAGCCGCAGGTATTTAACATCTGCCTCAAGCAGGTGTAAAGACGGACGTCTACCTGCAGTATGCAACGGAGTCCCGCACACAGCCATACCCGAAGAACAAACGACGCCATGGAGCTACTCTACATGCAGCTCGGAGCCCCAACAGGGCCACAACACCCACCGCCACCACCCCCAGGACCGCCACCACCCCCAGGACCCGGACCCGCCTCCGCCCCCCGGACCACCACAGAGGCAGCGTAGAGTAAGACAGCGGACCTACCGAAAACGCACCACTCTCACAGACCTAACGCCCGCGGAAGTCATTGCCCACTACAGCCTCAAAAGGACAACCATCCTCTGCATCCTGACCCACGTTGCCCACAGGCTGACGGTCCCAACACAGCGGAGAACAAACATACATCCGCAGACAAAGCTGCGAGCAGTGCTGCACCTGTTGGCCTCTGGGACCTTCCAACCAACAACTGCCAGAGTCGGAGAGGTCTCACAGCCAGCCCTATCAAAGTTCATCACACCTGTCCTGGATGCCATCATCAGCTTCATACCCCAGTACCTTCACTTCCCCAACACTGCGCAGGAACAGCTGGAGACTAAGCAAGGCTTCTACGCCATAGCCGGATTCCCGGCCGTGTTGGGGGCAATCGACTGCACACATGTCCCACTTGTGCCCCCTGCGGATACTGCACACCACTACCGCAACAGGAAGCACATGCATTCCATCAATGTGCAGGCAATAGTGGACCACCGGGGAATGTTCACCAATGTCGTCGCCAACTACCCAGGCAGTGTGCATGATTCCTTCATCTTCCGACAGTCCATCATCAACCAGCGCTTCCAGGATGGCACATATGGAACGAGACTGCTTGTACCAAATCAACACACCACACATCCCACAGCCACCAATGCACAAAGCACAACTGTGGGGATGCACACGTGACCTAACCACATCCGACATGTCAAACTACACGACCACCTACCAGACACAACTACACCACTCCATGGTCATCCTGGGCTACCCCTGCACCCAATACAGACTTCACATGGCACCACAGCCACACAACAGCTGAACGTGTGGAGATGCGGAATGCAGCCATGACACATGTGAGGCACTGCTCTGCCCTCATGACCCTACCCCAGTCTCCCGCAGGTCAGCGTCCCGTGGTGGTGGCCCGTATCGGCCGCTGTGCATCCAGGGCGACTAGCCCTGTGCGACTCGAGTCATCCCCCCTTGTAGTTCTGACATTGCATGTCTGTGTGCCTGATGACTGTTGTTGTAGTTGCCAGCACAAGCTACTCCCTGAGGGCTGGCTTACACTCTCCCCACACACAGCCAGCACAGGCGTCACTGAATTGGTGGGCCTGCCATCACATCCTGCTGAACCAAGTATTGACTCTTTTCTCCCTGCACTGTCCCAGGTGATCAAGGATATGCACTCTGCCCTTGGATGATGAAACCCCTCCGAGACCCGAACACACCTGCCAAGAGGCAGTACAATGCGGCCCACATACGCACCAGGGGCATCGTTGAACGCACATTTGGCGTGTTGAAGTCACGTTTCAGGTGCCTGGATGGCACTGGTGGGAAGCTCCTGTACAGCCCGTCGTGTGCAAGATGATCATTGCATGTTGTGTGTTGCACAACATCTGTGTTCGCACCCGGGCCCCATGGATCCCAGTTCCAGAGGTACCGGACGATGATGGTAGTGATGGGGCAGGTGGCCCACATCCCACTGCAGCTGTGGCAGGAATGGCCCGTAGGGACTCCATCATTGCCACTTACTTCTCATGAGCACGTGATATTGTGACCGTCCGTGGCATTCATGGGACAGTAGTAGATGTCCAATTGCACTGCATGTGTGAATAAAACATATTTGCAGATTACAGGTTGGAATTGTACATTGTCATGTTACATGTCCCTGGGGTTTCAGATGTGATTTGCGATGTTGTGTACATTTTCCGAACCAGTTGTGTCCTGTGTTCAGTTGTGGAGGTGTTGTACCGGGATGTTGTCACTGTCCGGGTGCACTTCTGCTTATGTGCGTATGCTGCACGGTGGGTGTGTCGCTCCTGCGGCTCTGATTTGTCTGCCACTGGTCTCTTTCATGAGGTGTGCCTGTAGGTTCTGTTCTTCCACGGTGCGTGGTGTGCATGTTGTCCTCTGCAGTTGTCCAGGGTGCATCCGTGGTACTCGGCTGTTGATGTATTTAGGTCTGTGGCATTTTCCGTATGCTGTTCTTGTGCTTTTTCCCGCATTGCGCGTGAGTATTGCTGCCCTCGCGCTGGTTGTCACTGTTTTCTTATCGCGCTTTGGCCCATCGAAGCTTTTTTCGCGTTGTGGTTTGTGTTTTTATCTCCGTCGAGGTGGTTGTATCGCGAGCATTGGCCGTGGTGTCGGCCAACTATCGCATGCTACCGCCGTGTTGTGAATTCCACATTGTCACAGGGTTATTTTCCCGCAATAGGCTGCGATGCTGAAAGTTGCGTTGCGCTACTCTTGCGGTAATTATCACACGTTCTTGTGAATATACCCCTAAGTATTTGAGTACTTCCAATAATACTGCAATTAACATTGTGTA
This sequence comes from Calotriton arnoldi, assembly GCA_963921515.1. Classification (NCBI taxonomy): domain Eukaryota; kingdom Metazoa; phylum Chordata; class Amphibia; order Caudata; family Salamandridae; genus Calotriton; species Calotriton arnoldi. The sequence goes on along the minus strand of CAWUFW010000528.1, from coordinate 1,510,679 downwards.
ATTTTTCAAAGGGTAATGCCTACTGTCCCCACCTCAGCGTGCTTATTGTAATCTGTCACCCAGGATGAAAACTTGTAATCTAAAAGGAAAAAAACCAACTCTCGTATTTGAAAGGGCCTAATGCGTAAATTATATTAAATGATCTGTAACCCACCTTGCCTTTTCTTGTGCTTGCTTGAGAAAATAATGCTCTAGCAAACATGCAGCTATCCTCAGTAACTAAAATATATATATATATATAAATGTATATATATATATATATACACAAGTTCAAAGCATTAAGACAATTCAAAAACCTCTGCTAATTAAATCACGTCATGCCTTTTAACATGGCTTAAAGCAAATAAATATTTCACATTGAAAAACAATGTACATATTTGGACTTGATTGTTATCTGTCACTGTAAGAGTCAAATACTTAAGCACAATAATCAAAATAACATATTTTTTTTTCTTTTTTAGTTTCTAGTCAGATCCATCCTTCGTAGAAAAATATTCAAGCAAATCATCAGATAAGTATTAACATAAGCCTATTTGTGTGTCGAGCGCTTTACCCCACAGTGAATTGGTTGTTGGCTTAATGTGTGTCGTTTTACTTGTATATTGCAGGTTGCTGCAGAGACGAAATCCAAGAAGAACCCGACAAAACTTCGGAGACTGAAAAGGGCCGACACCACAGAGGACGAATGTTGAAGATTTCCAGGAATCCTGGACACCGAACACCAGGACTCCGAAAACCCTGAAGTCAGGCAAGTTCCAAAGCAGGAAGGCCAATGACGAGCAGCTTCTTGTGGCTACACGCTCCAGCTATTAGAGGAGAAGTATGCTCGTAGAGCAATGTTCAGGTAGTCCTGATAGGCTGGGGAGGACACTACAACTGGCGACGAGTTAGGGGATCTGCAACCTGAAGTAACAAAAGTGCTCTCCCTGAGAGTTTGCTGAGTTCCAGCTAACTACTCATGCATGCCACGCGTGCCTCAGTCGAAGTGAAACAGTCAATCTTTGACGCATGCGGAGTCAAAGCGCCACTCCAGCCAGTACAAGGCTTTCGAGGAGGGCGAAGACCCTACAGAAAATTCAGTCACAGTCGGCCTGGAACCTGCCAGCTGCCTTTCCTACCATATTAAGTCCAGTGGCTGACATGACAATGGCTATGACAGCACCGAATACTCTTCTCTTTGGCCCAGACCAGCCGCCCAGTGTAGGCACTCCAATCTTAGCTCCAAAGTGCTCGAGACTGGTTGCGGACAGGACTGCAGCTGTGACACCGCTATGTGCGTTTCCGGGTTGCCTGGTGCCTCTTCCACATCTGTCTCATAGCCTCTGCCTGCCCACCATCTGACAGGTAAATCCTAACATATCTTGAATACTCAAAAAACCCATTCTCTCACTTCTTTGCACAACACCAACCCAGTTCAACCTCTTACTTAGCGACTACACCACATTAGGCCCAGTGTAATTGGGGTTGGCTGCAGCCCAACTTAATATGTGCCTATCTATCTTGTTTATTCCCTAATTTTCTTTGTCAGGTGCAGTGATTTCATCAGTGATGTCATAAGTAATGTCATTGATTATGCCAAGTGTAATGCAAGGAGGTGGCTCAAGTTATGGTTAGTGCTGTGGACCAGAAAGGCAGTGCACAGCGGGGGATGGGCACCCAACCCTGCTGCGCATGGTCTTCGCCAAGCCTACCTCGCACACAGAAAAGTTATAGCACAGAACGCATTATTGAATCCCTCCTTCAAACATACAGAGTAGAATGGGAATTCAATTCCTTTATTAATTGGGTTTGAAGAGAGCAGTTATTGCAGAGACACCACACGTTTGTATCACTGGCAGACCAGGTACAAAAGCAGCAAGTGCAGGTTTTTTGCACAAGCAGAAAAAATACAACAAAAGAAGCTGAAGCATAAGCCTCTCTCACAAATATGAAATGTGTAGCACAGAAAGCAGTGGTGCTCTTCGCCCTCACACATACAGAACAGGTGAAGCGTGGGCAACAGCAGTGCGAGGTGAAGCATGAGCAAGAGCAGTGTAAGGTGAAGCATGGGCAACAGCAGTGAGAGGTGAAGCATGGGCAACAGCAGTGCGAGGTGAAGCATGGGCAACTGCAGTGTGAGGTGAAGCATGGGCAACTGCAGTGCGAGGTGAAGCATGAGCACCAGCAGTGCGAGGTGAAGCATGGGCAACAGCAGTGCGAGGTGAAGCATGGGCAACAGCAGTGCTAGGTGAAGCATGGGCAACGGCAGTGCGAGGTGAAGCATGGGCAACAGCAGTGCGAGGTGAAGCATGGGCAATGGCAATGCAAGGTGAAGCATGGGCAACAGCAATGCAAGGTGAAGCATGGGCAACAGCAGTGTAAGGTGAAGCATGGGCAACAGCAGTGTAAGGTGAAGCATGGGCAACAGCAGTGTAAGGTGAAGCATGGGCAACAGCAGTGTAAGGTGAAGCATGGGCAGCTGCAATGTGAGGTGAAGCATGGGCAACGGCAGTGGAAGGTGAAGCATGGGCAACGGCAGTGGAAGGTGAAGCATGGGCAACAGAAGTGTAAGGTGAAGCATGGGCAACGGCAGTGTAAGGTGAATCATGGGCAACGGCAGTGTAAGGTGAAGCATGGACAACAGCAATGTAAGGTGAAGCATGGGCAACAGCAATGTAAGGTGAATCATGGGCAATAGCACTGTAAGGTGAAGAATGGGCAACAGCAGTGCGAGGTGAAGCATGGGCAACAACAGTGCGAGGTGAAGCATGGGCAACAGCAATGTGAGGTGAAGCATGGGCAACAGCAATTTAAGGTGAAGCATGGGCAACAGCATTGTAAGGTGAAGCATGGCAACAGCAATGTAAGGTGAAGCATGGGCAACAGCAGTGCGAGGTGAAGCATGGGCAACAGCAGTGCATGGTGAAGCATGGGCAACAGCAGTGCGAGGTGAAGCATGGGCAACAGCAGTGTGAGGTGAAGCATGGGCAACAGCAATGTGGGGTGCAGCATGGGCAACAGCAATGTAAGGTGAAGCATGGGCAACAGCAGTGTAAGGTGAAGCATGGGTAACGGCAATGTGAGGTGAAGCATGGGCAACGGCAATGTGAGGTGAAGCAAGGGCAACAGAAGTGGAAGGTGAAGCATGGGCAACAGCAGTGTAAGGTGAAGCATGGGCAACAGAAGTGTAAGGTGAAGCATGGGCAACAGCAGTGTAAGGTGAAGCATGGGCAATTGCAATGTGAGGTGAAGCATGGGCAACAGCAATGTAAGGTTAAGCATGGGCAACAGCAATATAAGATGAAGCATGGGCAACAGCAATGCAAGGTGAAGCATGGGTAACAGCAGTGTAAGATGAAGCATGGGTAACAGCAGTGTAAGATGGAGCATGGGCAACAGCAGTGCGAGGTGAAGCATGGGCAACAGCAGTGTGAGGTGAAGCATGGGCAACAGCAATGTGAGGTGAAGCATGGGCAACAGCAATGTAAGGTGAAGCATGGGCAACAGCAGTGTAAGGTGAAGAATGGGCAACAGCCGTGTAAGGTGAAGCATGGGCAACAGCAATGTAAGGTGAAGCATGGGCAACATCAGTGTAAGGTGAAGCATGGGCAACAGTAGTGTAAGGTGAAGCATGGGCAACAGCATTGTAAGACGAAGATTGGGTAACAGCAGTGTAAACGTCCTACACAAAAAACCAGTGTGATACACCATAGCAGCTGCAGTGCAGGCTTCCCTCACACACATGGAAGAAACCCAACAGTAAGAGTAAGAGCAGTGCATGCTTGAGAATCAGTGCACGCTTTCTACATACACACAGTAAAACATGGACAGAAGCAGCACACCCTCTGCTGACAAATACAGACTGGGTAGAGCACTGGAAGCAGCTACTAGCATGCATCTTGTATAGAAAACAGACCTACAGATAGGTGGAGGACAGGCTTCCCTCACACAACGAGAACAGGTAGAGAGAGCAAAGCATGCCAAGGTAATTTATCCTCACTAATGTGAAGCATATACCATATAAAAGGGTAGGAAGACCAAATAGTACAGCATAGGAAACTGTACATTGTTCTTCTGGGCATATCCAAAGTACTGCAGCAATGCCCCATCCCAAAAAACATACAAGTGGTACAGCACTAGCAGCGTTGTCCTAGGAGGTGACTTGGGGACTTGCTGAGTATTCCCTGGTTTCACCACTCCATTAACAGATGCCTAGGCTCATATGAAGGAAAGGAAGTAGATCCATTCTCCATTCTCTGTACTGTCATCCTCTCATGTGCTTCTCCTATTCATACCCGGGTCATTGGGTCATCACTGTCGGCAAGGACCATGATTGGGCCAGGGATTTAAAAAACATAAATAAGTCTCTCTTCCAAATCCGTTTACCTGTCTATGGTATAGCACCCCCTAGCTATGCCACCATTAACAGCCTCATCTAAGATGACCTGTTTCTACCATTTAAAAGTATTGCGCAGAGAGAGGGGCCCAGGGAACAAAGCACCGGATGTGTAACCCTGCCTGAAGCCAATGAGGTTTATGAAACTGGAATAGGCCCCTGGGTCTAATGGAAGATAGCAGAGGAGTGCAGGAGTGTCCCTTTTATAAGACGGTTTGCCTCACCCACCCAAAGGTGGCATGCTTCATCATAGGGCAAGCTCCTCGCAGTGTGTCACAAAGCGGGCTACAACCCCCTCTTTGAGAGAAGGAGCTCAGGGATGTTTTTAGTGTAAACATAGAGGTATACTAAAACCTATAGAAAAGCAGGGTGTGTTTAGGGGTGAGAAAGGGTTGAGGAAAGTGTGTGTGAGATAAAATTAACTCAGAGGATACCAAAGACTTTATTAGAGCATCCCAGGTTCAGGATTAAGAGCAAAACCTATAACAGGAGTGGGGTAAGGTATGCCCTATGTATATAATGAAAGTTAATTCATTTGATGCAAGCCTTTGTGGATACTCATGGAATACTGTCCAGAATTCGTATCCAGGCCACATCTGATAGGTGGGGTGCCAACATCTGCTGACCCTTTTTCACTTAGGTCATGGACGGGGGTATGTGTGGCTTCTCTTAATGCACTATATAAGCATGTAATTGCTTTATGTTCACCTGTGGTGGTACAAAGGATGTGGCACCCCTTATGTGTTCTGGGATCATTCTGACCTCTCTTCCAGTTCCGTCTCAGTGTTGACATTATCGCTCCATAGACGAGGAACTGTCCTGCTGGTAAGTCATAGGCAGCCTGTAGTTCCCCAAAGGATTGGAGTGTTCCACCATTATATACGTCTCCCAATTTCTCAATGCATAGTGTTATTCTGTCTAGTAATTTGCTCCTAACATCATGTTGCAGGAAGATTGCTAACCAGCTCAGTGGGCGATCAGGAGAATAGGGGCGTCAGTTCTGGTTTTCTGTCGATAATGCAGCCAGCATTGTTTGGCCACTATTTGTAATCCTTGGGGTTCAGTCTTAACTCGTTTTGCCTCTAGTATTGAGTCAGCAATTGAAGTGGTGATTATCCGCTTCTAACAGGATTGCGCCTCTCTTTCTATTAGCAACCCATCTTGTTACCCATTGCAATTGTACCGCCAGGTAGTATGCCTTAATGTCTGGGGCCGCCAGGCCACCATCATGTAGTAGACATTGAAGCTTCGTGAGTGCCTCCCGGCCTTTCTCCCATGCACTATATTATATCTATGAGTAGTGTATTTATCTCATAGAATTTATTTCTGGGGAATATTATAAGTAAAGTGGCAAAATAATATAACAGGCTAGGTAAAGCTATCATTTTAGCAATTGCCACGTGACTATCCACTGATAGTGGGAGCGTCTTCCAGAATTCTATCTCTGCATGTAGAGTTCTGATCGCCCTCACCACATTTCCTTCTAAGATAACAGGTTCATCTCTGCAGAGCTGGACCTCCAGATACCATAAGGACATAAGTTACAATTTGAGCCCTATAGAACAAGGGGTCACCTCCTTCATTGACAAAGGTCTATTGTCCACTATGTCCGGCGGGGGCCGCCCTGGTTTGAGTAGGGGAATTATTAGTGCTTCCTTCATTGTTGAGGGCAGAACGTGCTCCTTTATTGCTTTTCTATAAATCTCAGTTAGGCGTGGCACCAATTGGTCAACATAGGTGGAGTAAAACTCCACTGGGAGCCCTTCTGACCCCAGCACTTTACCTCGGGCCACATATTTGATTGCTGCTGCCACCTTTTCTGACATTATGTCTACGCCTAATAACTCTGCTGTATCCGTTGAAAGGGCCGGTAGAGGTAGATGTTCTACAAAGGTTTGCGTGATTCATATAAGGTAGTATAGAATAAAAAAAAAATGTCATTTATCTCAGAATTCTTATAAACTCGAATACTAGTCTCATACTCCAAATCTAGAATTTGTGACCCCAGCTTGTTTGGATTTGCCAGCCAAGCCAGCAAGGTTCCTGATTTATCTCGTTCCACATGGGTCCTGACCATGTATTCTTAGTAATCAAAACAGCAAAGTTTTTCCACTAGTATTGCTAGTTTTTATCCATCTAGAAGCAGTTGGTGTAGGTTAGGGTTGTCATGTCTGTTTCTTTCTAGGGTTCTAAGTGTATTTTCCTGTGTTTTGACCTCCTGTACCAGTGTATGGCAGATTCGCTATGCATTACCCCCCGATTACTTACTTGAAAGCTTCCTATTCTAAAAGGACAGATGAGACTGTGCCTTCATTGTACATAAAATAATTTGGGATCCCCTCCGCTCTTGTATGTCAAAAGACCTGGACCTCAAGATTCTCAGTTTGGAGTCTCCAGTTAGGGATACAGGTTTGGATTGATATCCAGACTAGCGTAATGATGATCGTGTTATGATCTGATATAGTTCTAACTAGAGACTCTGAGCCCATTATCTGCGTGTGTACATTCGAGGTGCACAGGAAAGCATCCATGCATACATGCGGGTCTGTAATGCTGAGTGAAATGTGTAATCTTGATTGCTTGTCGCTGTCCATGTGTCCCCAGTGCTTTTGCAAGGTTTGAAATGTTTAGCTATGCATGTAATTAGGGAGTCCCCTTGTGGCGGGTGTGAACGTTCCATCATAGGGTCAGTGACACAGTTGAAATCCCCACCAATAACGGTAGAGTTTGGCATAAAGGATGCTATCACATGTGACGTCTCATCAAAAACCTAGGCTGTTCTGTGTTGGGTGCATACATGTTAACAATTGTGATATCTTTGCCCCACAGTTGGCCGCTGAGCACAGCATGTAGTCCCTCTTTGTTTCTCTTCCAATACTTGGAATGGTACCCCTGGTCGTGCCCAAATGAGGACCCCCCTTGCAAAAGCGGAGTATGTCGTATAGCATAGTTGGCCCCACCAATGTTTTTGGAGGGCATCCCCCTCCAATGCAGTCAAGTGCGTTTCGTATCGTAGGACAATATGGAAACTGCCATTTCAAGTATGACTGGAACTTGTATGTCTTTAACATACTATTTAGCCCCCTGACATTCCATGATATTATCTTAAATCCAGTGTGGTGCCCTGCCATCTAGTGAGTGATAAGGTATACTATGCACCTCGGTTTAATGCAAACATACTTCCAGTAGCACCCCCAATAGCTGCGGCAGTCTTGCGTAGTGTGCAATTAGTTCATTGGACCCAAGCATCCAAAGCCCCACCTCCTCCCCAGGATTGAAAGGTAACACCCCTCAATTAAAACTGAATAAAACAAAAACAACATATGTGAAAATCACATGGGTAACTTGAGTGGGGTGGTGGTCGAATCCGAAAGAGACAAGCCCTGGTGTCCTGAGCTCCCATCCAGTCTATGTAATACAGCTAATTAACAGTGGTGTGGCCCCCGCACTTCATCGTTCTCACCTGGTTATGTTGGCTGCAACTCTCATCAGCAAACCCAAGCCCTCTAAAATATAGGGGGAGGGGGGGCCAAGTACTGTGTTTGGCTTCAACCTAGATCATCAGTCGACCGCGTTGTAACCTGTGACAGATCAGTTCCAGAGTCTGTGTGCAGAGTAGAATCCGACTCCGAGTCCGTTACGCATGATGATTCCCCACCTTTCTCTGGGTGGAGGTTCATTCTGGAGTTGCCAATACTTGCTGCTACTTCCACTGCACACAGTTTGTCCTTTGGCGTTTGTTCCTTCATGGGTTGGTTCTTCCTCGCGGGTCCATTCTGGGATATTGTCCATTTATGATTGCGATTCTGCTGGATGAGGCACAGTAATTCCTTCTTGTTTGATTGTATGTCTATCTAATGTCATACGTCTTGTGGATTAGTGAAATATTTTGAGCCAATATCCATGACAACCCTACGTTTCACTGGGAAGAGCATAGTTAATTCTATATCTATTGGCTGAGGCACTTTTTAATGTCCAAAAAAAAGGTTTGTTGTGTCTGGACCACCATGGTAAAGTCTGGGAACACCATTAAGTTATGATTTTCAATTAGGAGCTCCCGCTTGCCCCTCGTCTTTTGCAGCATGTGATCGCTATCACGATAATGTAGCAGTTTAGTCATCACCACGTGCAGTGGGCCCAGGGAGAGGGAGAGACTCGCATGAGCCACAGACTCCTTAATCCAGGTTTCCAGAAAGGTAATCATGTCGTGACCCTCCATTTGCTCGGGTAGCCCGACCACTTGGATATTGTGCGTGCTCTACCCGCCGCATCTTCTGCTTTGTATTCCAGGATTCAAAGCCTCTCTGTTAGACCTGGCACCATTGACGTGGGTCTCCCCTGCATTTTTTGACTTTGCCTCCTGTGTTTTTGCTGTGTGTTGGACTTTGTTTTGCTGGTCTAGATGCTTTGGGCACTTTGCCACTGCTGTTCAGTGCCAAAGTGCAAGTGCTCCCTTTGTAAATTGTTGTTATAGATTAGTGATTCCATGATTGGCATATTTAATTTACTTGTCAGACCCTAGTATAGTGCACTGTGTGTGCCCAGGGCCTGTAAATCAAATGCTGCTAGTGGGCTGCAGCACTGATTGTGCCACCCACAAAAGCAGCCTGTAAAATGTAACTCTGGCCTGCCATTGCAGAGCCTGTGTGCAGTCTGGGACTGCCATGTCGACTTGGCAAGTGCACCAACTTGCCAGTCCCTAAACCTTCCCTTTTCTACCTATTAGTCACCCCTAAGGTAGGCCCAAGGTACCCCTGTGGGCAGGGTGCATTGTATGTGAAAGGTAGGACATGCCCTGATGTGTGTGGCATGTCCTGATAGTGAAATACTGCCAATTTCGTTTTTCACTATTGCAATGCTACCTATTCCCATAGGACAGAATGGGGAGTTTGTTCATAACATCTTATAAACATAACTGACCCTGGGAACAAGATAGAAAAGTAAAGTTTAGTATGCCTGAACTCAGAATGTTAAAGTGCATCTTTTAGTGAGGGTAATTTTTACATTCTGTGTTTGAAAATACCACTTTTAGAAAGTAGGTATTTTCTTGCCTAACCATCCAGTGTGCCTCTGCTAGGTTTGTGTATTGCATGTCTGGTTTTTGCATGACAGGGGCTGGAGAGGGGCCGTGGCTCCAGAAGTCTGATGAGTCAGGGCTGGGCTGAATAGACCTGGGCTGCATTTAGAGTAGGGGGAGGAGATTTCCTTTTCACCTGAATGGGCCTGGTCTGCCTTCAACAATGCTGTCTCCACCTCCTGCCAGGAAGCTGCACCAGTGAGGACAGAACTGGTTTTGGCTGGGTACAGACACTCTCTGCCTTCGGGGAACAAAGGATTTTGTGTATAAAAAGAAGGGCCCAGACCCCAGACTTTTAGATCACTTCTGGGAAATCAAGAGGAACCTTTGCCAAGGAGAAGAGCCGGAGAAGCTGAGGAGGAATACTGCCCCTGTGCTGTTTGCTGTCTGGGGTTGGCCTGCAGTGGTTACTTGCTGCCAAGGAAAGGAGAAAAGGACTTTGCTGCTTGCTTTGTCCCCCTGTTTGAAGAAAAGATCTCCAAGGGCTTGAACTGAGCTTGACTCCTGTTCTAGAGGTCTCAGGAACAGCAAAGACCTCACCGTGTCTGTGGGCAATGTCTCTGATCGTCACAGCAGAAGAAAAGGGTATCCGACTCTGTCATCGAGTCCGCCGCTGGATTCCGTGTCCTGAAAGCACCGCCGAGAGCAACGCCTCGCTTCGCAACGCAACCCTGGTCTCACCGACTCCGTCAACGAGCCGCTGCTTGCACCGCATCCTGTGGGCACCGCACTCCACAACGCTTTGCTACACGCTGCAAGGACGTCACCGACTCTGTCGCTGCCCGACCGGAACATCGTCCAGCTCCATCGCCGCAGTGTGACCTGCCAGCACCGCAGCGAGCACCGTCTCACCCTTCAACGCAAGCCCTGGTCTCACAGACTCCGTCAACAAGCCGCTACCTGCACAGAATTGTGAGGACATCGTCCTCCGCAACGCTCCGCTTCACAACGCGACCGCGACATTTGCCCCGACCGACTCGCACCAATGTGTTGGTCGATAACAAGAAAGGTACTAAAGTCGGCTGGAATTGTTAGACTCTGTCGTATTCAGTATCGCGGTAGCCCCAGGAGGAGCTACCGAGTCAGAAGAACTGTGTTTTATTGATTTTCCTGCAATGCAAAGGTTATTTTGCACAAGTACTATTTTTCAAGAGTATTGTATGTTGGATTTTTATCGTATTTGGTCTTGTTGGTTTAGATAAAGATGTACTATTTTTATAAACTGGTGTGGTGTCCATTTGTAGTGTTTCCACTGTATTACTGTATGTGTTCACAAATGCTTAACACACTGCCTCTGAGATAAGCCTGTCTGCTCGTGCCAAGCTACCAAGGGGGTGAGCAGGGGTTATAATAGGAGTGTATACCCCTTACCCTGACTAGAAGCAAGGGTCCGAATTTGGACAAAGGTACCTACCTCTGCCAACTAGAGACCCCCATTTCTAACACTCTCTATTAACTTGGTTGTGTGCTCTTTTAGAACTCCCACCGAGCGTCGTATGTCAGCTATGTAGTGTTCGGTGGCCATTATTTGCTCCGCCATTTTGTGCTGCTCATCACACAGGATACTCAGGTCAGCCACTACTGTGTCCATTTTTTGTTCTAAGGCTTCCCTAGTATCTTTAATCATATCAGTATGGAGTCCAAAGTAGTTTCAAAGGAGCCAGTAGTTTCTTGATTTGTGTGAATGGTCTCCTCTTCCGTATCACTGTGGGAACGGTATGTTAGTGGGTTGCTCCCTTTTGTCCCTGTCCATTTGGAACGTCTGCCCATTCACCTCTGAGAGAGAACTTCCTGCACCAACAACTAAGTGGTGATTTCCAAGGTGTTCATGGTGCGGTAGGCCCTTTTCCTGGTGCAATGTTTAGCACTGGAGGTCGTGGTCCTCTTCCTTATGCAGGGCAAAATTAGAAATAGGGTTTCCCCCAGTGTCGCACAGGAGTTTTGGTGGGGGAGGGTGTTAGAGCAATAGTGCACCATAGCACTCTGCTCAATTTGTCTCTGTCTTTGAGTACCAGAGATTTTGTACAGGGTGCTGCTCCTAGTGTCTCATGACCCCAGGACAGCACTCTGGTCGTGTGGACTCTCAATGCAGACACCAGTGGTGCAATATGTGGTGGGTGATTGCTGTACTAGCTTGCCTCGATCATCACCTCACCTTACTGGGGCCCGATGGGGAGGCCACAGACCACCAACTAGGCCTCACGGGCAGCAGAGGATCCCCCCCTCCAAGTGCCACTTCCTCGCCCCAGGTCCAGGAATTGGCGAGCCCTACCTCTGTGCATTCACAGTCCCGCATGCTGTTCCAGATACCTCTTAGGGTGATTGCTGCATGACCGCTATGCTGCTGTCTTGCCTGTTGTGGTCTTATGCATCATAGCCACCCAGCACTTGGCCGGCACTCCGCAGCAGCCCAGTTCCCCATGTGAGCTGCTACAGTGCATCGGGGCATCAGCAGCCCTGTTGGGGCCTGCCCTACCACGCACCTCCATGGCCATCCGCAGGCCCACCACACTCTGATGCTGTGACTCTGGACCCGAGGGAGTCTTATGGCTGCCGATAACTGGAGGGGAGTTCTTTCCTGGGGCAAATCACCAAAAGGCAAAGGAGAGTGTTCCAATTCCACAGTTGGATCGTCTCAGGTCCCAATCACTGACTCAGGGTGCTCCCTGGGGGTGACTATCCGGAATTTCCCTCGCATGGAACGAAAGGCGGTCAATTTTTTGGGTGAGTTATTTGCCTCAAAGTCAAACAAAAAGACAGTTTTCCGGGCAGGGAGGCGATTGAATTTCACTTCTCCACCTATTAGGGGACCGCGGGGCAGATTTCATAGCAGGAGGGGGCTGGGTGGTGGCTTCCCTGGGAGCTGACTGGGAATGCTGCTCAATCCATGGGAATCAGGCCACTCCCTCCTGCTACTATTCCTTATTGTAATTGCAGCATTCCGTTGCTTCTGAAGTATGAACAGCCTCAGTTAAAACATTATATTGCTGTAAATAAAACATACCTATAAGACAGAGAAAGATAAATAACTATTAACTAATAGTACAAAACCTGAATGCTGATTATCTTCAACCTGCTTAAATTAAATACAATAATTGTTTCGGTTATCTCACTCTTGAATATAGTATTTTAAAGTCATACTAAAGCAAACAAATCAGTTTGATATAAAAAGAAGCAACTAAAGAGTTCTTGTACAACACAGATCTATAGTGCTAGGCCAGGAGTTTGGTGACATTGATAAAGCACTGTCTTGTCTCTTAAGATATCACCAGAGCCACTCATGGCACTAAAGATGTATAGGTCACAATAGCCTCGTATTTATTCTGTTTATGCATAACTATATTTTTATGAAATATAATTACACGGATTTGTAATTGTATTTAAATCATGTTTTGAAAGCTACCAAATGGCAATACGTTTAATGAAAATGTCATGATGGAAAATTTGTTTCCACGAGTACCCCTTCCTCAATTTGATTAATGTCCAACTAGCTTCTTTTGTGCCGTTCATGTTTAGTTTTTGACCTCCTTCCCCCACACCCTCACATTCTTTGTCCTGCAGCCGTGGCTGTATTATCCCTACCTCCCCCTCACCTTTGTAGGGTGACATCCGTGCTTTTTACACTTCTCATTTTCGCTATCTCCCTCCTGAACTCATCCTTCCAGGTTTGTCACCCCGTATGTTCCAGCTAATTGATTCTCCAAGTGCCTGTAAGACAATTAGAATTTAAATTGCTTCTTGCGGAGGGCATGAAAACATGATACTTCGTGAATCCCAGATAGGGAGGCATTTTCTCATCTCTGCTGAGGCTTTTAGCTCCACTGTATTCGGAACTAGACCACTGAATAGTCTCCTGCAGCCAGTATCTGGTTTTATAGGACAGGAAAACAGAGATTTCTACATTAGGAGCCAAGGGACTGAAGGACTATCAGCCCAGGTCCATCGACCCCCACAACAGTGACACACCTCTCTATGCATCTAGAAGGGATGTCAAACATACTTCCAGGAGAACCGGAGATATGATTTTTTTTAATTTTAAGTACAAATTGTGCCAACTAACAGAAAGTGTCAACCATATTCAATGGCCATGGTAGAAAATGACCTAGGCTCAATTTGAGGCTGACCGCGATGGAGCCTGGGTCAGATACACTAACCAGGTTTGTCCTGGTCAAAAGATTTTTGCAACTGACTATAGTCCTTTAAGTCCCAATCTGCCACAGGATTATACTTCGAAAGCCTACAGGACCTCGGAGGAAGCACTTAGAGACTCACAGGGTGGCAGGCAGAGTTCAACAGGAGGGTCCAGCCAAGTCCAGGTGCTGTTGGTCAGCTCGGCAGTTGCAGGAAAAGGCCTCTTGTAGCTTGTTGTGTCCCTGTAGCTTTAACAGGAGGGCAGACTTATGACCTCTGGAGTCCTCTTCTTTGTCCTGGGTGCAAGAGGGACATCAGGTCCAGTCTTCTAGGCTCTTCCTAGGTCTCAGACAGCAGGTTCAGTCCTCTTCTAATCTTCCACGGGTCCAGGAGTGCTCTGAAGTGGGTTCCTGGAGTTGGCACATTTATGCCACGCATGAGCTAGTGGGTGGGAATGACCCCTGGGGATGCCCTAACTTATGCAGTAAAGGTTCTTATACGAATAGAATAGGCTGGGGGGACAATAGAAGAGTGCAGGTCTGGGTGTTAACTTCATCTGCATGTGACAAAGATGCCTCTTTAAAGGTAATCAAGTCCTTGGATCCATTTATCAGTCTATCCTGTCAAGGGCAAAACAACACCTCCCCATACCGGATCACTGACAGAATATCGACAGTCAGAATATCGAGCTACAACAATATCGACACAAGAATATCGATGTCCAGAATATCGAAGTCCTATCTACATAAATAAATTTTAAAAATATCGTTTTTTTTAATGTATAAAAAATAATGTAAAATAAAGTAAATAATACGTATAATTAAAAAAACATAGTTAAAATTATTAAAAAATGTTTACAATTATAAGTAATACATATAATGTAAAAATCAATTAAACATATACATATATAAAATATAATATATATACTTATTTAATAATATTTATAAATAATTATTTTAATGACTTATAAATTGTTAAAAACATTAAAAATTAGAAATACATATATATACACATACACCAATAATATAAATAAAAAATATATATAACAAATTAAAATATTACAATATTTTTCATCTTTTTAAAATACATTTTACACTACATTAACTAAACAGTAGAGAAAATATTGGATAGAGGAGGGGATAAAATTACTATTCCCACTCCAGACAGTGCAACAGTAGGGAAAGTGTTGGATAGCGTAAGGGTAAAAATTACTATTCCCACTCCAGAGAGTGCAACAGTAGGGAAAGTGTTGGAGAGTGTAGGGGTAAAAATGACTATTCCCACTCCAGAGAGTGCAACAGTTAGGAAAGTGTTGGATAGCGAAGGGGTAGAAATTACTATTCCCACTCCAGTGAGTGCAACAGAAGGGAAAGTGTTGGATAGCGTAGGGGTAAAAATTACTATTCCCACTCCAGACAGTGCAACAGTAGGGAAACTGTTGGATAGCGAAGGGGTAAAAATTACTATTCCCACTCCAGTGAGTGCAACAGTAGGGAAAGTTTTGGATAGTGGAGGGGTAAAAATTACTATTCCCACTCCAGTGAATGCAACAGTAGGGAAAGTATTGGATAGCGGAGATGTACAAATTACTATTCCCACTCCAGAGAGTGCAAGAGTAGGGAAAGAGTTGGTTAGCGTAGGGGTAAAAATTACTATTCCCACTCCACAGAGTGCAACAGTAGGGAAAGTGTTGGATAGCGTAGGGGTAAAAATTACTATTCCCACTCCAGTGAGTGCAACAGTACGGAAAGTGTTGGATAGCGGAGGGGTAAACATTACTATTCCCACTCCAGAGAGTGCAACAGTAGGGAAAGTGTTGGATAGCGAAGGGGTAAAAATTACTATTCCCACTCCAGTGAGTGCAACAGTAGGGAAAGTGTTGGATAGCGTAGGGGTAAAAATTACTATTCCCACTCCAAAGAGTACAACAGTAGGGAAAGTGTTGGATAGCGTAGGGGTAAAAATTACTATTCCCACTCCAGTGAGTGCAACAGTAGGGAAAGTTTTGGATAGCGGAGGGGTAAAAATTACTATTCCCACTCCAGAGAGTGCAAGAGTAGGGAAAGAGTTGGATAGCATAGGGGTAAAAATTACTATTCCCACTCTACAGAGTGCAACAGTAGGGAAAGTGTTGGATAGCGTAGGGATAAAAATTACTATTCCCACTCCAGTGAGTGCAACAGTAGGGAAAGTGTTGGATAGCGAAGGGGTAAAAATTACTATTCCCACTCCAGTGAGTGCAACAGTACAGAAAGTGTTGGATAGCGGAGGGGTAAACATTACTATTCCCACTCCAGAGAGTGCAACAGTAGGGAAAGTGTTGGATAGCGTAGGGGTAAAAATTACTATTCCCACTCCAGTGAGTGCAACAGTAGGGAAAGTTTTGGATAGCGGAGGGGTAAAAATTACTATTCCCACTCCAGTGAATGCAACAGTAGGGAAAGTATTGGATAGCGGAGATGTACAAATTACTATTTCCACTCCAGAGAGTGCAAGAGTAGGGAAAGAGTTGGTTAGCGTAGGGGTAAAAATTACTATTCCCACTCCACAGTGTGCAACAGTAGGGAAAGTGTAGGATAGCGTAGGGGTAAAAATTACTATTCCCACTCCAGTGAGTGCAACAGTACGGAAAGTGTTGGATAGCGGAGGGGTAAACATTACTATTCCCACTCCAGAGAGTTCAACAGTAGGGAAAGTGTTGGATAGCGAAGGGGTAAAAATTACTATTCCCACTCCAGTGAGTGCAACAGTAGGGAAAGTGTTGGATAGCGTAGGGATAAAAATGACTATTCCCACTCCAAAGAGTACAACAGTAGGGAAAGTGTTGGATAGCGTAGGGGTAAAAATTACTATTCCCACTCCAGAGAGTGCAACAGTAGGGGAAGTGTTAGTAGCAGAGGGTTAAAATTAACATACTTATCAATTAAATAATTATTAAAATTAAATAACCAATTAATAATTAATTAATAATAAATTAATTATAAATACTAATAAATAAATATTAATAATTGCTTTATTATAATTAAATTACTTCCCACCCTATTCCCCTATAAACCCACAACCCGCTCCTAAAAAACACAATTAATATAATTATCAATTAATAAAAATTAATAACCAATTTTTTAATTAATTAATAATAAATAAATTATAAATACTAATAAATAAATATTAATAATTACTTTATTATAATTAAATTACTTCCCACCCTATTCCCTATAAACCCACAACCCGCTCCTAAAAAAATAACACAATTTATATAAATATCTACTAATTAATTATTATTAATTAATAACCAATTAATAATTAATTAATAATAAATTAATTAAAAATACTAATAAATAAATATTAATAATTACTTTTTTATAATTAAATTACTTCCCAGCCAATTCCCCTATAAACCCACAACCCGCTACAGAACTAAAATACGCAAAAATTAATTTACATAAAAGTATTTACTGCTAAAAATTTAACACATACATTTTTTAAAAAAACTACACTTATACCAAAAAATTACATCACATACTTTCAACACACATACTAAAATACAGAACACTAATATAAACATCGATATTATTAACAACAATATTTTTAGAAACAATATTACTGTCTTCGATATTAAAAAAACCGATATTTCTTACCTTACTGTCGATATTCTGTACCACGATATTCTTGCAGTCGACATTCTTGACCTACGATATTTAAAACTCGATATTATGGTCGGTCGAAATTAAAAACTCGATATTCTGTCTGTGCACCCCCATACCCAAGGCCTTTTGCCCCCCATCCTGGGAGCAAGCTCACACCTCATTCATGTACATTGAAATTCTAATTACTGGCAGAAGGGAGAGAGCAAAATTCCAGGGACTTTAGGCAGGATAAAGGTAACTTTTTAAAAGTCATCTTTCTAAAATATTTGTGAAAAATCTGACTTCACCAGTAAATTGGGTGGGTCATAAATATATCAAAAATACAATTATTTTTTTGGGGCGTTTCCAAGCTGGAGATAACATTTATTAACTTAATATTGTACCCCAAAACCTTTCTATAGACCAGCTAACCCTGCTTTAGTGGAAATGTTTTTAGGGCATTTTCACTGTAAGGACATGCTTAACATTAAACCTTTGCCTGTTCTACTTTTAAATACCAGGTTCCGTGCCTTGGTGGGCTGTAAGACTTACTTGGGGGTCACTTATTAATATTTAAAATAGGTTTTAGGCAGCCAAAAGGGGTTATTTCGAGAGATTGCATTTTCAGTTAAAACCTGCACAGCCAGGCTACTGGTGGCAGGCATGCAGTCATGTTTGTATTGTCACTGGAGTGGGTGGCACAATGAGTTCTGCAGCCCACTGGTTACTTTTAATTTAGTGGCCTGGGTACACTTCGGGTACCATATACTAGGGACTTATAGATAGGTTAAATATACTAGTTAGGGGTATGCCAATTTCCCATAGTGAGATTAGGAGCACAGGCACTTTACCACTGGTTAGCAGGGTAAAGTGCACACAGTTCTATAGCCAGCAAAACAGGGTTCAACAAAAA
The DNA here is from genome assembly GCA_963921515.1 of Calotriton arnoldi. Classification (NCBI taxonomy): domain Eukaryota; kingdom Metazoa; phylum Chordata; class Amphibia; order Caudata; family Salamandridae; genus Calotriton; species Calotriton arnoldi. The sequence goes on along the minus strand of CAWUFW010000528.1, from coordinate 1,492,557 downwards.
GGAGGCAAACAATTCTGGGGTAATCCTGCAGAAAGGGCAAGATTCCAACATATCCCTACTGCTGGTATCCACACCGTGCTTTCATGCATCGTATGCATCATTAATGTTTGTTTTTTCAGAATGAACAAAACGTCCTTCAATGCTTCCCATTGATCATACCACCTCAATGAAAAAACAATATGCCTGGAGAGTAACATCTCCAATTACAATATAGGGGGATATTCTCAAGAACGTGTGATAATTATCGCACAATTAGCTTAACGCAACTTTGCACATCGCAGTCCATCGTGGGAAACAAACACTGTGTTAACGTTGTATTCTCAACCCGGCGGCACCATGCGATAGTCTCACGATAACGCGCCAAATGACCGCGTTAAAATTAACGCTATGCCGAAAAAATGCGAAACATGAACGCGAAAAAAGTTGCGATGCCCCAAATCGCGATACAAAAGTCAGCGATAACCAGCGAGAGGCCTGCAATTCCCACGCGCCATGCGGGAAAATGCACTATAAAAGCAGAAAAATAAAAAAGACAAAAAATAATAAACTGCGTAGCACCATGGATGCACCCGGACCGAGTGCAGAGGACAACGCGAACCCCACAAGCCCTACAGACGACCAGCAAGGAACCTCGGGGTCGGGGAAGGGCAAGGAGAAGAAGAAGAGGAAGACGGGGTTCAGTCCGCAGGAAAACAGGATCATCGTCACGGAGGTGATTGATCACTACCAACAACTGTTCGTCACCTCCACTGTGTCATTGGCAACACAAACGGAAATATGGCAGTCGATCGTGAACAACGTGAATGCAGTCGGAGTGTTGAGGAGGTCAATGGAGGAGGTCAAGAGACGCTGGCATGATGTGAATAGCCAAACCAAGCAGAAACTCGCTGCCAACCCGAAGGCAGCAACGGCGACTGGAGGTGGGAGTCCTGCGCCACAGGAGGAGCTGGATGAGCTGGAGGAAATGGTGGCCACAGTCATCAGTGTGGAGACGGTGCAAGGAGTTGGGGGTCCGGACACAGCTCGATATGACCTGACCCAACAGCAACAGGGTGAGTAACGACCAGGGACTGGGGGGACGGGGGGAGATGGGCACAATGGCACACATGCACAATTATGTGTAGCACACTGCACACCCACAATGATTGTGGAACATGTCCCTGATACACTTGGCACACTGCAGCACACATAGAAACAACAAGTAGGCCCCCGTCCACTATGTGCACAAAAGGGCCCCCCTCCCTATCACCAATCTCACAACCTACCCATGCACATGTGCTGAATCCAGCAAAGCAGCAGCTCTGTGAGCCACACCGACAATGCAAGTGACACTGCATGACCAATAGCATGTCTGCAGTCAAAATACATGACATGGTGCACGACACGACACTGAGGTGGCCCAGTGTGGATCACATCCTCAAAGGAGCAGGTCACAGTCTGACACATCCACGTGCACATACAACCCCTGACGTCAACAACACATCTGCAGACAAACAATGCACAAGAGTACAAAAACCGTCCAAGAGCACAAATGACCCAAGTCGCCAACATCTCAGCACCTTAAAAGCACACAAGTCAAAGGCATACCGCCTCAAAGGGATAAGGAGCCGCTAAATCAGAGCTGCAGGGGCGACTCTCCCACAATGCAGCACACACACATAGCAATCACAGCACATCAACATTGACGACAATGTGGTACAAAGTGCAACACTTTCACTACAGAACAGAGGACACAACTGGTGCCGCTTGTGCGTAGAAACTGGCCAATCACATCTGGCATAGCAGGAAACTGTGAGATGATCATGTACGAGTACAACCTCACATCCGTCATGTAGTCGAAATGTCCACTGTCTCCCATCAAATAGCCAGCTCATCCAAAACAGTCACAATGTACATTGTCATGCAGTCTGTATGTAAACATGTACAATGCGTCAACATACATGGAACACACTGTTAACCTGCAACTCCCCTTTACATTGCAGAGGGACAATCAACACCTCCAGCAGAGCAGACCAGACATCCCTTCAGTGATGATGAGGAGGACCTCCTGGCCATCAGCTCCGACACCCTCCAACGGCTCGTGGACAGCCTCCGCACCCCACCTCCAGGAGCAGGGCAGCCCAGCTGCATCGAGGTGACCCCACACCATGCACAGCCCACACAGCAGGAAGCACCCATCACCACGGCTGGCTCCCAGCACCTCACGGAAAGACACATGGCATTCCAACGCCGTGTGTCAGACTGCCAGAGGGGGCTGGCTGAACAGGTGCTGGTGGGTTTTGACCTCATGGCAGCCAAACTTGATGCCATACGTGGGTGTATGAGTACCATCAGGGACCACTTACAGTCCCTAACGGACACCCACAGTCCCTTCCATGCTATACAGCAATCCTTGGCTGACCTCGCTGCGATGACAGCACAGAGTTGGCACAGATGCGGAGGACAATGGAGAACATGGAGCGGATGCAGGCTGGAAGGATGGCTGCCACGGCTGTACACCAGCGAGATGTAGCTGGGATCTTCCATGCCCTGCAGAAACTCATCTTGCCATTGCTGCCACAGAGCCTGTCACAGATGACTGCTGCAGGAACTTCGACACACACATCTCCGCCCCTGATATGTCAGTGGCACACAGTGATGCAGCCATACCACCTCCGCCACCTGATGTGCCAGTGGCACACAGTGATGCAGCCATACCACCTCCGCCACCTGATGTGTCAGTGGCACACAGTGATGCAGCCATACCACCTCCGCCACCTGATGTGTCAGTGGCACACAGTGATGCAGTCATACCACCTCCGCCACCTAATGTGTCAGTGGCACACAGTGATGCAGCCATAACACCACCACACACACCTGACACACCTGACACAGAAGTCATATCAAAGGACTAAGATGTGGATGGCAATGACTCTGTGTGAGAAAGGAAGTTGTAGCATTCATCCCCGCCATATGGCCTGTTCCTGCTTGGTTCAGCCCTCTGCATCATGTCCGGGAACAACACCTTCCACTGTCCCCCGAAACACTTTGCGACATTCACCTGGACCCCAACATGGACTGCCATATCTGCTCTGGTTACCAATGACACAGCAATCAGGCTGCAGACTGAACTCTTCCTCTTCCGATTAAATTGTCATTCCCCAAAGGACTCTGGTTGGCCCTCCACGGGGCAACCATGTAATGTGGGGTTTGCATGGCCATGTACTGCTCCAGTACCAGTACCACTCCACAGAATGTGAATAAAACATTCTAAATCACACAGATGTGTCATGTCTATGTTCAATCAAGTATATAAGTATGGATGAATGTAGGGACATTGATTGCACAAAAAGGTACACCCTGGGAAATGACATCAATGCGCATGTTTGACCCTGACCCACATGTCCAATTAGATGACTGTGAAGGTGTGAACTAGCTGTGGCCTCATTGCTCATGAACAACAATCTCGCAACCCCCCAACGTAGCCCCACGTCCCTGTATTAAATGGGGCTGTGTGTAAAAATGTCTAATTCGGTAGCAGGCCTAAAGTAGCATCCCCCATCACATGTGACAACAGAACATCTCTTCGCATACCTACTCACACTCAACTGTGTGGACACAGCCTGTTTTGATGGATCACATTGATCCACATGGCAAGAAGTTGGACACCATACTCACATTGCTGAAGACACGTAAGAGCACAGGTCTACCAGCAACTATCCCAACCACAATGTCTGGCTCACAGAGGTGGAGCTGGCAATAGGGACTCACCCCTAAGTGAAATGCGTCAGTCAGTCCCTCCCTGTGTACGGACAATGCTCATTGAGGCACACGATTTGTCATTCTAATCAACACTCATCACAGTTGAACACTAGTGAAGTGGCGTAGACTTTATTAGCATGTGCGTGTCAGTACGGGCAAGACAAGGGCCACAACATGCAGACCAATGCTTCAGACACTAACAGGCAGCATGGGAACATGTAGAGGTGCAAGAAATGGGGAGGCAAAAATGAACACCAATCATTACGGGTGGCAACGGTCTCAGCCCACCTTGCCTTGCTGGACGAGTCATGTGATGTTTGGCGTATGCTCATTGCCCCGTGTCAAGGGACACGACTCACAGCCCATGGGATCTGCATAGTGCTGTACCACCGCACTGCGCAGACTGTCTGCTCTGCTGACAGTGAGCAGGTGAAAGGGTCCAACAAGGTCACATGTAGTACTACATTGCCATGTGTGTACTCTCCCTCCAGCAGTATGTCAGATTTAGGAACCTTGCCAAGCGACACTGTGCAGCTCCACCCATGGTACTGCCTCACCTTGCACAGGTGTGTGTCAACACGCGTAGGTGCAAGCACATGCATTCTGAGTCCAGGTGAATGCAGCCATGTCCACTGTTGTGGGGGGATATGTGACCATTTCTCCAAGATGCAACAAGGTGTTGGGACCTGTGCTCTGGGTTACAAGCAGTTGTGGCTGCAGGAACGTAGTTACTCGTCCATGAATGCGAGCGCAGCTTCCTGGGCAATCAGTTCCAAGAGTACGTCGTTGTCGACTTCAACGAACACGAGGGCGAGCCAATCCATTAACTGGTCCGGACAGATGTGCTCCGTCACGCCGTTTCACCAATCCGCAACACAACCCAATAGGGGAGCACTTCGATGTGGTCACTGCACACGAGGACTTGTGCAATCTCCCATGCCCAACTGCCAGCACATACGCCAAATATCAAGGCATCCCATGAATGGGTATCACGGTTACACTCCTGGTCGTTGGCCAACAGGGGGCGCACACACGTCATAATCCAGTTCAGCTACCGTTGTGTTGGATAGGCAGACATCCATGGGCCACTCGAATATGCATGATCGACAGTGGAACCAGGGCTGGACGCAGGTGACATACGCAAGACGAAAGCTCAGACGGTAACTGATGCGCAACACTGCCAGTGGCAGTGCCCCCAACAAATGCAGCATACGTGCACGGTACAGTTCCACGTGACAGGGGTTGTGCACGTGCCCGGGATGTTCTGCCATTGCGTTGGTGGCTCTCGTAGAACCTGCACTCTTCTGACCTGCGGCAGTTATGTGGATGATATGCCACAGCTCGGAGTTATGAGTCGTATGTGTGTGCAACGTTTGGACGTATGGGTTGTTGTGTACATAAGTGTCAAGGGCATTCCATGCAAGGGTACCTCGAGCAAGGACTTCTGTGTGTTGGGAGTGGATACGTTGGTCTTTCATTAGCGCTGTGCGTAGTGTGGGAGTCATCATCATCTGCTATGGTATCTCTCTCAGGGGGTGCCTGCCGCATGCAAGACCAAGGTCGGAGGTGCAGATGTCCTTCCGCCTTATGTATTGAGACAAAGGAGCTTTCATCCCTAATGTTAGTCTGACTACTGCTTGCATTCTGGAAATGTAATGTGGCTTTCGCGCTGCATTTGGGGCTAGGCCTTAGGCTTATGGTGCACCAATAGCGATACACACGCAACAGTTGGCATGCATGTGCCAAGAGCCTTCCTTTCACTGTCTCTCCCTCTCTTTCTCTCTCTTTCTCTCTCTCTCTCTCTCTCTCTCTCTTTCTCTCTCTTTCTCTCTCTCCCTCTCTTTCACTCCCTCTCTCTCTCCCTTTCTTTCTCTCTCTCTTTCTCTCCCTTTCTTTCTTTCTCTCTCTCTCTCTGTCCTTTGATGAGCGCATGACACACCTTCTTATCTTGAATTTTGTCTTGCAGGCTGTGACTTACAGATTGTCCAGAGAAGACCCGCCATGACTCTTCCAAATAGTTGTTTTGAGTTAAATTTGGATAAATTGATTTGTTTGGAAATTCAGAGATGAATGAATGATTCTCCTTTTTCGGACCACACATGAATGTTAATTGTTGTAATCGTGCGACATCAGGCGAATTGTTTTGTTCATGATTTTGTAAAGTTGGTGTAAAATATCTTAGTCTGGGGGGGGGGGGTGCCTGTGGTGTGAAACCCCCTTCCTGCCACTGCCAAGATGAGTATTAGGGGGCAAACCCCACCTGCAAAGTAATGCCAAAACGCTGCCTGTGGTGTGAAACCCCCTTCCTGCCACTGCCAAGATGAGTATTAGGGGGCAAACCCCACCTGCAAAGTAATGCCAAAACGCTGCCTGTGGTGTGAAACCCCCTTCCTGCCACTGCCAAGATGAGTATTAGGGGGCAAACCCCACCTGCAAAGTAATGCTAAAAAGGTGCTTGTGTTGTGAAACCCCCTTCCTGCCACTGCCAAGATGAGTATTAGGGGGCAAACCCCACCTGCAAAGTAATGCCAAAAAGCTGCCTGTGGTGTGAAACCCCCTTCCTGCCACTACCAAGATGAGTAGTAGGGGTCAAACCCCACCTGCAAAGTAATGCCAAAAAGGTGCTTGTGGTGTGAAACCCCCTTCCTGCCACTGCCAAGATGAGTATTAGGGGGCAAACCCCACCTGCAAAGTAATGCCAAAAAGCTGCCTGTGGTGTGAAACCCCCTTCCTGCCAATGCCAAGATGAGTATTAGGGGGCAAACCCCACCTGCAAAGTAATGCTAAAAAGGTGCTTGTGTTGTGAAACCCTCTTCCTGCCACTGCCAAGATGAGTATTAGGGGGCAAACCCCACCTGCAAAGTAATGCCAAAAAGGTGCTTGTGGTGTGAAACCCCCTGCCTGCCACTGCCAAGATGAGTATTAGGGGGCAAACCCCACCTGCAAAGTAATGCCAAAACGCTGCCTGTGGTGTGAAACCCCCTTCCTGCCACTGCCAAGATGAGTATTAGGGGGCAAACCCCACCTGCAAAGTAATCCCAAAAAGGTGCTTGTGGTGTGAAACCCCCTGCCTGCCACTGCCAAGATGAGTATTAGGGGGCAAACCCCACCTGCAAAGTAATGCCAAAACGCTGCCTGTGGTGTGAAACCCCCTTCCTGCCACTGCCAAGATGAGTATTAGGGGGCAAACCCCACCTGCAAAGTAATGCTAAAAAGGTGCTTGTGTTGTGAAACCCCCTTCCTGCTACTGCCAAGATGAGTATTAGGGGGCAAACCCCACCTGCAAAGTAATGCCAAAAAGCTGCCTGTGGTGTGAAACCCCCTTCCTGCCACTGCCAAGATGAGTAGTAGGGGTCAAACCCCACCTGCAAAGTAATGCCAAAAAGGTGCTTGTGGTGTGAAACCCCCTTCCTGCCACTGCCAAGATGAGGATTAGGGGCAAACCCCACCTGCAAAGTAATGCCAAAAAGCTGCCTGTGGTGTGAAACCCCTTCCTGCCACTGCCAAGATGAGTATTAGGGGCAAACCCCACCTGCAAAGTAATGCCAAAAGGTGCTTGTGTTGTGAAACCCTCTTCCTGCCACTGCCAAGATGAGTATTAGGGGGCAAACCCCACCTGCAAAGTAATGCCAAAAAGATGCTTGTGGTGTGAAACCCCCTGCCTGCCACTGCCAAGATGAGTATTAGGGGCAAACCCCACCTGCAAAGTAATGCCAAAAAGCTGCCTGTGGTGTGAAACCCCCTTCCTGCCACTGCCAAGATGAGTATTAGGGGGCAAACCCCACCTGCAAAGTAATGCCAAAAGGTGCTTGTGTTGTGAAACCCCCTTCCTGCCACTGCCAAGATGAGTATTAGGGGCAAACCCCACCTGCAAAGTAATGCCAAAAAGCTGCCTGTGGTGTGAAACCCCTTGCTGCCACTGCCAAGATGAGTATTAGGGGGCAAACCCCACATGCAAAGTAATGCCAAAAAGCTGCCTGTGGTGTGAAACCCCTTCCTGCCACAGCCAAGATGAGTATTAGGGGCAAACCCCACCTGCAAAGTAATGCCAAAAGGTGCTTGTGGTGTGAAACCCCCTTCCTGCCACTGCCAAGATGAGTATGAGGGGCAAACCCCACCTGGAACATACACGTTTGTAGTTGGCATGTACAGGGCCACATACACCTCAACACCACTGACAAGGACAGGCCAAGCACACTGTGTGACCACTCAACTGCACACATACAAATATACCCATGTGAGTACGAAGACAGGCCTTCACAAGATTACCACACACACACTGCTGTTCACACATCCAAACACATCACACAGACATCACCAACCCAGCAAGTTAGACTGTGTGTAGAATTCACCTCTGTTGTGGTATAGCCCCTAACATGACATGTGTACAATCATACTGAAATCAACAGCAAATGATGATTGCAAGAGTACATCAACACCCACAAACATCATTGCACCCCCAAACCTCAGAGTCAAGCAGACCAAAAGTGTGTGTTACGTTTGCCAAACAATGACAAAGTGAATGAAGTAAATGGCAATGTGGAAGTGCCATGCAGAGTATGTGGCACATTCATCCATACCCACACATCAAAATGTTTAATTAAGCAAGGGCAGTAACAAACAATACAACAGGAGTAACAGTGTTTATTGCTAAATATCCTGATAGTCACAAAATTTCAAACAAATAAAAGGCCATTGGCCAGTCCACAGTCCAAACAATGCACATGTGTGCATGAAAATGTTTACAGTGAATGTGGAACACCGTACACTGCCATGTGAATGAACAAAGCACCGGGGTTATCAAAGCGCAGTCCAGGCACCGCTGTGGGAGAGATGGGTTTGGGAGGGGGTCTGTGCCTCAGACTTGCCTGTCAGTTGGACTGGGAGGTGGCTGATTGTCGTGGCCACTGGCGGAACTGGACCTGGGAGAGAGAGGATCGTCAGAGTCAGCAGTGGCTGTGGCAGGCGTAGGGCTGCTTGGACCGGGTGGCATGGTGGCACGTGGAGGCGGAGAGATGCTGCCGTGAGACACAGAGGTAGTAGTGGCTGTGGCAGGTGTAGGCCTGCTTGTACTGGGTGGCATGGTGGCACGTGGAGGCGGAGAGATGCTGCCATGAGACACAGAGGCAGTAGTGGCTGTGGCAGGTGTAGGGCTGCTCGGACCGGATGGCATGGTGGCACGTGGAGGCGGAGAGATGCTGCCGTGAGACACAGTGGGTGAGGGTGAATGTTGAGGGCTGCCTCTACACTTCTTGGGTATCTGATATTGCAGAAGTGTCTTGGGAGTAGTGGGAAGTGTGGCTGGCACAACAGAGTCCCTCTCCACCAAAGGTGTGACAGGTGCAGGTGGCCCTCCTTGTGGGGATTTGCTGGATATGGACATAGCCTTGCTTTTTGCTTGCCTTTTGCCCTCCATCCCCTGTGGCCCTGGTGAATGACTCACATTGCAAAGTAATGCCAAAAAGGTGCTTGTGGTGTGAAACCCCCTGCCTGCCACTGCCAAGATGAGTATTAGGGGGCAAACCCCACCTGCAAAGTAATGCCAAAACGCTGCCTGTGGTGTGAAACCCCCTTCCTGCCACTGCCAAGATGAGTATTAGGGGGCAAACCCCACCTGCAAAGTAATGCTAAAAAGGTGCTTGTGTTGTGAAACCCCCTTCCTGCTACTGCCAAGATGAGTATTAGGGGCAAACCCCACCTGCAAAGTAATGCCAAAAAGCTGCCTGTGGTGTGAAACCCCCTTCCTGCCACTGCCAAGATGAGTAGTAGGGGTCAAACCCCACCTGCAAAGTAATGCCAAAAGGTGCTTGTGGTGTGAAACCCCCTTCCTGCCACTGCCAAGATGAGGATTAGGGGGCAAACCCCACCTGCAAAGTAATGCCAAAAAGCTGCCTGTGGTGTGAAACCCCCTTCCTGCCACTGCCAAGATGAGTATTAGGGGGCAAACCCCACCTGCAAAGTAATGCCAAAAAGGTGCTTGTGTTGTGAAACCCTCTTCCTGCCACTGCCAAGATGAGTATTAGGGGGCAAACCCCACCTGCAAAGTAATGCCAAAAAGATGCTTGTGGTGTGAAACCCCCTGCCTGCCACTGCCAAGATGAGTATTAGGGGGCAAACCCCACCTGCAAAGTAATGCCAAAAAGCTGCCTGTGGTGTGAAACCCCCTTCCTGCCACTGCCAAGATGAGTATTAGGGGCAAACCCCACCTGCAAAGTAATGCCAAAAAGGTGCTTGTGTTGTGAAACCCCTTCCTGCCACTGCCAAGATGAGTATTAGGGGCAAACCCCACCTGCAAAGTAATGCCAAAAAGCTGCCTGTGGTGTGAAACCCCCTTGCTGCCACTGCCAAGATGAGTATTAGGGGGCAAACCCCACATGCAAAGTAATGCCAAAAAGCTGCCTGTGGTGTGAAACCCCCTTCCTGCCACAGCCAAGATGAGTATTAGGGGGCAAACACCACCTGCAAAGTAATGCCAAAAAGGTGCTTGTGTTGTGAAACCCCCTTCCTGCCACTGCCAAGATGAGTATTAGGGGGCAAACCCCACCTGCAAAGTAATGCCAAAAAGGTGCTTGTGGTGTGAAACCCCCTTCCTGCCACTGCCAAGATGAGTATGAGGGGCAAACCCCACCTGGAACATACACGTTTGTAGTTGGCATGTACAGGGCCACATACACCTCAACACCACTGACAAGGACAGGCCAAGCACACTGTGTGACCACTCAACTGCACACATACAAATATACCCATGTGAGTACGAAGACAGGCCTTCACAAGATTACCACACACACACTGCTGTTCACACATCCAAACACATCACACAGACATCACCAACCCAGCAAGTTAGACTGTGTGTAGAATTCACCTCTGTTGTGGTATAGCCCCCTAACATGACATGTGTACAATCATACTGAAATCAACAGCAAATGATGATTGCAAGAGTACATCAACACCCACAAACATCATTGCACCCCCAAACCTCAGAGTCAAGCAGACCAAAAGTGTGTGTTACGTTTGCCAAACAATGACAAAGTGAATGAAGTAAATGGCAATATGGAAGTGCCATGCAGAGTATGTGGCACATTCATCCATACCCACACATCAAAATGTTTAATTAAGCAAGGGCAGTAACAAACAATACAACAGGAGTAACAGTGTTTATTGCTAAATATCCTGATAGTCACAAAATTTCAAACAAATAAAAGGCCATTGGCCAGTCCACAGTCCAAACAATGCACATGTGTGCATGAAAATGTTTACAGTGAATGTGGAACACCGTACACTGCCATGTGAATGAACAAAGCACCGGGGTTATCAAAGCGCAGTCCAGGCACCGCTGTGGGAGAGATGGGTTTGGGAGGGGGTCTGTGCCTCAGACTTGCCTGTCAGTTGGACTGGGAGGTGGCTGATTGTCGTGGCCACTGGCGGAACTGGACCTGGGAGAGAGAGGATCGTCAGAGTCAGCAGTGGCTGTGGCAGGCGTAGGGCTGCTTGGACCGGGTGGCATGGTGGCACGTGGAGGCGGAGAGATGCTGCCGTGAGACACAGAGGTAGTAGTGGCTGTGGCAGGTGTAGGCCTGCTTGTACTGGGTGGCATGGTGGCACGTGGAGGCGGAGAGATGCTGCCATGAGACACAGAGGCAGTAGTGGCTGTGGCAGGTGTAGGGCTGCTCGGACCGGATGGCATGGTGGCACGTGGAGGCGGAGAGATGCTGCCGTGAGACACAGTGGGTGAGGGTGAATGTTGAGGGCTGCCTCTACACTTCTTGGGTATCTGATATTGCAGAAGTGTCTTGGGAGTAGTGGGAAGTGTGGCTGGCACAACAGAGTCCCTCTCCACCAAAGGTGTGACAGGTGCAGGTGGCCCTCCTTGTGGGGATTTGCTGGATATGGACATAGCCTTGCTTTTTGCTTGCCTTTTGCCCTCCATCCCCTGTGGCCCTGGTGAATGACTCACATTGCTCTCCTGACCACGCTTTACAGGGGTGTGGGTGGGAGTAGAGGTCCTGGGTGAAGCAGCCTTAGGTTGCTTTGTGGGCTTTCCCTTCAGCGGCACCAGCACCACAGCAGGCATGCCAACTGTTTGTCTGTCACTTGGAGCAGTTGTGTGGATGGGAGTCTCTTGTGATGGGTGCAATCTTGTGGACCGTGAGCTAGAGGCCTGCTTCTTTGCCTGATGCCCCTGAGTGTCATGTAAAGGGCTTTTTTCTTTGCGTCCCTGTGTGCCTGTGTCACTTTTTGGGGATGGTGTCTGTGGTCTTGCACGCTTGGAGCGCTGCTGTCATGTGCTAGGTGTCGACGACTCGGGGCCTGAGGGCTCAGTTGTGTGGTCACTCCCCTCAGGGGTTGCCACTGGCAGGGTGGTTGGTGAAGGCATTGGGGCTGGACTTGGATGCTGTGATAGCTGAATGGCTGCCGTCACGGTGGAGGACAAACCCTGGACAGTCCTGTGTAGCCCACCCACGTCCGAATGAATGACCTCCATAAATGCCAGAACCTGTCCCAACTTCTTGTCCTGATCCTGGAAAGCATTTAGGAGAGCTGTCTGACCCACACACAGCTGGTGCAAGAGTTCTACCGCCTCAACACTGAGGGCAGCAGGGGAGACAGGGGCAGGGGCAGCGGTGCCTGGGGTGAAGGCGACTCTACCCTTAACAGCCCTGCGGGCACGGACAGCACTAGTGGTCGTAGCCGGGATGGTGGGCACTGGCCGATGTGTGGTGGAGGAAGAGGCAGCATTGTCACTCCCTGTGACCACCATTGTCGCTGACTCCCCACTGGAGTCCGATGATGTTGAGGTTATGCTTTCTGCGCGTGAGTCCTCAAGGACACTCCTGTCCCCCTCCGAGGCGCTGGTCACATCAGTGTCAGTGATCTCATGGCTATCATGCGTGCCACATGCTTCAGCACTGGTGTCCGTATCATGGCCTTCCGTGCACTCGGTAGATGCTGCAATGGACAGAGACATAGGTTCAGTACAGTGCCATACACACAAACATCAAATGCAAGCACAGAACTAGACTAGATAATGACAACCCCAAGTTGCACAACACCCTGTGCAGTCTGCATGTGCAACAATCATGCTGAACACAGAAGATGCATGGAAATATGCATTGTTTACATCAATGAGCCATGTGAGGTTCACACCGGCAAATAGCAGGTCCCTGCCTCCTTGTAATGTAACCTAAACATCTCTGCAAGCATACCCACGTGCCTGTATGTGAGAGAGGCATACATCTTAGCATGTTGCCTCTGTCACATATGGAGTCACTGTAAGGGGACAACACAGACACAGATTCAAATTTCTACTTAATAATGTCCATGAGCTACTTATGTCTGACAAGGTGAGCAATTCATCTTGCAAACTGATGCACGTTGGTGTCAGATGTGTACTTCCCACCATTTACAAGTCCTGCAGTGCACACATCGTTAAATGCACACTGACATGATGCACACTGCTGTACACTGCCTGGTGATGTCCATGACACCCAGAATGCAGAAGATGTCATAAGGCCACATCTCATCATGCAATGGCAAGGGCCATTGTATGAAACACATGATCAAGTCCATCTATGGGAAAATACATGACACCTGCACTGAACACATAGGCCACTGAGATGTAGTTCCTAAAAATGTACACAGCAGCAAGATCAGCAATGTCTCCCGGTCGCCATTCATGCAGTCACTCACACCCAAAGTCAGCCTACGCAGAATACTCACCACTTACTCCCTGCTGATGGTCCCTCAAACGTTCATACAGCTCTGGCTGTGTCACAGACAAGATGCGGGACATTAGTGGAGTCATGGTTCGGCGCGCCAACCTGCCACTGTGAGGGACCAGCCCCACCGTCATCTCTGCCACGGTCCTGCTCAGCGGGAGATGTCGTCCCACCTCTTGTGGCAGTGTGTGTGCCGTCTGTTGGATACACCCAGAGTCCGCACCTTCCGTGCAATGTTCTTCCATGTGGCCTTACGCTGGTGGACCTTCAGCTGCAAGCATAGGAGACAAGAAAAGGAAGTATCAGAGACCCTGTGTCATTCACACTGTGTGTCAGCACAGGAGAACATAAATGCATGGCACATAAATCGCTACATCTTCATCAGAGGCCATACAGCATGACACATAGTACATGTTCATTACAATACTACACAGAAATGAATGCATGTATGGCTTGGCACACAGTACATGCCATCTCATACACATGCACAATTGCAGCACAGACAGCCATGTGCAGAAGGCCCTCATCTGTGATGCAGTATGTGAGTGAGCATGACATGCAATACAGTAATAATGAAGTGTAGTGGCAGACTCACTGTGTCCACCACTACACACCCCACGATGCCCTTGGCCTGTGAATGGCTCAATGCATTTTTCAGGAAACATATTGGGACATAATCTGATTTATCACGCACTTCTCACAATGTTAAGTCCTCGATTGTGCAATTCTCAGGACTATGATGGCTCAGTGAGTATTAGGTGTGTGGACTAAACACATGTTTGACTCAGTCCAGTTAGGCATGGCTCAGAGTAACATTGGACAGTGTCTGTGCAGGCCAGAGGAACTCACAGTGCGGCTCAACATGGTCCCTCAGATAAATCACATGGATGTACAGCATGAGAGGGTGAAAAGTGCCAACACATGCGAGACTGAACACATGTTCAAATCAATGTAAGGATGACATCTACTACTTACATTGATGTGAAGTGTCATTGTTGCATTAACATCAAGTGGGTTCCACTCATGCATTGGACTATTGTGCATGATACTCACATCAACATAGTGCACTTAAGAAATATTCAACACACATAAGTTAGTGCTCCATTCCAATATACATTTCAACAGTCACATATGAGGTTGTGAAGAGTGAGTGGACAGTCACATAACATGGCACAGTAAAAATCAGTCCCGACTTGTGCTGTTTCAGAACACCATCGTATCTGTGTGGCTGTTTAAACAATGCATGTCTCCCCTACCTACAATCAACTTATGTAGGTGTGGAAATAAGCCTACAGACACCATTGACATGAAGTTAGCATGCATGGCAGTGTAACACACATTTACATCACCTGGTCTCAGCCCAACATGTTTATTAAGTTTGTGGAAGAATGGCTGTAGGAGTGTCAATTTCCTCACATAATCAAAGTCAATTCCCACAGAACATATATGGAGCATGCCATGTTAACTATTCGGATGCCTGTACATCGACTTGCACTCACAGGCACATACTACTGCACAGCAACATCATGGTATCATTTTGATCACTCTCACACTTTGAATCAGGGACACTTACCAGTACATCTGGTGCACCAAAAAGCCTCCCATACTGTGCAAGGACCTCGTCCACCAGAAGCTCCAGCTCCTCTGTAGTGAAGGGACGGGCCCTGACATTCTCTGTTCTCGCCATCACTGGGTCCAGGATACAGCAAAATATGCAGTTGTAGAGGAATGGCAGTCAGCAGTGTCTGAATGCATGTGAAATGTGTGGCTCTCCCACAGAGATTTATAGGCCCCTGGGTTGGTATCAGTGGCAGGCAGCTGCTGCAATTGGTCCACCTGGCTGGCATCTTTCAATTGTGGCCAATGAGCGGCCCCGCGGTGGTGGTGCACGCCTACCACGGTTTCCAAAGTTGCATTTCACTACCGCGATCACGGTTCCCATTGGCTGCAATGGCATTGGTGGTGTCACACCATGGAGGACAGGCGGTCGCTACCGCTATGTTGCATCTTTCAAGTGTGGCCAATGAGCGGCCCCGCAGTGGCGGTGCACGCCTACCGCGGTTTCCAAATTGGCATTTCACTACCGCGATCGCCGTTCACATTGGCTGCAATGGCATTGGTGGTGTCACACAGCGGAGGACAGGCGGTCGCTACCGCTATGCTGCATCTTTCAAGTGTGGCCAATGAGCGGCCCCGCGGTGGCGGTGCACGCCTACCGCGGGTTCCAAAGTAGCATTTCACTACCGCGACTGCGGGTCCCATTGGCTGCAATGGCATTGGTGGTGTCACACTGCAGGGGAAAGCCGGTCGCTACCGCTATGCTGCATCTTTCAAGTGTGGCCAATGAGCGGCCCCGCGGTGGCGGTGCACGCCTACCGCGGTTTCCAAATTGGCATTTCACTACCGCGATTGCCGTTCACATTGGCTGCAATGGCATTGGTGGTGTCACACCGCGGAGGACAGGCGGTCGCTACCGCTATGCTGCATCTTTCAAGTGTGGCCAATGAGCGGCCCCGCGGTGGCGGTGCACGCCTACCATGGGTTCCAAAGTAGCATTTCACTACTGCGACTGCGGGTCCCATTGGCTGCAATGGCATTGGTGGTGTCACACCGCGGGGGAAAGCCGGTCGCTACCGCTATGCTGCATCTTTCAAGTGTGGCCAATGAGCGGCCCCGCGGTGGCGGTGCACGCCTACCGCGGGTTCCAAAGTAGCATTTCACTACCACGACCGCGGGTCACATTGGCTGCAATGGCATTGGTGGTGTCACACCGCGGAGGACAGGCGGTCGCTACCGCTATGTTGCATCTTTCAAGTGTGGCCAATGAGCGGCCCCGCGGTGGCGGTGCACGCCTACCGCGGTTTCCAAATTGGAATTTCACTACCGCGATCGCGGTTCCCATTGGCTGCAATGGCATTGGTGGTGTCACACCGCGGAGGACAGGCGGTCGCTACCGCTATGCTGCATCTTTCAAGTGTGGCCAATGAGCGGCCCCGCGGTGGCGGTGCACACCTACCGCGGGTTCCAAAGTAGCATTTCACTACCGCGACCACGGGTCCCATTGGCTGCAATGGCATTGGTGGTGTCACACCACGGAGGACAGGCGGTCGCTACTGCTATGCTGCATCTTTCAAGTGTGGCCAATGAGCGACCCCGCGGTGGCGGTGCACGCCTACCACGGGTTCCAAAGTAGCATTTCACTACCGTGGGTCACATTGGCTGC
The DNA here is from genome assembly GCA_963921515.1 of Calotriton arnoldi. NCBI lineage: Eukaryota > Metazoa > Chordata > Amphibia > Caudata > Salamandridae > Calotriton > Calotriton arnoldi. Next base: position 1,475,877 of record CAWUFW010000528.1, on the reverse strand, counting down.
AATGGCATTGGTGGTGTCACACCGCGGGGGACAGCCGGTCGCTACCGCTATGCTGCATCTTTCAAGTGTGGCCAATGAGCGGCCCCGCGGTGGCGGTGCACGCCTACCGCGGTTATGGACATATTATGCACTAGCAATTGCAATGGTCAAATTTAACAATTGAACACTATGCCTCCATAGTGTCTTTATGCACTTGTTTTGTACAATGAATGCTGGTGTGACATTAAACTCACTGATGCCTACACATGCCATGTCTGTGGAAAATGTGACATGCATTGACATGCACTTACTCACGTCACCTATGATATGTGTGTGGATGTACATCTATTGGTTGTATGATGTTGTCTCATCTTTGGAATCAACTTAATGTGTGAGATGGCTAATCAAACAACAGTAATGATTGCCTGAACACATAATGGTGGTATGTTACTGTGCCCATAGCTGATTTAAGTAGGATATGTGATCAGCTTACACACACTGTGCACATTGTGATGATAACTAGTGGTCTGTGCAACTTAAGCAAGAAGGTGTGGCAGGTAAAGCAGCTACATATGAGTCAGCAGTGTTGCTGTCTCATACCTCTGCTGTGTTACCTACTCCTAGGCCTGGGGCCACCAGATGTATTGGTGTACCATTCACAACCTCTGAATATGTTTTTCTGGTAGTCAGTATATACAACATGACCCCTTGTAAACACACATGTGGTGAATGTCTCTCTGCATCTGAGTTGTGGATTCAGCAATTGTTGGAGTACGTTCATTGTTTCTGCTGCGTGAGTCAGGATGTGAGAAGTCGGACACATCTCATTGTGTAATTTGAATAACATTAGTCCTCTCCCATTTCATGTAGGCGACGACCAAATGTGCACCGGACTTTCACAGTCCTGGCGGACATGGAGGATGTGGACATCATCAGGAAATTTCGTCTGGATCACGTTACACTGCAAGAGCTGTGTGCTCAGTTGGAGCCCCATCTGAGGCCTCAACGCACATATCCAACTGCCCTATCCCCAACAGTGAAGATCATGGCAGCGCTGCATTTTTTCGCTACGGGCTCTTTCCAATACACGGTGGCCACCGCCGGTGGGATGTCGCAAACAACATTCAGCATGGTGCTCTGGGATGTGGTGTCCGCAATGATGCTATACAAGGACCAATACATCCGATTCCCAAATACAGCAGATTTGCCTGCTGTGAAGGCTGGTTTTTATGCCCTTGGCTACATTCCTCATGTAGTTGGTTCCATTGACGGCACACACATTGCCCTTGTCCCACCACAGGCACGTGAGCAGGTGTATAGGAACAGGAAGCACTACCATTCCATAAATGTGCAGGTGGTATGCCAAGCTGCTATGATCATCAGCCATGTTTGTGCGCGATTTGCTGGCTCCGCCCATGACTCCTACATCCTGCAGAACAGCATTGTACCCCGGCTGATGGTAAATCTACATCCAGAGCGTGCATGGCTTGTAGGTGAGTACACTGAGTCAAGTAGTGTGCTGTGTGTGACATGCTGTTCTCGTCAACTGTTTGTATCACAACATTTCTCTGTGTATGTCACACCTAGGTGACTCAGCGTATCCCAACAGGCCGTGGTTGCTGAGCCCACTGCGGAATCCAAGTACCCCGGGTGAAGTCAGCTACAACGAGGCACATGGTAGGACACGACGTGTGGTGGAGCGCACCTTTGGCCTACTGAAGTCCCGATTCCGGTGCCTGGACAAGAGCGGAGGTGCACTGTTGTATTCCACACGAAAGGTGTGCCGGATAGTTGTAGCATGCTACACAACCTTGCCTTGCGCAAAGCCGTTCCGCTGATCATGGATGACGATGAGCAGCAGATGCCCCCTCCTGCACACCCACACACTTCCAGTGCGGATGATAGTGGTGAAGAGGAAGGTGTTGACCTGCGTCAACAGCTCATTGCCAACTACTTCCCTTGAATGTAAGTAACTTTGTAGACAAGTGACATTGTGTGTTTGCTTGGATGTTACTATCAAGGCATAGATAACTTTAACTGCTGGCTGTTGTTGTGTGTGTGATGAGGGATGATGTGTGTGGCACAGGGTATTTGTATCCAGGTACATCATGTGTATGTTGAGGTTGTTGACCATTGCTATGGGTGCTTGTTTTTGTACCTTGATGCCTAGTGTTGTATTTCTGCTGTGAAGGCATCACCTGATAAGTAAATGTCATTCTCTTGTGTCTTTCTAGGTTCATTCACCCTCTGAATGCCTCCTCTGCTTCACAGCTGTTGGAACATTGAAAACTGATTTGTCATTGTACATACTGGAATAAACATGTAGCTCACACAGACATAGGTATGTGAAGAGTGTTTATTTGGAATTAGTTTTTGTGCAAGTGACGGGGATATGTACATAAATGTGAACAGTGAATAAATGAGTTGTCAGTCATGGTAGTTGAGACAAATAGTGTAGTCACCACAAAGCTGAAGTCACACAGTCCAACAGACTCAGGCCATCAACATGGCAATGTGGGCAAGAATAGTCAACATAGTCAATGCAAAGGGGAACAACAAGATACCATCATGGCTGGCTCTGTGAGTGGCGTTGGTATGGTGGCCTGCCACCAAATCCTCCCCTGTGGATTCTCGGACGGCCCCTGGTGCGTTTGGGAGGGGGGGCATCTGCTGCAGGGTCAGTGGTGTCTGAGAACTCACTCTCCTCCTGCACACCCCTCTCTGTGGCTGCAGCTGGAATGTTGGGCTGCACAGCAGGCAATCCACTGGAGGGGGGTGGAGCGGCACTTGGGGCTGGGAGTCTGTCCCTCAGAACACCCACTAGCTGGCCAACAAGGTCGACAAGTTGGCCCATCCGTGTGTCCATGGACTTCTGCAGCAGGCGGATCTCATGCATGTCTTCAGCAAGCTGGCCCATTACTCCATGGTTCTCTCGGTAGGCACCAAGGACTCTTGCAATGGTGGCCAGGGATTCAGGGTCATTGTCCTCCTGTGTCTCTGCCCCAGTTGTACTCCCACCTGCCCTCCTGACACGGACCTATGGCATAGTCCCCCGACGCACTGGCACACTCTCCCTGGCATGCTGTGATTGTGTGGTGGTGTTGCTAACCACCGTGGCAGGGCGTGTGTTGCAGGCAGCAGTGGTGATGGTGATGGTGGTGGTGGTGGTGGAGGCCACACAGGTCGTAGTGGCAGGGGGCAGCACAGTTGTTCTTGCCGTGGTGGTGGTGGAGCCCACACAGGTCGTAGTGGCAGGGGGCAGCATGGTTGTTCTTGCCGTGGTGGTGGTGGTGGAGGCCACACAGCTTGTAGTGGATGGGGGCAGCATGGTTGTTCTTTCCGTGGTGGTGGTGGTGGGGACAATGAGGGCTTGAGACATGTTAGTCCCTGCCACACCAGAGGGGCCAGCTTGAGAATCCTCATCCGAGGATGTTGGGGAATCTGCATCCGAGAGTCCACGTTCCAGGGGGGGAGACTGGCTCCGCATGTTGGTGTCATCCTCTGCAGTTAGTTGTTGATCTCCTGTTGAACAGAGGTGATATGGTCATTGAGTTGCACGCAACAAGCTTGATGTTACACAATTGTTTGAGACATTTGATACAACACACAGTTTACAATGCAATGACTTTGTATGCCTGCTATATGCTGTGCACCATGACATGAAGTTGAGGTACATACCTTATTAGTCCATAGTGTCCGTAGTGAATTGAAACTTGGTGCAGTGTACAGATAGTGTAAATACACGGACATGTCCTCATCTACCTAATTGCGTGACATCAATTTTCTGTTGTGCGTCTTTTCATTTAGCTGTTCATGTTATCTATTTCAACAGATCTAGAAGGAACCATTGTCATGTTATACATAGCTTTGGAATCACATGTACTTTCCTTTTTTTCCATGTAGACCATGCATGTTTGGTGTTGAGATGGACGTTCATGCTCAGACACCATGGCACTTCCACATTGCATTCTCTGCTGTGCACAATTGTGGGATGCATTTGTTTCATTTGTGACTTGGTGAGTATGAGTTCAAAATATGTGACAGTTACGTGCACTTAGATGTCTGCACACTGGATGTGGCATTGAAAACTATGCCAAGTTGGCTGACATGTTAGTGCTGATGTGGTTATTTGCTACATGCATTTAGATAAGGATGGCGGGGTACATGCAGTCACTACCTACGTGTACGTTTTTGGAGAGCAATGCGATGGCTGCCCCATGCTTGTGGGTGTGGGGAATGCTCCATCCTGCTGAGCTGTGTGACAAGGGGGCTTGTTGGGAGTTGTAGTGCAGACTTCACAGCCACAAAGACCCCTCCCTGTTGAGATGGCTACCTACCTGTAAAGTTACACATTGGAGGGAAATGGCTGCCCCATGCTTGGGGGTGTGGGGGATGCTCCATCCTGCTCAGCTGTGGGACAATAGAGCATGAGAAGGCTACCTACCTGTAAGTCTGAGGAGAGCAATGAAATGGCTGCAACATGGTTCTGGGTGGGGGGGAGTGCTCCATCCTGCTCAGCTGTGGGACAAGGGTGCCTGTTGGGAGTTGTAGTGCAGGGTTCCCACACACAAACACCCCTCCCTGTTAAGATGGCTACCTACCTGTAAGCTTGATGAGAACAATGAAATGGCTGCCACATGGTTCTGGGTAGGGGGGAAATGCTCCATCCTGCTGAGCTGTGGGACAAGGGTGCCTGGTGGGAGTTGTAGTGCTGGCTTCCCACCCACAAACACCCCTCCCTGTTAAGATGGCTACCTACCTGTAAGTTTGATGAGAAGAATAAAATGGCTGCCACATGGTTGTGGGTGTGGGGAGTGCTCCATCTTGCTCAGCTGTGGGACAAGGGGGCCTGGTGGGAGTTGTAGTGCAGGCTTCCCACATACAAACACCCCTCCCTGTTAAGATGGCTACCTACCTGTAAGTTTGATGAGAACAATGAAATGGCTGCCACATGGTTCTGGGTGGGGGGGAAATGCTCCATCCTGCTCAGCTGTGGGACAAGGGTGCCTGGTGGGAGTTGTAGTGCTGGCTTCCCACCCACAAACACCCCTCCCTGTTAAGATGGCTACCTACCTGCAAGTTTGATGAGAAGAATGAAATGGCTGCTACATGGTTGTTGGTGTGGGGAGTGCTCCATCTTGCTCAGCTGTGGGACAAGGGGGCCTGTTGGGAGTTGTAGTGCAGACTTCACAGCCACAGAGACCCCTCCCTGTTGAGATGGCTACCTACCTGTAAAGTTACACATTGGAGGGAAATGGCTGCCCCATGCTTGGGGGTGGGGGGGATGCTCCATCCTGCTCAGCTGTGGGACAATAGAGCATGAGAAGGCTACCTACCTGTAAGTCTGAGGAGAGCAATGAAATGGCTGCAACATGGTTCTGGGTGGGGGGGAGTGCTCCATCCTGCTCAGCTGTGGGTCAAGGGTGCCTGGTGGGAGTTGTAGTGCTGGCTTCCTACCCACATACCCCCCTCCCTGTTAAGATGGCTACCTACCTGTAAGTTTGATGAGAAGAATGAAATGTCTGCCACATGGTTGTGGGTGTGGGGAGTGCTCCATCTTGCTCAGCTGTGGGACAAGGGGGCCTGTTGGGAGTTGTAGTGCAGACTTCACAGCCACAGAGACCCCTCCCTGTTGAGATGGCTACCTACCTGTAAAGTTACACATTGGAGGGAAATGGCTGCCCCATGCTTGGGGGTGTGGGGGATGCTCCATCCTGCTGAGCTGTGGGACAAGGGGGCCTGTTGGGAGTTGTAGTGCTGGCTGGCTGTACATGTGCCCCCATGTAAATATTGTTATGTACCTTTGTGGTGAATGAGAGGGAGTTATTGTGGGATTTGTGAGACCTGTTTGGGGGGAGTGTGGTGGACATGAGTACATTTGGGCCTAGGAGGTGTTGCTTTTTAGTTGTGCAAGCTACTACATAGCAGTGTTATGGCAGACTTTTGTTGGTACTTACCAGCCTCCATTCCCCCCTCAATTCCAGTGCAACTCTCTGGGTACAGTATGCCAAGCACCTTCTCCTCCCATGCGTTTAATGTTCTTGGTGGAATGGGAGGGCCACTGCCAGTCCGGTTTGCCAGCTCACAGTTCTTGCTGTTCTTCTCCTTGACCTTGCTCTTGAGGTCAGTCCACCTCTTCCTGATCTCCTTCCTGTTGCGTGGAACTTGCCCTACAGCATTGACTCTGTCAACTATCCTTTGCCACATTTGGTTTTGCCTGGCTGATGGGGTCTGTTGGACCCTCCTTCCTAAAATATATGGCTCAACTCTTATTATCTCATCCACCATGACTGACAACTCACCATCAGTGAATTTGGGCATCTTATGTGCCATGGTGTGTGATGTGCTGAGTGGTTAAGAGTGCAGGTGTGCAGGTGGTGGTGGTGGTGGTGGTGATGTGTGTGGTGTGTGTGTGTTTGTGATGGTGTGATGTGTGCAGGGTTGCTTATCCTTTGTGTGATGTTGTTGGGCCCTTCAGTTCTGGAGTTGTGCAAAGAATTGTGGTCATGCAGGGGCTGGTTTTATGGTCTGCTATGTGGGTGGGTCCAAACTGAGTATTCATGTCACGTGTGTTGTCTGTGTTGGGCTGGGATTTGTAGTTATTATTTGCCAGGGGCATGTGTCAATGGTGTGTGTTGGCTGTTTTCATTGGCTGAGCCAGATACACAGCCACATTTGGTGGTTTTGTGGTGTAGTTGCTTTCGACCGCCATTACTATTTCCGCGCGGACACCGCGGTCGGACTGCAATGGTCATTCCTCCAGCTCTCCCATTCATCATTGCTGTCAATCGCGGCGGTCAGAAACAAGTGGTCGTACCGCTGGCACTGCAGTAAGATCATAATTGCACTCATGGAAATTCCGCTTGTGTATCGACGGGTTGTGAGCTTTCCGCAGTGAATCCGACCGCCGTGGAGGGTATTTAGCATTTTCTGCACTTGCGCCGCCGGTGTTCCTTGGGTTCCGACCGCGGCAGTCAGATTTTTCCGGCGGTGCATCGTAATGTGATCGGCGGTGGTGCCGCAGGCCATGCGGGCGGTCTTTTCCCATTGCCACGGCGGGCGGAATGGTTTTCCGACCGCCATCGTAATCGGCCCCAGTGTTTTTAAATCTTTAAACCCAGTGATCCCTACTTCTCTTACCTCTACTCTCAATGTCTTTTTTACATCTACTACTGTCGCTAAGGAACAGACAGAGAGTGTTGTTAAACCCTTGTTAAAGAAACCCAACCTGGATCATTTGGTGGAAGCCAATTATAGGCCAATTTCTCTTCTCCCATCTGTCTCTAATATGGTTTCACACACTGGCTCACCAGATACCTGAAAGATCATCACCTTTTAACACAAGCCATTTGGGTTTCAGACCTGGATTGTTTTTGAGACAGAACTGGAGACTATGTTAAATTACCTCAATGGGGTCTTGATAGGGTCTTGCTCGACGTGTCTGCTGGGTTTGATACAGTAGATGACCCGATCTTGGTCCAACACAAAGAGGAGATGGTTTTGCAGGGATTGCTGTACAATCGGTTGCTTCTTCCCTTTCAGGTAGAAGTCAAACCATATCCCTCTACAGCTATTGCTCGTAACCACTACCAGTTATATGTAGATTCCCCAAGGCTCGTCCCTGTCTGCTGTCCTTTTTAAGGTTTATGGAGTCAAGATGGTATCTTATGTGTACGATACTCAGTTTTATCTTGAGAATCAACAAACCTGCCTGATAAATTCATAACCAAATGAATGGATGTTTGTCTGCCATCCTTCAAAAGATGGAGAGTGACTTTCTTAGGCTTAATGCCTTTAACACAGATTTGCTGCTTGTTAGACATGGTATATATTGGGATAGTCAGTCTACTGTGTTTTCATTATGAAGAATATGGGTGTACTCTATAATATTTTACCTTCTCTCACTTGTCTGACTGGTGTCCGCATCACTGTGTCATTTCACTGTCTTGCCCTGTCACCTTGGATGGGGCCATCACTTGCTTAACTCATTCAAGTCTCCCTGCACCTCGGACAACTAGGACTGGTTTGACAAAGATAAGACTACAGATAGTTTGAAGAGGAGTTAAGCTATCTCAGTGCCAACATCGCTAACTGGAGGAGAATGTATGTGACAATGTGCACAATAACTCCAGAAAACCTACCTTGGGTGGATGATTTGCCTTCAAGCACGCTTAGAGGTTTTGTCCTGAATATCTGCTGTGATCATCTGGCATGGCAGAGGCCCATCCTGAACTGACCCCTCATACACTCCTCTGTGTCAAGCATAAAAGGCTACCTGTGTTTCAGTGAACGTTGGCTGAGCTCAGCGTTTCTTACCTATCAGTTTGCAGGGTGATTGTGTGCCTCCACATGGCATTGCTGCATTTCTTATCTAATAATATATGCCAATAATATATGCTCTGCATGATAAAGTGGCTCCAATGTTGTGTCTCTTCCTTTCAGTGAAGTGAATCATAACATTACGCTGTTAGTAGTCTTGACCCTTGCGGTTTGCTCAGACCCCTTCCTTCTGCGGTAGAAAGTTACTCTGAGTTAGGCTGCCCAGAGAAGAGAGCAAGTTCAAGAATACTGGTTTTGGGACAGGAGTCTCCCTTGTCCTCTGTACTGTGGCCTCAATCTATCTGGGTCATGCTCTTACTAGTTGACAAGGCAAAAAGCCTTGGTTTTTGGCTGGATAACAAACTTGGTATGTCCCTCAGAGTAATGGAGTGGTGCTTGTATGTTACTTTCTGATGAGGATTATGAAGAACATCCTTCTATTTATCATAGTACATCTATCAGTGTCTGGTGTAAATGCTGTTAGTGTCTCCAGACTCTGCTATACCAACACTTACTACCTTGCCCTTCTGCCCTCTTTTATCCACAGGCTGCAATGTGTGCATAATATGGCTATGAGGCTTGTTTTCAATTACAGAAAGTTCTACGCATATCTAAAACATGGCACTTTCCCTCTCTCATAAGGCTTTCTATGGAACAGGTCTTGCCTTTTCAGAATATGTTCCTGAGAAATTCTTCTAAATGACACTTCCAATCAGGTTTACTACTCCTGTTGGTTGTTCCAAGGTTTGGAAGTTCCTGGTAAGATGGGTGCACTTTCTCTGTTATAGCGCCCTCTCTCTGTCAAATTTACTTCCCCCTTGTTTGTGCCACATTCATAATCACAATGGTTTCAGAAAGGCACTTGAGACCCATCTATACTTCTGAGCTTCTCTGACAAAATAGATTTTAGGTCTACCGCCATGAAGCCTTCGGGCAAAGATTTGCGCTTTATACATTTCTTTTCATTCATTCATAGATTGGTTATTTCTTGGTACATATGGCAGGACCTCTCTTAGATGGAAAAATATCCTTATCAAAACAATAAGTTTTTTATGATGTATCATTTCTAACATTTATATCGGTTAGGCCTGGCATCGTTGGCGTGGTTTCCCCCAGTCGTGTAGTTCCTATAAAACCTATACAGGATCTGCGTGTTTAGACAACATACACTGCGGGATTGGTGTCCAGAATGATTCCAGACACCCCCACCGGGTATGCTGCCTGTGTACCAGCTAGCTCACAGGGCCACTGGAAACTGCTCTTACCAACGAGAGAATAGTTCTTGGCAACTATCGAACATGACAACCCTGATCCCTCAGAACCGTGGAAACTGTGCAATACTTTTCGCTCAATCACTCGTGCTCACTTTGTCTCAGAGAGATACACAGAATAAACGATATGGACGTTTTTCAATAAGCATTTATTGAACACTCGTCATTCTAGTGTAAAATAGGTGTGCTGAAACAACCACTAGACAGAAGCAGATATAAATGATTAGAAGGGCTAAAAAGGTAAAAGGATGGTAGATTTCTGCCATCTCACTGAACATTTTAATAAGGCCATTTATGATGTCCGCTTAAACTAAAACAACAAAGAACAACACAATCCAAATCTTGGTTCAATCCTGAACTCAATAACGAAAGAAGACAACTTAGACTAGCAGAGAGAACTTGGAGACAACACCCCTCGTCCTCTCATCTTGCCCTCCTTAGATCTGTAAGATCAACATATAAAAAGCACATTTTCAATGAAAAAGCGTTATTCTTCCGTGCCCAACTCGATCGTGCCAAAAATCGACCCAGTGAACTCTTTAACATTGTCAGAAGACAAACGTCATAGGGCCCTCCAGAACCGACGGCCTCAATCGAAAGATGTGAGGAAATTACCAACTTTCTCTCTGAAAAAATTGCTAAAATTGATCAATCCTTCCCTCAAGTTTTGGCCCTGCCTAGCCCCTTGATGCCCTTTTTCTACATCGTCCCTCCCTCCTAATCCTCTCACTCTCCTATCTACTCCATCTCTTCCTGAAGACATCCTTTCCAACTTACAATTGAAAAATAACGCCTCCTGGTCTAATTTCAATCCTATGACTGAGCTTGAAGTCTTTAATATCATCGCTAAATTAAAGCCTACCTCGCACACCAAAGCCCCCTTCCCCTCTAAACTAGTTCATAACCTTAACCACATCATTGCCCCATGTTGGACTAAAATCATTAACACCTCTTTTGCCACTGGGTGCGTCCCCGTCTCCCTCCAACTCGGACAAATCACTCCCATTCTTAAAAACTTTAATGCTGACCCTAACGATCCAAACAACCTTCGTCCCATCTCCAACCTCCCACTTCTAGCTAAAAACTTGGAGAAATGTGCTTTACTTTAACTCGACCACCACATAGGCAAATACAACCTACTTGACTCCTTTCAATCTGGTTTCAGGAAAGGCTGTAGTACAGAAACCGCCATGCTGAACATTGCTGATGACATTCATCGCTCCCTAGATAATGGTGAGGCTTGCCTTCTTATCCTCCTTGATCTCTCAGCAGCATTTGATACAGTCAATCACTCATCCTTAATGAAATCTCTCAAAGTCCGCGCAGGCCCTAATGGAACGGTCCTTAACTGGTTCACTTCCTACCTCCAGCACTGAACTCAACAAATAAAAATCAACTCCTGTCTCTCTAATCCTACCCCTGTCTCCCTGGGTGTCCCTCAGGGCTCAATTCTCTCCCCATTTCTCTTCAACCTCTTTATGGAACCCCTTACTATCATTTTGAAACAAGCCGGGATCAACTACCACCTTTATGCTGATGACACTCAACTCTACTGCAAAATCAAATCTCATTCTGATATACTTCATCTAAACAACACTCTGAGCAAGATTCAATCCTGGTTTTTCTCCAACCATCTTAAACTGAACCCTAACAAAACGGAAATTATTCTTTTGTCCCCCAAAAGCAACCGTCTCCCCATCCAAGGCTGGATCTCTGACCTCAACGCCCTCAACTGTCCGCTCACCTTATCTAACTCGGCTAAATCCCTTGGTTTCATTCTTGATAAAAAATCTGGCACTGAAGGACCATATAAATAACACCGCCGAAGGAGCATTATTCACTCTCAGACACCTCAAGAAAATCAAACCCTTTATCCCTCAAGACGACTTCAAATGGGTCGTCCAATCGCTAGTCCTCTCCAAACTTGACTATGGAAACGCTATTCTCACTGGAACCCCTAAAGTCCACCTGACCCCCTTAGAGCAGTGCTCAACTTGGCTGCTAGGTTCATTACAGACTACAAACGTTATGCCCACATCTCGCCTGCCCTCAAATCACTTAATTGGCTCCCCATTGAAGGAAGATGCATTTATAAGACTGCCTGCATCACCCACAAAGCCGTTCACGCTCAATCTCCGACTTACTTAACGAACAAACTCAAAAAAGCAGGCTGTTCCAGACTGATGAGAAGCTCCACGGCTCTCCTACTCGTTCCCCCGTTACTAAAAAAGAAATTCACCCACACCCGCTCCTTTCCAGTTAATGCTCCGAGCATATGGAATGCCCTACCGAGGGACCTGCGCTGCAACCCCTCCTACCTTGGCTTTAAAAGAGACCTTAAATGTCACCTCCTCAGCAAATACTGGAGTCTTTAATCCTCTCTGATCCCGCACTCCTTTTATCTTCTGTATTGGTTATCTCTCTGCTTACCTGTTTGTCCTCTCATTTCTCCCTTTACTCTCCTGGCCTTCGCTCTCCCTGGTCTCTCTTGTTACCCTTTCCTCTCTATCTTCTGCATTGGTTGCTGCTTGTTGACACTCTCCCATGTGCTTTGTCCATTTGTTATGGACCCCTCCTCACCTACCCTCTGCCCACTACCACTACAATTTTTTTCTCCTGGATTGTATTTATTGTGTGACCCGAATCGCTTACCTCCATCTTATCTTTGAAATGCATTAATCCTGTTAACTCTCACTTTTCTGCCTTCTCCCGACTTTATGGTGAGATTTGGCTTGTAACTTTATTTAATGTTGTCCAGAACTGTTGTTTCCAGTATATTCTGCCTGTTCCTGCTCCTGTAAAGTGCTCTGATATCTCTGGGTCTAGTCAGCGCTTTATAAAACCATACAAGTAAATAAATAAATAAATAAAATAAACCATGAATACAGGCAAGTATATAAAATACATGATAATAAAATGCGTACCCTACGATGCTACCCTAACTAGAAGTACCTAAGTGTACCTAGCATGTGTGTAGGTGTTAAGCCAAGAATCCCTTTAGGATCAAGTCAACCCCATTACCTGAAGTGAGAGACTGTGGGACCCCGTCTTGGTCTCGAGCTGGACATCCCGCAAGGGATGTTAGACCACTGCGAGCTGGAGTATCTGCATGCAGGAAACTCAGCGTCTCGCGTCAGTGTGTCGGCATGGAAGTCGTGATCTCCTCTGACTATCTCAGCAAGATGTGATGTTTATATACCCAAAGGTATCCCCAGGAGTTCTACCTTGCTGTGCCATTGTCGGACTTAGGATGACATCGGAAATGAACCTTGTACATAGTTATTATGCAGGAGATGGTAGTCCTGCTGAGTTTCCAAGAATCCAAGGATCCTCATGCATAATGTATGAGGCTATTGTTCAGGGAAAACCTCACGTTCTGTAAGCAGTACTGTAACTACGTAAATGGTCAGTCCTAGCAGCCCATTATGTATGTAATGTAGGGACGAATATAGGTGAAAGGTTGTGATGTTACCCGGGCCTATATTGGGGTACCTATATGGAATATAACACCCACTCCTCATCTGACTGGACTACATAATCTAATACTAACGTACTGCCTGTCTTGGTACTGGTACACACACATATGTAGTAAAAACCCTAGTTCTGCAAAAAAAAATTAAAAACTCTAAAAAGTGCTAAAACATAAGAATTTTCACTCAAGCAATAGCTCTAATGTGTCCATATATATATAGTTCGAACGACTACAAGCATCGGAAAGCCATGCAGGTCCTAAAAAGTGTCAATTGTTTTGGTGTTCCAATTTTGAGTAGGTTTAAAAAGGCCGAATCTTTCCCAGCACACAACCAGCCAAATGTTTGTGTCCTGGCTGGTAGATGCAACATTGCTGTTGCCTGCCTTTGCAGACGACGATCCCTGTAACACCGCAGATTACGTCAATCGAGCACAGATGACCTTCCGTACTGCCTGCAGCCGATGCTGGGGCAGACTGTGCGCCATCCAAGGCCTGGGTGTTAGTGGAGGAGCCGGTATCCAGTCCAACAGGAGCAGAGACTTCCTGTGGTGGCTCTAAGAATGCCGCCATCAACATAGGAATACGCTGGGGACACTGCAGAACATGGGCCGTTATCGGGTCCAGTAATGCATCAACGTCCGGTTGCGCAACTGATGGAAGTGTCAGACAGAGATCCAACACGCATTCTTCTCCGAAGAACAGGCATCGGAGAACAGGTAAGATGCAGTCCATCCAGACTAGTCTAAATGACAGGAACCAAGAGGCACTTAGTTCCCGTAGGCGAGGTGTGCCCAGATGTTGTACCATGCGATCACGGTATTTGCGCTCCAGGAGTGCTTTTTCCATCTCCTTGGTGACTGGGACGTTCATTGCATAGCAGAAAAATTACAATCAGGATACCTGCTATTAGAAACAGGATCAGCGGAAGTCCTCCAAAAATGCTTTCGAATACCGAGTGTATAAAGTTTGATATAACTCCGAAGACCGTCTGAAAGGTGCTTAACAGTCCCGAACCTATGGTCTTAAATAGGTGGACTATACACGTCGTATCAGACATGTTAAAGATACGATTTACCATTTCTGTGAAATGGAAGGGGCAATTCGTACGTATGAGTGCCTGTATCTCAGCCGAGGACCTTGCTATTTGGAGATCAAAAGTCTCCCGGGCAGAGGTTAAGGGCATGGTTTTCTGTAGAAGCATGGCTTTCGTTCTGCTCAGAGTATCAAACCGTATAAAGGAAACATTCAACGAAGGCCATAGCGGCGCCTCCCTGACTATGTGTGTCGGTGGAAACAATACTTGCATACAGCAAGTAACCCTGGAGCTCACGGTGACTAGATATGCGATGCCCGGAAGCATCCCACAACAACCATGATCGTTCAGCATCAAGTAACTCGCATTTAAAAGTAGCCTGAAAACTGGGGTAATCACAGCTCCTGGGTTGCCCCTCAAGTGACAGGATAGGTTTTCTACTGAACCATTACAGGCCCCGTGCAGCATGATATCCTGGCATATGAGAAATCCACTTAAAGCATTCTCACACTTCGTACCGCTTAGAAACACTTCTAGATCTCCACTCCTGCATCGAAATCTGTACGGTAATTCCCAAGATTCCTTGATGAATTCCCTACCCATTTCTTCATATCTGCCTGCCTGTTGTTGTTCTAGGCAATACTGAAACTGGAAAGTTGTGACCAGTAAAGTTATATGGCCATGGATTAACCACTCTGTGGACGGTGATTCTGCCACAGTAAAAGGTAATCTGTCCAGTTTTTCAATGCGCAGCATTGTATATTTTGCTCCCCTCTGTGCCATTTTCATCTGTTTTTCCATTAGTTTGTATGCAGAAAACAAGGACGTACTGTTGATAAAACGCAAAGGCACATAACCTGTGCGCAATGATTGCAGCGTCCAGCTTAATAACATAATAGAACGTAATTGTGATTGTCCGTGCTGTACTATGGACCAATCTTGTTCTAGTACATCAATAGCAGAAGATACAATGTTGCCCAGTGAAAAAATCCTGGAAGTTAACATAGTCATACCATTGTCAACAACGGCTAACGCCTTTTCTAAGTTAATCCTATCTATTTCTCATAGTCTCTCCGCTGATTCTTGTTGGGAGATTTTCCAAATTTCATTATAGACAGCATACAAGAAAAGTTTTTGACGTGGCTTTCTGGGACCTAATAAAAAATCCCGTAGGTCCACATACTCTGTAATTAAGGATAAGTGTTGTTTCACCTGTGGTAGTGTTGAGGTATTTAGCCAATCGAGGCATAACTACCCAACACTGTACGATGTCACCACCCCCGGATGTTCTCTTTGTACATAGCGTGGGTCTGGCCTATGGATACTGAACCCTTCTGTAGTACCGCTGAATCTTCCTGACATCTGTTAGTGTTTGTGGGCCAAACCAACCATCCCTTCCAATTGGGGTCTGATCTATTGTATTGTAAAATGTCATCTATTGTAGCCCCTTCTTCTGATGTAAAATTTTCCTCGGTATGTGATGGTGTTGGGATCCGAGGTGTGTTCAAATCCTTGTTTTTGGCTAGCCCAAGACAGGAAGTCTGTTGCACAGTTTCATTTAGAAATATCATCTGCTGAGGGATGAGGCATGCTCTGAATAGTGCTTCTGTTCCTGGACTTGCCAATCTCTAGAACCCCAGACTGATTTTAAGTCTATAGTGCCTTTCCATAAGTCAAATCCCTGTTCAGACAGTTGGGTAATAAAGGAAGCAGAGTAAATCAGTTTGGTGTTAGTTAGCATATTTTTCTGTGCTTTTGTTGGTGTAACCTTATAGTAATATGAGGTCGGGTCTGAAATGTTAAACCCTGCAAAATATGGAAATTTCTGTGCAAAGGTTTTCGAACTACTCTTTGGTGATGTAGGGCAATGTTCCCATTGATGATATGTGAAAATATTCCTAGGGTTACTGGATTTGTGCAGAAAATGATGACCATAATGTTGATAACAATACATGGCTTCAAAATCCCAATCATCGGAAAATGTACTGGAGGTAATGATATCATTTAAGGATATTTTAAATAAATGTGGTATTTTTAAAAGTTTGGTCGGGCCAAATATATCATAATTAACCTTGTCCCATTCTATACTATCAGGTATAGGAACTGCTGTAATGTTCACTGATGACAAGTCTCTTTGTTCACAATGTGATGAAACATGAGGTTTCAGGATCAAGTTCACTTTTGATGCTGCAGAGCTTTGGCGAAGATAAGTTCCCTTAATAAGTAAGCAAAAGACAATTACTAAGCCTATCCAGAAAAGAAAGAAAAGTATCCCGGTGATTATCCAAAGTTCTATCCAAGGTGACACCAAGTAAGTCTTTTTAAGAAAAATGAAGAAGTCTTTGACTTGTTGACGAGTTTTTGGGGCTGGCGTCGTTTCAGGTTCATTTGGATCCAATGAAAAGATATCAAAGTCGATGAAATAGCCAGATGCAGTTCGATCTATTTTTGGTTGCTCAGCAGGTTTTGTAAATGGCTCTTGTTGAGGCATGCTAATGTAGACATCAGTGTTAGGTCGAATTGAAATTTGTCTTTCATTTTGATTTTGAATTTCTGTTTCAAGGGGAACAAGTTCCATGGCATTGTTGCATAGTCCATCATTCCATATAGGAGAGTCTTCAAACGTGATGAGCCTTTCCGTCTGAACTTTCTGTATGGTAGCAAGGGGAGGGAGTCGACTACCCAGGAGCCCACGAGGCCTACTATTCAGTATCGGCCATATAGTGTGGTTTTATCAGATCAATGGAGATGAATATGTTCTCCCTTTTTCCGGCAAGAGGCGGCAGAAGTACAGTTCTTGTTCCTTCAACGGCCAGGACAGGTACAGGCTTTCTGTATAATGGTCCAAATTCTTTTTTGTCCGTTATCTTTTCTCTGACCAGATCCCCAGACAGGTCTTGCTGTGACTGACTTGACTTCCCCAGTGGCGGTCCGTTTTACTTGAACATTGCTCTATAGTGCTCTGGATTCATTCAGATCCTGTAAAACAGCCAAACGTTTATTGATGCCAAAAGGTTTTTCATCCGCTACTGTGCCTTCACAATCAAGATCAGGTACCCACATTCCCATCCCAAATAGGACCTCATAAGGAGTGACACACCCTAGAGAACTTCTTGGCATGTTGTTCAAGGCCCTCTGTACCCCATATAAGTGACTGACCCAACTGCCACCTGTGCCTAATACTCTAGCTGTTAATGATTGCTTTAAGTCACGGTTTTTCTACTCCACAACCGAATTTCCATCGGGATGGTACGGAGAGGAGTACCGCAGTGCAACACCCAAACTTCCCATGGCTTCCTTGTAAGCCCTAGAGCTAAATGCAGGGCCACGGTCAGAATGTAATGTGCCAACTGTGTATGTCCTTATAAAGACTCGCAAATCTCTGATAACAGTTCGAGCGTCAGCTGAGCGCTGAGGCCATACCCATAGGAATCTCGAGCAGGAATCCACTGCAACCATTATGTACTTGTAAGCCCCATCAGATTGTAAGGGGCCGCAGTGGTCCAAATAGACACACACGAGAGGTCTGTCTGATATTAATAATGGTGTCTGCGCTGGACGTGTTATGGTTGAGCCCTTCATCTGTTGACAGATGTCGCACTTTAATACATAGTCTTTGGTCTGCTTTGTTAACCCTAGCCTCCAAAAGCGTTGTTTCAGTAAAGAAACTGTCGCCGTAACTCCTGCGTGTGCAGAACGAAGACCCTCGTGTGCAGCTAAAAATTAAGCCTAATCTGTGATCCATGTTTGGTATTACTCTATCCCCCACTCCTGGAATCTGAGCAAACGGAACGTTGATTGCGTCTAACATGTAGGAGTACTTGAGTGGAAAACCTATCGGCAGTGCCTTGTTGTCTTTGCGTGAAGCAATGACAGCTACCATTATCTGTCCGTCTATTCTCGTTTTTGAACGAGTGATTGCAGCTACGGATGCAGTTCGTACTGACACCTTTGCGGCTTCATCAGCCAATGAATTCCCTTCAACGTGAACGCTATCACGTTGATGACTCAGCGTGTGTATCACGTGAGCTTTTGGTAGTTCGTTTTTCAACTCAGCTACCTGTTCCCATAGCATTTTATGCTTAATTGTGCCATCTTTTGAGTCTTTGAACCCTTTTTGTCCCCAATAGTGAAGATATTCATTATAAGACTGGAGACAGTAAAAAGTATCGCACACAATTAGTGTGGGGAATTCTCGATCCATATTAATCAGTGCCAGTAAAAGAGCTTTTAGTTCTGCTAGCTGAGCCGTGCAGTCTCCTAGAGACTGAGTTTTTGTACAACTTGGATGGAACTTGCCATCCTGCATACGACCTTTTACAATCGCACATGCCGCGCTGTATTGTTGCTTACTTCCAATGGCCGGCTGAGCAGATCCGTCAGTGTAAATTACGTATTCATACTGATCTAGAGGCATTATTTCATTCGGGAGAGGATATTCTTGTTCGTATTGCAGGAAGGCTTGTGTTTTCAGACTTGGATCGTATCTGTATTCTACATCTGATGCAGTGACAGAATTAGCCCATTGTATCCATCTCGAATGTAAGGCTTTAGCATTTGGTACGATTGCCTTCGTCGCAGCCTCTAAGGCCGGTACTGGAGTCACGACAATTATTAGTTTCCCCTGAGCCAGTGCTCTTTCTCTTACTGCAGCAGTCTGTACGGCTGTCAGAATTTTTTCTGTAGATGCAAAACGCATCTCAGCGTTTGTGTACAAGTGTGATTTGTATGCTATTGGTACTGTTTCACCTTCATTGTATGTTAAGTAGGTGTACCCAGATTGGCCTGCAACTATACTGATTACTAGATTGTGGACATTTACGCGTGTCTGTAAGTTTTTGGACGCTATCATGTCTGCTTGTAGGGAACGAAGGATATCTGTGTGTTCCTGTGTTCATTGCCTAACTGAAAAATCAGGTCTTATGAGGTTGTAGAAAGGTTTAACCCTTTCTGCGTAATCCAAAATGTATGTTCTGCCAAAATTCAGGAATCCCAGTATGGATTGTAAGTTTTTCAATGATTTTGGAGGTTGGAGCAGCACACACTTTTCTAAAATGTTGCCTGCCAGGCTTTTCCCTTCACTTGAAAGCTCATATCCCAAAAATAGGATATTGAGGTGGGCTATTTTTGATTTTTTAAAGTTAAACTTGTAACCCTCAGAGGCAAATCCCAAAATTATGGTGCTCACCCTGGTCAAGTGTTCCTCCAGGTCATCATCTGTCAGATAAATGTCATCTACATAGGAAAATGCCTCCTCATCCAGATTCTGAAGTAACTCAGTTACCCTAGCTGAGAACAACCCCGGGCTGTTCTTATACCCTTGGGGGAGTCGACAAAATTGACGCTGGGACACCAGTGCTGAGAATGCTGTCAAATATCTGCTCTCAGGCGCTATATTTTGGCAGAAGAATCCATTTGAGATATCTAGTGTTTTGTATTTTTTCCGCACAATGTTATTCATTAATGTGGCACTGTGTGCGTTCTGCACTGCAAATGTTTTTGTGCATGAGTTCAGATGTCTGTAATCTAAAACTAGACGATATGAATTATCAGGTTTCATTACGGGAAACAAAGGATTATTCATTGAAGAGGTGCAAGTTTCAATCACACCTTGGTATTTAAGTTGATCTAAGATCTCCCTGACCTGTTTTTTCGCATCCTGATTTATTGGATACTGTCTCTGTGGAGTTGGAGTAGATTTTAGTGGCATCACGTGGTGAGCTGACTCTTCATCCCACCCAACATGGTTGCGATATAATGCAAGAGCAAGGGCTACCGCCCACTCCTGCGCATATGTGTGTTTTAAGTATTGGGGAACGAGGTCGGAAAAGGCTGGCATAATTACCGTTTCTCCTTTTGGGCAATCCATAACAATAATAGGCGGCCAATCTCTTTCAGCTAAAAGAATGTCATAGCCAAAAGTCAGATTCTCCCAAAAGAGACCTTTAATTTTTCTGGGCTTGTCCCCTTCCATTTGGAGTATTATTTCATGTAACCTATGTGGGACGCTTACCCTAGTATCAGGTGTTTCCACCGTGATATATTCACTCAACTCCACTGTGACCAGAAATTCCATCAGGTTCTGGCGAGTTATTGTTACTTCTGCTGCGTTGTCTAGCATTGTCAGGGTCCATTCCCTGTTCAGTAGTTGAGTCCTCAGAATTCTGGGCATGTCTAACTTTGAGACCTGCTATTTTCTTCTTTTTGAATTGAGGTTTTGCTTTAGGCGTTTCTTCTTTTTTGGAAGCGTAGTCTGAAGTGCGTTGCATGTCTCTGGACTTTGTACGCTCTTCTTGTCTGTGTTCTGACCGTCCTTCCCTCTCTGAGTTTTTTGATGAACCCTGAAAGGAACGAGAGGAACGTGTATCAGTGTCCTGATACCTGTCAGGTTTTTAAATATTATCTCTATTCCTAAGGTTATACCTCCTTTCGGAGGGCTCCTGCTGAGGAGACGTACCTCTGGATTGAGATCTATTCTTTTGTTGTTTGTTATTGTCCCATTTCTTCTTTGAAGAAACTGGTGTTTGCTTTGCCTGTTCTTTTTCTGGACCTCCCATTAGTTGAGGTTTTACTGGTCTAGCTCCCAAACTATCTCTACCTAATTCTTCATAAGCAGTTTCAATAATTTTAGGTAATTCTGTCTCCGGTTGTAAAGGAGTGTAGTCTCTCAGGCGTTGGCGTATTGCCACTGCTGCTGCATCCCCTTTAATGTTTGCTAATGTTATAGCTGATACCTGGGCAAAGTTACCTAGTAACTTCATCCCTAAGTTCAGAGCAGGCTCTGCACCATACTCGTTCTGTATTTGTCTTAATACATCTGGTATTACTGCTAATGAAGGGATACCATGAGTCCTGGTATATATTGCAGCGATGACTGTACCCCAAGAGGTACAATCCTCTATGGGGGAGCTATCCCCATTGGCAAGCAAATTGTTAGCATTCTATGCTTTTCTTGTGGACCAGTGTGTGTAAATACTGACTCCAGCTGTGTTATTTTTTGAGCTATCCAGAATGGCATTTGTTCACGTTTAGTGGGCATTTTACCCATCACCGCATGTAACGTTTGTGGTGTAATTTTGGTTGTCGATGTTTGAATCAGACTGTTGGTATAGTCGTGTTTGGCAGGAGTGTGAGTGTTCTCATCACGAACCGTGTCATGTTTCTGTAAAGTCTTATTAGTTCTTTGTGAAGTGTAAGTAAATCTCCTGCTGGCACTGTTTCAATGTCAGGATGTGGTGTATAGGCCACTAGTACTGGCCATGTTGCTCCATCTCTTCTGAGCGGACCGAGTCTTACTTTTTTCTTGTATGGGGGAGGGCGCCTTTAAACCAGTATATATGCTCCTGGTAAGTGAGCGAAACTTCAATGTCCTCAGCCGGACAATATTCGTTCGGTATGTCATCTACTACGTAGCAATGAAATGAAATGTTTTTGTTCGTGCATCTGCCTGTGGGAATCTAACCCATGAATAGAATACCTCTGTTCTATATGATTCGTGTGCCTCAATCACGAATGTTACTGAGCCACCTCTAGCAGTTAAACCATATGATGCTAGTTTTAGGTTGATGGCATTTCTAACATTTTCTGAAAGATGTATTGCATCTGCATCTTCTTCTTCGGGTGAGAGATGTAGGTCACGCACAGTGTCTTCCTGCTCAGTCATTGTTTTTAGTAAGAAGAGTTTTTCAAGGGAACTGAGATAAGGTGTTATGCACAATAGGAACAATGTGTCCTTCAAGCTTGATTAACCAACAGTCAATACATAGGATTTTGCCTACTCAGCTGCGGCAGATTTTTGTTCCCTCCCCAACCAGACTTCTCTGGGGAAATGTGAGTAGGGGTCTCTGAGAATAGCACAACTGAACTACTCAGATTTGACCGTTAAATAAGTACCCAACCAACGTTGGCGGCGCCATGTCGTGTAGTTCCTATAAAACCTATATAGGATCTGCGCGTTTAGACAACATACACTGCGGGATTGGTGTCCAGACTGATTCCAGACACCCCCACCGGGTATGTTGGCCTGTGTACCAGCTAGCTCACAGTGCCACTAGAAACTCCTCTTACCAAGGAGAGAATAGTTATTGGCAACTATCAAACATGACAACCCTGATCCCTCAGAACCGTGGAAACAGTGCAATACTTTTCGGTCAGTCACTCATGCTCACTTTGTCTCAGAGAGATACACAGTGTTAGAAATGGGGGTCTCTAGTTGGCAGAGGTAGGTACCTTTGTCCAAATAGGGACTCTTGCTTCTAGTCAGGGTAAGGGGGATAAACACTTTAGATAACCCCTACTCACCCCCTTGGTAGCTTGGCACAAGCAGACAGGCTTATCCCAAAGGCAATGTGTAAAGTATTTGTACCAACACTCACAGTAACACAGTGAAAACACCACAAAAGGACACCACACCAGTTTAGAAAAATAAAATATCTTTATCTAAACTAAACAAGACCAAAACGACAAAAATCCAACATACACAGTTAAAAATATGACTTTCAAAAAGATTTCAAGAACTTGTACCATAGAAAACTACGGATGCGTGACTTTTCACCAAAGTACCTGTAGTTGCGTCAAAGTTCACCAAGCCAAACAGACGCAGCGTCGGAAAACAAAAAGATGCGACTCTCCTGAGACCCTGAGGAGGCAATGTGACAGTCCCGCTGCACGCAGAGGAAGGGCTGCGTCGATTCCGGTCTGTATGGGGAGTGATGCGTCGATTCTTTGTGCCGGTTCCAGCCTGCAGGTGATGCGTCGGAAGAACTTGCCGCACAAGTACGATGCGTGGAAATCCGGGATGCGTTGGCGATCGATGCGGCGTCGGTGCGCGGGGCTGCGTCGGTCTCAATGCGTCAATTCTTGCAGCGACGACAGGCGCTGCGATGCGTGGAAATTCTTCTCGTGCCGTGAAGATGCGTCGGGAAAACAGCCGCAAGAAGAGCGATGCTTCGATTTCTGTAGTTCTTTGAGTTTCTGCTCTCTTCCAGCTCTCAAACAGCAGCAACAACCGCTAGAGGTCCAAAACTGGCACAGGCCCCTCTTGGCACCTCAGAACTCACAGCAGCAGAGTTCAGGGGAGCTGGGGGTGAAGTCTTTGTGTCCCTGAGTCTTCAGAACAGAAGGCCAGCTCACTATAGGCCCTTGGAGATCTCCTTCAAGCAGGGGACACAGCAAAGTCCTTCTCCTTTCCTTCGCAGAAACAGCAACTGCAGGCCAACCCCAGACACACAGCAATGGCAGTACTTCTCCTCAGTCTCTCCAGCTCTTCTCCTTGGCAAAGGTTCCTCTTGAATTCCAGGAATAATCTAAAGTTCAGGGGTTTTAGGTCTAATACTTATACCCCAAAATGTCTTTGTTCTCTTTGTGCAAGGGGCTCTGAGCTCAGTTCAAACCAGTCCTGGGGGCACTCTGCCAGTGCACAACAACATCCTTTGTCAAAGTGGGCCTTGGTCCCAGACACACCACAGGGGGGTGGAGCCAGCATTGTGGAAGGCAGGCACAGCCCTATTCAGGTACAGGTGCTACTCCTCCCACCACTCCAAATGCAGATCAGGCTTATTCAGCCTAGTGCTGACTCATCCAGACTCCTGGAGCCACTGCACCTCCCCAGCCCCTGTCACTCCAAAGCCAGACAGTCAATCCACAAACAGGCAGAGGCACACAGGAAGGTTGAACAAGAAAATAGCCACTTTCTAAAAGTGGTATTTTCAAACACGCAATTTAAAAACCATCTTTACTAAAAGATGTGTTATTAAATTATGAGTTCAGGGGTACTAAACTCAATTTTTCTATCTTATCCCTATGGGAAGATATGCTTGTAAAATGTTACAAAGCATTCCCTATTCTGTCCTATGGGCAAGATAGCCTTTCAATAGTGAAAAACTAAATTGGCAGTATTTCACTATCAGGACATGTTACACACACCAGTACATGTCATACCTTTCACATACACTGCACCCTGCCAAGGGGGGTACCTTGGGCCTACCATAGGGGTGTCCTATGTGAAAGAAAAGGGAAGGGTAAGGCCTGGCAAGTAAGTGCACTTGCCAAGTCGACATGGCAGTTAACAAACTGCGCAGAGGCACTGCGGTGGCAGGCCTTAGACCTCTTTTCAGGGCTACTCATGTGGGTGGCACAATGAGTGCTGCAAGCCCAATAGTAGCATTTGATTTACCCGCCCTGGCACACTTAGTGCACTTTACTAGGGACCTACTGGTAAAACAAATATGCCAATCAGGGAGAACCAATCTCAATATCAATTTACACAGGGAGCACTTGCACTTTGACACTGATCAGCAGTGGCAAAGTGCCCAAAGCATCTAAGCCAGCAAAACGAAATCCAGCACAGCATCAAAAACACAGGAGGTAGAGGCAAAAAGTCAGGGAAAACCATGCCAAGGATGCCAGGTCTAACACACAGAATAAACGATATGGACGTTTTTCAATATGTATTTATTGAACACTCGTCATTCTAGTGTAAAATAGGTGTACCCAAACAACCACTAGACAGAAACAGTTATAAATGATTAGAAGTGCTAAAAAGGTAAAAGGATGGTAGATTTCTACCATCTTGATATAACCATGAATACAGGCAAGTATATAAAATACATGATAATAAAATGCGTACTCCTACGATGCCACCCTAACAAAATGTACCTAAGTGTACCTAGCATGTGTGTAGGTGTTAAGCCAAGAATCCCTCTAGGATAAAGTCAACCCCATTACCTGAAGTGAGAGACTGTGGGACCCCGTCTTGGTCTCGAGCTAGACACCCCGCAAGGGATGTTAGATCACTACGAGCTGGAGTATCTGCATGCAGGAACCTCAGCGTCTTGCGTCAGTGTGTCGGCATGGAAGTCGTGATCTCCTCTGACTATCTCAGCAAGCTGTGATGTTTATATACCCAAAGGTATTCCCAGGGGTTCTACCTTGCTGTGCCATTGTCGGACTTAGGATGACGTCGGGACTGAACCTTGTACATAGTTATTATGCAGGAGATGGTAGTCCTGCTGAGTTTCCAAGAATCCAAGGATCCTCATGCATAATGTATGAGGCTATTGTTCTGGAAAAACTCCACGTTCTGTAAGCAGTACTGTAACTAGGTAAAGGGTCAGTCCTAGCAGCCCATTATGTATGTAATGTAGGGACGAATATAGGTGAAAGGTTGTGATGTTACCCGGGCCTATATTGGGGTACCTATATGGAATATAACTTTTTGCTTTCAGACCTCCTGTTTTTGCTGACTTTGTTTTTGCTAACCTTAGGACTCTGAACCCTTTACCACTGCTAACCAGTGCTAGAAGTGCTTCTGCCCTTTCCCTAAAACATGGTATCATTGTCTTATACCCAGTTTGTGTATTTAATTTACTTGTAAGTCCCTAAGAAAGTGGCACTATATGGCAGAGCCTGTACATTAAATGCTACTAATGGGCCTGCAGGACTGGTTGTGCCACCCACCTAAGTAGCACTCTAAACATGTCTCAGACATGCCATTGCAGAGCCTGTGTGTGTGGTGTTAAACTGCCATTTTGTCCTGGCAAAGTAAACTTTTTGCCAGGCGCTAACCTTCCTTTTTAATACATATGTCCCTCCTAAGTACGCCCCAGACAGCCCAGAGGGCAGGGTGCAAATGTATTTAAAAAGTAGAACATGTACATTTAAGGTTTACATGCCCTGGTAGTGAAAAACCTCACAGAAAACGGAGTCAAGACGAGATCACGCAGGAGGGTGCTTTCACTGAAACCCTAATTATAAAAGGGAATTGTGGCACGTGAAACCTTCTATATAGTAGACGTGGATACTGCTATCATGGTCCTATTTTAAGAAGTTGGAAATCCTCATCTGATATCGCGGTCCCCAATAATAAGAATTGAAACAACTAACTGGACAGGAGTATCCTTCGGCTCCACATGTAACGCTAGCATATTCTTCCGGCTATAATAGGGGATACGAAGACAGACTAAAGTGTAACCTGGATAGAACACAGGAGGCAACGACCCCACACATCTGTTTATTACATGCCCAGTATCACCGCCTATGATAGGTGTTTTTTATTGATCAAGGTAAAGTTGTATGTCAAAGAGAGTCAAAATTTGGGTCTTGAAAAAGATGGTGGTATAAGACATCCATCGAAACGCGTCGACGCTTTGAGAACAACACAATCCGTGTAAAGGCTGTGGCCATTGAGTACCTAGTGAATGAAAAGTACAAGGCTCCATGCCCACAAAATTGTTTTTTCACGGATGTGTATCATATAAATGACAGAGTGTTTTTGTCTTTGTTATGTACTCTCTTTTTTAACTGATTGTAGTTTTATTCTGTGACAGTGCAAGGCGTAATAGAATGCTTTTGTATTATGTCAATTGTCTTTTTAAAATTTTGTGTTTTTTTATGAACTTTTTAATAAATTGATTTGCATTTTTCTAGAATTTTGGGTGTCTAGATTATCTGTTGGTGATATATGGTTTGACTTCTTTAAGAGGTATCGTGTGCAATTGAGTGAGTGAATTAAAGGGTGAATGGAATATATGGATCAGATGATGTCTACATGACAACATATTGTCCAAAGGAAACTGTTTCTCCACTACAGTGAAAAACCTCTCCCATAGGATAACATTGGAATTACCTTATTACATTTTATAAGTATAATTTTCAAATGGGATCAGGTGACCAGTTCATGTTTGGTGTCTCTGGAATCACAATTTTAAATCCTAACTGATGGTAAAGTCGAATTTTAAATTGCAATTCTGAAAATGCCACTTTTAGAAAGTTGGCATTTTATTGCTTTAGCCATTTTGTGCCTGCAGCCCGTCTGAGTCACATGACTGGGTATAGCTGGCAGTTGGGTTGGGTGTGTTCCTCCTAGACAGCCACACACAATTGGGGCTCATGTGTGATTGGATCTGCCATCACTGGCAGGATGGGAAGGAGGAGCTGGATCAAGTCCCACTTACACTTGAATAGGCTGTGTCCTGTCTCCACACAAAGGTCTGCATACCCCCTGCAGTTAGACTGGAACAAGGGCCAGGAAGGCAGGACATCTGTGCACTTCAAAGGCCTGCCTCTGGAAGGTTCTCCCCACTTCAAAGCCACACTCGTCTATAAATATTGGACCTCAAACACCACCACTTCAGAACACTTCTGGACCTGTGGATACTCTGCCTGAAAGAAGGACTGCTGTGCTGCTACAACGACTGCTCCTCAGCTGAACTGCTGCTCTAAATTGCTGCCCTGTTGTTCTGACCTGCAGCCCTCTTGCCTGGGGAAGAAGAACTGGACCTGCAACTTCATCTTGAACTCAGGACACCAGAGTGACTCCAACGGCAAGTCTGCTGGCCTCTTGAAATGAGCTTCAGGGACATAAAAGGCTTCCCAACCAGCTACTGGACCCAGATGGAGCGAGTTCTTGACCCTTAAGTGGTGCCTCTCAGGTCCTAGACCTTTGGTGTGGTTCAGCTATCTTAAATCACGCTTTTGGGCTCTTTGTGACTGAAAATCAGTGCGAGCTGCCGGCAGCCTGTCTCTTCACACCGCAGCATCGAATGGCCGTGAGGGCCCAACAATGTGAAGTTTCAGCCCGCCCACCTGAAATGCCTGGCCTTCTCTTCACACCATGCATACAGCCTCCCACAACGCTCTCCTTGTTCCTTGCGTACCTCTACCACACGAACGGGACTCTTGGCACAAAACTTGAGAAGGTAAAAGTTCAGTTGGACTGATCTGGGACTGTATCTGACCCGTGCTCCATTGTGGTCAGCCTCAACTTTTGACTTTCTCCGGGTCCAGTACAGCTAAATAGCTGTCGTTGGCGCTTTATGCTTTTAGGCGCTATTTTACACTTTATTCTTTCTTTCAAAATTCATAACTCCGGTTCTATTGATTGGATTATTGTCATTTTGGTCTTGTTGTATTTATTAAATTATGCTCTAGTTTTCTAACCTGGTGTGAGTTCTTTTTGTATGGTGTTTTACTGTTTGAAGTGCTGCACAAATACTTTACACATTGCCCCTAAGTTAAGCCTGACTGCTCTGTGCCAAGCTACCAGCAAATCAAGCACAGGTTAATTTGGGGTTTGCTTGTGCCTTACCCTGACAATGATTGTGGTTGCTGCTTGACCAGTTCTCAGACGCTAGTCAACCAGTTACCCAATTTCTTATAATATCCTAAACTGTTGATGTACTTCAGTGACTGTATATTGCATCAGATAGGACTGACACAACAATACTCACCTTTTCACCTCTGTATTGTTGCATAGTGATACTGGCACAATTTCACATGAGCCTTACCCCTTTCTGCGTTGACACAGCGCTAGGTGTCTGATACCTCTAGCAATGACGTGAAAAATTGCTGGGTATCACACTTTTAGGATTGGTTGGCAATGGGAGGTATCACTTTGCTATGCCAAGAGTGGGTGGCAAATAGCTGATTTGCTGTGTGTATAAACATTACACCGCACCTACCAGAATACTTTGGAAGTAATAGGGCTTCAAAAACTGACAATGTACTCTAGTGACTGTACATCACATCATTATTAGAGGTATGAATGACAAAGTGATACCAATATTTTCACTTCTCTGTATTGTTAACCAGTATTACCATGCCATATAGCTCCAAGACTTACTGGCATAAGTACACTAAAGCCTTATCCCTCCCTGCGCTAGAACAGAGTTAAGTGCCTGATGCCACTGGGAACGATGTGAAAAATATTCTGTGTCACACCTTTAGAAATGGTTAGAACAGGGATATATCACTTTGCAGTTCTCTTTGTTGCTGGCACATAACACTGAATGTTATATTGCCTGGAGGGCTGTGTTTTGTTTTGAGATACTGCACCATGCATCTTCAAAATGATTGTACTGAGACACTAAGTCTTACACCTTTAGCATTTATTGGCAGAGAAACACTAAACTTTAAGTATCTTGGAATATTTGTCACATGGAAATGAGCCTCATTACTGTAGGAAATCTTGGCATAGGGTTGTTGAGTGAGCGAATGAGAGATCTGTAAATGCAACCTTTACTAAATGATATCTGGGTGCTGGGTTTGGTTTTAGACACACACACTCTCTCTCTCTCCCTCTACCTCTCTCTCTCGCACTCTCTTTCTTTCCCTTGCTTTGTCAGAACCCCATATAGAGAGTCACAAGGCACACACGATCTCTGCCAGAACCCCTTTCAGAGAGCCACAGGGCATGCAGGGGATACTAGGTCCAGCCGTGTGGGTTGAATCCTTTTACTTTGGTAATTTGTGGTGTTAATTTTACAGGTTTGGGCCAGGATTCTGGACAATGTTCTGATAATTGTGGACCAGTAACGGGTAAGGATCGGGCATTGCCATACCATGTGAAAAAAGTTTGCTAAGGGAGAGGAGCAATGTGTACAGTAGGGTTCAGCTAGGAGGCCTGCCTGCCAAAGTTTTTGGGGAGTCTTATATGTCAGGTGCACATAGTGTAATTGGATCAGTTGGAGTCTGGCTCAGATCACCAGTTCCCTGGGGTCATTTAGGCTACTAGACACTCCATGTCATCTAGGTTGTCAATCTACTCCTCCCATTTCCATCGTAGGCGGTCCATCCTTTTCAGGCCATTACAGACCAAGGAACGATACAGCTGGGAGATCCCTCTCTGCACAGTCCACCCATTAGCAGTCTAGCCTCCAAGGGAGTGAAATCTGGCAAGTCGAGCAAATCAGGTTGATAGCGCCCTAGCTCATGTCTCAATAGTAGGTATCTATGGAACTGGGCCGGGGAAAGCGCTAAGTCGGTTTGTAGATCTGCAAATGTACATATATTGGAGCCTCGCCTTACATCTCCCAACACCGTAATCCCGATCCGGTCCCACCCTCAAAATCCCTCCAGCCATGCCACTTATTCCAACTACCACCCCTTCCACAGGGGAGTCTGTTGGGTCAATTTCATGTCCCAGCCAAGGAATCTATTGGCAGCTCGCCATATTAGGAAGACCATCCTAGTAAGCTCTGGGACAGAGAGAGGGATGGGCCTGCCATAGAGGTAGTGCATCACCCCATCAAAACCGAGGCGAGCCAGCTCCGGCTTGTAGACCGGATTAGCCCAGCCTCCAGTCATCCAGTCATTGATAACCAGAAGCTGGGATGCCCAATAACATAGCTGAATGTCCACCGGTCCCATATCCCTGTTGTATACTGAACTACAACATTTGGCGAAAGCAATGCACAGTGGTGTATCCTTCCAGATAAAGGAGCGAAACTGCACTGTAATTTCAGTGAACCAAGAGTTTGGGATATGAAGTGAGAAGTTTTGTAGGATGTTCAGGACACCAGGAAGAAGCGTCATATTTATAATCATGACTCGGTAAGGGAGGCAAATGTATGACGGTATTCCGCATGCATTCAGAACGCAGTCTTTTGAACGAACGTGTCTTTAGGACGCATTTGTGCAGCACGCAAGTTGTTTTAACGTCTTGCTTTAGGGCGGTGCTGGATGTTGAAATAGTTTAATTTACTATTCCAACTCCAGTCTGCGCAAAAGTAGGGAATGTGTTGAATTTTAAATTCAACACCATTTCACCAATGCACCCCCTTAACGCAAGTCGTTAAAACGACTTGCACGCTGAACGAATGCGTGCCAATGCCGCATTCGTTCTATTGCCGGCGCTGTGTTGGCACAGCGTGATTCCGGCTTCGGCCAAAAGAACATTTTCCAAGGGAGGCCCATGTGCTGAGTCTAGTCCTGTTTATACAAGTGGAGAAAGGTTACAAGAGCATGTAAGCTTAGCTACTATTATGTGGATGCCAAGGTATTTAAAACTAAGACTGAGGATCGGGATGTCGGCTTGCCAGTCGACCACGCTGGTATCGCTGCCCAACGGGACCAGGAGGGACTTGCCCCAATTCACCCAAAGTCCCAAAGCATCCACAAAGAGATTCAGCACCTCAAGCACACACAGGCCCAAGGTCGAGGGGCCAGTGAGGAAAAGCAGGACATCATCCACATAGAGGGCTATTCTATCCCTTGCCGAATTGTTCCATCTCCATCCCCGCACCCTATAGTTGCAAATTATTATGCGGGCTAGGGGCTCTATTGCGACCACAAAGAGAGGGAATAAGGGGCACCCCTGCCTAGTCCCACGGTGGACCGGAAATTTGTGGGATAATATGCCAATAACGAACACCTATGTCACCGGATGGGAATACAGGAGACCCACCATTAGACGGAACCCATTGCCGAATCCCATACCCCCAGTCCACAGTGTCAAAGGCTTTTTCAAAGTCTATGAGCAACACCATGGACTTCAGCTAGGGCAGTATGGACTCTGTGAATACAATGCGGCGTGCCATGGGTCAGCGGGAGCCACACTGGTCATGATGGACCAATGAGGTGAGAATTGGTTGTAGCCTGTTTGCCAACTTCGACTACGGCAACGCTCTCTATGCCAGCATCTCCACCCAGTTCCTCAGAAGAGTCTAGACCATACAGAATGCTGAAACCAGACTCATCCTGGACCTCCCCAAATGGACCCACATCACGCCTCACCGAAGTAACCTCCACTTGCTCCCCATCCAGAAGAGATGCCAGTTCAAGATCCTCACTCACGCCTACAAAGCCCTACACGACCAAGGACCGGCATACCTCAACAACTGACTGAACTTCCATCTATCTGCAAGACACCTACATTCCTCCTTGCTGGCCCGTGTGCATACCCCTCACGTCCATCGCAGTGGAGGCCGCTCAATTTCCTACATTGTTTCCAGGACCTGGAATGACTTGCCCCCTCCATCCTTGAACAGCACCCTCCCTGGCGGACTTCAGAAAAAAACTCTAGACCTGGCTTTTTGTCAACACCACCACACCCACAGCAGCCAGATACCCCTAGGGGTGACAGTGTAGCGCTATACAAATGCTGAGTGAATGATGATTGATGTTTTACATCTTTGGAATGGTAATGATAAATCCTCTTTACTGGTAAAGTTGGATTTAACATTACTATTTTTGAAATGCCACTTTTAGAAAGTTGATATTTCTCTGCACTTACAAATCTATGTGCCTGCAACCTATCTCCAATACACGTCTGGGTGGGTGATAGCTACACTTTGTGCATTCCCTCTAGACAGACATAAACAGAGGAAGGTTAGGTGTGTCTGAGGACTCAACTGCATTCTGATGGCTCTTCCTGGGCAGGAAGGGAGGGAGAGGCTGACACTGACACCTGAATATGCAGTGCCCTGTCCCCACACAAAGGGTGCATTGTCCCCTACTGATAGTCTGGAGCTAGGGCTTGGAAGAAAGTGTTTCTGTGCACTTCAAAGATCCTTCTTAGAAGTCCCCCCCACTTCAAAGGCACAACTGGGTTTAAGTACTGGGGCTCCGACCCCACCAAATAAGACCTACAACTGGTCTCTGTCAGAACAACTGCTGTGCTGCATCAAGGACTGATACTCTGCTGGATTGTTGACCTGGAAGGCCTAATTTTAATTTTCTCTTGTGCTGCCCTGTGGCCTGCTGCTCGCTAGCCCTGCTGGGGAGAGCTGGACTCTATCTTGCAACTGAAATGAGCTCCAAGGGCTTGTTGGCTGGCTTCCTGTTGCTTGAGACTTCAGGGTTATCAAAGTTTCTATCCCAGCTCCTGGGCCTGGTACACAGGTAGTGGACCCAGATACTTGCACCAGAGAAATCAACACATCTCTAGCCTGCATGTAGCAGAACCGGTGCATTGACCCTGTTGCGGGAGTAGAATTGGCGAATCGTACTTGGAACCACCGTATTGAGTCCGGACCCACTGCTACAAAACTAACGCCGCCACTATGTGAAGAAGAACGACGCATCGCCCCTCCAGCTTGGATTAACCTGGCGCATTGCCTCTGAAACTGCCACACCGGAACCAGCACCAGAACCGGTGCTTCTCTCAACGGACCCGACGCATCGTCGCAACTGCGTGTAGAAAAACGACGCATCACCTTGACTGCGGCCTCCACATCGACGCTTCAATCGTCTGCACCCAGCATCTCGCTGTTGCGACCAGGATCAAGGTACTCTGTTCAAGGGGCCTGCATCGCTCTTGTCCCCTGCCTGTGCTCCATCGCAGTCTGCTTGAACTGTTGACTTTGCCCCGGTCCAGCACGACCAGATAACTCTACTAGGCCCTTATTGCTTCTAAGCACTAGAACTCTTTTTATTCTTTAAAAATTTGTAAATCAACTTCTACTGATTGGATTTTTGTCGTATTAGTCTTGATTTATTTATAAAATTATTGTCTATTTTTCTAAACCAGTGTGGAGTCTTTTTGTAGTGTTTTCATGGTGTTTCTGTGTGTGTGTGCGTTGCACAAATACTTTACACATTTCCACTTCAGATAAGCCCTGACTGCTCTGTGCCAAGCTACCAGAGGGTGAGCACAGGTTATCCTTTAGTGTGTCTCTGACTTACCCTGACTACAGTGGTGGTCACTTCTCGGACATGGTGCATACCTCTGCCAACCAGAAGGCCGCATCCAGCATCTCGGAAGACCTTTGTTCAAACAGACCAGGAGACCAAATGATTGTCTGTCTTTCCACCTCTTACTCCTAAGATGGTGGAACAATACCTTCTTAACATGAAATCAGGGTCTCCCCTGGAAGCCTGCCCACCTTTGGTTTTCCACCTAGCAGCTAGTACCATAGCCCAAACTCTTTCCAAATTAATGAATCAGGTGATTATCTCCGGACACTACCCCCAGAGATGAAAGGAGGCAATAATCAGGCCCCTCTTAAAGAAAACTTACTTGGATAACATGGACTGCAAAAACTATCGTCCTATCTCACTGCTTTCCTGTCCATCAAAGATTTTAGAAAAACATCTCAATATCCACCTGATGGAATTTGTGAAACAGCAGGGTGGACTGGATAATTCTCAGTTCGGCTTCAAGAAACATCATGGGACGGAAACCGCTCTGATTTCAGCCACAGACTGCATTAGGCGTCTAGTGGATGAAGGACAGGGGGTAGCATTGATGCTCCTCGATCTATCAGCAGCGTTTGATACCATCTCGCCTCTGCTGCTGATGGAGCATCTTCAAGACCTGGGTATCACTCATCAAGCTCTAGCCCTTCTGTGCTCCTTCCTTTTGGATCGCACACAAAGGGTGAAACTACAACACTTCTACTCAGAGGTTTTCTCTCTGCCATGTGGAGTGCCGCAGGTTCGTCGTTGAGCCACATGCTCTTTAACCTTTATGTGGCCCCGTTAGCGGCCATAATTCAGGCATTTGGGCTGAAAGTATTCTCTTATGCTGACATTACACAGATTATTGTGTCAATTCCTAAGAACTCACGCTCTACAGCAGATAATTTCTCATTATGCATGTAAGCAGTTGCAGACTGGATGGGCCAAAACTTTCTAAAACTGAATGGGGAAAATACTGAGGTACTGCTCTTTGGCACAGGACCATCCAGCTGGAACAACAGCTGGTAGCCCAACACACTAGGGGGTCGATTCCGATCTCGGCCGGTAGGGCACCGAATCGGATTCGGCTTAACCGGATCCGATTCGGAGCCCTATTTCCCGACCGATTCGTACGTGCGTCCGGGCGAGCGAGTACGATGCGTGCGCTCGCGAAATCTCCGACCGACTCGTTCGCAGGACCCGACCGCTCCGACCGACTCGCACGGGGACGACTCGCACTGCGCAATGGAGACGTTCCCCGGCCGGGTAAGTACGATGCGCACCTCGACCGCTCCGACCGACTCGCGCAGTCTGGCTCCAAGGAGCTGTCGGAGCCGCACTTTGGGGGTCCGTGTCGGACCCCCCTGGAAGCGTGCATGTACGGCGCGACCCGCATCGACGCAAACAAGCTGTAGGGGGAGCCCTTGTTCGCATCGTGCCCATTGAGTCAATGGGAGCCCGTGTACGCGTCGTACGACTGGCTCCCATTGACTTCAATGGGAGTCCGACCGAATCGAGTCCGATAGCATAGGTGCGCATCGTACTCGTTCGGTCGGGCTGCTAGGGTCCGATTCGGTCGGAAATCTCTCCGGGTCCGGCTCGGTCGGGGAGATTTCCGGCCCGAATCGGAATCGGCCCCATAGTACCTGTCCCAACCCGGAGAAGAAGGCCAAAAGCCTCGGAGTTCTTTTAGATATTGAACTCAATCTTAGGGCCCAGGCTAATTGCACAGTGGCAACCAGCATTTGGATGATTAGGATGCTCAGGAAAATATTCCCACTCTTTCACCAGTCAGCACATAGGCAAGTTGCTCTTGCCCTAGTAATGTCCAGACTAGGGGCCCGATTCTGATGCGGGTTGGAACAAATGTTCCCATTGAAGTCAATGGGAGTTCAACCAAATCGTATCTGGAAGCATCCGGATGCATCCTACTCCGCCGGTCGGACTTTCCCGATCCGAGTGGGTCGGACACCATTTCCCAACCGATTCGGTCGGGAAGCTTTTCCAACCCGCATCAGAATTGGGCCCTATGTTCCTCCCCAGTCCAGCTAGAATCAAAAATATGCTCTGCTGGTATCGTCCAGGAAGAATCCTGCGATCAGCACATCAAAGTCATCTTATGGTACCTAGAACTAAAAAGAAGAAATGGGGGGACAGAGCATTTTCAACGGCGGCCAGCAGACTTTTGAATTCCCTCCCTCAAGGCTTAGGGTTATCTCTCAGCTGTTGCCTTTCAGGAAAGCACTTAAGACCTAGTTGTACATGCTATAGACTTTCTCCCTGAATTTTATAGGCTAACGCTTGGTTATCTGGACAGCTCACTACAGCGCCTTGATGCCTTAGGGTAATTGCTGCGCTTTATAAATTGCAAAATCAAATCAAACTAGAGACCCCATTTCTAACATTGGTGATCAGCGGTGAACATAGGACTTGTGTTTGTGCAATACCATACAGTAACTCATTGTTTATTACAGCTCTATACTGTAACCAATTCGAACCTTTTCTCAATTCTCCCTAACAGGCCTTTTTTAATTTTTCAGCTAAAACATGTTTAAATCTGGAGAAGCAGCAGCTTAATTTTTAAGGAGCACATGCTTGATCTTTGTTTTACAGAGTTGTTTCAACACCTGGTTGGTAGTAAGTTTTCTGACCCCAAGAAGTCTGCTGAGGAGGCGGACATCTGGGTCAGCACCAGAGTATGCAAGATGGTATCTGGGGGGGGGAGATAAAAAGACAGAGGGGCAGATTTACAAGCCCCTTGCGCTGCCAGTACGTCACTTTTTGTGACGTACTGGCAGCGCATTACACTGCCCCATATTTACCTGCGTGGCTTTTCCTGTCCTTGTAAATACGGCCCGTTTACACGCAGCACTTTGCGTGAAAGGGGCGTTCCATGGAACCGGACACATTTCCAGATTTACGAGGATTCGTAAACCTGGAAATGCGTCAGTATGCTACACCACCCTAGGGGTGGCGTAGCGAGGCGTATCGAGGAGAAATGTTTTCATTTCTCCTCGTTTTTTTCCTCTTTCAATGCGTGCTGCATTCTACAGCACGCGTTGAAAGAGGCAAATGCTTGTAGTGATTGTTTTTGAACAGGAAGGTACCCCTTCCTGCACAAAAACAATCTCCCCATGACGCAGGCATCCTTGCACCATGGTGCAAGGGTGCCTGCGCCAGCGCATGGCAGCTGTTTGTGTGCCAGCGCAGGGGAGAGCACAAGAATGCGACATATCATTGAAAATATGTCGCATTCCTGTGCTCTGAAAGTGCTGCAGCGTGGCGCAGCCAAAGGGCTTGCGGTGCCATGCTGCGGCACCTTCTTGTAAATCTGCCACAAAGTTCTCTAAATGCCCTCAAAATAGCTCACAGGGGGAAGGGCCTGGTTCTCAATCCCAATCTGGCCACCAGAAGAAAAACTACCCTGACAAGAGTCAGCAGCCCAAATCCATCAAGTGCTATGAGTGCTTTGAGTATGGACACCACAAGGGGGACCCCAAGTCCAAATAAAGCATAACCTCCCACTGGAGGAAAGGTTCCAGTTAATGGGTTGAAGTTTATTGGAGTTACCCTAGTGTCCCTGGGTGACAGTGAGATGGTTCCTAAGATCCATGTGCCCTCTACTACTACAAAGTATAGGCAATGGGTCACCATCAATGGGCAAGGTGTTGAGGCTCTGAGGGACACAGGTGACAGCATAACTATGGCAAGGAGTCAGCTGGTATCCACAGAGCAGATCATTTCCCATGCATTCCACCAGATTGTGGTGGCTGACAACATAGAGGGTCACTATTCTTATTCTATTTGAGTGGGGGGAAGTTTCAGGTTTTCTGAAAGTTTCAGTGAGCCCTGCCATACCTGTGGACTGTTTGCTTGGTAATGACCTTCAACGCACTACCTGGAAGGAAGTGCAGCTCAAGGCTCTTGTGGAGATGTTGAGATTACCTGACTGGATCTGTGCTACAACAAGGTCCTTGGCTGCCCAGGATGGGAGTCAAAAAGGGCTGGAGCCTGAAATAATGGCCCAGCCAGCTGCTAAGAAGGGGAAAGGCAGAGGATGTGGGAAACCAGCCCCAGAATGTACTCCCAGTGAGATGGATGGGGCACCTACGGTGGCCGACCCAGAGTCTACTGAGGAGGGTATTGCGCCCCTTGGTGACCTGCCTGAGCTTGCTGGATGGCATGTGAAAGGAGGACCCACAAAGGAGAAGTTCTGTAGGGCACAGAAGGCATGAGGCAACAGGCTAAAACCCCAAGCAGCAGGTGATGCCTCTGGTAGTCATCACATTTACTGGGAGGACAACCTCCTTTACACTGAGCCTAAGGCTCCTGTGCATGGGACAACAAGGGCCATACAGGGGACAGGAAGGACCCAATGCTTCAGGGCCTTCCTACTGGAGCTGCCTCTTGAAATTCCCCTGGCAGGACACCTGGACCAAAACAAGACCTTTTCAAGGCGTGGCCCCCCACTGTTATTGGCCTAGGATCAAGACTTCCTCATATGCATTCTGTAGGACCTGTGTGACCTGCCAGGCCAGTGGGAAGACTGGGCAGAGGCGGAAAGCCTTCCTTAATGCCTTGCCTGTCATTGGCACTCCCTTTGAGAGGGTGGGCATCGGCATTGTAGGGCGTATGGATCCCCAGACTGCTTTAGGCAACAGGTTTATCCTGGTTGTGGTGGATCATGCCACTAAGTACCCAGAGGCAATCTCTCTGAGGACCACGACTTCACCTGCAGTAGTAAAGGCCCTGATGGGGATTTTTACCCAAATGGGTTTCCCCAAGGAGGTAGTGTCTGACAGAGACACAAACTTCATGTCTACTTATATGTAGTCAATGTGGAAGGAGTGTGGTGTAACCTATAAGTTCTCCACCCCTTACCATCCACAAACAAATGGGCTTGTTGTGAGATTCAACAAGACCCAGAATGGAATGATTAAAGGCTTGCCTGAGGCCCTGAGGAGTAAGTGGAACATCCTCTTGCCATGCCTTGCTGTTGTTTGCCTACAGTGAGGTACTCAGAAGGGAGTGGGCGTCAGCCCCTTTGAGCTTCTGTATCGGTATCCAATGAGAGGACCTGTGAGTTTGGTCAAGAAACGGTGGGTGCAAGTTTCCTGGAAGATTCCCTAGGATGTAGTGAGCTACATGCTGGCCTTCAGTAGCCAAATGGCTGAGTTGTGGAAGCAAGCTTCTAGCAACTTAGAATCGAGTCGGGATGTAATGAAACAGTGGTATGACCAAACTTCTACCACTGTGGACTTGCAACCTGGGCAGAAAGTGTTGGCTATGAAACCTGTGGAGCCCAGGGCCCTCCTGGACTTTGGACCAGGTCCTACGAGGTGATTGAGAGGAAGGGTGAGAACACCTACCTGGTGGACCTTAAGAACTTTAGGCACCCCCACATAATGCTCCATGTCAATCACTTCAAACCTCACTTTGAGAGGTCTGAGCTCACCATGCTGTTGGTGACAGATGGAGAAGAGGAAGAGGAGAGTGAATCTCTCCCTGACCTCTTAGACTCCAAGGACAAAGATGGATCTGTGGCGGGGGTATTCCTCTCTCCAGTCTGACTCCTGAGCAGCAAAGGGACTGCCATCAAGCGTTGAGACAGTACTCCTCTCTGTCATTCCTCATCCCTAGGACTACCCACCTGTGTACCCAGGATGTAGACACAAGAGACAACCTTCCTGTCATGAGCAAGTCTTACATGTTGTCTGATAAGGTGAGGGCCACCATTAAGGAAGCCGTTTCCAAGATACTGAAGTTGGGGGTGATAGAACCCTCCAGTAGCCTCAGTCTTGAGCTTCTGGTACCAAAAGCTGCCCCACCGGGCACCAAACCTGAAGTCAGGTTCTGTGTGAATTATTGAGGGTTAAACTCAGTCACAAAGACAGATGCTCATCCCATCCCCTGGGCTTATGAGCTGATTGACTGATTAGGGGCTGCCCAGTGCTTAAGTACATTTGATCTTACATCAGGGTACTGGCAGATAGCCCTAACAGCAGGAACAAAGGAGAGGCCAACCTTCTCCACCCAAGAGGGCCACTACCAGTTTTGGTTGATGCCCTTTGGACTCAAAAATGCCCCAGCCACCTTCCAGAGGTTGGTGAACCAGGTCCTTGCTGGTATGAAGGCTTTCAGTGCTGTCTATCTGGATGGCATAGCTGTCTTCAGTAGCAGCTGGAAGGACCCCATGTTTCACCTTCAGGAAGTGCTTCAGGCTCTGCAACAGGCAGGTCTGACTATCAATGCCAGTAAGTGCCAGATAGGGCAGGGGTCTGTGGTTCTTGGGACACCTGGTGGCAGGGGTAAGGTGCAGCACCTCCAGGCCAAGATAGAAACCATCATGGCCTGTGAGCCCCCCCAAAACCCAGGGTTCTTGGGCCTCACTGGGTACTGTAGGAGGTTTGTCAAGGAATATGGCTCCATTGTTTCCCCCCTGACTGAGCTGACTTCGAAGAAGAAGCCCATGAATGTGATTTGGACAGAGGCATGCCAAACTGCATTTGACTTTGTTAAGCAGGCCATGTGCACAACTCCTGTGCTCAAGCCCCTGACTTCTCCAAGGAGTTTATTGTTCAAACACATGCCTCAGAAGATGGCATAGGGGCAGTACTGTGACAGCTTAATGAAGAGGGCCTAGACCAACATGTAGCCTACATCTCCAGGAGGTTACTCCTCAGAGAACAAAGGTGGAGTGCTATAGAAAGAAAATCTTTTGCTGTGGTCTGGGCACTGACGAAGTTGAGGGTATACCGGTTTGGCACTCACTTCCTGATTCAGACTGATCACAGGCCCCTCAGGTGACTTATGCAAATAAGGGGTGCGTATCCAAACTGTTGAGGTTGTCCATTTCCCTACAGGATATAGACTACAGAGTGGAACACAGACCAGGGGTAGACCACACCAATGCTGGTGGGCTATCCAGGGTTTTCCACCTTAGTGATTAGAACTCCCTAGAGGTTGGGTCAATCTCCCACTTTCAGCTGGGGAGGACACATGTTAGACCTGTGATCCTTAGGGTGGTATTCTATTAAACTGTTTGGCTACTTACCTCCTGTTTTTGTTGATTCTTTTTATTGGCCTAAGGACTCTGAGAACTTTACCACTGCTGACCAGTGCTAAATTGCATGTGCTTCTCCCCTAAACATGGTAACATAGGTGTATACACAATTGGCATGTTTAATTTACTTGTTTCTCTGTTTTCACAGCTCTGGGTGCCTACAGCCTGTCTCCAATACACATCTGGGGTGGGCAACAGTTGCACTTTGTGCATTCCCAATAGACAGTCACAAACACAGGAAGGTTAGGTGTGTCTGAGGACTCATCTGCGGTCTGATGGCTCTTCTTGGGCAGTAAGGGAGGGAGGGACTGACACATACCTGACTACACTGTGCCCTGTCCCCACACAAAGGGATGATTCCCCCCTACTGATAGTTTGGAGCCAGGGCTGGGAAGAAAGGGCTTCTGTGCACTTGACGGACCCTTCTTTGAAGTCACCCCCACTTCAAAGGCACAACTGAGTATAAGTACTGGGGCTCCGACCCCACTAAATCGGACACTACTGGACCTACAGCTGGAGTCTGTCAGAAGAACTGCTGTGCTGCATCAAGGACTGACACTCTGCTGGACTGCTGACTGGAAGGCCTGCTTTTCTCTTGTGCGGCCCTGCTGGCTGCTACTCTCTGACCCTGCTGGGGAGAACTGGACTCTGCCTTGCAACTGAAGTGATCTCCAAGGGCTTCTTGGATGGCCTTCTGTTTCTTGAAACTCAGGGCTATGAAAGTCTCTAACCCTGCTCCTGGTTCAGTGGAAGTGGACCCAGATACTTGCACCAGAGAAATCAACGCATTTCCATTCTGCGTGTACCAGAACCGGCGCATCGGCCATGTTGCGGGAGTAGAATCAGCACATCGCACTCAGAACTGATGCATCGCTTCCGGAACCACTGCTTCGGAACCAACACCGCCACCGCTGCATGGAGAACATCGACACATCCCCCCTCTATTGTGGATTAACCCAGTGCATCACCTCCGGAACCGTTGGACTCAGAACCGACGTTTTGCTCAATGGACCCGATGCATCATCGCAACTGCATAAAGAGAATCGATGCATCACCTTAACTAAGGGTTCAACATCGAGACATCACTTATCTGCAATCCGCATCTCGCTGTTGCGACCAGGATCAAGGCACTCTCTTCACAGGGCCTGCGTGGCTCTTGTCCCTGGCCTGTGCTCCATCGTGATTGGCTTGAACTGTTGACTTTGCCCCGGTCCAGCGTGACCTAATAGCCCCAATTGGCGCTTATTGCTTCTAAGCGCTAGAACTCTTTTTATTCTTTAAAAATTCACAACTCAACATAGACTTATTGGATTTTTGTTATTTTGGTCTTGATTTATTTTTAAAAGTATTGTCTATTTTTCTAAACCGGTGTGGAGTCTGTTTATGCTGTTTTTATGGTGTTACTGTGTGTGTATGTGTGTTGCACAAATACTTTACACGTTACCTCTTTAGATAAGCCTGACTGCTCTGTGCAAAGCTACCAGAGGTTGAGCACAGGTTATACTTTAGTTTGTATCTAACTTACCCAGGCTAGAGTGGTGGTCCCTACTTGAACAGGGTGCATACCTCTGTCACCTAGAGACCCCATTTCTAACAGTCTGCTATACGGTGATAGTGTTCCCGATCTGTGTGGGAAAGATATGATTTGGCAATTCCACAGAGGGTGGCCTTAGTCGCTGCCCAAAGTGGAATCGCAACGTGAACAGTGCTTATTGAGTTTAAAGTAAGAGCGTAGCTCTTCAGATACATGGTCAGGGAGTTTTACGTCGTTAAGGAACCAGCGGTTAAGTTGCCATTAGGCCTATGGCGCTGCTCGGGTGTGCTCATAGGGAGAACAGAGGGGAGTGGTCCGAGATGCCATGGGGTAGTAACATAGAGAACGAATTTAGGGATATGTCAGTGGCCGAAAGAAATATATGATCAATTCAAGACATTGTTTTTCGGGCCGCCAAGGTGTGGGTGTACTTCTGCCCCTCGGGGTGACAGGTTTGCCATACGTCACATAGGCCGATAGAGTTCATCCAGGAGAAAAGGGCTTTAGATGACTCATGACAGCTGCGAGAGGGGGGCCCGAGACGTCTATCTCCAGGTTTTGAATGGTGTTAAAATCACTCTCAAGAATGAGCGCACCGTATGGCAGATTGATAGGCATCATTGTTAGGTCTTAAAAAGTTTTTTTATGTAAATGAGTGGGGATGTAGACGTTAAAGATGTTATATGGTCTCCCCTCCAGTGTGCCTATCACTCCAACATAGCTGCCTTGTGTGTCATGTATCACCTTGGTGATCACTAAGGGGAAGTGTGTTTATGGAGTAATATCACAGCCCCTCTGGACCCCCTACTGACACCGGAATGGTAGATACAGTCATAGCCGAATCTAGGCAGGAATGGACAGTGTGCGCCTAAGGGGTGGGTCTCCTGCAGTAAGGGAACACCCG
This sequence comes from Calotriton arnoldi, assembly GCA_963921515.1. Classification (NCBI taxonomy): domain Eukaryota; kingdom Metazoa; phylum Chordata; class Amphibia; order Caudata; family Salamandridae; genus Calotriton; species Calotriton arnoldi. The sequence continues at coordinate 1,432,907 of CAWUFW010000528.1, read as the reverse complement.
GATGGCACTTGAGAAATGTAAGGACAGCAGTGAGTTTGATAGTGTCTAAATGACCCTTTACAGTCCAGGAGAGTAAATTAAAGGTAACCATGGGGTTATGTGAGACAATAAGTAGTGGCAGATGAGACAGCCCCTCGAGCCGCAGCTGGTGGTGTGAGACATGCATGGGAGTGCTTACAACAAACAATATACAACCAACCAAAATAAAAACCCCAACCACTCCCCCGACAGCGTTAACCCCCCACCCCACCCTGCCACCCCAGAACCATATGTCACCCAACTCCCTACAACAAGATAGGTAAAATACATGACAGCGTATTCGAGGTAGACCGCTTCTTAAGTAGGACCTGTATAGTGAAGACATGGAAAAAGTGAAAAAGAAAAGAAAGAAATAGGGAGAAAAGAAAATAGAGGAAAACAAGAAAAAGGGAAATGTACGCCAGAGCCAGTAGGTTAGGGAAACTGTGTAAACACCATGTCGGTCCTGTGAGGGATTCACCCCTATCAGAGGATCCCTCCCTAGTGGATCTCATGTGCCCCTCCGGTGCTGGGGGAGAAAGTGACAAATCAGGTTTAGCTTGAGAGCGATCCGGAGTCGTGGCCATGGTACCAGGAGATTGTCTGATCTGTCCCCACCGCCTACGGGATTTGGGGCATCAGTTAATTTAAGGGAGGGCAAGATCTGAGTCCGGCAATTTGCGGTTCGTCATGTTGATGTCCTCCAGAGGATCAGCGCGCTGGAGCACTCTTTGTTCGCCCATTCCCAGGCCACCTAAGGGTTGTCAAAGAATTGAGTGTGAGAGCCATGAATTACTTTCAAACGTGCCGGGAACAGCAGCATGTATTGGATGGACATTGCCTGAAGATTTTGTTTGATGGCGTCGAATGATTTATGCTGCTGTTGGGTAGTCTTGGTGTAGTCCGAAAAGATCATAATATGATTGTGAGTGGAAGTGGAGCTTGCCTTGTGTGCGGGCTTGCCTGAGGATTACATCCCAGTCTTGATAGTTCAGCAGTCTAGCGATGATAGGTCTTGGTGGCGCCCGGGATGCAGCTTCTGTGCCCAGGGCGATGTGCACGCTCAATCACAAACAATGGTAATAAGAACCCCTCAGAGAAACAGGATCAATTACAGGTTTCTATAAAGGTGTCGTCGTGGTGGGGGGGGGGGGTCGCTATACCATCTACGAGGCCCACCAACTGCAGGTTAGTGCATCTAGAGCGATTCTCGGCGTCCTCAGCCCGGGCTTCTAGATTGTGCACCCTGGATATTAACTTACTGACCTTCGTTTTAAGGCTTGATGCATTGTCCTCCAGGGTGGAGACCTGACACTCCACTTCAGTGACCCTTCCAGCCAGTTTGTGGAGGTCCTGACAAAGAAGCCCCACATCGGATCCGACTTTGCCAATCTTGGACTCGAGAACCTCCCGCAAAGTCTGAATAGCTTGCTGAATTTGGGCCATGTCTGCGACCGCCGGTGGAGGCGGGCCTTGGGTATCAGTGGGCGGTTGTTTGGTGGCATCGGTGGAGCTAGTGGTTAATTTGTCGATTTTGGATTGCTTGCCCGCATTTGTGGCCTTGTCCTTCCTCGTTGTTTATGTTAGTGAGGATGCGGGAAGAGGCCTATATGGAAGCACAGTCAACAGGCGCAGATTGGATGGGATAGAAGTTAGTAATGTGTGATGAATGCTCTGTCAAAACGTACCTTGCAGCAGGAGGAGAGGCCAGTGCCATCAGCATCCGGTCCGCCTGCCGCAGGGTCAGAGAGTACAAGCAGTCACGATCTCTCTTGCCGGTGCAGCACCCCCACTTGGTTCGAGGAGGTCGGAGGAGAGGTGATGAAGGCTCAACCCTAGCCGGCTTGTCTCTTGGCTCAGGAGACAGCACGAGCAGTCGGAGGTAAGAGTCGGCTTGTGAGAGGGGGGCCCCCGATGACAGCACAGCGTCATCACAGCAAGGGGCCCCCCAAGAGGCTCATCCCCTCCAATCATTCTGGTCTTAAATCAAGATGCGCCCCCAGAGGGTGACGGTCCGCCGAGAAGCCAGGTGGAAATCGCCAAGAAGGTCTCTTCAGAGGCAGCATCCTCAGGCCCCGCTCAGGGCAAGCCACTCCCCCACCAGCTAGGTCCCCAGCATCAAGGGAGTGCCTATGGGCAGAGAATCTTGTCCCAAACCCTCCCGTGGGTCCCCGGGCAGCGCCTCAGTCTTTCATGCTTTGGGTGGGGGACGGGGCGGATAGAGAGAGCCAAAGCTTCCGACCGCTAGCCTCAGGATCCACCCGTAACCACATCCGCCTCGAGTGCGGCAAGCGGCAAGGCCTTCACCTTGCCAAGGCAAGCCAGGGAAGCTCTGTAGAGGGGCAAGGCAGTACTGGCTGATCCCGCTACTACTCACCTGTGGTCACCCAATGAGGTCGATGCCGCAGCCCCAGACGCGCCCTACCTCTGGAGCACCCTGCCAGCTCCCCCGCCAATCACAGGGCCAGTGCCATCTTGGACCTGCCCGGAAGCACAGCCTGAGTTCGATGTGGTCCGTCTCTATGACACCGCAAGTCCAGCGGTGCAGAACTAAGGAGCACTGTTATGGAAGGGTCTGGGGCAATAATTAAGGCAGATTAGGGCGCTACGGGTGTCAGATTCCAAAGGATGGTGGAGGAGGTCCATGGAGCATCTCTAAGACGTGTCCACCATCTTTTCAGCTTCGGCCACTTCCCTGAGTCATTGAAGTTTTATGCTGAGGTTCTGCTTCTTTGAAGCACCCACTCCTCTGCATCCTCTTCCTCTTGAAAAGCAGTCTGTCACAGCATGAGTGTCTCCAAAACTGATAGTCCTGCAACACAGGACATGGGAGTGACTAGAGTTCACACCTGGATGTCAGTCGCAATTACACTTGCATCAAAAGAGTAGCCAGGGTCACCAGCCCTACTCTTTATGATTCTCTTTCCAGCCCCATCTCCTTCCTGAGATGTGCCCATGCCCCTTCCTCGTTACCTCTCACTGAATCAAAGAGCACCCTTTGAAGTGTACAGGGGAAGACTTGCTCTCCCTTTCCCAGTATGTCAGGAAATCAGCAATACACATATCTGAGTGGGGAGAATCTCTCTCCACCTCCTCTCCATGTTACATCATGCAGGCCTGGGTCTCCCAAAATGGAAGACAAGGCCCTCCATGTATTGTACTATTCACATACAGCATACACGCACAGCACAGTTCAGTATCCTCCCTGTACTGTACTACTCAGAGGCACACATACATCCAGCACTTGCATTTAACATGCATGCACTGCCCAGCACTGCATCCTTTATGTACTATACCACTCATAGGCACACATACATCCAGCATATTGAAATTGAAATTTTTATTGATTTAGACCTCTTCAGAGATCCACAATATGTTAAAATAATATATACGAATATTTCAGTTCCATACTACCACAATAAAGAAGTACATTGAATACAGAAAAGATTCTTTTCCTAGGTTAAACATGTCTAAAACAATGGAAGAAACGCTTTAAAAAAGTTAAAAACTTTAAAATATACAAATTCATCTGGTGGGACTCTTATTAGCTCAATCAAATCCATAGTTCTAGATATATTATATTTTGTGCAAATAGGTTTTAAAAATCGGGAGCGTGCATCAACCAAGCAGCTATTTGGACAAACAAATAGGACATGTACCAAATCTTGGATTCCTCCGCTACACTGATCACACTGGCCGGTTTTATCAAAGTTACCGCCCCAATTTTTTGTTATATCTTTTAGTGGTAATATCCTCAATCTTAGCATCAGGATGTAACACCTAACCTTATGGTCCAGTGTGAATCTCAGATATTTTGGGGTCTCTTTACACTCCACACTGGCTAGTGAGAGCTTATAATAGGATAACTGTTGACAATAAAACTTATCCATTTCATAGCTCAATTTCGGAATAGATTTTATCAGAAAGAACTTCAGGAGTATAGGACACCAACTTTGCAAAAGATTCGTAGAGCATTGGAAGTGCTCCATAGCAATCTCTAGATTTTCTTTAAACGTATTTTTCCCTGATTCAGCCTTAAATGTTTCTTGACATAAACTCGCTCTCAATGTACCTTCAGGTGCATGCAGTAAGTTATGGGCTATCTGAAGAGATTTGACAGAGCTCTTCTAAATGCACTCACTACCCCTAATTCCAGTTGGAGTACGTGAACGGGTGTAGCTTGACTTGTAGTAGTAAGCATACCTAAGAGTTTTCCCTCTTTGAGGTTTAAAAAGCCCCATCTTTTCTAAACCATACATTAATATAGGGGTAATCTTTGTTCAATAAATTTCTAGGAGTGCTGAAAAATGCTGCCTCACAGTAGATAAGTAAAACTTTTTTATTGCACTAAGATGGGCTACTATTTTTAGTTCAGTCCGCTGAAAATGCGGAACAGTTCCAATAGACTGGGAGAAAACTCTCCCTAAGTAGGTGTAAGTAGATACTACATCTACTGGAATTCCTCCTAATTTCCAGGTAAAAGGTTTAGCCTTTTTACTGCCCTTAAATGGTACTATTTTTGTTTTTGAGATGTTTATTCTTAAAAAATATTTCTCTGTGTAATTAAAAAGGGCCTTCATATTACGCTGCAGACCAATTGGGGTAAGGTCAAATATGACCACGTCATCAGCGTACATTAAAAGATGGATTTTTTGATTTGCTAATTGAGGGGAGAAATTATTTACCTCCTGAAAACAATCCGGCAAGTCGCTAAGAAATAGAGAGAAGAGAAGGGTGCAATTAAACATCCCTGTTTAAGGCCATTCTGCATAGGAATCTCTTGGGTTAAACCCTTATCTCCTCCACACCTGCACTTTACACCATGTAGATGTATAAAGAGCAACTATTATTCTTAATAAGGTTGCCGGAACACCTAGTTTCAATAGCTTTCTCCACAGGGAAGGCCTATCCACTTTATCAAAAGCTGTAGAAAAGTCTGCAAATAAACCATAGACTACCTGGGCTTTACTAACTACATATTTGTCGATAATAGTTTGCAGAATAGTGATATTAACAATCACTGAGTGATTTCAACGGAAACCTGCTTGGACCATAGGAATTACCTCCCTGGCTGTGGCCAAGTTGTTCAGGTGGTCCAAAACGCTGGCCGCAAATATCTTTCCTGTAGCGTCCAAGAGGGCAATTTGTGTATAATTACTCGGGGAGAATCGGGAACCTTTTTCAGGAGAGGGACAACTATACTGCCCAACCAAGAGCTTGGAATATGGCCAGTTTGGTAGCAGTACATAAATAGAGGGGCCAAGAGTTTACTCCATCCTTCGATGTTTTCCTTTAGAACCTTCACCGGAATCCTGTCTGGTCCCATTGCTGCTGTGTCTCTCGCTTTCTTTATATATAACGCAATTTGCTGTTCAGTAGGCAACTTTATCTGCTGATCGATCTCACTGCAAGTTCCATCCATTAAAGATTTTCCTATATCGATAGTTGATAGGTTCTTTCCATACAGTTTGGACAGATAAACAACCCACTCTTTTTGTGGGACTGGTGTAGCTGTTGGGGGTATTTTATTCCCACTGGCTTCAGCAATTATACCCCAGAAGGCCTTGGTGTTTTTTTGTTGCACTGCTTCTTGAAGATCTACCCAGTTTCTGTCCATTTTTGTTTTATTTTCTTTCATGTAGAGCCTATTTCGTCTTTTCTCTAGGGTGGAAATTTCGGCCTTCCTGGCCAGGGATAAGTTTATAAATTGAAGCCTGATTAACTTATTTAGGGGCATATTAGCAAGAAGCTCGTTAAAATTATCGCCGTTTTAGCGGTAGGAAACTGCCGCTAAAGCGGCGATAATGGGCTTGATAATATGCGCTATAGAATTCCAATAGAAGCCCAGGTTAGATGTGCAGGACATCTAACCTGGGCTTCTATTGGAATTCTATAACGCATATTAGCAAGCCCATTATCGCCGTTTTAGCGGCAGTTTCCTGCCGCTAAAACGGCGATAATTTTAACGAGCTTCTTGCTAATATGCCCCTTAATTTTCTAGAAAGAGGATTCACTATGAAGTCTTTCTTTTTTAGGGGACTATTTTGTGTAGGGGGAGGCTCCTTCTGCAGAGTACTGGATATCAAATTTTTTGTGCTTTCAAAATGGGAAATTGGATTGACTCTTTTGTTAGTTTGCTCAAGCAACTGGAACTCAATAATCCTAATAATTTCTTTGTTAATTAGCTTCTGGTTCTCGCTGCTCCAAAATAAACGGCCTGGCTTTTGTTGGCTTGATACCTCTCCCCTTCCGTATGATAGAGACCATGTAGAAACTGGCTGTGGACGGAGGTCTGTTTCCAGGAGAAGAATTGCGTGGTTGCCACTTTGGACATATTGTGTAGAGAAACTGTGAAATTTTTTGAATAGGTCATAACTACTAATAACATAGTCCAATATAGAAAGCCCTGTTGGACCTTTCCGCGAGTGTGAACCTGGCACATCTCCTCTCGTTCTCCTATTTAAGATTATCCCGTGGATTTCATTAATTTGTTCTAGTGGCATTTTCCCCCTCTTATTTGCCCTGATAGGTTCTGGGAGAACTGCCGCCGGAATAGAACAGGATTCTTCGAGTTTGGAGTTCCGAAATGTGTGCAGTAGAGAATTAGAAATGTTTGCATTAAAATCGCCCATTAGGAGTATCTGTGCATTCTCGTTAGAACCTAGGGTGATGTCTATTTGGTCAAATATGTTTTAAAGCACTATATCATGTTCAAGACCAGGAGGAACATAAATGTTAAACAAAAATATTGAATTATCACGAGCATTTTTATCTAAGTACTTTAGTTTAAGACATTGAACATTGGGGCTTGTTAGGAGAATTATTTCAAAGTCCCAACTTAGTTCTTCTAATAACAGGATAGCCAAGCCTCCCTTTGCATGCCCTCGTCTGGTCCTTATGGCTGGAGTATTGAAAACGAAATAGTTGTTCTGATCAAAATTATCAACTAACCAAGTTTCCTGGGGGCATACTATTGAAGGTTGGATACCTAGCAAACGAGATATTTTATCTAAGTTTAGACCCGCTATGTTCCACGAGACAATAGTGAGGCTATTGCTAAAAAGGAAGCTTAGTAATCTTATCATATTTGTTTCCGTTTAAGTTGTTTGGTAGCCACGACCATACATTATCATTTTGACTGTTACTTATGAGGTTTTCATCATGGTTCCATATCCGTATACCTCCATCCTCGATGCTTATTATTAGTCTATCCGGCAGACCCAGATTACACTATCCTTTTAAAGTTGCTGTATTAGTAGCCTGATAGTTGACTTTGGATTTTCTCGTGTCTGGACCATGTGGAACTGGCACAGGCTTGTTTCTTACAGCTATTACATCAAACCCCTTTTTATGTAGATTTTCACTTTCCTTCAAAACTATAGCAGGAATCACATTAGACCAGAATTCCACCCGGACCGTGGTGGTATCCAGACTATCAGGAAAAGTCACCAACTTTATCTCTGGTGATGTAAGTGACTTCTATAGAAGACAGGCTTCGTAATAACTTTAAAATCTTCTGTCAATTCAAGGGATCATAGGATGTGGAGAAAAGATCAATTATCTCAAGCGCATTAAATTAAAAGAAATTCGAGGGTCAGTCTGTTCTATTGACGCTGCTCTTGTGTCTACATATCTTATGGGCTGAGATGGCAATGATTGCTCTTAGTTGAGCCAGTATTTTTAAATTCTGGTGCCAGGGGATTTAATTCCGGCGAAAGATCTTGACTAACAAATGGGGCTCTTAAAGCTTGCACTTGAGTATTCACAAATGAACATATTTCTTCATTGTCACTAATCTTTTCATCCTTTATTTCGACTCTGACGGAGTTGTCAAGTCTTTCAAATTTTATGTTTCACGTTTTTTTTCTTTGCGATTCTTCGATTGCCCCTATTCTTTCTCTTGATGGTCATTAATTTCATACTGGTAGAGGAATTCTTTAATGAAATTGACTTTTGTTCTAGCTCTTCATTTAGCCTCTTCCTTGTTAATGGATCCATTATAGTTAGCTCTGGTTGAGATAGCTTCTTTTTAAAGTTAAAAATGGGATAGCTAGGGAGGGTTTTTTCTCTGATGATTTTTAGTGCTGCTATTGGTTGCTCTTCATTAGCTGTTATTTCTTTAAATCCAGCATATGTGTTTATCATGCATGCACTGCACCCTTCATGTATTGTACCACTCATAGGTATACACACATCCAGCACATGCATTTATACTGCATGCACTGCACAGCACTACATCCTTCACGTACTGTACCACTCATAAGCACATATACATCCAGCACATACATTCACCATGCACGCATAGCTCAGTTCTGCATTATCATTATATTGTACCCTTCCCAGATGCACAAACACCACTCTCTATGCCGCGCAACACTTCCCACCAAACCAAAAGTTAAGTAGAGGGTGTTCCCTACTGGCCACAAATTCATATTTTCTTTAGAGTCATGTGAAGGCACTTGATTTGAGGAAACACCTATTACTTTTTTTTAAACTTTTATAGTTGAATCCTCTTGAAACATCTTTCTTATTGCTGTCCACTGTCCCTGGTCAGATGCTCGCAGCTGATGGGTGCCATTAAACGTCGGTGCATCGAATACCAAGGCTGATAGTCTTAAATCTACTTAATGCCTCTTTAATCTATTACCTGACACTAATTTGCCCTTTATATCACGCTTGCTGGTCCTTCATTTTTCCATTGTGACGGTTTTTCCATCTTACATATTTGTGTGTTTTTCCCTCCCTTGCGCTTGGCAAGTATGTGATGGGAAAAATAAATTCCGGTCCCCAATAATAAGTGCGATGCAACCATCATTAAACACTGGCTCAAATTAAGCACTGCCTCTCCCCAATGTTGTACCTTTCATTTAGATGCTATTCATTGGAATTCTGTATACCACCACCGTGGGAGAGCTGGTGCAGAGTCATGCACTGTCGTAGTAGGTCGGAAGCACATCTTGCACTGTCTTAGTAGGTCATTAGCACAGCTTCCCACAGTACCGCCCCACCACCAACAGGCGTGAAGAAGGATTAAATGTAAAGTTGTGTGTGCCGTCCTTAAAGCATACCTTGGCAGTCGCCTGCAGATACTGGCACCTCAGTATGCTTCAGTCCTTTTCTCATCTGATTAACCAACAATTGTTCAAAAAATTGAATTTCGGAGGCGGATAAATAGGCTTGCCAGGACACAGATGCTGGCACACCATTAACCCACACTTGAGATCTGTACCCAACCGCATGTCCTTCAGGAAAGTTTTGATAACTGAACTATTCAGACTGGCCGTTAACGGAACCCAACGCAGAAGCTGGGTCTGGGGCTGAGAATTTTGGAGATGGCTTGCTGTCGCTGTTCGATTGGACTCCAACCTCCTATTAGCAAGTTATACTTTACATATGCCAAGCACCATGAAATATGTGACAGGCAATATCCAGTTCTATATAAAACTCCTTAATAAATAACTAAACAAATGAAGGTAAACTTCATTTTTTCAAAACAAATTTTATTGGGTTTTTAAGTCAAATGATGGGTACATACACAAATGCAATGCCTGTTGTCACTCAACGACAGTGATACATCCAATGTTGCCAAAAGCACACAATTGTAACCCTTGTATTTCTTCTGAACTCTCCCCTCCCTCCCCTAATGAGTTACATTGAGAGTTTCACAGGTGTTGCCACATCATTCATTGCCCGATAGACCCTCGAGAGGACATACAGTGCACATGTGATAGATCATTTTCTCCTGCGGTAGCTAAGTGTGCAGGGTGCAGGAGTTTCTAAGTTATAACCAATCTAGTCCCTAGTCCTTTCGTGTGGCATTTAGAGGCGACCCTACGGGTGATACTTCTGGCGAAGCGTGTTCCTGATCTTTGAGGCTATCCACTAATGTCTCCCAGGCTCGGGCAGTTTCTAAGGTTCCAATCCCTCTCCATGCTTCTCTCAGTAGTACACTACCCTCATTTCCCACCCATCTTTCTAGTTCTCTGCGCCTTCTTGTCACACGGGGCCCCCTGGAGATTTCCAGTCTCTTGTGATTTTCAGCTTTGCCAGTATGAACGCAAGGTCCTGGAATTTACTTGTGACCTTGGTTCTGGAGGTGTGTGGAAACCATTTCAGTAAGCAATGGCCAGGAGAACAAGGGACCTCCTTATCCAAAATTTTGGCAACTGTCCTTGTAACCTCCTGCCAGAAGTTATGGAGGGTAGGACCACAATATATGCAGCAGTTCAGCACCCAATTTTCTCATCTCGGGCATGCCAAGCCAGCCGCGTGAAAGTACCTGCTAATGCACCCTGGAGTGAGATATGCTCGTTGCAATACGTAATAGTAAACCAGAGATTCCCAGTCTCTATTTGGGATGGGAATACCCAGGTCCTCTTCCCAGCGCACCCTCAAATTCTCCAGTGGCTGGAGCATATCCTCCTGTATCGCCCCATATAGGCATATGACTGCCTTGAAGGTGCCCGAGGAGAGGACCATGTAGTGGCAGCTCTTGTGGAGCTGTGGCTCAAAGGTACCAGTTTTCCTGTGTTTGCGGAATGCTGCTTTTACTGCTCTGTGGAGTAACAAGTGCCATTGCAGGAGGTCGAATTCCAAGTGGAACTCCTCGAAAGGAAGCAGTTGCCCCAGTCTGAACAGGTCACCCACTGTTGTTGCTCCAGTGGCAGCCCAGTCTTCCATTGCTCCCCAGTTTCCGCCATGTGGGAGTTCCGCCAACATGGTGACAGGCAAGTCAGGAGAGTATGGAATGCTCGTGCATGTTTTCTGCAAACATCTGGTCCAGCAATTAGATAGTACTTGTAACTCTTGGGTATCCTCAGCTGAAGGGTGCCTGATTCTCAACAATATTCGGATTAAACTGGGGAGCCCTGGCACAAAAGGCCCCGGGTTGACATCTGGATTCTGCCTGCCGGCCAGCCATTGTACTAACCATTGGAGGTGGGCTGCAATATAATATGCCTCGAAGTCAGAATGTGCCAGTCCCCGGACTGTCGTCGGGTGCTGCAAATGCTGACTGCCTGTCCTACAGTTTACACCCCAAGTCTACGGGTGACTACAAAGGACTCCCATAAACATTGAAAGAAAAAAAAACTGCTGGGGACTGTTAGACTTGGCATCTTTTGGCGTGTTTCCCCTGACTTTTTGCTTTCTGACCTCCCGGTTTTGACTCTGTTTTTGCTGGTGTAATGATTCTGCGCACTTTCCTCACTGCTGTCCAGTGGGAAAGTGCAAGTGCTCCTGTATAAAATGTGTTATGGATTGGTGTTTCCATGATTGGCCTATTTGGTTTATGTGTCAGTCCCTTGTAAAGTGCACTGCGAGTGCCAGGGCCTATAGACCAAATGCTGTTGGTGGGCTGCAGCACTGGATTGTGCCACCCACGCAAACAGCCCGTAAAGTGTAACTCGGGCCTGCCATTGCAGAGCCTGTGCGCAGCCTGGGGCTGCCATGTCGACTTGGCAAGTGCGCACACTTGCAAGTCCCTAAACCTTCCCTTTTCTACATGTTAGTCACCCCTAAGGTAGGCCCAAGGTACCCCGGTGGGCAGGGTGCGTTGTATGCGAAAGGTAGGACATGCCCGGGTGTGTGTGGCATGTCCTGATAGTGAATTACAGCCTAGTTCGTTTTTCACTATTGCAAGGCTACCTGTTCCCCATAGGCCAGAACGGGCAGTTTTGATTATTACAGCTTATAATCCTAACTGATCCCGGGAACATGGTAGAAATTCGAGTTTAGTATGCCTGGACTCAGAATGATAAAATGCATCTTTTAGTGACGTTGGTTTTAACATTCTGTGTTTGAAAATACCACTTTTAGAAAGTGGGTATTTTCTTGTCTAACCATCCAAGCCTGCCTCTGCGAGGTTGTGTATTCCTTGTCTGGAGTGTGAGTGACCGGGGCTGGGGGATGCCAGGAGACAGGGTGAGTCAGCACAGGGCTGAATAGCAAGATCTACATGTAGATGGGTGGGAGGGGTTGCACCTGGGCCCTGAATAGAACAGTGCCTTCCCTCCACAATGCTGGCTCCACCTCCTGTGGTGCGTCTGATGTCCCTGGCCTACTCACTGAAAGAAGGGACGGAGACTTGTCAACAAAGTGCTCCAGAACTGGTTTGGACTAGGCAAAGGCCTCTCTGCCTTCAGAGAACAAAGGAATTTGGGATATAAATATTGGGGCCCTGACCCCATGAATTTAGATCTCGCTGGAATCAAGGAACCTGCCAAGACGAAGAGCTGGAAGAGCTGCCAGGAGGAGTACTGCCCCTTTGCTGTGTTGTTGCTTTGTTGGGTTGGCCTGCAGCTGCTGCTTCTGCCTTGGGCAGTGAAAGGACTGAACTTTCTACAAACTTGTGCTGAGTATCTCCAAGGGCCTGGAACCGAGCTGGCCTCCTGTTAAGAAGTCTCAAGGACTACAAAGACTTCACAAGCCTCTGGGTACCGCTTCTGGAACGCTGTTTCAGTTGCCACAGAGGAAGGGGACTGCAACCGACTCCGTCAACCGAATCCATCCCGGACCGGTGACCTGTTTGCACCGCAGACCGCATCGCCCCGCTTCGCATCGCAACCCTGGTCTCACCGTGGGCGACGTCCGACGCCGCCAACACCGAGCCGCTGCTTGCACCGTGACCTGTGGGCACCGCAGTTCGCATCGCATCGCTTTGCTGAACCAGCCGGACCCGACCGACGCGGACGCTGCAACTGGCTCAACAGTCGTGACCGCATCGCATTTGGGGCACCGCTCGCACGTTTGCGACGCACCGCTCCGACTCGCACCGCTGTCCGACGCCAGCTCCCGCACTCCGGCTTGGTCGCCTGCATCGCAACCTGTCAGCACCGCATCGTACACCGTCTCGCCCTGCACCGCACGCCTTGGACTCACCGACTCCGTCTGCACGACGCTCATCGAGCCGCTGCCTGCACCGCATCGAGGGACCCCGCACCTTGCACCGCTCCGCTTTGCACTGCAACCGCGACGAACGCCGACCGGCTCTCACACTCCGTGCCCGCCACAACGAGAAAAGGTACTGTGACCGAGTCTGTTCACGACTCTGCTGGCCCGTATCGACGCGGTCGGCTGGAACTGTTAGACTCTGTGGTTTTCAGCATCGCGGTAGACTCGGACGGAGCTACCGACTCGTACGAACTTTGTTTTTGAACTATTCCTGCAAAGAAGAAGTTACCTTATCAAGCATTCATTGTTAAAGTATAGTACTGTGGATTTTTGTCGTAATTGGTCTTGTCTTGAGTATATAAAAATATTGGTTATTTTTCTAAACTGGTGTGGTGTCCGTTTGTAGTGCTTACACTGTATTACTGTGGGTTATGTGCAAATGCTTTACACACTGCCTCTAGAATAAGCCTGACTGCTCATGCCAAGCTACCAAGGGGGTGAGCAGGGGTTATTTTAGGAGTGTAACTCCCTTACCCTGACTAGGAAGAAGGGTCCCTACTTGGACAAAGGTGCAAGCCCTTGCCAACTAGAGATCCCATTTCTAACATTGGTTGTCAGCGGTGAGGATAGGACTTGTGTTTGCACTTGACTTACAGTGATTGGTGTGCACTACTACCATATCGCAGACCATTACGTACCACATACTGTCTCTTTTTCGTTTGGCCTATTTTTGATCTTGCCAGTTTTCAACTCACTACTTTTGTCAGGCCTGACTCAGCTGCATCATCCATTGCATCTCTGGAAGTTATCTTTGAGGAGGATAGGTTGGAAACCTATGCCGTAAAGGAACTACGAGCAATTTGTAAAAACCTGAAAGTCCAAATTAAAGGCCTCACAAGGAAGGAGGAGCTACAGAAGGCGCTGAGGGCCTGGGTAGCAGCCAGACATGCCAGTGGGCAGCCTGGTAATCTCAGTGAGGAGGTGGAGGAGCCTATTTCCAGGGTGGATGTGCTTTTGGGTGGGGGGGGAACCCGCCAGGTCAGGCAGCAGCAGTCTGTCCCCAGAGGAGCTGGAGGACAGGCGGGAGGCAATGCAGTTTGAGCTGCAGAAGCTCAGGCTGGAGAGTGAGCGGGAGGAGAAGAGATTGGCCATGGAGGAGAAGAAGATGCTCTTAGAGCATGAGAGAGAACTGAAGGAGCTAGTACTTAGGAGTAAGTCAGGCTCAGATGGTGGCAGCAATTCGTCCAGAAAGGCAGACAGGATTGTGCACATTCCCAAGAATGTAGGCAAGGAGTTCAAGAAGGGGGATGACATACAAAGGTGGTTTCAGGGTTATGAGGCAGCCATACACATGAATGGGGTACCTGAGGAGAATTGGGGAGCAGGATTGTGGCCACTTTTCCCTGAAGAAGCAAGGGATGCTCTGATAGCTTTGGGTAAGGGGTATCACCTCACCTATGCTGACATGAAGGATGCCCTTCTCACGAAGTATGGTCTTACTCCTGAAAAGTACAGGGATCAGTTCAGGTCCAGTAAGAAGTCTGATGCCAACACTTGGTTGGAATGTGTGGATGTGTTCTGCAGGTCGCTGGATGGTTGGGTGAAGGGCAGTAGTGTAACAGATTTTCAGGGGCTCTACAACTTGATTGCATGGGAGCACTTGTCTAGTCTATGTTTTGCAGATCTGCGCCAGCACCTAGTGGATAGTAAGCTAACTGACCCCAGGAAGCTTGCTATGGAAGCGGACCGCTGGGTGAGTACCAGGGTCCACAAGAAAGCGTTTGGGGAGACTCAGCCAAAGGTGGGCAGGGTCCCCAGCAGAAAGGTGGGGGGGACAAGGGTAAAGCACAGGAGTTCTCTAAAGGGCCCCAAACTAGTACCCAGGGTAAAGGTTCCCAGCCCCCGGTGATAAGAAGAAAGGGGTCTCTACAGGGAAGCCTGTTGAGACCGGCCCCCGCAAGTGTTATGCATGTGACCAGGTAGGTCACTTTAAGGGGGACCCCAAGTGCCCAAAGGGGACACAGCCACCCACCGGTGGACAGTCCAAAGTGTTGGCTAGTGTAGCGCTTGGGGAGGAGGGGTGCCCACAGGAGGGTGGGGATCCCGCAGAAATGACCCTTGTCTCACTAGGGGACAGTGAGATGGTCCCAGGAAACCAGGTGCCCCCTAACACAAAGAAATATAGCACCTGGGTGACCATCAATGGGAACAGGGTAGAGGCTCTCAGAGACACTGGAGCCAGTGTGACCTCAGTCCGGTGTCACCTGGTGTCTGAGAAGCAAGTAGTCCCCGGAGCATTCCACCAAGTAGTTGCTGTAGACAACTCAGAGCGCCAATGTATGGTGGCGCAGGTTCCCTTTGAATGGGGGGTCTCAGGTCCCTTGAGGGTGGTTGTGAGCCCTACCATGCCTGTAGATTGTCTGCTAGGTAACGACCTGGAGCAGTCCTTATGGAAGGAGGTTGAGCTCAGGTCTCACTTGGAGATGATTGGGTTGCCAGAGTGGGCATGCGTGTCTACTCGGTCAATGGCAGCCAGAAAGGGTGATCAAGAGGACTTGGAGCCTGGAACAGTGGCCCAAGTCCCTGCCAAGAGAAAGGGCAGGGGGCACGGGAAACCGGCCCCCGAAGTTCCCACGGATTGGGAGGAGGCGGACCTCGAGGGGGACGCCCCGGTGCCTACAGGGGAGCAGGTAGCCAAACTGGGAGACATCTCTGAGCTGACCCATTGGCAGCAAGAAGGGGGTCCCACCAGGGAGGAGTTCTGCAGGGAGCAGAACGAGTACCCTACTCTGGAGGGTCTGCGGCGGCAGGCCGCAGACCAGGCAGCTGGTAATCAGTCCGGGTCACATCTGATCTACTGGGAGAGTGGTCTCCTATACAGTGAGCCTAAGGTTGCTGAGCCTGGGTCAGCCCGTGTGCTGGTGGTACCCCAGCGCTTCAGGACCTTCCTACTGGGTCTGGCTCATGACGTGCCTTTGGCAGGACATTTGGGGCAGGACAAGACCTTTGACAGGCTTGTCACCCACTTCTTTTGGCCCCAAATGCGAAGGCAGTCAGATGCACACTGTAGGTCTTGCCAAACTTGCCAGGCAAGTGGTAAGAGTGGGAGGAAGGTCAAAGCTCCTCTCCAACCTTTTCCTGTTGTTGGTACACCCTTTGAAAGGGTAGGGATGGATATTGTGGGGCCACTGGATCCCAAGACAGCCATGGGCAACAGGTACATCCTGGTCTTGGTGGACCATGCCACCCGGTACCCGGAGGCAATCCCTCTCAGGACAACGACGGCGCCAGTGGTGTGCCGGGCGTTAATGGGGATCTTTTCCCGTGTGGGATTCCCCAGAGAGGTGGTTTCTGATAGGGGGACCAATTTCATATCCAAGTATATGACATCCCTGTGGAAGGAGTGCGGTGTAACCTACAAGTTCACCACTCCTTACCACCCACAAGGAAACGGTCTGGTGGAGAGATTCAACCAGACCTTGAAAGGCATGATCAAGGGTCTAACAGAACCCATGAGGCGTAAGTGGGACGTCCTCTTGCCATGCCTACTCTTTGCATAGAGGGAGGTGCCTCAGAAGTCTCTTGGGTACAGCCCCTTTGAGCTCCTGTATGGCCACCCTGTCAGAGGACCTCTGAGTTTGGTAAAGGAAGGCTGGGAGGCGGCTCCCAGGAAAACTCCCCAGGATGTGTTTAGCTACATGCTGGCCTTTAGAAACCAAACTGCCCGCTTCAGGAAACTCGCTCAGGCGAACCTAGAAGCAAGCCAGGAAGAAATGAAGAGATGGTATGACCAGAATGCCACTCTGGTCGAATTTCAACCTGGGCAAAAAGTGTGGGTCATGGCCCCAGTGGCACCTTGTGCCTTGCAGGACAAGTGGACTGGGCCATATGAGGTAAAGGAGCGCAAAAGTGACGTCACCTACCTGGTGGATTTGCAAGCTCCAAGGAACCCTTTGAGGGTCCTTCACGTGAACCGCCTCAAGCCCCACTTCGAGAGGTCCGAAGTGAGTATGCTCTTGGCGACAGATGATGGGGTGGAAGAGGAGAGTGAGCCTCTCCCTGACCTCCTGTCTACCAAGGAGCATGATGGGTCAGTAGAAGGTGTGATCCTCTCCCCTACTCTGACTCAGGAGCAGCAGGGGACTGTCACCAGTTGTTGGGACAGTTCGCCCCACTGTTCTCTCTGACCCCCGGTGTTACTCACTGGTGTACCCATGACGTGGACACTGGTGACAGCCCTCCTGTGAAGCACAAGATTTACAGGTTGACTGACCGGGTCAGAGCCAGCATCAAGGAGGAGGTCTCTAAGATGTTGGCATTAGGGGTGATTGAGCCCTCCCACAGTCCTTGGGCCAGCCCAGTGGTCTTGGTCCCAAAGGCTGCTGCGCCCGGTGCCACTCCAGAACTCCGGTTTTGTGTGGACTACCGTGGGCTCAATGCCGTCACCAGGACTGACGCGCACCCCATCCCCAGAGCTGATGAGCTCATTGATCGGTTGGGAGCTGCCCGGTTCTTCAGCACGTTTGATTTGACCTCTGGGTACAGGCAGATTGCCTTAACCGATGGGGCCAAGGAGAGATCAGCATTCTCAACCCCAGAAGGTCATTACCAATTCCGGGTGATGCCCTTTGGGTTGAAGAATGCCCCTGCCACCTTTCAGAGGTTGGTCAATCAGGTGTTGGCTGGGCTGGAGGATTTCAGTGCCGCCTACCTGGATGACATTGCTGTGTTCAGTTCCAGCTGGGAAGAACATTTATAGCACCTTGAGAAAGTGTTGAGGGCTCTGCAAGGTGCAGGCCTCACGATCAAGGCCAGTAAGTGCCAGATCGGGCAGGGTTCTGTGGTGTACTTGGGACACCAGGTAGGAAGCGGCCAGGTGGCGCCCCTACTACCCAAGATTGACACCATTCTGGCTTGGGAGCCCCCAAGACCCAGACAGAGGTGAGAGCCTTCTTAGGTCTCACCGGCTACTATAGGAGATTTGTTAAGGGCTATGGCACCATCGTTGCCCCCTTAACAGAGCTGACTTCTAAGAAGCAGCCCAGGAAAGTGATCTGGACTGAGTCCTGCCAGAAAGCTTTTGATGCCCTGAAGGCAGCCATGTGCACGGCGCCCGTGCTCAAGGCACCTGACTTCTCCAAGGAATTTGTCGTGCAGACTGACGCTTCAGAGCATGGTGTGGGAGCGGTGCTCTCACAACTGAACGAAGAGGGCCTGGATCAGCCTGTAGTATTCCTTAGCAGGAGACTACTTCCCAGGGAACAGAGGTGGAGTGCCATAGAAAGGGAAGCTTTTGCTGTGGTCTGGGCGCTGAAGAAGTTGAGACCATACCTGTTTGGGACTCACTTCCGGGTTCAGACAGACCACAGGCCCCTCAGATGGTTGATGCAAATGAGGGTGAGAATCCAAAACTGCTGAGGTGGTCCATCTCCCTACAGGGAATGGACTTTACGGTGGAACACCGTCCTGGTACAGAACACGCCAACGCAGATGGTCTGTCCAGGTTCTTCCGCCTTAGTGAAGAGAACTCCAATGGGGTTGGGTAGTTCTCCCTACTTTCAGCTGGAGGGGACATGTGTTAGACTTGGCATCTTTTGGCGTGTTTCCCCTGACTTTTGCTTTCTGACCTCCCGGTTTTGACTCTGTTTTTGCTGGTGTAATGATTCTGTGCACTTTCCTCACTGCTGTCCAGTGGGAAAGTGCAAGTGCTCCTGTATAAAATGTGTTATGGATTGGTGTTTCCATGATTGGCCTATTTGGTTTATGTGTCAGTCCCTTGTAAAGTGCACTGCGAGTGCCAGGGCCTATAGACCAAATGCTGTTGGTGGGCTGCAGCACTGGATTGTGCCACCCACGCAAACAGCCCGTAAAGTGTAACTCGGGCCTGCCATTGCAGAGCCTGTGCGCAGCCTGGGGCTGCCATGTCGACTTGGCAAGTGCGCACACTTGCAAGTCCCTAAACCTTCCCTTTTCTACATGTTAGTCACCCCTAAGGTAGGCCCAAGGTACCCCGGTGGGCAGGGTGCGTTGTATGCGAAAGGTAGGACATGCCCGGGTATGTGTGGCATGTCCTGATAGTGAATTACAGCCTAGTTCGTTTTTCACTATTGCAAGGCTACCTGTTCCCCATAGGCCAGAACGGGCAGTTTTGATTATTACAGCTTATAATCTTAACTGACCCCGGGAACATGGTAGAAATTCGAGTTTAGTATGCCTGGACTCAGAATGATAAAATGCATCTTTTAGTGAAGTTGGTTTTAACATTCTGTGTTTGAAAATACCACTTTTAGAAAGTGGGTATTTTCTTGTCTAAAAATCAGAAAAATAAGGGGAGAAAGAGGGATATGCTAGGTCCACCCTCCAAAAATGATCAAGAATTACAAAACACCAAAATCTCGGTTATGGAAACCTAGCCAGTTTTTTCAGAAAATTAAATTTACTAATATAAGATTCAGAAAAAATAGTTAGTAAAGGAAAAATGTCCTTTCTTGAGTCCCCTCACTCACCAGGGTTTCCCATGGTGACATGCTTCATCATAGGGGCCATCCCAACCCGCTACGGGCTGAGGCGTGCTACGACTTGCGACACTACGTAGGATCACTACTTGTGAGTGACTATGTGTGGTGCAGTGATGGGGGTGGAGTGGGTGAGAATAAAAATACCTAGCTAGTGGGCAAAAAAGAATTTATTCAGGCTCCTAGCCGATATATTAAAAACGGGGTTGGTCGCTAGGGTGTCTGTTTTTAATTAGTCAGGGGTCCCTAGTGAACGTCAACTAGTTTCGAGCTACCCCAGTGCTCTTCTTCAGGACAAACAGGGTCCAGCCCTGTTTAGTACCACTCCAAAGTGACCTAAGAATAGGAAAAATTGCTGCAAAATACTAGCAGGCAAGAGTTAATACATACAGTACTTTGATCACGTAGTATCTGTAATAGAGAAAGGATAAAAAACATTATCAAGTACAGTCTATGTCCTGTATAGGTAGTTATTGAAACCATGTTGATGCTGATCAATTGAATCTAAAACAGAAAAAAGCATACGAGACCTACTTCATGCTATGTAGGTAAGTGAAAACGCCATGCTGCACATTAACTATATATAATCAAACACTCACTGCTGGTGTGTGTTGTTTAGAGCTCTCCCATAAGATCCTTGTTACAGAACAATGTTCTATTCTTTAGTTTCCGCTTTAGTCTCCTAGTCATGAATCGGCGGGAACACGCCCTTTAAATACGAGCAGTAGGGACTCACTCGTTAATATGCGGTCGGGAGGGAAGCAGGCAACAGCCGGAGCAGTTTTCATTCTCAAGTAAGTTTATCCTCTCCATAGCACCGGACCGGGCAGACAGCAGAGCCTCCCACAGTGCACCCCCTTTTTGCTACAAAGCTTTCATTATCGCTTTGTTTTTTCCTTTCTCCTACAGTGGCGATGATCTCTCCAGCCCCTCTCAGACCATGAAGCACATTGTTGCTCCATAATTAGTATGTGTTTTATTATGTCACTGTAGTTTCTTTGTCGTATTGTTCTGTCTGTACATATTAGTATGTTTTTTCTAGGTTTATGCTCTTTCATTTCATTCTATTTCCTGGCAAATAAGTATTCACCTAATTGCCTGGCATGTCTCAGATTACTGACAATCTATTCACTGAGGGTAATGTCATGTGGTATTCCTTATTTGGTTTTTAGTCTTTTTTGTTTAAACTAAGCTGGCCCGATAGTATAACATGACTATTGAGATGCCCACAGCTCACATAACCACACAAGGATCTTATGGGAGAGCTCTAAACAACACACACCAGCAGTGAGTGTTTGATTATATATAGTTAATGTGCAGCATGGCGTTTTCACTTACCTACATAGCATGAAGTAGGTCTCGTATGCTTTTTCTGTTTTAGATTCAATTGATC
Source organism: Calotriton arnoldi (assembly GCA_963921515.1). NCBI lineage: Eukaryota > Metazoa > Chordata > Amphibia > Caudata > Salamandridae > Calotriton > Calotriton arnoldi. Next base: position 1,412,090 of record CAWUFW010000528.1, on the reverse strand, counting down.
AGCATCAACATGGTTTCAATAACTACCTATACAGGACATAGACTGTACTTGATAATGTTTTTTATCCTTTCTCTATTACAGATACTACGTGATCAAAGTACTGTATGTATTAACTCTTGCCTGCTAGTATTTTGCAGCAATTTTTCCTATTCTTAGGTCACTTTGGAGTGGTACAAAACAGGGCTGGACCCTGTTTGTCCTGAAGAAGAGCACTGGGGTAGCTCGAAACTAGTTGACGTTCACTAGGGACCCCTGACTAATTAAAAACAGACACCCTAGCGACCAACCCCGTTTTTAATATATCGGCTAGGAGCCTGAATAAATTCTTTTTTGCCCACTAGCTAGGTATTTTTATTCTCACCCACTCCACCCCCATCACTGCACCACACATAGTCACTCACAAGTAGTGCTCCTACGTAGTGTCGCAAGTCGTAGCACGCCTCAGCCCGTAGCGGGTTGGGATGGCCCCTATGATGAAGCATGTCACCATGGGAAACCCTGGTGAGTGAGGGGACTCAAGAAAGGACATTTTTCCTTTACTAACTATTTTTTCTGAATCTTATATTAGTAAATTTAATTTTCTGAAAAAACTGGCTAGGTTTCCATAACCGAGATTTCGGTGTTTTGTAATTCTATTTTCTTGCCTAACCATCCAAGCCTGCCTCTGCGAGGTTGTGTATTCCTTGTCTGGAGTGTGAGTGACCAGGGCTGGGGGATGCCAGGAGACAGGGTGAGTCAGCACAGGGCTGAATAGCAAGATCTACATGTAGATGGGTGGGAGGGGTTGCACCTGGGCCCTGAATAGGACAGTGCCTTCCCTCCACAATGCTGGCTCCACCTCCTGTGGTGCGTCTGATGTCCCTGGCCTACTCACTGAAAGAAGGGACGGAGACTTGTCAACAAAGTGCTCCAGAACTGGTTTGGACTAGGCAAAGGCCTCTCTGCCTTCAGAGAACAAAGGAATTTGGGATATAAATATTGGGGCCCTGACCCCATGAATTTAGATCTCGCTGGAATCAAGGAACCTGCCAAGACGAAGAGCTGGAAGAGCTGCCAGGAGGAGTACTGCCCCTTTGCTGTGTTGTTGCTTTGTTGGGTTGGCCTGCAGCTGCTGCTTCTGCCTTGGGCAGTGAAAGGACTGAACTTTCTACAAACTTGTGCTGAGTATCTCCAAGGGCCTGGAACCGAGCTGGCCTCCTGTTAAGAAGTCTCAGGGACTACAAAGGCTTCACAAGCCTCTGGGTACCGCTTCTGGAACGCTGTTTCAGTTGCCACAGAGGAAGGGAACTGCAACCGACTCCATCAACCGAATCCATCCCGGACCGGTGACCTGTTTGCACCGCAGACCGCATCGCCCCGCTTCGCATCGCAACCCTGGTCTCACCGTGGGCGACGTCCGACGCCGCCAACACCGAGCCGCTGCTTGCACCGTGACCTGTGGGCACCACAGTTCGCATCGCATCGCTTCGCTGAACCAGCCGGACCCGACCGACGCGGACGCTGCAACTGGCTCAACAGTCGTGACCGCATCGCATTTGGGGCACCGCTCGCACGTTTGCGATGCACCGCTCCGACTCGCACCGCTGTCCGACGCCAGCTCCCGCACTCCGGCTTGGTCGCCTGCATCGCAACCTGTCAGCACCGCATCGTACACCGTCTCGCCCTGCACCGCACGCCTTGGACTCACCGACTCTGTCTGCACGACGCTCATCGAGCCGCTGCCTGCACGGCATCGAGGGACCCCGCACCTTGCACCGCTCCACTTTGCACTGCAACCGCGACGAACGCCGACCGGCTCGCACACTCTGTGCCCGCCACAACGAGAAAAGGTACTGTGACTGAGTCTGTTCACGACTCTGCTGGCCCGTATCGACGCGGTCGGCTGGAACTGTTAGACTCTGTGGTTTTCAGCATCGCGGTAGACTCGGACGGAGCTACCGACTCGTACGAACTTTGTTTTTGAACTATTCCTGCAAAGAAGAAGTTACCTTATCAAGCATTCATTTTTAAAGTATAGTACTGTGGATTTTTGTCGTAATTGGTCTTGTCTTGAGTATATAAAAATATTGGTTATTTTTCTAAACTGGTGTGGTGTCCGTTTGTAGTGCTTACACTGTATTACTGTTGGTTATGTGCAAATGCTTTACACACTGCCTCTAGAATAAGCCTGACTGCTCGTGCCAAGCTACCAAGGGGGTGAGCAGGGGTTATTTTAGGAGTGTAACTCCCTTACCCTGACTAGGAAGAAGGGTCCCTACTTGGACAAAGGTGCAAGCCCTTGCCAACTAGAGATCCCATTTCTAACAGGGACTACAAAGTGTTGCATAACATTCTCTCTCTAAATTAGCTGTGCACTACGCTTGCTGCCGTGTGATGGTGCAAATCTCCGGTCATCATGCACATGATTTGCACCCACATAAAGCTCACCCCACAATTGTGTACGCATCTATCTTGAACCACCTGACCTCTCCCCCTGCTATGCAATGTAGAGCCTATGCATACACTCTACCCTGACTCAACCACACACTATCACTAGATTATGCTTCTACACTACTCAACATCCACAATATGTTATATTAATAACTCTTCTGTAGCGTGCAAATAGCACTGGTCTCTTGCCGCTTACTGAGGACTAATAATATGTTACTGCCAAGCTCGTTTAAAGAGATTAGTTTTCAGACTTTTCCGAAAGGGAATGAGGGCGGTCTCTCTCCTCAGACTCTCCAGCAATACAAGTGAGCTATCCTGCACTCTTGCATATAGTCAGCACCAACGGTCCTGCATGCGCCCGAGGGTGAAGTAACGGTGCTGGGAGCCATCTTTGTGGCAGCTGCATGCTCTGTCAATGCAGTGACAAGGAATGTCAATTATACAGCTGAAATATTTAATGGCTGACTCAATGTGCCCCTCCCCACAGCCATCCTTGCCAGTCCTATTTATTTATAATGATCGAAACATCTCATGGCTTGAGAACACCTGATATTATTTACAAATATTCTGAAACAATTTAAACAATGATTTTAGAAGTACGTATCATAGTTTGAGTACAATTAAAAAGTAAAGAAAAGAGTGTTTTTTCAGTTTCATCTCATTTACACTTCTAAAAAATTGTACTGGCGCCAACAAGTGTAAAAACCATTACACGAGTTTGTATTTTTCTAAATATGGCTATAAGCGGTGTTCAAGATAACTGTGAAAAGTGGATCATCCACGGCCATATGATTATTTTCCAAATAGGGACCCAGAATTTCATCAAGTAATGTTAGAGGAGTCGGAGTAGTGAGACGGGCGATCAAGCCTTCCCCCCAGAAGGGGCCTCTTTAGGGATCACTTTAGTCGGTTGAAAGAGCTAGGTGTTTAAACTGGTGCGACTAGAGTTCCGTAGCTCGGGGGCATGGCCTGAGAGAGCGCGAGCATGTGTCATTCTTTCCAACTAGCCATCAGCTGTGTAGATCTGTGCCCTCTACCACTGTGCCCATATGTGACACAAATGAGCACCGGTGTAGCTCTGTGCCCTGTACTTCTGTTCCCTTTTGTCCTACTAGTGAACACCTGTGTAGCTGTGTGTCCTCTACCTACATGCCTTTTTGTCTCACCAGTGTAGGTGTGTGCCCTTCGTGGCCTTCTTTTTCACTAGTGAACATCTGTATATCTTTGTGCTATGCTCTCCGTGCCCTTTCCCACTAGTGAACACCTGTGTAGCTGTGTGTCCTCTGCCTACATGCCTTTTTGTCTCACCAGTGTAGGTGTGTGCCCTTCGTGGCCTTCTTTTCCACTAGTGAACATCTGTATATCTTTGTGCTATGCTCTCCGTGCCCGTTCCCACTAGTGAACACCTGTGTAGCTGTGTGTCCTCTGCCTACATGCCTTTTTGTCTCACCAGTGTAGGTTTGTGCCCTTCGTGGCCTTCTTTTCCACTAGTGAACATCTGTGTATCGCTTTGCCCTGTACCCCGTGCACTTCCTTCTCATTAGTGAACACATGTGTAGCTGTGTGCCCTGTAACCCTGTCCCCTTCTGGCCACTAGTGAGCATGTGTGTAGCTCTGTGCCCTTCACTATTGTACCCTTCTACCCACTAGTTTACACCTGTGTAGCTCTATGCCCTTTACCCCTATGCTCTTCTGTTCCACCAGCGAACACCTGTGTAGGACTGTGCATTGTAACTGCGTGCCATTCCGCCCACTAGTGAACACATGTGCAGCTCTGTGCCATTTACCCTCGTGTCTCAATGGTGAACACTTGAGTAGCTCTCTGGCCTGTAACCATGTGCCCTTCTACCCACTAGTGAACACCTGTGCAGCTCTGTCCCCTGTACCGGCATGCCCTCTTGTCCCACTAGTGATACACCTGTGTAACTCTTTGCCCAAGGTGGCACAGTCAGAGGATTGGGACATGGGCACAGGAGCCCCTGTCTCCGAGTCGTGGGGAAGGCTGCATGTACCCATCTCCTGGCCGCGCCTGTGGATTTATCGCCAGGAAGCAGGGAATATTCAACACTTGCAGGTGGAGATTGATGTAGCAGGACGAGGCCCGAAGTGATTCTATATATTTGATGGACATTTTTGGTGCCCCCGAAGGACAGGGGAATTAAAAATAAACAGCTGATTCATTATTTATAAGTAGAAAGACAGCCTAGGTGACTTGGAGAGATTACACGGATAATCCCGGCATTATTATCGGCTCTCGGAGAGCTCTCTCCTGCCTTTGGATGGTTCCTGGGGGAGTTCAGAGACAGGTGCAGTCAATTAATGCACCAGCTCTTGACCTATGGAACCCGGGGGCTGAAACTGCACAGGGAGCAAAAAGAAGGGAACAGGAGAGAAAGGAGAGAGACCTAGGAGTGCAGGGTAAAGAGCAGGGGGCAGGCAGGAGAACAGCAGGGAGAGAAGACAAAGTGGGACGAGGGAAGCAGCGAGAGAAGCGAAGGATGCCGCACTTGAAAGAAGAACACATTAAAGTACAAAGAATAAAGTCAAAGCACAGTTAAGTACATAATCCATCAATAGCAGCCTGCAAACCAAAAGAGGCCAGACACAAACCTGCACACATATGAACAGGAAAGACTCAAGAAGCTTATTGAATACAAGATTCCAGGTCAGTAGTGGTGCACTAAATTACATACCAAAAATGATGTGCAACATTGTTGCCACATGCTGCGTGTTGAGCAGTCATACAACCAGGTGCTGAGTTTCCATCGTGCACTAATTTGAACAGTTGTACTGGTAATGAAGATCAGCTTAATCAATACTTGGCTCACCAAAATTGACGCAAAATGTTGATTTGGCATTTAATTTCCAGCGCAAAACTCCTTTTGTGCTGGAAAGTTGACTAAAAGTAAAGCATAGGTCTACTTTGTGCTACTGTTTGTCACGGAGCATTTCATGGGTAGCGCATTGGCATTCCCGCGCTACCGCCCACGGTTTTTGACAAAAGCCCTATCTACTAACATTTGTAGACAGGGCTTTGTGCCAAACAATATGCCTCCTTGAGGCAGGCGCAAAGAAGCGAAAAGTTTTATTGTCTCCAAAATTCCCCAATTTACATGTGTGCTGCACTGTATAGCAAAAAGTGAGAAAAGTTTTAAAGTTAGTCTAAGCAAACTGTTTTCTATTGGAAGGCTACCACACCAGTATAAAACCTATGCTATACTCATGCACACACCTTTGCACTATGGCATCAAACTGCACTCCAGCGCTAGGGGAGAGAGCAGCAGCACCCTAAGTTAGTAAATATACGCGCTGTCGTCCTCGCTTCCTTCTGCCCAGTGCAGCAACTTTGGTTGCAGCAAGACATGAAACAATAGTACATTTGCCCCTCAGAGTATACCAGGCATTCAACTAGACAGTCAAAATTGTGGGCATGGTGCCAAGATGTGATCAGGAATTCCAAAGAATAGTAATCCCTCTCATCAGTTCAATGTCCATCCTACACCCCCTTGCACATTTTTTCTACTGTGAAGTCTTCTTTTAATCCTGTGTATGTTACCGAATCCCAAACTAGGCCCCAAATTAATTCTATCAACATCATGCTTCCCCACTGTTCTCTGACATCAAATTCATGCAAATCCTCCAATCCTAACTACAATATTAGTCTAATGCTCATTACGAACCCCCACCCTCATCCTACTATCAGTCATATGTACATCATCCTACCGCAGTCTTATTTTAACATCACTCTATTTACATCCTCCTACCCCAGTTTCGTGTACATCATTCAGTACCAACAATAAGCGCGCAATCCATTGTACATCATGCTAATTTATATGTTAAATCTAGAACGTCATTCTGTCAGTACTAACTCTAACACTAAACCCATGTGCAAGAGCCTACCCCCACCCTAACCTTAATGTTAGCCTCATGTACATCACCCCATTTTCCCCCTGACCACAACATCAATCTTACATCGTTCATACTGCCCCACCCTTCTCTGAACATCAATCCCATACTTATCATATGACCCCAAAACTAGACCCTATAATAATGCCATATACCACATTCCATTCCTATCCGGATTCCTGTATTAAACCCATGTACATAAACCACAATACAGTTTAAACACGTACAGTATGCTACCCCCATCCTAGCTACAGCATCAAACCCAAGTACATCATAAACCCACAATACTAACCCCAATATCAATTCCAGGTATCACATTTAAGAGGATCTATGGGCTGCCATGTGCTTTCTTTGATGTTTTGCTTTTGTTTAAAACTGTACCTTTGGCATGGTTCCTTATTCATGTAGGGGCAGATTTACAAGCCCCTTGGGCCACTTTTGTGCCATTTGTAACAAGGAAAAGTGACGCAAAAGTGGCGCAAGGGGCTTGTAAATAAGCCCCTTAGTGTATAAAGTGGTCCCACTAGCTCCACTTCCCTGCAACGAGCGCCGTTTCCAGCCATGAGTTAGTGTTATCTATTCAACTGGAAGACCAACTGTTGACTGTTTTTTAGCGTCTCTTTGTTTTATTTTCATAAGTTTATTGAGGCTTGTAACACTTTGCAATACTTGTGAAAGTTATTTAGCACAGAGTTACAAATGTTCCTTCAAACTAAGTTTCCTTTATTCACCTCTCTGTTGGATTTTTGCAAACTTGTGTTTGTTGCCTTTGTTAGTAAACCAATTGCTTTTGGGCGACATCACTACTGTTTTTCAGAGGTTTTTTGCAGTTTCTATCATTCACCACCTTTTTACTTGTGCACCTTCATGTTTTTCGATTTTTGTACTTTTTTCTAATGCATATGTTTCTATAGCACTTTTACAGTATACCTCTTTAGTACTTGCATGTTATATAACCCGTTAGCTAAGACCTATTTCACTCATAATGGGTTGTTTTCTTTTAGCTTTCTCTAAACAGATGTCTTACTCATGATGTCTGTATGTTCTCTCATTACAATTCATAGTCCCTTTCCCAACACAAATTGGTGTGATAGACTTGAGAAGATTATATAATTTTATTTATTATATTCGTACAACCCATAATAGTCCGAGATAGAAATGTGAATACTGTAACAATTAAAAAAAGAAAACATTAAAATACAAAGAATAATAAAATCATCATACCACACATAAATATTTGATTTTTAAGTAAGAAAATAGAAAACAGATGGGTTTTAATTGTTTCCTGAGCTACAAACAGTTATGGAGCAGGCAGAGATTCACCAGAAAGAAATTACAAAATGTGGTTGCTGTCACTTCAAAAACGTTCACTCTCAGAACCCAGCTACCCCACTAATCACTCAGGGACTGTATTTTGCCTTTCACCCGCTACAGCGCTCTGGTGCCTTTAGGCTAGGTGTGCGCTACAAAAATATACATTCATAGATAGTATGCATTGCAATTAATATTTTAGCCCAGAAACGTTCTCGGTTATTTTCTTCCACCAGCAGCTACAAAGCAGCCAGCTTGGAATCACTGAGCTGAGAGAACAGGGCGTTTAAAGAGCCTGATCCAACAGGAACCTTTGTTCTCTTGGGTCCTGGAATTGGATTTCATTTAGGTCTCCAGAGCTCAGAGCCCATTTGGAAACTGTACTCTTGTGGTGTGGAAAAATCAAGCCAGTATCAAGGAGATGCAAGCATCCCAAAGATCGGGACTTTCTGACTCACTGAACTCTTCCGTAAATGTCATCTTCTTCTGCAAATCTGACATTGCAAAGTTCTTTGGTGCTTGAGATCAGCGTTTGCATCAGAGCTGCACAACCTAAGTGCAAGTTATTGGATGAAACTTCTGCAAGAAAGAAGACGGTGAATTTACGTCTGCTTCTCTCTGTGACTTCGCTGGCTGATTGGTATTTTTCTGCCTCTCATACACTTTCACTTGTGCACCAGAAGCGAATTAGCAATAGACGAAATATTTAATAATACCCCTCCCCTTACATTATAAGGATAGTGCAAGTTATTGAGGAGTTCTGTGACCATATGGGCGAAGGCTAAGTTCCTTTATAAGCTGATGGAACTCTGAGGCTACTTACAATAGCCTTTAAGTGTACGGCAGAGGATATATTATTCCATATAATACATAGTCACACCATCACCATTCACACAAAGTGCTGAAATTCTTGGTGTCTTGCTCATTCATATGAAAAAGATAGCAATATTGCATACATAAGGAATAAAAGAGAAATCTGTAGTGCAAGATGAAACGCACCAAAAAGCAGTAGTAATTTGTTGGAACGAGATATTGGAATCAGTTTAATGTAAGTCGTATTTAAAAATGTTGCAGCTCTGAATGTGTAGGAACATGCACAGAGATTTTGGGGTATATTCACAAGAACGTGTGCCAAACATCTCCAAAAAAGGTTAACGCAACTTTACACATCGCAGTCTATCGCGGGAAAATAATCCTGTGTTAACGTGGAATTCACAACACGGCGGTACCATGCGATAGTCTCCCGAAAACGCGGCCAATGTCCGCGATACAACCACCTCGACGGAGATAAAAACACAAACCCCAACGCGTAAAAAGTCGCGATGGGCCCAAACGCGATAAGAAAACAGTGATAACCAGCGAGAGGCCAGCAATACCCACGCGTAATGCGGGAAAAAGCACAAGAACAGCATACGGAATATACCACTAAAAAGGAAATGAACTGCGGAGTACCACGGATGCACCCTGACCGACTGCAGAGGACAACATGAACCCCACAAGCCCCACAGAGGAACAGCCAGGAATCCAGGGGTCGTGGAAGGGCAATGAGAAGAGGAAGACGGGGTACAGTCTGCAGGAAAACCCGATGATCGTCACGGATGAGATAGAACACCACCACCAACTGTACGTCACCTCCAACTTGTCATTGGCAACAAAGAGGCAAAGATGGCACACCATCTTGGACCATGTGAATGCCGTCGCAGCGCCGAGGAGGACAATGGAAGAGGACAAGAGGCGCCGGATTGATGTGAATGGCAAAACCAAGCAGAAACTCGCTGCCAACATGAAAGCATCAACGCACTTCGGAGGAGGGGGGCCAGCAGAACACCAGGAGCTGAATGACATGGAGAAGATGGTGGCCACAGTCAACAGTCGGGAGATGGTGACAGGAGTTGGGGATCCGGACACTGCTCAACATGACCCGACACTACATCAACAGGGTGTGTACCGACCAGGGAGTGGGGGGACGGGGGGAGATGGGCACAATCGCACACATGCACAATTAAGCAGAGCACACTGCACACCCACAATGACTCTGGATCATGTCCCTGATCCCACGGGAACACTTCAGCACACACACAAACACCAAGTAGTCCCACGTCCACCATGTGCCCAAAGGAGCCCCCACCCAACACATCACCAATCACACAACCAACACATGCACACGTGCGAAACACAGCAAACATGCATATACGTCAGCCACACTAACAATGCAAGAGACACCACATGACGAGTAGCATGGCTACAGTCCAATCATCGTGACAATGTGCACGCCACGACACTGAGGTGGCTGAGTGCGGACCACAACCGGAAAGGAGCAGGTCACACTCGGACACATCCACCTGCACAAACAACCCCTGACGTCAACAACACATCTGCGGACAAACCATGCCCAAGAGTCACAACTCGACAAAGAGCACAAGTTACCCAAGTCTGCAACATCTCAGCACTGTTGAAGCACAGAACTGAAAGGCACACCGCATGAAAGGGATAAGTGGCAGCCAAATCAGAGCTGCAGGAGCGACTCACCCACCGTGCAGCATACGCACATAAGAATAAGGGCACCTCGACATTGACAACATCGTAGTACAAACAGCAACACCTCCACAACAGAACACAGGACACAACTGGTGCCGCATATGTGCATAACATGGCCAATCACATCTGGCATAGCAGGAAACTGTGACATGACAATGTACGAGTACAACCTGTAACCTGCAATTATTTTTTATTCACACATGCTGTGCCTGTGGACATTTTGTACTGTCCCATCATTGCCAGGGACGGTCACAGTGTGACGTGCTCACGTGAAGAAATTGGCAATGAGGGTGTTCCTACGGGCTATTCCTGCCGCAGCTGCAGTGGGATGTGGGCCACCTGCCCCATCGTCCTCATCATCGTCTGGTGCTTCTGGCACTTGGATCCATGGGGCATTTGTGCGTACACAGATGTTGTGCAACACACAACATGCAACGATCATCTTGCACACGATGTCTGGCCTGTACAGGAGCCTTCCACCTGTGACGTCCAGGCACCTGAAACGTGACTTCAACATGCCAAATGTGCGTTCCACAATGCCCCTGGTGCGTATGAGGGCCGCATTGTACTGCCTCTGGGCGGGTGTGTTCGGGTCTCGGAGGGGTGTCATCATCCAAGGGCAGAGTGCATATCCTTGATCACCTGTGACATTGCAAGAGTGAAAAGAGTCAATACTTGGTTCGGCATGATGCGTTGGCAGGGCCACTAGTCCAGTGACGCCTGTGCTGGCTGTGTGTGGGGTGAGTGTAAGCCAGCCCTCAGGGAGTGGTTGGTGCTGGCAACAACTACAACAGTCATCAGGCACTCAGAAATGCAATGTTCGACCAGCAAGGGCCCATGACTTGAGTTGCACAGAGTTAGTGGCCCCGGATGCACAATGGCCGACACGGGCCTACCGCCACGGGACGCTGACTTGCGGGGCACTGGGGTAGGGTCATGAGAGCAGAGCAGGGTCTCGTAGGTATCAAAGGTGGTTGTCGCGGAGTGTCTCGGGGGAGAGTGGAAGGTGTACCCCCAGGGCATGATGCAGAGGGCACATACCAGCTGTGTCCGGCAACATGGCGGATATGAATGCCACAGACTCATGCCAAACACCAAGTCCGTACCTGCCAGTTGCTGATGGCAACCCCCAGGCCACAGGCTCAGACATCAGCAATGTTCTGCCGGAGGCTGACGGTGACTCACGGCGCACAGGGTTAGTGGCACCAGGTCAGTCCTTGCTAGTGGTCGACCTCCTCCGTAACGGAGATCCGTTTTTCCACCGGACTGAACCGCAACTTCCTCTCACTTCTCTCCCTGCGTTCACTGGCATGAACTCTGCCATTGATTAATCAAGACTCAGTTCTAGATGTGGGACCTACTGGACTGCAGTGTAGGCCGGCTGCAGCGGTGGAGTATGTCAACGAATAAGGACTTCTGGGGGCCTGTGTCACGGAGGACAGCGATGGTCTGAGGAGGCTGCCAAGGTCGCAGGCATGGGGCTTGGAGCTTGCACCGGCACGTGGTGGGCCCTCTTTGACACACGCCGATGTCGGCAGGTGAGCAGTGCGGCCTGGGTGCGCTGGGGCGGGCAAGCCGGGTCTGGGGATCAGCGGCCTGGGGTGCAGCAGGCGCACAGGGTCGCAGGCCCCGCTGCTCACGGCGTCGGCCTCGTGGCGGGCTGAGAGGCGCCACCCTGGTAGTCACGTTGGCCATTCCGGGAGAGCACCACGCTCAGCGCCACAGTGTTTTTATCCACACCCCTGCGCAGGCCTGGCATACGCCGGGCCAACCCACTACGCTCACGCACACGGGGGGACGCAGCGAGCGACATTTCCGCGATCTACCCCACAGCCTGAGGTGACATGGTTGCGTCCACTGTCCACTGCTCTCCAGACACCAGCAGTTAATGTCTGCATGGACATATCTGTGGTTTGCATATCTGTCCGGCACAATCACACCACACTTGTCATTGTGCACATCCCCATTCATGGGTCACTTGCCTCCTTCGCACATGCCTGCTTTCCACCTCTCAACACATTCAGCTGTTGTGTGGCTGTAGTGCTATGATGTAGCTGGCTTGTGTACATGGGAAGCCCAGGATCCCAATTGAGTTGTGTTGTCGTGTCTGGTAGGTGGGCATGTTGATTGACATGTTGTATGTGGTTTTGTCACGTGTGCATGCCCACAGTTGTGCATTGTGTGATGGTGGATTTGAGGTGTGTGGTGTGTTGATTTGGTACTTACCAACGAGCAGTGCATTTCCATAGGTGCCATCCTGGAGGTGCTGGTTGATGATGGACTGTCGGAAGATGTAGGAATCGTGCACACTGCCTGAGTAGTTTGCGACGACATTGGTGAACATTCCCCGGTGGTCCACTATTGCCTGCACATTGATGGAATGCGTGTGCTTTCTGTTGCGGTAGATGTGTGCAGTGTCCGCAGGGGGCACAAGTAGGACATGTGTGCAGTCAATAGCCCCCAACACGTGAGGGAATCTAGCTATGGCGTAGAAGCCTTGCTTGGTCTCCAGCTGTTCCTGCGCAGTGTGGGGGAAGTGACGGTACTGGGGTATGAAGCTGATGATGGCATCCAGGACAGGTGTGATGGACTTTGATAGGGCTGGCTGTGAGACTCCTCCGACTCTGGCAGTTGTTGGCTGGAAGGTACCAGAGGCCAACATGTGCAGCACAGCCAGCAGCTTTGTCTGCGGAGGGATGTTGGTTGTCCGCTGTGTTGGGACTGTCAGCCTGTGGCCGATTTGTGTCATGATGCGGAGGATGGTTGTCCTTTTGAGCCTGTAGTGGGCAATGACTTCCTCGGGCGTTAGGTCTGTGAGACTAGTGCGTTTTCGGTAGGTCCGCTGTCTTACTCTGCGCTGCCTCTGTGGTAGTCCGGGGGGGTGCCGGTCCGGGTCCTGGGGGTGGTGGCGGTCCTGGGGGTGATGGCAGGAAGCCAGCACCCGGTGCGGTGGCACCGGTCGCACCGCTCTAGAGCCGGCCCTGGTATCATTCACAAGCACACATACACCCAGCACATGCATATAACTCGCATTCACTGTTCAGCACTACAAAATTACCAGATGTAGACCAAGGGTGTGGAAACCACACAACAGCAGGCCTTTACAATAGTGATTGTGTAGGCCTCACTCCAGTGACACAGGTAAAAAGGACCTGTTCACTAATACTGATCCCTACAGGTATGCTGCCACCACTGTGCTCGTGCTGCTTAGCTCCTGCCAAAAACAGTAGTCTTTCACCACTATGAGGGTAGCGCTTTGGAAATCCTCACCTGGTCCAGCAATACCACAATCCGTGAGACAGGCTTTTGTCATGGCGCACTCGCCTGACCCGTGTTTGCCATTGACAGCGAAAATCAGCACCAGAGATCCAGACATTATTGCAGTGGGGGCACTCAGGACAGGGGTATACATCCATCACCCTAAGAATGTAAAATGAGGGAGAGATCAATAAATTATCGGAAAGACGTGAGGCGATGGATTTGAGAAAGGGAAGACAAGGAGTGAGCCACAGGCAAGGAAGAAAGGCAAACAAAATTAGAGGAGAGGAGAATAAATGGCAAATGAGAATGAGAAAAGGGAGTGAGTGTGAATCAACAGATGTGGGGAGTGACACGGGCAGAGGGAAAATTAAGCGGAAAGAAAATTGGGGGACATTCAGGTGGGAGGAGAGGGAAATGAAAAGAAAAGGACGATGAAGAGAAGGAGAAACAAAAGATGGAAAGGACGAAAACGGGAAAGGGGAACACAAGCGAGGAACTATGTATCCCTCCGCTACTGATCTCCTCTATAGCTTTAGTGCGTATGTGTGTGTGCGTGTGTGCGTGTGTGTGTATGATGGCGAGAAAGCTGAGGTGTTCCCGCTCGCCCCCCGCGCTGCGACCCTGGCCTGCACGCTGCTAATAACGTCCCTGCTGCCACGGCTCTCATACCCACCGAAGACCGGCGGCTGAGCACCCCCTCCCAGCTCTGAACGGGTATTTTTAGCCAGCATTTGAAGCGATATCTTTCTTGATTCCTTTCTCCCTGACATAGAGTGCTGACACTGCAGCAGCGTTTACAATCATTACACATTTGCCTTTTTTTCTGAGCGGGAGCTGTCTTTTTTCCAGCAGAGGGAGATGTTGGATGTGAGAAAAAAGTCCATCTGAAAGCTATTCAACCAGACGCTTCCCTACCCTCGAAGGTTTTCATCCACTGGCCTTGCTTGCGAGAGCATTTTTATTTTAGAATTTATATGTGTCTTCAGTGCCGATGGCACGTTAAGATTCCCAGACTCGCGAATTCGAGTGCTCGTCAGAGTGCCTTCCGTCTCCTTCCCTCTCCGCCACTCTCTCGCTCTCTCTCTCTCTCTCTCTCTCACACACACACACACACACACACACACACACACACACACACACACACACACACACACACACACACACACACACACACACACACACACACACACACACACACACACACACACACACACACACACACAACGTATACAACACCCACAACACCCTCACACACACACACACGCACACACACACACATGCGTCTCACTCCTTCCATGTATCTGTTCACTGCAACAAACCTACTTGCTCATCTGTTCTCCGTATACCCAGCACCCCCAGTTTCTTCCTGCCACCGTTCAATTTACACCTCGTTCCCTCTCCCTTCTTTCAGCTTCTTCCTCGGTTTTATCTGCCCTTGCCTCACGTCCACACCACTATTGTCCTCTCTGTTTTCACTTTCTCTTTTCTCGTGCTGTACACTCTCTTCTCCTTTCTCTTTCACTGCTTTTTAGACTCTCCATCTGCTCTCTGTCTCTCCCCAAGCCCTTTTTCTTGTCCTTTTCTCACTGTCTTTTCCCCTTTCTCTGTTTTCTCTCTTTAACAGCAACCCCTTCTTCACTTCTCTGCCCTATCACACACATTTTCAGTTCAATTTTTTAGCCTTCTTCTTAAAATTTCTCTAGTTCAGCCTCCGTCTCCTTTTCCTTTTCCTATATCTTCATATTTTTGTCCCTGTTGCTCTCAATATTTTCTATCAAGCCCTTTCGTATTCCATCCTTCCCTCTATCTCCCTCTTTATTTTACCGAATTATTTCCGCCACTCTCCCTTTCAGCTTCCTGATTGCAGGCTGTTTTATTGGCAGATGTGTAAAGGAGGTCCATTATGGCCAGATACATACCAGAAATTCACCACAGGCTGAATAAACAAGCTCCATTTCCGGTCATAGTACGTTCATTAATCTTATGTGGATATCGAGAAGACCTGACATGGATCTGTGGTGTTGTAATGTACTGTATTGATGTCACACTATGACATCAATCAGTTCTATGGTGGAATCTGGAGGAGTAGAGAATGTTGGGGCAGGACCGTTGGGGGATAAAGTTGGAGGAGACCTTATTGAGTTTGTACATGGTTTACCTGCTCTCCCCTTGTATAGAATAAACATACATGTAATCATTTCAATAAGCGTACTTTCATCATTACAATTGGTGACGATTGAAGAACCCACGGTACGCGACGATTCATCGCATCTTGTGGAGCTGACTACTGGACTGCCTCAAGCACAGTATCCTGTTCAGTGTGGGTCGGTGTGTGTCGACACATCCCACACGTTTGCAGATTGAAGGGGAGCGCAGACCGTTCCAGGCTAAGGGACAGGGGCGGCTCCTCCACTAGGGCGGAGGAGCGTCGCCCCAAACATAAAATGGTAATACCTTTCCGTTATTACGATTTTATGTTTGGTTGCAGGCAGACGGGTGGGCAGGGCTGCTCTGAGAGCAGGGCAGGGGAGGAGTAGTGTGCTTGCCCACTCCTGAGTGTGCAAAGATTGTTTGGTCGGCCCCCTGGGGCCGCCCAAACCAGTTATGCGCACTCTGCCTTTTCTCCATGTAGGCTGCAATGCAATGCAGCCTACATGGAGAAAATGGCCCCCCCATAAGGCACTGGCTGGGCGGCGTCCCGTCCAATCACAACGCTGCTTGAGGGAGCCTGGCTGCCTGCTTCTGCTTCCTGTTCCTAGAGAGCAAGAGAGCAGAGAAGACGAGGGACCCGGCCGGCGGACAGGTTAGTTTAATCATATATATATATTTTTTAAATTAAATTAAACACCCCCACGCGATCCCCCCTCCCCCCGTGATCCTCCACCCCCACCTGCGAGTCATGACGGCCGCGGCTGCTAAGGGACCAAGTTTCGGTAGACTTTGTTGATGGTAACTGCGCCTGCGCACTGTCCTGATGTCGGGCACAGCGAATAGCTAAAACGCCTACTGGAGTGTTGCGTCACCACTCTCCGCCATTTTGGGTAGAGTTGGTGCATCACATCGCGACTCTCGGCACGCCGTTGGCCATTTTTAGGCTTTATCATCATTGCAATAAAGCCCGCTGTCGGCCATTTTAAGGCTTTATTTGGATCATCATAGCAACGAAGTTGGTTCTGCATGTCCTTACGGGGATACGCACACCTGATTGTGGTACACAGCACTACACTCTGGACGTCGGTGGCCTGTCTTTCTTCTTCTGCGTATTATTGTACAGCAGTGATACGCACACCTGCCTATCACAGTGGGAAAAATTTCTTCAGACACGGCGGTGAAAGGCGTGTCAATGTGATGCTCTTCCAGTGTTTACACAAACGGTGATGCGCACACCTGTTGCTATTGGTTGTTTATGTCGTGCTTTGTGTTTCTACATGCACCATGTTGGACTTGGCCCTTTTTGCAGGGTCATCCCTGAACTTTTTGCCTTCCTCCTGTATTTTTTCTGACCTGTTTTTGTTGGTTTTATGACTCTGGGCACTTCACCACTGCTGATCAGTGCTAAAGTGCATATGCTCTCCCTGTAAATTGTTGTATGGATTAGTGATTCCATGATTGGCTTATTTGATTTACTTGTCAGACCCTAGTACAGTGCATCATGAGTGCCCAGGGCCTATAAATCAAATGCTGCTAGTGGGCTTGCAGCACTGATTGTGCCACCCACAGAAGCAGCTTGTAAAATATGGCTCAGGCCTGCCCTTGCAGAGCCTGTGTGCAGTCTGAGACTGCCATGTCGACTTGGCAAGTGCACACACTTGCCAGTCCCTAAACCTTCCCTTTTCTACATGTTGGTCACCCCTAAGGTAGGCCCAAGGTACCCCTGTGGGCAGGGTGCATTGTATGTGAAAGGTGGGACATGCCCTGGTGTGTGTGGCATGTCCTGATAGTGAATTACAGCCAATTTCGTTTTTCACTATTGCAAGGCTATCTGTTCCCATAGGCCAGAATGGGCAGTTTGATTATAACATCTTATAATCCTAACTGACCCTAGGAACAAGATAGGAAAATAAAGTTTAGTATGCCTGAACTCAGAATGTTAAAATACATCTTTTAGTGTGGGTGATTTTTACATTCTGTGTTTGAAAATACCACTTTTAGAAAGTAGGTATTTTCTTGCCTAACCATCCAGCATGCCTCTGCTAGGTTTGTGTATTCCTTGTCTGGTTTGTGAGTGACAGGGGGCTTGATAGGGCCTTGGCTCCAGCAGTCTGATGGGTCAGTGCTGGGCTGAATAGAGCCTTCATAGAATAGAGAGTAGGGGGAGGAGATTTCCTTTCACTGACCTCAGCCTTCATAGAATAGAGAGTAGGGGGAGGAGTCTTCCTTTCACTTGACTGAGCCTTCATAGAATAGAGAGTAGGGGGAGGAGATTTCCTTTCAGCTTCCTGGGCCAGGTCTGCTTTCAACAATGCTGTCTCCACCTCCTGCCAGGATGCTGCACCAGGGAGGACAGAATCGGTTTTGGCTGGGCACAGACACTCTCTGCCTTCAGAGAACAAAGGATTTTGCAGTATAAATATTGGGGCCCAGACCCCAGAACTTTAGATCACTTCTGGGAATCAAGACGGACCTTTGTCAAGGAGAGAAACCAACGAAGCTGAAGGAGGAGACTGCCCCAGTGCTGGTTGCTGTCTGGGGTTGGCCTGCAGTGGTTACTCATTTCCAAGAAAAGGGAAAAGGAACTTTGTGTACTTTATCATCTTGAGGAAGATCTCCAAGGACTTGAAACTGAGCTTGCCTCCTGTCTGAAGTCACAGGGACACCAAGACTTCACCACCAGCTCCCCCTGAATTTCCTTGCTGGGAATTCTACCTGCAGAGAGGTGCCTGCTGTTGTTCTGGGTACCTCTAGTGGCTGCGTGTCGCTGGGAGCTGGAAGCACGACGCAACGAGGAAGAAGCGTGACACCGCCGCAGCAGTTGCCGTCGCATTGCCGAAGAAGCGTGTCGCCACCGCAGCTGTTCGCCATCGCATCGCCGAAAAAGCGTGTCGCATCACCGGAGAAGCGTGCTGCCGCCGCATAGGTCACCGTCGCATCACAGGAGAAGCGTGTCGCAGGGCCTGTCGCGGCTCCAAAGTTCATCGATTTCGCCGAACGGCCGTCGGGCGTGCACGCATCGCACCTACGTTGTCGCATCGCATCAGAGACACCATTTTGTCGCATCGCACCGGATCGTCACATCGCATCGAGGTGCCATCTTGTCGCATCGTCACCGGGCCGCAGTAAGAAACGATGCATCAACTCCCCACACAGTAAGGAAGCGACGCATCACCTCCCCTACGCTGCAGTAAGGAACCGACGCATCCACTCCCCTGAGTGTAAGGAACGGCGCATCAACTTCCATGCGACCCTTTTGTTTGCATTACGATACGTATCCCAAGTACTTTGAGAGTAAAGTGTCGCATTTACCATCTACATTGAACTAAATTATTTCTACCATTTTAAAGTCTTATTTTTGGATTACAGTATTGTGGATTTTTGTCGTTTGGTCTTGTGTTAAGTCTAGTAAAGAATACTTATTTTTCTAAACTGGTGTGGTGTCCATTTGTAGTGTTTTCACTGTATTACTGTATGTGTTCACAAATGCTTTACATACTGCCTCTTAGATAAGCCTGCCTGCTCGTGCCAAGCTACCAAGGGGGTGAGCAGGGGTTATTTAGTTAGTGTAGCCCCCTTACCCTGACTAGAAGCAAGGGTCCCTACTTGGTCAAAGGTACCTACCTCTGCCAACTAGAGACCCCCATTTCTAACATAGGTGGTCAGCGGTGAGGATTCTGGACTTGCATTTGTGACTCATATACAGTGATTGGTGTACACTACTAGTGAGTGCAGGCCATAACGCAACCACATACTGTTTTTCTGTGTTCTGGTGTCCTCCTGGAAGTATTTTTTGATACTAAGACTCTGGTTAGTTGTTGCAAAATGGAACTTGACTTCTGGCACATGTTCATCTACACAATGAGGGAGCTACATGCGTTCTGCAAGGAAAGACGGCTGCCTGTGAGGAGAAGGTCCAGGGAGGATCTAGAGGCATCCCTATTTTCTTATGAATAACCCCGCTGGGGGCCAACACTAGCAGTAGAGTCTGAGGAGGAGGAGGACTTTCCTGAAAGTGAGGGAGAAACAGAAAAAGATGGTTGGCTTCTAGCTTGTGAGCAGAGGCTGAGAGAGCTTGATGAGGAGCTCGAGAGGGTTGAGACCAAGAGGGCCTTAGCCCAAGAAGAGGAAATGTGTACAGCTCAGGAAGTGAGCTTGGCTGAGTTGGAGGTGGAGTCCAGCTCAGATGGTGGCAGCTAAATTGAGTTATCTAGTGCTGAGGGAGTAGTACACACACCCAGCGATGTGGCGCCTGACTTGAAGGAGGGGGTTAACATACACCAGGGGGTTCAAGGATATGAGGTAGCTCCAGTGGTGCGCAGTGTCCCTGAGGTGGATTGGGGAACTGGCACAGGGGTTCATCGTCCTAGTGGTGGGAGGGACACTCTACTGACTCTAGATGAGAGGTGCAGGGAGAGGGGTTCCCCCATGGTTGAAGTCCTGGTGTGTGAGTGTGAAGACTGCCCAGAAGAGTGTGGGTTGAGTGACAGAGACAGTCAGACACTGTCTTGCCAATCTCAGGAGAGTGGTGTGCGGTACTTGTACGAGGCACTGGATGGTGAGGTGAAGGATAGTTTGGTTAACACATGTGTGGGGCTGTGCGATTCAATTATGGGAGAGCATATTGTAAGTCCCTGTTTTCCAGAGCTATGCCAACACCTGTTGGAGTGTGAGTTCTCTGATCCCAGGGAGCTCGCACAGGAGGCAGACCTCTGGGTGGTTGCCAGAGGTTCTGAAAAGGCATTGGGGAGTGACCCTAAGAGGAGTGGCTCAGGTATTTTCCAACCCAGAGTAGTGGGAGAGGTTCAGAGTAGCCCAGCTAGGTCCCGTGGTAGTGGGGAGGTTGTAGGGCCTCACGTCCTGTCTCCTAGGAGAAGGAGTGAGACTGGGATGTGTCCCAATAGTGCCCAACCTCAGTCTCATGGCCTGGATGGTTCCTTAAGGGAACACCAGGTCAGGAACCTAGTCTGTCCTGATGGGCCGTCCGTTGAGGGGGATCTCTTAGTGTCAGGAGAACTGGGAGTGTCTGTAAGCAGACCTCCCTCAGTTCTGGTGTCTGGCAGTGCCACTCCTAAGTGGAGGGTGCAGAAGTCCAGATTGAGGGGTGAGAGGTGAGAGAGTCCCCAGTGGGAGAACCAGTGGGTCAGGGGCCAGCCAGAGGGCTGAGTCTCCTAGAAGTGACCATGGTGACACCACTTCTGTCGTGGGTGGTCTTCACGCACTGTCAGATGGACAGGGGTCAGGAGACCTGCGCCACGCAGACTGTCAAACAACGCATGAGTTATGTGTTACCCTCGGGGGCATATGTGCTCCCCAGGAAGCCCTGGTTCGCCGGGCAAGTGTTCAACCACAGGGGTTAGTCCCTGGGTTGGGAAGCCAGGTTCAGGTGTTGCCTGGCCTGGAGGGAAGGACAACTGTAATCAGTGTCCCTACCAGTATGTCTTCTGGGGGCACCACTCCAGGTGGGAGGGTGCAGGACCCCAGTAAGGGGGACGGGGAGAGGGCAGCCTCATCCCTGACCTCTGTCCAGTCTAAGGGTACAGACCCTAAGCTGGGATCCCAGTTGCAGGATAGAACCCCTGAACTGGTGGGTGAATTGTGCAGGACACCTGCCACAGGTACCCTGACAATTCTGGAAGGGGGTACCGCTCCAGGTGGGAGGGTGCAGGCCCCGAGGAGGAGGACCGGGTGTGGGAAAGCCCACCCCAGTCTCCGGTCCAGCAGCCGGGAATAGGCCCGGGGCTGGTGGGTCAGTGTCAGGATGTCATACCTGACCTGACAGGAGGGAGAGTGGACCAAGGGTGCCAGGCACCTGGGGCTACTGCCCCCGCTCTCTGATGCCACAGAGGCTTGAGAGCCCTGAGAGGCATAAGGCCTGGGTCTCATCACTGACAACTGTCAGTGGCCACTGTGGCTTGCTGTCCTGGTGGACAGAGTTGCCCCTGGGAGGGAGACCGGAGTCACACCACGGGGGTGGACTGGGCCACACCTCTGTGTTGGCCATGTGGGTACTGTCTGTCTGTTGGGACACACCTGTGAGCAAGCTAAGGTTAGGTGCTGCACAGATGGTGTCCACAGGTGAGGAGAATGGTTCCCCATGGGTTAGCTTAGTGGGCCCTGAGAGTATGGACAGAGGGATCCAAATGGGTTCAGATTGGCGTAGAACTGGAGTATGCCCCTGCAGTTGGGGGCCAGGGTCCATGTTCTATCGCCCAAAGCAGGGAAGCCCATCAAGGTAGTGATTGGTCTACCCTGCGTATTGGCTGGAAGGGGGTTGTGTTGGACTTGGCCCTTTTTGCAGGGTCATCACTGAACTTTTTGCCTTCCTTCTGTATTTTTTCTGACCTGTTTTTGTTGGTTTTATGACTGTCGGCACTTCACCACTGCTGATCAGTGCTAAAGTGCATATGCTCTCCCTGTAAATTGTTGTATGGATTAGTGATTCCATGATTGGCTTATTTGATTTACTTGTCAGACCCTAGTACAGTGCATCATGAGTGCCCAGGGCCTGTAAATCAAATGCTGCTAGTGGGCTTGCAGCACTGATTGTGCCACCCACAGAAGCAGCTTGTAAAATATGGCTCAGGCCTGCCATTGCAGAGCCTGTGTGTAGTCTGGGACTGCCATGTCGACTTGGCAAGTGCACACACTTGCCAGTCCCTAAACCGTCCCTTTTCTACATGTTGGTCACCCCTAAGGTAGGCCCAAGGTACCCCTATGGGCAGGGTGCATTGTATGTGAAAGGTGGGACATGCCCTGGTGTGTGTGGCATGTCCTGATAGTGAATTACAGCCAATTTCGTTTTTCACTATTGCAAGGCTATCTGTTCCCATAGGCCAGAATGGGCAGTTTGATTATAACATCTTATAATCCTAACTGACCCTAGGAACAAGATAGGAAAATAAAGTTTAGTATGCCTGAACTCAGAATGTTAAAATACATCTTTTAGTGTGGGTGATTTTTACATTCTGTGTTTGAAAATACCACTTTTAGAAAGTAGGTATTTTCTTGCCTAACCATCCAGCATGCCTCTGCTAGGTTTGTGTATTCCATGTCTGGTTTGTGAGTGACAGGGGGCTGAAGAGGGCCTTGGCTCCAGCAGTCTGATGGATCAGTGCTGGGCTGAATAGAGCCTTCATAGAATAGAGAGTAGGGGGAGGAGATTTCCTTTCACTGACCTCAGCCTTCATAGAATAGAGAGTAGGGGGAGGAGACTTCCTTTCACTTGCCTGAGCCTTCATAGAATAGAGAGTAGGGGGAGGAGATTTCCTTTCAGCTACCTGGGCCAGGTCTAATTTCAACAATGCTGTCTCCACCTCCTGCCAGGAAGCTGCACCAGGGAGGACAGAACCGGGTTTGACTGGGCACAGACACTCTCTGCCTTCAGAGAACAAAGGATTTTGCAGTATAAACATTGGGGCCCAGACCCCAGAACTTTAGATCACTTCTGGGAATCAAGACAGACCTTTGTCAAGGAGAGAAACCAAGGAAGCTGAAGGAGGAGACTGCCCCAGTGCTGGTTGCTGTCTGGGGTTGGCCTGCAGTGGTTACTCATTTCCAAGAAAAGGGAAAAGGAACTTTGTGTACTTTATCATCTTGAGGAAGATCTCCAAGGGCTTGAAACTGAGCTTGCCTCCTGTCTGAAGTCAAAAGGTCACCAAGACTTCACCACCAGCTCCCCCTGAATTTCCTTGCTGGGAATTCTACCTGCAGAGAGGTGCCTGCTGTTGTTCTGGGTACCTCTAGTGGCTGCGTGTCGCTGGGAGCTGGAAGCGCGACGCAACGAAGAAGAAGCGTGATGCCGCTGCAGCAGTTGCCGTCGCATCGCCGAAGAAGCTTGACGCCGCCGTAGCTGTTCGCCATCGCATCACCGAAGAAGCGTGTCGCATCACCAGAGAAGCGTGCCACCGCCGCAGAGATCGCCGTCGCATCACCGGAGAAGCGTGTCGCAGGGCCTGTCGTGGCTCCAAAGTTCATCGATTTCGCCGCACGGCCGTTGGGCGTGCACGCATCTCACTTACGTTGTCGCATCGCATCAGAGATGCCATTTTGTCGCATCGAACCGGATCATCACATCGCATCGAGGCGCCATCTTGTCGCATCGTCACCGGGCCGCAGTAAGATACTACGCATCAACTCCCCACACAGTAAGGAAGCGACGCATCACCTCCCCTGCGCTGCAGTAAGGAACCGACGCATCCACTCCCCTGAGTGTAAGGAACGGCGCATCAACTTCCCTGCGACCCTTTTGTTTGCATTATGTGACGCATCCCGTGTACTTTGAGAGTAAAGTGTCACATTTACCATCTACATTGAACTAGACTATTTCTACCATTTTAAAGTCTTATTTTTGGATTACAGTATTGTGGATTTTTGTCGTTTGGTCTTGTGTTAAGTCTAGTAAAGATTACCTATTTTTCTAAACTGGTGTGGTGTCCATTTGTAGTGTTTTCACTGTATTACTGTATGTGTTCACAAATGCTTTACACACTGCCTCTGAGATAAGCCTGCCTGCTCGTGCCAAGCTACCAAGGGGGTGAGCAGGGGTTATTTAGGAGTGTAGCCCCCTTACCCTGACTAGAAGCAAGGGTCCCTACTTGGTCAAAGGTACCTACCTCTGCCAACTAGAGACCCCCATTTCTTGCACACCAGTTGGAACGGTGCTAATTTCGGCTGCTTAACGGCACAGACCTTTCCTTGCCTGAATGCGTATTGCAGTTGCTGGAGTTGCCTGGCCAGGCACTTTACTCTTAGTGATACGCTCACCTATTCCTGATACTGCTGTTCCTGGAAAGATACTGTGGAAGTTGCATATATTCAGTGATGTGCACACTACAAGTGTTTAAACACTTGCTCCTTTATTAATTTTGTACTGTTATTTGCTCTCTTATACATTATTTTGTTCTTATCAAATATTTATTGGACAGTGGTTCTAGTATAGTAGTCATCAACATGTGTGCACAAACATTCTTCCTGACACCACCTGTACCTTTTCTTCCCAAACCTGGGGAACCAGCAATGAAATGTTGTGATTGGAAGAATTTTTTTTTTAGTTACATTTCAGCCTTAGAAAAGAAGGGTGGAGAGGAATTTCCTAGCGTTAGGAAAAAGAAGATATTGCTGCATAGTCTTGGTCCTGGAGGGTTACGTGTTTACAATGAGATGGGAAAAAAGTTTGGGGCGCTGATGACACAAACGTTTTCAATTATGCTTTGGAAGATTTAGAAAATTATTACCAACCTGTGATCTGTGCCACAATTGACAGGTACAACTTCTTCCAACGCAAACAAAATAAAACAGAAACTGTGGAGGACTATGTTTCGGCCATAAGAAATTAGCAATAAATTGCAAATTTGCTCAGTTGCATAATGAATTTATTCGAGATCAGATAATCATACATTCAGTCAACACTAGTGTGCAAGAAAAGCTGTGGGTATGTGGAGATGCTTCTCTTAATCAGATAATAGCTATTGTTAAAAAAGTTGAAATGTCCAAGAGGTGTGCAATGGCTGCAAAGAAAGAGAGTGAAGTTGCACAGTCTGTTTGTAAGATTACTGATAAGAATTCAAGTAAATCTTCTGGTAACAAGAGTGGAAATACTATGAGTTCAGGAAGCAAATGAGTGTACAGTGCATTCCCAAAACCCGTACATTTCCAGGTAAAGAACAGAGTTGATAAACGCCCCAGTTGTTTTTGGTGGGTAATCGAGGCCACGTGGCAAGTGATAGGAATTGCCCTGCAAATAGATCCAAATGCGCTTATTGTGGCACTGTGGGGCACTTTGCTAAAGTATGTAGGAAGAAGAGTAGCAATTCTGCTGTTAAGTGGATTATGGCTGAACAGGGTGCTGATGTGTCGTGTGAGAACGAATCAGATGGGGAGGATTGCATCTTGTGCATTGATGAAGCAGTTTGGGTTTGGATGAAGTGGTAAAAAAGAAACCTTTGAGTCACATGAGAATCAGGGGGATTGAAATACAGATGGGGCTGATTCAGGCTCACTGTATACAATGCACAGTGTACAATTTGGAAAGAACAGTTTGCAAGTGTGTTGGGGCACCATTTGACTCCTACAGATGTTCATCCTACACCATTTACTGGTGAAAAAAAAATCCAATGGTAGGCTACAGGCCCCTGATGTTTTAATTTAAAGGCAGAGAGACTTCAGGGAAGTTGTATGTGGCTGAGAAGGGACCATCTGTGTTGGGCTGGGCAGACCAGGGTGCATTGGGCATTACGCTCAATCCCAATTGTAAGGATCAGCTTTTAATGCTTGGGGACCCTGTTGCACCTATGGAAGATGAGGTGAATTAGGAATTTCCAGATGTTTTCTCTGGTAGATTTGGCAAATTCTCAGGGTTTGTGCACAAAATTATTCAAGCGTACTTTCATCATTACAGGATCCAGCCCTCCTGGACCTCCTTAAGCATCTGGTCCATGTTGTCTTCTGGCTACGCCAGATTACTGGGCTCATTGGGTCCTTGAGGGATTCCCTGCAGGTTGCCTCTGCATCATGCTCATTTTGCATCACTGCTGATCTTGGGTGTCTGCCCTGAAATCAGTACTGAACATGGAGGCATGAGGGGAACTCGATGAATCCATTCAAGTGGGAAAAGTGAAGATTTTCTTCAAGCAGAAGATTTATGGCCTTTCCTGAATCCTAGATTGCTTCCTTGTTTGAAGAGGGTCGCCAGACCTGACATTGTTTCATAGTTGTGCTCCACAGCATGCCCTTCCATGCTTTTATGTCTTGCTGTTTGTCCGAGGACCATGAGGATCTTTTCTAGCCGCCCTTATTATAAGAAATGTGAGGCATCTTGAGCCAAAGGAAAAATGCGGGTCCCAACCCTGCATAGGAACACATTTTGTGAGACTGTGCGGGTAGGTTGGGATCTCGACTCCCTAGACCTCCTACTGAGGGACAGGAATAATCACAATCATATACAATAATCTGCTCCCAATAGTGAATGTGCTCCACAGTATCCAATAGGTACAAGCATCTGTTTATTTACAATCGCTGTAAGGAAACGTTAAGGTTAAATGCAGTGCACACATGCACATGGGAGTGTTTGGAGTGAATATGAGTGTAAAAACATTGTTCCTACTCAGCACACCCTTCAATTGGTGTCTTCATACTCACATGTGCACACCCAGGTTCCTCTGTGTTCAGATTTACACAGCCGTTCATGTCCTGTTGTAGTGCTTGGAGTGGGGTGAAGATGCTAATGTAGGCACTGTTAAGCTGAGTCATAGTGGTGACCCAAAGCTCTATCATGGACGTGTTCTACACACAGGCGTAGAACGGAGCAAGCAGCACACCCATTTTTTCACAAAAGTGTGCTGTTTACAGCACATGTACTAACTCAGTAACTCAATGAGTTAGAGCATGAGCTCTAGAGGCTGCAGCCTAAAAACAGAGCTGCAACCACTGCTCCTTGTTTCTGGATGGTCCTGTCCGCAGTGCATGTGGTACCTCAAAAAGTTATCAATTTAGTGCATGTGATGTAGAGTTTGCAATGTCTTCAGAAATTGGCGCACAACTCCATTCTGCATAGGTGCAGAATGAGTTCATGGTACCGCACGTCGACTCTCACATCTCTGAGGGAAGACACCTCATTAGTCAGAAATAGCTTACTAATTCATGTCCACATCAGGTAAGGGTGCCATCAAAGGGGAAATCTCCCAAAGACGTTGTTGGACTTGGCCGTTTCTGCAGGGTCAACCCCAACCTTTTTGCCTTTACCCTCATGTTTTCTAAACCAGTTTTTGTTGCCTCTTAGGACTGTACACTATACTACTGCTAGCCAGTGCTAAAAATGTTTGTGCGCTTTCATTTAACTACGGTAGAATTGGCTTACACCCAATTAGCATATTTACTTTAATTTACTTGTAAGTCCCTTGCACAGTGGTACTACATGTACAGAGGGCCTGTAAATTAAAAGCTACTAGGGGACCTGCAGTACTTATTTTGCCACTCACTTTAGTAGCCTTTTAAACATGTCTCAGGCCTACCATTGCATCCTTTGTGTGCAATTTAAAACAGCCATTGAGACCTGGCAAAATAAACCTTGCACCAGGCCTAAACCTTCCTTTTTAATAAATATAGGTCACCCGTAGAGTAGGCCCCAAGTAGCCCTTAGAGCAGGGTGCAGTGTATTTAAAAAGGTGGAAATCTACTTTTAACTTTTACATGTCCTGGTAGTGAAAAACTCTTAAATTAGGTTTTCACTACTGCAAGGCTTGCCTTACCCATTGGATACGATTAGGTTACCTCATTACATTTAATAAGTGATAACTTTCAATTGGGAGTAGATGGAAATGTCAAGTTTGGTATCTAAAGAATTGTAATTGAAAACCCTCTTTAATGGTAAAGTTGGATTTTAAGTTGCAATTCTGAAAATGCCACTTATAGAAAGTTGGTATTTTCTTTTCCCAACCATTTGGTGTCTGCAACCTTTACCCTTACTCGCATGACTAGGTGTAGCTAACAGTTTGTCTTTGTGCATTGCTCCCAGACAGTGAGACAAATGGGGATTGGTGTTGGCATGATGGGCCAACTCTGACTTGATAGGCCGGAGGAGCTGTCACCTATCACACTAGCACATCACAAAGCCTCTACCTCAACACACTCACAAAGTGTTTCACACTAGTCTTTTGTGCACCCAGACAAACTGGGGTCAGGGCAGGGAGGTAGGAAATTACAAACATCTCTGGGGGTGGAAACCTCCTGAACCTTCTCCTACTTCAAAGCTGGCACGAAGTATAAATATTGGACCCTCAGACCCAATTCTTCAGTACACCTCTGGACCTGTGGAAGAGTTACAAGGATTACTGTGCTGCTCTGCTCCAAGAAAGGACTGCTACTCTGCTGCCCTGCTGCCTCAGTAAAAAGGACTGGATGTGCATCTTGATCCCATTACAACCAGAGTGACTCCAAGGGTTAGTTGGCTGGCCTCCTAAGCAGAGCCTCAGGGTCAGAAAAGGCTCAAACCACCTTTAACTCAGCACCTGGACTCTGCCTGTTTTGATTACTGCCCCCCAGGTGGTGTCACCCCAGTCCCGGACCCTTGGAATTGGGCCTGAAGGTTCTCTACCAGCCCAACGGTGGTCTCTTTGGCAGAACCGACACAGCACAATGCATCTCCTTGCCACTGCAAATCGAAACTGCAGCTGGGTGATGCATCGCTGATGCGGACCTAACATCACAGCCTACAGGTCTCTAAACTGCTGCTGTGAGATGCATCCCAGATGCAGGACTTCTCATTGCAAGCTCTCATTGATGGCATCCTCGACAGCTATGCAGGAATTTGCATCGCAAGCCCCGTCGACGGCTCGATCTGAGCCACTGCTGTGCAATGTATATCCGATGCAGGACCTCATATCGCCGAACACAGCCCTTTGGAACTGCCACTGCGTGGTGCATCCTTGACATAGGAGCTCGTAACGTTCTGCCACCAGGATTTAAGGTACTTTGTTCAGCTGGCCTAACTCGGTCCCTGCATCCATCCTGTGCTGCATCACAGTCAGCCTGCACTTGTGGCTTTGCCCCAGCCCGGCGCAACCAGATATCCAGAAGTGGTGCTTTCTGCTTTTAGGCACTATTTCCCTCAAATCTTTAAAATTGCACATCTCCGGTTTTACTGATTGGACTTTTATCATTTTGGTCTTAATAATTTATTATATTTTATTCAATGTTTCTAAATTGGTGTGGGATTATTTCCTGTGTTCTGTTTTCACTTTATTACTGTTTGAAGTGCTGCATAAATACTTTACACACTGCCTCTTAGTTGACCCTGACTTTCTTGTGCCAAGCTACTAGAGGGTTAAGCACAAGTTAAATTGGGGTTTGCTTGTCACTTCACCCTGACAGAAATTGTAATTACTGCTTGAGTAGGGATTCCCCCCCCTCAACCAGTAACCCAATTTCCTACAGACCTGTAAGGAAGCAACAACTACCTCTACTAAAGATACCAATCCCCCTTTTCCTAGAAAAACACAGAGGATCTAATATACACAAGCTTGCCACAGAGTTGACCATAACTCTCTCCAACCAGGTACCAATTTGTTCAGGACTTGAATATCATTGAAGCATGTGGTAAGGGGTTACTAATACATGTAGAAGGACTTCAGTGGTAAGTGAAGAAGGGAATCACAGTACAGTTGCAGCAGTCTAAGCAAACTCACTTTCCAAGAGGTTGTGAACACATTAACGGCCTAATTACGACTAGTCGCGGTCCGACAACTGCCGCACTGCAGGACCTCCCACATTATTACAAATGCGGCAGTCAGACCGGCACGAGACCGCTGGTCTGGCGGTCTTCAACCCAGCAGGAATATGCTGGCGGTTCCGCAGCTGGCACCACAGAGCGTATTCCGACTTGCCATTTCACTGCCCTTTTCATTGCTGTGAGACCGCCATGAAAAGGTTGGTGGAATGGTAAGAAAAGGGGCCCTAACAGAACCCCCTGTCAGATTTGGGCCTGGAGGTGAATGTGGGGGGGCACATGTAGTACCCTCCTTGATTTGCACCCCCAGTTCCTGCACAATGTGGCATGCATGCCACACCATACAGGAAGGTACAGTCGGCGCTCTGAGAGCGGCAGTCTGCCAGTGAGGCTCTTTCATGAGCCTGACAGACCACCGATCTCAGACCAATGCAGGAACGCCCGCCAGACCAGGAGAAAACTCCTGATCTGGCGGGCAGTCTCACTACAGGTTTGATGGTCCCACAGCAGACCGTCTGCTGTGGGACCGCCAAACCCATAATCAGGCCCTAAGTCATTTCTCCATTGCTTAATACTGCAGCAAGACATACATCATTTATAGTCAACCTATCTTCATGAAGAGGTTCAAACCTCCTTCTTGGTCAGAGAACTTATTTTATTTTATTTATTTTTAGTGTTTTATAGAGCGCGAACTTGACCTGTGAGGGTACCAGAGCGCTTTACACGGTATACAGGGGTGAACAAACAAAAAGTCTAAAATACAGAAATATATATACAGGGGTGAACAAACAAAAAGTCTAAAGTACAGAGGTATACAAAATTATACAAAACGGCAGGCGAGGGGCAGGGGTGTTGGGAACATGGGGGAAAAGGGGATACAAGTTTATGGTTACAGTTATGGTTAGGATCAATAAAAACAAGAGCCCCACATTATCTCGGCGGGGTGAATTGGTGGTCTGAGGTAGAAGCGATAGTCTTAGATTCGTCGGGCACATTTTGGTGGTTGAGGGCGGCCTTAGACGAGGAATTTACCCATGAGGAAAGTTTTGGCCTCCTTCTTGAAACGTGCTAGAGAGGGGATTCTTCTGATGGCGGGGGGGAGAGAGTTCCAAATTCTTGGTGCTGCTCCGGAGAAAGCCCTATTGTAGGTTCTTTTTTTCTGAAAACGGCAAGGTTGGAGCAAGAGGTTTCTAGCGGACCGGGAGTTTCTGCTTCCCCCGGATACCACTAGTTGCTGTGCCAGGTAAGTGGGGGAGTTTGTGTGTAAAGCCTTGTGTGTGGTGCAAGCCAGTTTCAGCTGTATTCTGGCCTCTAGAGGGAGCCAGTTCAGCGCTTTCATATGTGGAGAGATGTGGTCGAATTTCCTGGTGCCGGTGAGTAGTCTGGCGGCCGCGTTGAGGCAGGCTTTTAGAGGTGCCAAGGAGATCTTGGGTAATCCCGTGAGGGTGGAACATCCATATTCCAGTCTAGGGATGACTAGTGCTTGGGCTGCTATTTTTAGGTCAGGAGCATCGATGAAAGGTTTCAGCTTCCACAGGTAGTTCAGGTGGAATCTGGCTGATTTAGCCATTGAGTTAATGTGGTCTCGCATGTTCAGGTTACAGTCGAGGATTATGCCCAGAGATTTGGCAGAGTCCACAATGGTCGGCGGGCAGTTTAAGGCTGTGATGGCCTTGATCCACAACTGAATCTCCGGGTTGGCCTTTGAGGGGGAGATTAGGAGAAATTCAGTTTTCTTTGCGTTTAGTTTGAGTTGGTTAGCGGCTAGCCATTGGACCGTCAGTTTCAAGGTCTCGTTCAGGGAGAGGATCTCCTCGAGTGATGAAATATTGATGTATATTTGGGTGTCATCCGCGTACATATGGTAGGAGATGTTGGCAGTACGAAGAACTTCGGTGAGTGGCTCTAGGTAAAGATTAAAGAGGGTGGGGGACAGGGTTGAACCTTGGGGGACTCCGACAGTGACCGGGGTGGGGGCTGATAGGTTGCCGTTAATGAGGAATCTCTGAGATCGGTTGTGGAGGAAGGACCTGAACCATTCTAGGACAACACCATCCAGACCCATCCTGAGTTCAAGGCGTTCGAGTAGTTTTGCATGGTTCACAGTATCGAAGGCGGAAGATAGGTCTAAGAGGATTAGAAGGCAGGTTTTGCCTTGGTCTTTTGCTTGGAGGGCGTCGTCCACGATGTGGAGCATAGTGGTTTCAGTGCTGTGCCCCGGTCTGAATCCAGATTGGAAGTCATCAAGTAGGTGGAAGTTGTTGATGTGCTGACTTAGTTGCTGTTGTACACACTTCTCTAATACTTTGGCTAGCAGAGGGATATTGGAGATAGGTCTGAAATTGTCGGGGGAGGCTGGATCCAGCGATGGTTTTTTTAAAATAGGAAGGACTTGACCGGCTTTCAAGGGGTCCGGGATCGATCCCTGTTGGAGAGAGGCGTTGATTATTGCAGTCCAGCAAGGGACAATGGATTGGGAGGCAGCAGCGAGGCAGTTGGATGGTAGTGGGTCATTAAAGTGGTTGTTTGGGTTTAAGGTAGAGAGGATTTTAGAGATGGAGTCTTCGTCATAGTATTCGAAGTCGGTCCAGCATGCTTGGTTTTTAGGTGAGGTCAGTGGAGGTAGCGCGGGAAAGGGGGGCAGGTCTGGAAGGGGTTGAGAGTGAGTGGAGGTATTGAGTTCAATTCCTAATGCCGTGATTTTATCAGTGAAGAAGGAGGAGAATTCTTCAGACGATATTAGAGACTTGGGAGATTCTTTCGGTGTTTTAGCCAGTTTATTTGATTGGTGTTTGACCAGTTCAAAGAGCTTGCGGGGTATATTCTTGGCATTCTCCAATTCCGATCTGAAGTATTCTTTTTTTGAATTGAGGATATGTTTGTTGTAGGAGTTTCTCGCCTGGCGGAGAAGTTTTAGATGCGTAGCAGAGGGGTGCTGTCTCCAGATTCTTTCAGATTGCCATAGGGATCTCCTCTCCAAGTTGAGGGAACCAGAGAACCAGGGGTTTCTGTCTTTGATTTGTGTTCTTTTTAGTTTTAGGGGGGCAAGGTCGTCTAGAATGTTTGAAATAGACGCCGAGTAATGAGCATTGAGGTCACTGACCGTAGTTATGTGCGAGGGGGAGGTCAGATTTGCAACGAGCCTCCAGTTTCCTAAGGTCAAGGTTCTTAGTGTCTCTGACCCAGCGTTTGGGAATCACCGGTTGCGGTGTCTTTGTCTTGAGGGTCCCAGGTACAACGAAGGAGATGGTATGGTGGTCAGACCAGTCACATGGGTCTGAGGAGATAAGCTTGACTGAGGATTCCTTAGAAATGATCCAGTCAAGGGTGGCCCCTTTTGAGTGAGTTGGCAGAGAGCAGGCTTGAGTCAGGGCTTGATCGGTTAGGAGGTCTTTGATGGCGTTGACGTAGGGATCTTTAGGGTCATTCCAGTGCAGGTTGAAATCACCAAGGAAAATCTCTTTGGCATTGGAGGAAATCCTAGTTGTGATGATTTCCAAGAGGTGATCGGTGAAAGAGTCGTTCGAACCTGGGGGTGGTAAAAGATGTGCAAGTTGCAAAGATGTAATGAGTTGCTGCAAATGGAGAGTGCGAGGTATTCGCAGGAGTCGGTGGTGTCCGCCACGAGTTCCGTGACAAGGAGGGAGGATCGGTAGATGCAAGCGATGCCTCCTCCTTTTCTGCTAGATTGTCTGTCTAGTCTAGCAATGCTGTAGTTGGGAGGGACTAATAAGTCTAGGCAAGGGGAAGAGTATTCATTGAGCCAGGATTCTGTTAGTATAGCTAGGTCTAAGTTTTTGTTCAGGATGAGGTCAGCGATATCTGCGGCATGCTTAACTGCCGATCGGCAATTGATTAAGAGACCAGATAGGAGGGGTCTGGGGGGGTGTCAGGGGTCTGGACGGATAGGAATATAGGCGCAAGGTTGCTTTTAACCACACTTCTGTTATGGAGGGTGGCTGGCCTGTTGGGGTTGATGGTGACCGTGCTGATGGGGTGTTCAGGGCTCCTATTTAGTGGACAAGGGATGGCTTGGACCGAATTGTGGTCTTGGAGGATGGCTAGGATTTCGTTTTCCGTGAGGTCTAGTGGATTAGAAGAGGTGGCAGTGGTAGAGTTGTAAGAGAGTGCGAGAGCTCGGGATTCCTCCTCTGATAGGTGGCAAGGGTGTTTGCGCGGGCGAAGATGTCTCAAGGGTAGTGGAAGTGGGTGTTTGGGAGGCTCGGCGATCTGTGGGGGGAGGATTGAGGTGGCTTGAGGTTAGCGAGGGAGAGTTCGGCAAGGTGAAGGAGGTTCATAAGGTCCAGGATGGAGCTATGGATGCTCTGGGTTAGTTTGGTCGATCTGGAGTGCAGAATTGCGAGATCAATATAAGCTGGGGGTGCTAGAGGGCAGGGGGGCAAAGGTTCAGGAGCGGTATAGGTGGCATGTAAGGGTGGAAGGGGGGGAGGTTGGCATGAGCCGACTCCAGGGTCTTTGGATGCGTATCGAGCTCGTGGATTTGGTGGATGGCTGGCGGGGAGGGGATCAGGGGTCTGGGGGCGACTCTGTTGGAGGTGCCGGGGGACGAGTTATAACGGTTAGGGTGATCAGTGTTGGGAGCCATTGGAGGGTTAGTTCGACCTGAGTCCGGGGTCTTTGGGAGAGTATCAGTCTCACAGTTGGTGGGGGGCGCTGGGTGGGAGGGGATCAAGGGTGTGGGGGGAGTCCGTATCCGGGGTCCGTAGAGATGCTGAGGGGGATAGGATGAGCTGCGAAGGAAGCCATTGGAGGGATATGCGGGTGGCTAGGCGCAATAGGCTGGCAGGACGGTGGGTCGTTGGTGCGGATGCTAGATCCCCTATCCGTGTCGTGCACGTGGTTTCTGAGGAGGGTGAAAAGGTCTGCGAATTTATTAAGGTTATTGGTTGAGGCTTGGATCAGAACAATGCCATTTTTGTAGAGGGTGATGGTGAGAACTTCTATATGCACCTTTAGTTAGAACCATTATCCTAAAGTGGGTGTGCTCAAATGCAGAGCTCCTTGTTGTGAACCTTATGAATGAGTCACCCACCCCTTTTTTCCATACAACATTCATGACTGATGTGCTTCAGACTAATTTCCAGTTAACCCTTGAGGAGTCAGTGTAGCCTGTCTATCAAGGCTATTCACAGCTCAGCACTTCCTCTCTGAACAGAAATGGGAACTGCGGTTCGTGCAGTTTGTCTTTCTTGCAAGCCTCTGACAAGATGTAACATATTGGTGACAGTAAAGAGGCTGCCTATCAAAGTGGTACAAGGTTTAAGCCATAAATCCAATAAAAAGAGGCTCATAAATCTAAACATGTACAGGGAGGCAGGAGTAAGTAGATAGAGATATTCTAACACCTACAGAGAATATGGACAGTATTGAATTTTAGCATCTAGCCACTGTTCAGTGTAGCAGTATTTCTAGAATAAGGTAACAAAGCCAGACTAAGGAGAGGCATAAGTGAGGTAGGGAGAACCAGGAGCAAGATTAGAAAATATTTGTTTACACACACAAGTGGTAGAATATGTATTGAGTAATTTTATAGCTAAAAGGATGGAGAAAGAATCAGTTAAAATGCCTAGTTCAGACACAGAGGCCCTCATTACAAGCAGTCCTGTTATGATGATTCTGGACAAGAGTGGTTTTGTGCCTCATTTTTTGTGAACAAATTGCGCACTGATCCTTTTGATATCTTGACATGTCCTGGTTCCACCCCATTAGTGCTGCACTACAGCATCACCTGTAAATGCAGCTCTAGGCATTTTAGTCTAAAGTTCATCAGAATGTTACCTCACTCTCTGCCATCTCCCCAATGGGCGGGTAGGGGCCAGTAGGCACACAAAAGATCATTTTTGGCATCAAGCAACCAAAAAGAAGAACGTTTGTAAAAAGAGTCTTAGTTATTGACTAAATGTATGTGTGTCATGTAAATACTGTTTTCTCGACACTGTTTTTGTGAATATTGCAAAAGATCTAGAGGTGTATGTTAGAATTCACTATATGGGAAAAAAACCCTCGTTTAAAAAAACAAAAAAGTATATAAATGAATGAAGCCCAGAGTTAATAAAAAAGGACTACTGAGGTACTAGTAATGTCTGATTTATGGTTACAGAGGAGAGCTTTGTATTGTTAGGATCTCACAATTAAAAGCATCCCATAGGTCCCAGTCTCATGCGGACTCCGCCCTTGAGTAGCATACATAAAACCTGTAGGTCTTGCTAGAGTTACACATTACCTAAGAAAAAAAGTATGCAATTTCGCACATTGCGATGCACTATATATAAATTATTCAATTGAAGAATTGAAACCAACAAGCCAGCACCCAATTAGTATTATGAGACATCATGCTTAATACCATCAGCTGTATCCTACACAATGCCTAGGCAGTTACTAGTAACTTTGTTTCAGATAACGTGTCTTGTACCATTATAATTTAAAAGTGCTTTATTGAGGAACATAGCATATGCAAAATAGTAAATAGTAAACATTTGTAGGAAAAAACAACTGTATAAATAAGCATGAATTGTAAAATTGTGAATACATAAAGAAGGAAAATATACATGCATAGTAAAAATACAAAATAAAATAAGGAATAAGCTAAATATTTAGGGAGTTTTTAGGTGTATGGAGGGTAAGGAAAGGGAGGGGGAAGAAAATGGGGGGGGAGACAAATTATTGTAAAAAGGCCATTTCAAAATGTCTCCAAAAAGAAAAAAGTTAATAAATAAAAAAAGTACTAACAATGAAGTCGATGTAAGAAATGAAGCGAACAATTATAAAACTGAATGAGAATAACAGAATTTAGAAATTTATGAAGGTTTAAAGGTAGGATCTGAAGATGGATCAATAGCAGACAATGCGCTAACTGTGGTTAGATATGTTTTAAGGGGACGCCTTATGAGGTCTCTGTTGTTGATTTCTAGGGTTGGAATTTTGAAATCTGTAAAATGGCTGCCACGTCTGTGAGAGAAAAGATGTGGCGGAAAAAGCTTCAAACTTTGCAGCCGACGGAGGAGATTTAGGGCATCAAAAATGTGCTGACGTCGGTCACATGACCTCCATGACATTCTCCTCACTTCTTGACATGCGGGCAATGTTTGTGAAAGGAGTACCCAGTAAGCAGGCCTCCATTGCAGCACGGAACTGCACGGAACTGCGCTAGCCTGCCGCCATTCCTCCGTCTTAGATCATTACAAAAGTGACTCACACTTCACAATAGTGCTCTACAGCAGTAGTTCTCTGCAGTGTTTGATGAGATTTCGTGCATACTTATTAGGATGCATAACTTACAATGCTCACCACATGTTGCCCTTGTGAGATGCCATCTCCTATTCTTTTGTGGCCTAATTATGTGGGACCAGAATGAGCAAAGCATATGCTACTACAATCATTACTAATCATAATAGATAACATTAACTGATAGCTTGTGGGGTATTAGAGACATCACTAGACATTTTTACCTAATAGGAGGCAACATTTTAGGTACTTTCATAGACATTACTGAAGAAGCACATCAATTAATACAAAATCGCAAGATGATGCACCTTACATTATAAAGAACGTTTCGAAGAGGGTATACCACTACTATATAACTTGGTATGTAGTACATGACAAAAATATCAGATACATTACATCCATCTAATCAAAACATTGCAAGGTAAGCCTATGTAAATAGATGTGGAGTAACTCAAGACCAGCAAGGGATGAGATCTTACACGCCGTAAAAGTACTCCATCTCACCCATGAACTTTTAAGCAGCGTGAGATGACATTCTGCCACAGCAGCAGAGATCACTCACAGCACCAATTAATTTATATAATAATCAATTGTAATCTCCTTCCTAATCTCTCATAATGACATGCTTATTTTGAATTCCCATAATAGCGCAGCCTGGTAAAGGATATACGCGCCTCTCTGTGACATTTCATGGCTTTCCCTGTAGCACACTGAAGCTTAAGGAACTGAGGTGGATGGCATTAATGCAGTTTTATTTTGCTGCTATAGATGCCATATCACATTCAGGACCTGATTCACAAACATTTTGAGTAGTATAAGTTTGGCTTACCCATGCATATAGCATTTTTCATGGGTGCAAAAACACATTCTAAGTTCACAAACATCGATTTTGCACTCGTAAAGCGATGTAATCAACACTTAGGTGCCGATTACAATGAGTGTTGGAAAGACTCCAACCTCAGGTCGGAGGGTTTCCAACACTCATCGTTGGTTTCAATTCCGACCGGCTGATTATGATACAGCAGTTGGAATGGTAGCCGGCCGGTCATTCCGGATGGCTTCCAACGAGCTCAAAGAGCCCGTCGGCCAGTCAGAACCGGCACGTAGTCCAAACGGACGGCAGTTTACGCCATCTGAATTACAATGCACGGTTTCCGGCAGGGTTTCCATGCCGGCCTTTCCGACATGGAAACACTGTCGGAAAGGGTGTTTGGGGTACCCCTAGCAGGGCCCCCTTTCCCTTGTGGCCTCCGGTTGGGAGCCTACGGGGCACCTATGGTGCCCCCCTGTTAATCCCTGCACCCTGTGGCAGGTACCTTGAGTTGCCTGCCACGGGGTGCAGGAATTAACACCACCTCACATTTCCCTATGGGAGCATGTACTACGGCCAGTTTACGGCCGTACCACATGCTCCCATAGGGAAATGTGAGAATGCGATCACACCTTGTGTAGTCGCATCATAATTAGGCGGTTGGTACCGCTGACTGAAGGTCGGTTGTTCCCGTTTCCACGATGGTGTCGTTCCCCCGACATCGTAATAGGCCCCAGAGTTTTTTAAGTGAGTAAATCTCATCAGAGTGTGATGGTTTGGGAGTAGGCATTCCATGAATTTAATGCTTTGCAAGTTTCTGCATGGCTACAAACCCATCTCTTTCCCTTTTTCACCTTGGAAAATGTTGACAATTTACCCCTGGAAACAGGAGTACACCCTTTTCCCGGAAGGGAAGGGCGAGCCAAGACTCCCAGGGTTGATGGTGTATTTAGTGAAATGATTTTGCCACAGAGGAAAGCATTTTCTTTTTGCAGAAAAAAAGGAAAACATATATTTGCTCATGAATGTATACATATGTGTACATTTGCTAATGCTACAATGGAATTTGCCAGCACTTTCCAGGTGTATGCCTGCAAATCTGCAACTGTTGCCCCAATGCAAGGTGTACTTTTGGAAACGTTTGTGAAACACTGAAGGTCAAAAATATGCGCTTGTGTGAGGTATAAGTGAAATGAGTTCAGTTTTTTAGTCTCTGCAAGACTCCGGCCCCTGTCGCTGGTAGCCACCTATGGTGGATACTTGTGCCAATTCCTGTGAAGAAGTTCTATGCGACGCAAGGTGGCACTAGTTTCAGTTTTCAAAGACTATTGCTATGGTGTTTTCTCACCTACCCAGAGGATCTCATTTTCTCTGGGTTTGTGAGAATGTTACTTTGGGCAGATTCCCTGACTGTAGTGAACCGTCACAAAGGCTTTAGTAGATGGCAACTTAAAAGAAAAACCTCAAAATTTGTCTGAATCTTTAAGGTATGATGTCTGCCCATCTTCACAAAATAGTACCTGAACAGAAACTTTGATGACACTTGATAGCTAGCTATTGGTGATGGGCACTCTCTCAGTTTCCCTTTCTCTTCTCCTCCTCCATATCTGCCTTCCGTCTCTATATCTAAGTCTGCTGTTATATCTTGCCTTGGTGGGTTTCTATTTAGTGTGTGATGTGTTTGTGTGTGCTGCTGTGTGTGTGTGTGTATTGATGGCAGAGAACTATCAGTGTTGACAGTTGGTGGAAGATACAGACATGAGAAGACCTGCCTCACTTGTAATCTAGAACTTGATTCATGACACTTAAAGGTGTTACAACTTACAATAAACAGTCATCCCTTCCGTGTTTCACCTTGATATATTTACTCAAGAATATCACTGGACAT
The DNA here is from genome assembly GCA_963921515.1 of Calotriton arnoldi. Classification (NCBI taxonomy): domain Eukaryota; kingdom Metazoa; phylum Chordata; class Amphibia; order Caudata; family Salamandridae; genus Calotriton; species Calotriton arnoldi. Next base: position 1,372,325 of record CAWUFW010000528.1, on the reverse strand, counting down.
TAATACCTTTTTTAACATTTTGTGGTGTAATATCAAAAGTAAGAATATAATTTTTTTAAATTATATAAAAAATATTTTTGTTTATAATCATTTACTTTAATATCATTGTAAGTAATTTAGTTTTTTGCTTATTTTTCTAAATTATGTTTTTGTTTTTTCCCTTTAATTGTTTTAAAGTTAAATGTATATTTATGGTTTCTGTAAGTATTAATTAATTCTTTTAGATTTTTTTAAAGTTATTAATCATATGTTATCGCATTTTTATGTAAAACGAGTAATATGTTAATACTTTAATATGGTAGAATTTGTTTGGATGTTTTTATTTGTAAGTTGTTGGGTTTCTAGGGAAATAGGCTGAGAGGAAATTCAACGTATACTTTACTAATTACTTATCACTTAATTGTTGTGTTACAAAATAGGCAAAAAATATACTTTTAATGTATTAAAATAGTGAAATGTATATTTCATTAATTGTTTAATAATTTATTGGTTTATTATTTTGATAGTATAAATAATTATATTATTATTTCTCATGTTATTGTTTATGAGCTGTTGGCTGTGTAGTGGAGTAGGGTGGGAATTTTTTAATTGAATTGGTATTTAATACTATACGCTAATAAATTATTTCCCTAAACTAATTTATTTATTAGTATTAATGAATCTATTTGTACAAGGTAAATGTATTCGTTTTTAGGTCTTGCCTAGCATTGCAGCGCGCATGCGCTGCTCGTTCTGCGAGGCATATTGTAGTAGGGTAGGTTTTAGAAGTGGAGTTCAATCCCCATCCATCTTTTTTATTGGCTGGCGTCATCGTTTATGGTAAACGCTGGCTTCTGATTGAAAATGAGGCTTCTTTGTTACCGCCCTGTCTCCTTTTGGGACCTCCCATCCGGACTGGATCGTTTACTTGCGGCGTTACACGGTGGGCTTTATCTGGAGGGTGAGCACTATTTTTAAAATGGACACTGATGGGGACAATGGCGGCTGCAGCGCTATGCGCTCAAAATTGTATGTTTGTATTACTTTAATGAGCGTGACGTCCGCTAGGGACACCGCGCTCACTTTATTTATTAATATTTTACATTTATGTTGAGCGCGGCGTCCACTTCAGGGACACCGCGCTCTGTTTGTTTTTTTGTTTTTTTTAACTTTAAAACTGAGCGCGGCGCCGCTTAAAGGACACCGCGCTCGGTTTCTTTATATATTTTTTTAACTTTAACACTGAGCGCAGCGCCCGCTTCAAGGACACCGCGCTCAGTCTTAAAGTAAAAAAAAAAAAAGAAACCGAGCGCGGTGTCCTTGAAGCGGCACCACGCTCAATTTTAAACTTAACCATTTGCAATGCAATTGGACCTATTGCATTGCAAATGCTTGTTTAACATATGTTGAATATGGTACATGTTTTCCCTTGTGCCTACCCCCTAATTTAATTCAGAAAAAATTACGACTCTTTTATACCATTGTAATGTAGCCTAATGGTAGTAGCAGTACACCAGCATTGTTTTCAGGGTACTCCTACACCGCATAGGGAAAGAAAGTAAAGCACTCGTACTGTTGCAAGGCACATTGTGTGTAATGCAGTCACTGCCATGTTTTGAAGTTCCAATAGCGATGCCTGACCTCTGCCTGACAAGCACGCCCACCAGAAGAACGTCAGTAGATGTACTCTACGGCTGGGAACCTAGGATGCAAATTAAATACACATACGTAACTATCAACGCACTGTATCATAATGCGAGGTGATCGCAGCCTGGATCTCCCATAAGGGAGCAGGGCGTTCACCTCTGAGTAGGGGTCAAGTAGCTGTGGCTTCCTGTCACATGAACAAATTATTTCTGATATATTACCACAGTCTCTAATGAGGGCTTTCGGGAACATACATGTTTTCACGTTGAACTGTGACCCATGAACTGTGCCAGTCGCAGGAAATGAACAATGGCAGCTGTTCATTCACAGGCCCACTGGGAGAGGCCTACATGCGGCCCTACCGCCCAATCACCGTTAACGAAGACAGACACCACAGTGCAGCTAAGGGTGGAGCCCGACCTGCACAGTCACACGGTGGAACCATCTCAGCCGTCTGACAACTTATCTCACCGTCCGTCAAGTGCCAACAAACTTACACACGTCTACGTGTGCAACGTCCAACACTGTAAAGTAAACATCAATGGCTGGCCAAGGGGCCTGAGCGGGCCTTCCGCCGCTGCCTTCCATGACTCTTCCTTCAAAATAACATGAGATAAGTGCAAGAGACAGCAATGCTCTTCTCTCCACCACTTGCAGAATATATATATATATTTGGGTAGTTTTATATAGCGCGAACTAGACTGGAAGGTATCAGAGCGCTTTACATGTGCACCAGTTGCGTTACAGAGGGACACATTCATTTTTTGTTAGGCATTGGGAGATTAGGTGATTTGCCCTGAATCACAAGATGTTGAGCGTCCTTGCCAAGACTCGAATCCCCAGCTTCGAGGTCGATCGCTCTAGCCGTTACGCCACATCCTCTGATGAATGTATGTGCACCCGTAACTCTGTGGAAATAATCGATATCCTGCGTGAGTTTGTCCAGTGCTTTCGTAAACTCGCAGACCTGTTTGATGCACCTAGTTCTGCTGCCAAAGAATCAGCGCATGTGAAATGCTAAAGCTCGCTCAAGGAAGATTGGAATGAACCTTTTATGCAAATAAAAAACTTCTCCGTTCTTTTAATCAATATTAAAATGTCCCCAGGAATCAATATAAGTGTTTAAGGTGAAAGAGCGCAAACACATTTCCGTCAGCAGTTTGCCCATGCACAATTTCACTGTGCACAGTTTGCTCATCTGCTGTGAGCCTTTCCCCACATAATAATAAGAATCTGTGCTTTTCATATTTGCATTCCGCTTTACACATTTAAACTTGGCGAATCCGCACCATGGAGCATTGCGCCCAATTGAACACTCATGAATTTGCAACTGTGCCATTTTGATTTGTTCCAGTTGGGCTCCAGAGTGTCTCACATGGGAGACTGCTCCTCCAGCCTAAACGTTCTGGTTTGTGGCATCAGCACTGCTTCAAGACAGTGACTGCAGCAAGACTAAATGGAGCCAAACTGCACAAATTAACAATACATAGCACTGTGCTAAATAGCTCCATAATGCCAATTAGCAGCACCTGGCAGTTTATCCAATCCGGCCCCAGATGAACACATCACTGAAGCAAATATAAGGCTTGTTCTCTTCCTGCCAGTGTCATGAACGGTGGCAAGGATTGAATGGGCATAAAAAGTGAAATAGGTTCTGACACACCATAAATAGTTGCAGACCTACGGACAGTATTGGAGGGCCTCCGTGGCGATCAATATTAAAGCGATAGCACTGCTGTATCTTCCCTATTGATAAATGCAGGAATTTCATTTTTAGCACAGGCAGTCACAAGCACCATCTACAAGGATAGTAATATGTGTGGACAAAGATCTTCTATTAAATAGAATCTGCCATCATTTCAAGGGAGCTGCGTATTTTCTGCTTTTTATGGGCTCTGAACAGAGTTTTTGTGGGCATTAATCACATTTACAGAACAAATACTGTAAATCGGTTGCATTGGATTTTTAATGGCTGGGTTCTCATTAGAGGGGTATGGTCCTGTGCCACTGCACAAGGACTCTGGTAAATGCAAAAGGTCTCGCATTTACGCGAGTTTGAGCTATTGGCATTGTAAATGAAAATGCCTTTTATTAATGTTTTGGTTTTAAAAACATAAATAAAAGGCATTGTCATTTACAATGCCAATAGCTTAAACTCGCGTAAATGCGAGACCTATTGTATTGCAAATGCTTGTTTAAAATGTAATACCTAACATATCTAGTAAAATATATTTTAGATCTTTTTAAATATTATATTATATATTAAATTTAGTGGTGTATTTTCTACAAGGTAAAGACAGTGTATTTTTATTTAATTCAGAAGATGTGTTGGAGGCTTTTGAAAAAATTAATCATATTATGTTTTAGCGGATTATTCCTTCTAAAAGTAATTTTTTGTATATCTTATTTTAGTATGCACTATTAGTTTATATATTCAATATAATGGTTGTTGTGTTTGAAATACAGTGTAAGATATAATAATTATTAATTATTAACAATTCATTTTTGTAATTCTATATATTTGCTATATATTATACATTTTTTAAAATTAACAAATCCAATACATTTATAAAACTAATATATTTATAAACTAGTTATAACATGTTAAGACATATATATTTTAAGCACTAATAGATTGTTTTATTTTTACCATAATTAATATCTATTTTACAATGGATAAGGCAAACTTTATACTTTCTTCAGAGATACTTGTTTTGGAGTTATAATAGTAGGCATGCATTAAAACAGTAAATATTATTTCCCCAAAAACAAACACGTTCCCCAGTGGTTGTTGGGTTGAGGTTAAATAATACATTTGAAATGCCCAAAATCAAACACTTTCCTTAATGATAGTTGGTTTGGAAAGAGAATGGTAAATCAACACTCCCCAGGACTCAGCACTTTCCCCATTGGTAGTTGGGTTGGTGCTAGAATAGTTAATCTGACTCCCCAACCCCCAAATGAAACAATTTCCCCAATGGAGTTAGAACAGTAAATTTAAACTCCACAAATCAAACACTTACATTAGCGGTAGTTGATTTGGAGTGAGAATAGCAAACCTGCACTCCCCCAAAAAAACACTTTCCCCAATGACTGTAGTTAAGCTGGAGTGGGAATCTGCACTCCCCAAAATTAAACACATGTGGTAGTTCAGGTGGCATTAGAATACTAAACCTGAGCTACCCAAAAAAATCAGAAACTTTCACTTGACTATCAGAGTTTGGAGTTACAATAGTTGTGTGCAATATGGAAAATGTAACTTTAGTTAATGGGTTTGGGCTTGGGTTACCAAAATGTAGTTTCTTTAATGTTAGTAGGTATGATGTTTGATGCTTGGGTGTAATTGCATTTGCTCTTCTTAGCAAGTTTTTACATAAAATATGTATGATAAAAATAGATTAATTATGTGTTTTTGTAATTAAGATAATACTGTTTTACCATTAAACAAATATAAGCATTTATTCATTAGTTTTAGTTTCTGTAAATAATACATAATAATGTAGCTAAATAATTTAAACAGTCTTAGATAATATTTTATGTAAATAAAAGTTAAAAAATCATAAACAGTAATGTTTTTTAAAAATATATCTATTAAAAAAGAAAATGTTTATGTACACATAATATAGATATGATACATTTTATACACTTCATTTAAAAACATTTCTTATCAAACATACATTTATGACATATTATAGAAACATTAAGTAAACTTTAAAAAATATATTAAAATAACTAAAATAATTTATAATGCGATTTTTACATACTTCTTGTAAGAGTTGATGGGAAACCATGTACATTTCAAAGCCAATAGATAGTAATTTTTTGTACATAGTTGTTAGTATAATGGCATAGCTAAATTATTTATAGATTACTAAATACTGATAATAAATTGTATAGTCCTTAGTTAAACAGTATTTATGAATACATTTGCATAGTATTTTTTATATTTGATAAACATTTTTAATCATTTAATATACCATATATATACATTTAAAAAATTTGAATAAACATCTGTTCTAATAACTATTTACATTAAGTTGAGTGTAAAGATTGTTTTTATACTTCAATAGCTCTGGCATCTTCTTACTACTAACTGTATTTTCCAGTCTTTTTCGTCTTCAGTATTGAGCAGTGGTCTGTGCGGATTTTGGTCCTAGTAATATGGTTCTATGTTTCAGGCAAAGGTATTTCATTAACCATTTTAAGTGATACTTGGAGGTCAGATGGGTTTGAAGTAAAGTTAGCGTTTGTCAGTTTGTTTTATTTAAGCAGTTTGGTTACTTGAGTTAAAGAAATCTTTAGTTTAGTGTGAGTTAGGGCCAAGTGTTTCTTTCTAAATTGTGCTGATTTTGTGTTTGATGTTTAAGGACTTTGGGGATTGTTTGTTTTGTGTGTTAAAATGTCTGTTTTTTTATTTTTACAGGTACCATTGGCTACTTAGAAGGTTTCTTGAATAAAATGGTGTCTTTTTTTTTTTACAAAAACAATTGTTTTTTAAATTCATTTATAAAGTTTATCATTCAGTTTTCCTGAACCGATTACTTTAAAATATATTTTTGGATTTTGGAGGGATTCTAAACATTTTATATGGATGTTTTCCAAGGTGTATTAATTTGTGGAGTATATTTAGGCAATAGTGTACAGGATCTCCTACTTTGGAATTCTACTTGTGGAACTAGATCTTCTGCTAATAAACTGTAAGTATCTTATAATTATTTTATTAAAGTAAAACATTGGTTGGGATGGATTTAAGCTATACAATTAAGGTCCCGATTACGATGTCGGACGGACCGGAGTCCATCTGACATCGTATGGGAACTGGAACCGAACGACCTCCTGTCGCTGGTTTTTAGCCCAGCAAGTAGGATGCAACAGAACCCTGTTCGGTTGCAATACTATACTTTACAATGGGAGCATGCATTCCGAACGGAATGCAAGCACTCATCGTAAAGAGCAGAGGTGCAGTTCATCCCTGCACCCTGTGACACCGGGTGCAGAGATCAACAGGGGGGCATCATAGGTGCCCCCTAGGCCGCCACTGGGCGGCCTTGCACCCATGAGCGCCCTGCTGGGGGCCCCCACAGACAGATTCCCAAAGCCTTTCTTTGACAGAAAGGCAGGCACAGAAAGGCTGTGGGAATCTGCCATCGTAATCCCTCGGCCAAAAAGAGGGCGAAGGCTTTCCGAATGGCATACTGGCTCTCCGAGCCAGTCGGAGGCCATTCGGAAATCCGATTCAGATTCCCTTCCGACCGACCCCATCAAAATGAGTCGGTCAGAAAGGAATCCGATAAGCCGATTATGATGCGGTCCGAAGGGCTCTGACCGACAGTCAGATTTAGGGGGCGATTCCGATGTCGGACGGACTCAGGTCCGTCCGACATCGTCCAGGAGCCGTAACCGACCGACCTGCTGTCGTCGGTTACGGCCCTGCAAGTACGATGCGACCGAACCCTGTTCGGTCGCACTCGTATACTTCACAATGGGAGCATGCATTCCGAGCGGAATGCATGCTTGCATTGTGAAAAGCAGGGGTGCAGTTCATCCCTGCACCTTGTGGCCGGCACCTCAAGGTGCCTGCCACCGGGTGCAGGGATCAACAGAGGGGCACCTATGGTGCCCCCAGGCCGCCATTCGGCGGACTCGCACCCATGGGGGCCCTACTGGGGGGCCCCCAAAGACAGTTACCGACTGCCTTTTCGTGCCGGAAAGACCGGCACGAAAAGGCAGTGAAATACTGCCATCGTACTCCCTCTCCGAGCCCGTCGTAAGCCATCCGGAAATCCCAGTCGGATTCCTTTCCGACCGAGCCCATCGGAATGGCTCGGTCGGAAAGGAATCCGGCCGGCACGTTCCGATTCGGTCGGAAGGGCTCCGACCATCGTTCGGTTCCCTTCCGGCCGAAATCGGAATCGGCACCAAAGTCTTATTTTAAGACTATTCACAAAAAGAGGGACTTATTTTAATAGAAGTGCATGGTAACTGGTGAAAGTTATGCAAATAGTGTAACTTAAGCCAGTTGCATAATTGATAGTTTTTAACATTTGCTCTATAAAAAAAAAATTTCAGCACACAAAAATATTGTTTCATTACAAATTCGAGTTGATAAACTTTCTTTCACACCTAGCCAGCCAGAGTTGGTCAATTTAAACACATAATTTAGGGCTCACATGAGCAATGAGCATTTAAAAACTGTTGTGAATTGTATTAACTTTAAGAGAATAAGGCTGTGAATTAAAAACTTGACATCACAAAATATGCACAATTATTAGCGTAACGCAAAAATAGTGGGTATAGCCATTGGTTTAAGAAATTTCACTTTTGATAACACCCTCATTATTGCACAACTTGTCAAAAGAAGTTGTCAATAAAGTTTGTTTGCACAGATGCATAACTTATGAAGAGTAACATTGGCATGCAACACTGACTTACACATGGATGCGTAAAATATGAACATGCATACAGAGTATGGCATTGCAAACTATGTAATAGCAAACAATACAGAATTGCCTAATATCAATAAAATGTAATACATTAAAAAAAATAACAAGACAAATGTTTCTGCAGGGTCATCCCCAACCTTTTTGCCTTTACCCTCATGTTTTCTAAACCAGTTTTTGTTGCCTCTTAGGACTGTACACTATACTACTGCTAGCCAGTGCTAAAAATGTTTGTGCGCTTTCATTTAACTACGGTAGAATTGGCTTACACCCAATTAGCATATTTACTTTAATTCACTTGTAAGTCCCTTGCACAGTGGTACTACATGTACAGTGGGCCTGTAAATTAAAAGCTACTAGGGGACCTGCAGTACTTATTTTGCCACTCACTTTAGTAGCCTTTTAAACATGTCTCAGGCCTACCATTGCATCCTTTGTGTGCAATTTAAAACAGCCATTTAGACCTGGCAAAATAAACCTTGCACCAGGCCTAAACCTTCCTTTTTAATAAATATAGGTCACTCGTAGAGTAGGCCCCAAGTAGCCCTTAGAGCAGGGTGCAGTGTATTTAAGAAGGTGGAAATGTACTTTTAACTTTTACTTGTCCTGGTAGTGAAAAACTCTTAAATTAGGTTTTCACTACTGCAAGGCTTGCCTTACCCATAGGATAGGATTAGGTTACCTCATTACATTTAATAAGTGATAACTTTCAATTGGGAGTAGATGGAAATGTCAAGTTTGGTATCTAAAGAATTGTAATTGAAAACCCTCTTTAATGGTAAAGTTGGATTTTAAGTTGCAATTCTGAAAATGCCACTTATAGAAAGTTGGTATTTTCTTTTCCCAACCATTTGGTGTCTGCAACCTTTACCCTTACTCGCATGACTAGGTGTAGCTAACAGTTTGTCTTTGTGCATTGCTCCCAGACAGTGAGACAAATGGGGATTGGTGTTGGCATGATGGGCCATCTCTGACTTGATAGGCCGGAGGAGCTGTCACCTATCACACTAGCACATCGCAAAGCCTCTACCTCAACACACTCACAAAGTGTTTCACACTAGTCTTTTGTGCACCCAGACAAACTGGGGTCAGGGCAGGGAGGTAGGAAATTACAAACATCTCTGGGGGTGGAAACCTCCTGAACCCTCTCCTACTTCAAAGCTGGCACGAAGTATAAATATTGGACCCTCAGACCCAATTCTTCAGTACACCTCTGGACCTGTGGAAGAGTTACAAGGATTACTGTGCTGCTCTGCTCCAAGAAAGGACTGCTACTCTGCTGCCCTGCTGCCTCAGTAAAAAGGACTGGATGTGCATCTTGAACCTATTACAACCAGAGTGACTCCAAGGGTTAGTTGGCTGGCCTCCTAAGCAGAGCCTCAGGGTCAGAAAAGGCTCAAACCACCTTTAACTCAGCACCTGGACTCTGCCTGTTGTGATTGCTGCCCCCCAGGTGGTGTCACCCCAGTCCCGGACCCTTGGAATTGGGCCTGAAGGTTCTCTACCAGCCCAACGGTGGTCTCTTTGGCAGAACCGACACAGCACAATGCATCTCCTTGCCACTGCAAATCGAAACTGTAGCTGGGTGATGCATCGCTGATGCGGACCTAACATCACAGCCTGCAGCTCTCTAAACTGCTGCTGTGAGATGCATCCCAGATGCAGGACTTCCCATTGCAAGCTCTCATTGATGGCATCCTCGACAGCTACGCAGGAATTTGCATCGCAAGCCCCGTCGACGGCTCGATCTGAGCCACTGCTGTGCAATGTATATCTGATGCAGGACCTCATATCGCCGAACCCAGCCCTTTGGAACTGCCACTGCGTGGTGCATCCTTGACATAGGAGCTCGTAACGTTCTGCCACCAGGATTTAAGGTACTTTGTTCAGCTGGCCTAACTCGGTCCCTGCATCCATCCTGTGCTGCATCACAGTCAGCCTGCACTTGTGGCTTTGCCCCAGCCCGGCGCAACCAGATATCCAGAAGTGGTGCTTTCTGCTTTTAGGCACTATTTCCCTCAAATCTTTAAAATTGCACATCTCCGGTTTTACTGATTGGACTTTTGTCATTTTGGTCTTAATAATTTATTATATTTTATTCAATGTTTCTAAATTGGTGTGGGATTATTTCCTGTGTTCTGTTTTCACTTTATTACTGTTTGAAGTGCTGCATAAATACTTTACACACTGCCTCTTAGTTGACCCTGACTTTCTTGTGCCAAGCTACTAGAGGGTTAAGCACAAGTTAAATTGGGGTTTGCTTGTCACTTCACCCTGACAGAAATTGTAATTACTGCTTGAGTAGGGATTCCCCCCCTCAACCAGTAACCCAATTTCCTACAGACCTGTAAGGAAGCAACAACTACCTCTACTAAAGATACCAATCCCCTTTTTCCTAGAAAAACACAGAGGATCTAATATACACAAGCTTGCCATAGAGTTGACCATAACTCTCTCCAACCAGGTACCAATTTGTTCAGGACTTGAATATCATTGAAGCATGTGGTAAGGGGTTACTAATACATGTAGAAGGACTTCAGTGGTAAGTGAAGAAGGGAATCACAGTACAGTTGCAGCAGTCTAAGCAAACTCACTTTCCAAGAGGTTGTGAACACATTAACGGCCAGATTACGACTAGTCGCGGTCCGACAACCGCCGCACTGCAGGACCTCCCACATTATTACAAATGCGGTAGTCAGACCGGCATGAGACCGATCAAGGATCCCGCTGGTCTGGCGGTCTTCAACCGAGCAGGAATATGCTGGCGGTTCCGCAGCTGGCACCACAGAGCGTATTCCGACCTGCCATTTCACTGCCCTTTTCATGGCTGTGAGTCCACCATGAAAAGGTTGGTGGAATGGTAAGAAAAGGGGCCCTAACAGAGCCCCCTGTCAGATTTGGGCCTGGAGGTGAATGTGGGGGGGCACATGTAGTGCCCTCCTTGATTTGCACCCCCAGTTCCTGCACAATGTGGCATGTATGCCACACCATACAGGAAGGTGCAGTCGGCGCTCTGAGAGCGGCAGTCTGCCTGTGAGGCTCTTTCATGAGCCTGACAGACCACCGATCTCAGACCAATGCAGGACCGCCCGCCAGACCAGGAGAAAACTCCTGATCTGGCGGGCAGTCTCACTACAGGTTTGATGGTCCCACAGCAGACCGTCTGCTGTGGGACCGCCAAACCCGTAATCAGGCCCTAAGTCATTTCTCCATTGCTTAATACTGCAGCAAGACATACATCATTTATAGTCAACCTATCTTCATGAAGAGGTTCAAACCTCCTTCTTGGTCAGAGAACTTCTATATGCACCTTTAGTTAGAACCATTATCCTAAAGTGGGTGTGCTCAAATGCAGAGCTCCTTGTTGTGAACCTTATGAATGAGTCACCCACCCCTTTTTTCCATACAACATTCATGACTGATGTGCTTCAGACTAATTTCTAGTTAACCCTTGAGGAGTCAGTGTAGCCTGTCTATCAAGGCTATTCACAGCTCAGCACTTCCTCTCTGAACAGAAATGGGAACTGCGGTTCGTGCAGTTTGTCTTTCTTGCAAGCCTCTGACAAGATGTAACATATTGGTGACAGTAAAGAGGCTGCCTACCAAAGTGGTACAAGGTTTAAGCCATAAATCCAATAAAAAGAGGCTCATAAATCTAAACATGTACAGGGAGGCAGGAGTAAGTAGATAGAGATATTCTAACACTTACAGAGAATATGGACAGTATTGAATTTTAGCATCTAGCCACTGTTCAGTGTAGCAGTATTTCTAGAATAAGGTAACAAAGCCAGACTAAGGAGAGGCATAAGTGAGGTAGGGAGAACCAGGAGCAAGATTAGAAAATATTTGTTTACACACACAAGTGGTAGAATATGTATTGATTAAAACACAAAAGGTCCCCACACAGTATCTACTATACTTAAGTAGTAATTGTTATATACAAAGTTAGTGTCAGAGAGAGACTCAAAGAACCATATACTTATACAATTAATTAAACAACAAATAATCAGTGCAACACAGAGAGTGAATAACAAACTAAATATAAAATCAATATAAGATTTATTCAATGATAATATACAATTAAAACCATAATACACCATTCAAAGTTAAAAAAACATTTCATTATTAAAATACACAGTTACAGTATCGTTAGAAAACAGGAAAGTCGACGCTGCGTTTCGGTGAATCGTAAATTTATCACCTTCTTCAGGACAGTTTTCTAAGTAATAGAAACATTTAGTTATTAATCATCTCAAGTGTTGCTTCTACCAATATTATATACCATATCTAAATTCCAAAAGTTTCATATCTTTATAGATTTTAGGTAAGACAAACATATTTCATATTGATCTATAATTTCACAACCGTGATAATATTTTACTAAACTGGACAATCTAGAATCTCATGACACTTTGCACACTAACAATATAACATTCTAACATTCTATTAAATAAACATCACAAATATGTAAGAACATACCTAAACATTTAGGAAGATGATTAAACTTTGATTTGTAGAAGTGATCTTCTTACAATAAGGGGCTGGAAATGTGCCACTCATTGAAAACCTCTAGATTGAAGCGAACCAGATCATTAAAAGGTTATATGTCAAAAATAACTCCAAAAAATAGTTAATATATATATATATATACATCTCTTCTGAAATAATTATCAGTACCTATTAAATAAGAGACCAATTTGAGGAGATTGTGTTTGTTGTGGCCACCATTTATATTCTTCTTCAGGAATGTCCAAAGGCTCTGAAAGAAATATAGAGTTTACACTAGGTCTATAATGATAAGATAGACCAATGAGATTACTAAAGAGCAATGGGCTCACCAAAAATCAAAAAGATGTAGAAGTGCTAATGGCTGATCCACCGTGATAAAGGGCACTATGTCTACACTCCAAGGCTTCGCCGTTTGTATTATAAGTTTTTTTGCGGCGGAGATATTCTAATGGAAACAAAAAGATTTTTATATTTTATATATTTCTAAGAAAAAAAGTTATAATTACTACCCAATTACTATCTTGCGGATATTGGTACAACATGAGTTCTTCAATTTATTACCTGATTATATCGCCGTCAAGGTCATCAAATTGAATAAATTAAAAACCTATAAAAAGAAATACATGTTTCACTAGTGAGCCTCAAAGTATTATTAGATAATCTATAATATTATTAAAATACTACTTATTTTCCCAATTAAATAATGGATCGGAAACACTAACAAATAGCGAAGATGTTAAAACTATAGGCTATAAATATAGTACTTGAAAAGAGCCATCTGTCGATAATAAGATTTATGTATATCTTTTTGTGGATCATAATCAAATATTAAAGATCACTGATCAGTTATTTTATAATCGACATTTTATCTGATTATTATGGAGGTTGTTATGGAGACCTATCGTAATCCACAACCATACATCTACTGCTTAAATGCGTCTCAGAAATAATTCCGTGCTATATAAATTAGTGGCCCATAGGTGACAAAATACAAATAAATAGAATAAACCCATATGAATGGAGAAGTATAATACCATATGTTGTCCTGCCTCCTAAAACTAACTTTAAGTTCTCAAAAGGTACGCTAAAGTACCGGAGTTAATATCAGTGCCTAGCTACCGCTTACCTAGAAAAAGCAGAATGGCCTCCTCGCCAACAACAAGACAGCAACTTCCGGGTCAGGATACACATTTGTCCACGGCCCGGAGTTCCTTTTATACGTTGATGTTGGCGGTCACGTGATATACACATAATTAGTATGTTTCTCGATGTTTCTTATATCAATGAAAGAAACACATTATCTCTATAATGAAATATTATATTCAAATATTATATAGTTTCCCTGATATCAAAAACAAAAACAAAAAGTTTATGTTTAAAAAAATATATAATATTTATAAGCTAAGACATGTTTATATAAGAGAGAAGACCGTCAGGGTGTCGGCCATCTTAGAACGGGTTCTAAAGTAGGTAAATGCATGCCGATTTAGTTATCATCTCTAAAATACTGCCCTTTCTTTCATGCAAATAATAAATATGATAATAATCTATCTGCGGCCAAAAACGTCGTAGTTTATAATAAAGTTTACATAAACACTAGAACATGAAACTATGAAATAGTTTCATCGGCCATTTTGGAGCGGGATCCATAAAAATAAATCCCATTGCTTCAAAGTACCATCAGAATGGATATAACTACAACAACTAAACAAAAAACAACCAGTGGACCTCATAAGTATATATACTTTTGTTATATCAGGGTTCCAGAAGTGTAAAGATATAAGCCTCTAAGGCTTATTTAAACAATAGTTCTCGCCTTGCAGGAGACTTATGTCTTTACACTTCTGGAACCCTGATATAACAAAAGTATATATGTAATTAAACATAGCCCACTGAATCAAGAATAAGCCCTTTAAATAATGATGTTTTCAACCAGAATATACTTATGAGGAACTCCGGGCCGTGGACAAATGTGTATCCTGACCCGGAAGTTGCTGTCTTGTTGTTGGCGAGGAGGCCATTCTGCTTTTTCTAGGTAAGCGGTAGCTAGGCACTGATATTAACTCCGGTACTTTAGCGTACCTTTTGAGAACTTAAAGTTAGTTTTAGGAGGCAGGACAACATATGGTATTATACTTCTCCATTCATATGGGTTTATTCTATTTATTTGTATTTTGTCACCTATGGACCACTAATTTATATAGCACGAAATTATTACTGAGACGCATTTAAGCAGTAGATGTATGGTTGTGGATTACGATAGGTCTCCATAACAACCTCCATAATAATCAGATAAAATGTCGATTATAAAATAACTGATCAGTGATCTTTAATATTTGATTATGATCCACAAAAAGATATACATAAATCTTATTATCGACAGATGGCTCTTTTCAAGTACTATATTTATAGCCTATAGTTTTAACATCTTCGCTATTTGTTAGTGTTTCCGATCCATTATTTAATTGGGAAAATAAGTAGTATTTTAATAATATTATAGATTATCTAATAATACTTTGAGGCTCACTAGTGAAACATGTATTTCTTTTTATAGGTTTTTAATTTATTCAATTTGATGACCTTGACGGCGATATAATCAGGTAATAAATTGAAGAACTCATGTTGTACCAATATCCGCAAGATAGTAATTGGGTAGTAATTATAACTTTTTTTTCTTAGAAATATATAAAATATAAAAATCTTTTTGTTTCCATTAGAATATCTCCGCCGCAAAAAACTTATAATACAAACGGCGAAGCCTTGGAGTGTAGACATAGTGCCCTTTATCACGGTGGATCAGCCATTAGCACTTCTACATCTTTTTGATTTTTGGTGAGCCCATTGCTCTTTAGTAATCTCATTGGTCTATCTTATCATTATAGACCTAGTGTAAATTCTATATTTCTTTCAGAGCCTTTGGACATTCCTGAAGAAGAATATAAATGGTGGCCACAACAAACACAATCTCCTCAAATTGGTCTCTTATTTAATAGGTACTGATAATTATTTCAGAAGAGATGTATATATATATATAACTATTTTTTGAGTTATTTTTGACATATAACCTTTTAATGATCTGGTTCTCTTCAATCTAGAGGTTTTCAATGAGTGGCACATTTCCAGCCCCTTATTGTAAGAAGATCACTTCTACAAATCAAAGTTTAATCATCTTCCTAAATGTTTAGGTATGTTCTTACATATTTGTGATGTTTATTTAATAGAATGTTAGAATGTTATATTGTTAGTGTGCAAAGTGTCATGAGATTCTAGATTGTCCAGTTTAGTAAAATATTATCACGGTTGTGAAATTATAGATCAATATGAAATATGTTTGTCTTACCTAAAATCTATAAAGATATGAAACTTTTGGAATTTAGATATGGTATATAATATTGGTAGAAGCAACACTTGAGATGATTAATAACTAAATGTTTCTATTACTTAGAAAACTGTCCTGAAGAAGGTGATAAATTTACGATTCACCGAAACGCAGCGTCGACTTTCCTGTTTTCTAACGATACTGTAACTGTGTATTTTAATAATGAAATGTTTTTTTTTACTTTGAATGGTGTATTATGGTTTTAATTGTATATTATCATTGAATAAATCTTATATTGATTTTATATTTAGTTTGTTATTCACTCGCTGTGTTGCACTGATTATTTGTTGTTTAATTAATTGTATAAGTATATGGTTCTTTGAGTCTCTCTCTGACACTAACTTTGTGTATAACAATTACTACTTAAGTATAGTAGATACTGTGTGGGGACCTTTTGTGTTTTTATCTATACTTACCCTGTCCCTATCAATAATATTAGGGTACCTCCCTTTTTTTGTTCCTTAGAATATGTATTGAGTCATTTTATAGCTAAAAGGATGGAGAAAGAATCAGTTAAAATGCCTAGTTCAGACACAGAGGCCCTCATTACAAGCAGTCCTGTTATGATGATTCTGGACAAGAGTGGTTTTGTGCCTCATTTTTTGTGAACAAATTGCGCACTGATCCTTTTGATATCTTGACATGTCCTGGTGCCACCCCATTAGTGATGCACTACAGCATCACCTGTAAATGCAGCTCTAGGCATTTTAGTCTAAAGTTCATCAGAATGTTACCTCACTCTCTGCCATGTCCCTAATGGGCGGGTAGGGGCCAGTAGGCACACAAAAGATCATTTTTGGCATCAAGCAACCAAAAAGAAGAACGTTTGTAAAAAGAGTCTTAGTTATTGACTAAATGTATGTGTGTCATGTAAATACTGTTTTCTCGACACTGTTTTTGTGAATATTGCAAAAGATCTAGAGGTGTATGTTTGAATTCACTATATGGGAAAAAAACCCTCGTTTAAAAAAACAAAAAGTATATAAATGAATGAAGCCCAGAGTTAATAAAAAAGGACTACTGAGGTACTAGTAATGTCTGATTTATGGTTACAGAGGTGAGCTTTGTATTGTTAGGATCTCACAATTAAAAGCATCCCATAGGTCCCAGTCTCATGCGGACTCCGCCCTTGAGTAGCATACATAAAACCTGTAGGTCTTGCTAGAGTTACACATTACCTAAGAAAAAAAGTATGCAATTTCGCCTATTGCGATGCACTATATATAAATTATTCAATTGAAGAATTGAAACCAACAAGCCAGCACCCAATTAGTATTATGAGACATCATGCTTAATACCATCAGCTGTATCCTACACAATGCCTAGGCAGTTACTAGTAACTTTGTTTCAGATAACGCGTCTTGTACCATTATAATTTAAAAGAGCTTTATTGAGGAACATAGCATATGCAAAATAGTAAATAGTAAAGATTTGTAGGAAAAAACAACTGTATAAATAAGCATGAATTGTAAAATTGTGAATACATAAAGAAGGAAAATATGCATGCATAGTAAAAAGATATAAAATTCTACAAAATAAAATAAGGAATAAGCTAAATATTTAGGGAGCTTTTAGGTGTATGGAGGGTAAGGAAAGGGAGGGGGAAGAAAATGGGGGGGAGACAAATTATTGTAAAAAGGCCATTTCAAAATGTCTCCAAAAAGAAAAAGTTAATAAATAAAAAAGTACTAACAATGAAGTCGATGTAAGAAATGAAGCGAACAATTATAAAACTGAATGAGAATAACAGAATTTAGAAATGTATGAAGGTTTAAAGGTAGGATCTGAAGATGGATCAATAGCAGACAATGCGCTAACTGTGGTTAGATATGTTTTAAGGGGACGCCTTATAAGGTCTCTGTTGTTGATTTCTAGGGTTGGAATTTTGAAATCTGTAAAATGGCTGCCACGTCTGTGAGAGAAAAGATGTGGCGGAAAAAGCTTCAAACTTTGCAGCCGACGGAGGAGATTTAGGGCATCAAAAATGTGCTGACGTCGGTCACATGACCTCCATGACATTCTCCTCACTTCTTGACATGCGGGCAATGTTTGTGAAAGGAGTACCCAGTAAGGAGGCCTCCATTGCAGCACGGAACTGCGCTAGCCTGCCACCATTCCTCCGTCTTAGATCATTACAAAAGTGACTCACACTTCACAATAGTGCTCTACAGCAGTAGTTCTCTGCAGTGTTTGATGAGATTTCGTGCATACTTATTAGGATGCATAACTTACAATGGTCACCACATGTTGCCCTTGTGAGATGCCATCTCCTATTCTTTTGTGGCCTAATTATGTGGGACCAGAGTGAGTAAAGCATATGCTACTACAATCATTACTAATCATAATAGATAACATTAACTGATAGCTTGTGTGGTATTAGAGACATCACTAGACATTTTTACCTAATAGGAGGCAACATTTTAGGTACTTTCATAGACATTACTGAAGAAGCACATCAATTAATACAAAATCGCAAGATGATGCACCTTACATTATAAAGAACGTTTCGAAGAGGGTATACCACTACTATATAACTTGGTATGTAGTACATGACAAAAATATCAGATACATTACATCGATCTAATCAAAACATTGCAAGGTAAGCCTACGTAAATAGATGTGGAGTAACTCAAGACCAGCAAGGGATGAGATCTTACACGCCATAAAAGTACTCCATCTCACCCATGAACTTTTAAGCAGCGTGATATGACATTCTGCCACAGCATCAGAGATCACTCACAGCACCAATTAATTTATATAATAATCAATTGTAATCTCCTTCCTAATCTCTCATAATGACATGCTTATTTTGAATTCCCATAATAGCGCAGCCTGGTAAAGGTTATACGTGCCTCTCTGTGACATTTCATGGCTTTCCTGTAGCACACTGAAGCTTAAGGAACTGAGGTGGATGGCATTAATGCAGTTTTATTTTGCTGCTATAGATGCCATATCACATTCAGGACCTGATTCACAAACATTTTGAGTAGTATAAGTTTGGCTTACCCATGCATATAGCATTTTTCATGGGTGCAAAAACACATTCTAAATTCACAAACATCGATTTTGCACTCAGTAAAGCGATGTAATCAACACTTAGGTGCCGATTACAATGAGTGTTGGAAAGACTCCAACCTCAGGTCGGAGGGTTTCCAACACTCATCGTTGGTTTCAATTCCGACCGGCTGATTATGATACAGCAGTTGGAATGGTAGCCGGCCGGTCATTCCGGATGGCTTCCAACGAGCTCAAGGAGCCCGTCGGCCAGTCAGAACCGGCACGTAATCCAAACGGACGGCAGTTTACGCCATCTGAATTACAATGCACGGTTTCTGGCAGGGTTTCCATGCCGGCCTTTCCGACATGGAAACACTGTCGGAAAGGGTGTTTGGGGTACCCCTAGCAGGGCCCCCTTTCCCTTGTGGCCTCCGGTTGGGAGCCTACGGGGCACCTATGTTGCCCCCCTGTTAATCCCTGCACCCTGTGGCAGGTACCTTGAGTTGCCTGCCACGGGGTGCAGGAATTAACACCACCTCACATTTCCCTATGGGAGCATGTACTACGGCCAGTTTACGGCCGTACCACATGCTCCCATAGGGAAATGTGAGAATGCGATCACACCATGTGTAGTCGCATCATAATTAGGCGGTTGGTACCGCTGACTGAAGGTCGGTTGTTCCCGTTTCCACGATGGTGTCGTTCCCCGACATCGTAATAGGCCCCAGAGTTTTTTAAGTGAGTAAATCTCATCAGAGTGTGATGGTTTGGGAGTAGGCATTCCATGAATTTAATGCTTTGCAAGTTTCTGCATGGCTACAAAGCCATCTCTTTCCCTTTTTCACCTTGGAAAATGTTGTTAATTTACCCCTGGAAACAGGAGTACACCCATTTCCCGGAAGGGAAGGGCGAGCCAAGACTCCCAGGGTTGATGGTGTAGTTAGTGAAATGATTTTGCCACAGAGGAAATCATTTTCTTTTTGCAGAAAAAAAGGAAAACATATATTTGCTCATGAATGTATACATATGTGTACATTTGCTAATGCTACAATGGAATTTGCCAGCACTTTCCAGGTGTATGCCTGCAAATCTGCAACTGTTGCCCCAATGCAAGGTGTACTTTTGGAAACATTTGTGAAACACTAAAGGTCAAAAATATGCGCTTGTGTGAGGTATAAGTGAAATGAGTTCAGATTTTTAGTTTCTGCAAGACTCCGGCCCCTGTCGCTGGTAGCCACCTATGGTGGATACTTGTGCCAATTCCTGTGAAGAAGTTCTATGCGACGCAAGGTGGCACTAGTTTCAGTTTTCAAAGACTATTGCTATGGTGTTTTCTCACCTACCCAGAGGATCTCATTTTCTCTGGGTTTGTGAGAATGTTACTTTGGGCAGATTCCCTGACTGTAGTGAACCGTCACAAAGGCTTTAGTAGAGGGCAACTTAAAAGAAAAACCTCAAAATTTGTCTGAATCTTTAAGGTATGATGTCTGCCCATCTTCATAAAATAGTACCTGAACAGAAACTTTGATGACACTTGATAGCTAATGCTATTGGTGATGGGCACTCTCTCAGTTTCCCTTTCTCTTCTCCTCCTCCATATCTGCCTTCCGTCTCTATATCTAAGTCTGCTGTTATATCTTGTCTTGGTGGGTTTCTATTTAGTGTGTGATGTGTTTGTGTGTGTTGCTGTGTGTGTGTGTGTATTGATGGCAGAGAACTATCAGTGTTGACAGTTGGTGGAAGATACAGACATGAGAAGACCTGCCTCACTTGTAATCTAGAACTTGATTCATGACACTTAAAGGTGTTACAACTTACAATAAACAGTCATCCCTTCCGTGTTTCACCTTGATATTTTTACTCAAGAATATCACTGGACATTAATACCTTATTTAACATTTTGGGGCCAATTCTGATGCGGGTTGGAAAAGCTTCCCGACCGAATCGGTTGGGAAATGGTGTCCGACCCACTCGGATCGGGAAAGTCCGACCGGCGGAGTAGGATGCATCCGGATGCTTCCAGATACGATTTGGTTGAACACCCATTGACTTCAATGGGAACATTTGTTCCTAACCGCATCAGAATTGGGCCCTCGGTCGGGAAGACACGTTCCCGATCCGATTTGGAAGGAGCAAATGCCGTTAGGAGGCCTTCCTAACCGCATCAGAATCAGGGCCTCGGTCGGGAAGCTTTTCCAACCCGCATCAGAATCGGGCCCTTTGTGGTGTAATATCAAAAGTAAGAATATAATTTTTTTAAATTATGTAAAAAATATTTTTGTTTATAATCATTTACTTTAATATCATTGTAAGTAATTTAGTTTTTTGCTTATTTTTCTAAATTATGTTTTTGTTTTTTCCTTTAATTGTTTTAAAGTTAAATATATATTTATGGTTTCTGTAAGTATTAATTAATTCTTTTAGATTTTTTTAAAGTTATTAATCATATGTTATCGCATTTTTATGTAAAACGAGTAATATGTTAATACTTTAATATGGTAGAATTTGTTTGGATGTTTTTATTTTTAAGTTGTTGGGTTTCTAGGGAAATAGGCTGAGAGGAAATTCAATGTATACTTTACTAATTACTTATCACTTAATTGTTGTGTTACAAAATAGGCAAAAAATATACTTTTAATGTATTAAAATAGTGAAATGTATATTTCATTAATTATTTAATAATTTATTGGTTTATTATTTTGATAGTATAAATAATTATATTATTATTTCTCATGTTATTGTTTATGAGCTGTTGGCTGTGTAGTGGAGTACGGTGGGAATTTTTTAATTGAATTGGTATTTAATACTATACGCTAAAAAATTATTTCTCTAAACTAATTTATTATTAGTATTAATGAATCTATTTGTACAATGTAAATGTATTCGTTTTTAGGTCTTGCCTAGCGTTGCAGCGCGCATGCGCAGCTCGTTCTGCGAGGCATATTGTAGTAGGGTAGGTTTTAGAAGTGGAGTTCAATCCCCACCCATCTTTTTTATTGGCTGGCGTCATCGTTTATGGTAAACGCTGGCTTCTGATTGAAAATGAGGCTTCTTTGTTACCGCCCTGTCTCCTTTTGGGACCTCCTATCCGGACTGGATCGTTTACTTGCGGCGTTACACGGTGGGCTTTATCTGGAGGGTGAGCACTATTTTTAAAATGGACACTGATGGGGACAATGGCGGCTGCAGCGCTATGCGCTCAAAATTGTATGTTTGTATTACTTTAATGAGCGTGGCGTCTGCTAGGGACACCGCGCTCACTTTATTTATTAATATTTTACATTTATGTTGAGCGCGGCGTCCACTTCAGGGACACCGCGCTCTGTTTGTTTTTTGGTTTTTTTTTACTTTAAAACTGAGCGCGGCGCCGCTTAAAGGACACCGCGCTCGGTTTCTTTATATATTTTTTTAACTTTAACACTGAGCGCAGCGCCCGCTTCAAGGACACCGCGCTCAGTGTTAAAGTTAAAAAAGAAACCGAGCGCGGTGTCCTTGATGCGGCACCACGCTCAGTTTTAAACTTAACCATTTGCAATGCAATTGGACCTATTGCATTGCAAATGCTTGTTTAACATATGTTGAATATGGTACATGTTTTTCCTTGTGCCTACCCCCTAATTTAATTCAGAAAAAATGACGCCTCTTTTATACCATTGTAATGTAGCCTAATAGTAGTAGCAGTACACCAGCATTGTTTTCAGGGTACTCCTACACCGCATAGGGAAAGAAAGTAAAGCACTCGTACTGTTGCAAGGCACATTGTGTGTAATGCAGTCACTGCCATGTTTTGAAGTTCCAATAGCGATGCCTGACCTCTGCCTGACAAGCACGCCCACCGGAAGAACGTCAGTAGATGTACTCTACGGCTGGGAACCTAGGATGCAAATTAAATACACATACGTAAGTATCAACGCACTGTATCATAATGAGAGGTGATCGCAGCCTGGATCTCCCATAAGGGAGCAGGGCGTTCACCTCTGAGTAGGGGTCAAGTAGCTGTGGCTTCCTGTCACATGAACAAATTATTTCTGATATATTACCACAGTCTCTAATGAGGGCTTTCGGGAACATACATGTTTTCACGTTGAACTGTGACCCATGAACTGTGCCAGTCGCAGGAAATGAACAATGGCAGCTGTTCATTCACAGGCCCACTGGGAGAGGCCTACATGCGGCCCTACCGCCCAATCACCGTTAACGAAGACAGACACCACAGTGCAGCTCAGGGTGAAGCCCGAACTGCACAGTCACACGGTGGAACCATCTCAGCCGTCTGACAACTTATCTCACCGTCCGTCAAGTGCCAACAAACTTACACACGTCTACGTGTGCAACGTCCAACACTGTAAAGTAAACATCAATGGCTGGCCAAGGGGACTGAGCGGGCCTTCCGCCGCTGCCGTCCACGACTCTTCCTTCAAAATAACATGAGATAAGTGCAAGAGACAGCAATGCTCTTCTCTCCACCACTTGCAGAATATATATATATATTTGGGTAGTTTTATATAGCGCGAACTAGACTGGAAGGTATCAGAGCGCTTTACATGTGCACCAGTTGCGTTACAGAGGGACACATTCATTTTTTGTTAGGCATGGGGAGATTAGGTGATTTGCCCTGAATCACAAGATGTTGAGCGTCCTTGCCAAGACTCGAACCCCCAGCTTCGAGGTCGATCGCTCTAGCCGGTACGCCACACCCTCTGATGAATGTATGTGCACCCGTAACTCTGTGGAAATAATCGATATCCTGCGTGAGTTTGTCCAGAGCTTTCGTAAACTCGCAGACCTGTTTGATGCACCTAGTTCTGCTGCCAAAGAATCAGCGCATGTGAAATGCTAAAGCTCGCTCAAGGAAGATTGGAATGAACCTTTTATGCAAATAAAAAACTTCCCCGTTCTTTTAATCAATATTAAAATGTCACCAGGAGTCAATATAAGTGTTTAAGGTGAAAGAGCGCAAACACATTTCCGTCAGCAGTTTGCCCATGCACAATTTCACTGTGCACAGTTTGCTCATGTGCTGTGAGCCTTTCCCCACATAATAATAAGAATCTGTGCTTTTCATATTTGCATTCCACTTTACACATTTAAACTTGGCGAATCCGCACCATGGAGCATTGCGCCCAATTGAACACTCATGAATTTGCACCTGTGCCATTTTGATTTGTTCCAGTTGGGCTCCAGAGTGTCTCACATGGGAGACTGCTCCTCCAGCCTAAACGTTCTGGTTTGTGGCATCAGCACTGCTTCAAGACAGTGACTGCAGCAAGACTAAATGGAGCCAAACTGCACAAATTAACAATACATAGCACTGTGCTAAATAGCTCCATAATGCCAATTAGCAGCACCTGGCAGTTTATCCAATCCGGCCCCAGATGAACACATCACTGAAGCAAATATAAGACTTGTTCTCTTCCTGCCAGTGTCATGAACGGTGGCAAGGATTGAATGGGCATAAAAAGTGAAATAGGTTCTGACACACCATAAATAGTTGCAGACCTACGGACAGTATTGGAGGGCCTCCGTGGCGATCAATATTTAAGCGATAGCACTGCTGTATCTTCCCTATTGATAAATGCAGGAATTTCATTTTTAGCACAGGCAGTCACAACCACCATCTACAAGGATAGTAATATGTGTGGACAAAGATCTTCTATTAAATAGAGTCTGCCATCATTTCAAGGGCGCTGCGTATTTTCTGCTTTTTATGGGCTCTGAACAGAGTTTTTGTGGGCATTAATCACATTTACAGGACAAATACTGTAAATCGGTTGCATTGGATTTTTAATGGCTGGGTTCTCATTAGAGGGGTATGGTCCAGTGCCACTGCACAAGGACTCTGGTAAATGCAAAAGGTCTCGCATTTACGCGAGTTTGAGCTATTGGCATTGTAAATGAAAATGCCTTTTATTAATGTTTTGGTTTTAAAAACATAAATAAAAGGCATTGTCATTTACAATGCCAATAGCTTAAACTCGCGTAAATGCGAGACCTATTGCATTGCAAATGCTTGTTTAAAATGTAATACCTAACATATCTAGTAAAATATATTTTAGATTTTTTTAAATATTATATTATATATTATTTTAGTTTTAATTGTAGTGGTGTATTTTCTACAAGGTAAAGACAGTGTATTTTTTATTTAATTCAGAAGATGTGTTGGAGGCTTTTGAAAAAATTAATCATATTATGTTTTAGCGGATTATTCCTTCTAAAAGTAATTTTTTGTATATCTTATTTTAGTATGCACTATTAGTTTTTATATTCAATATAATGGTTGTTGTGTTTGAAATACAGTGTAAGATATAATAATTATTAATGATTAACAATTCATTTTATAATTCTATATATTTGCTATATATTATAAAAAAATTCAAATTAACAAATCCAATACATGTATAATACTAATATATTTATAAACTAGTTATAACATGTTAAGAGATATATATTTTAAGCACTAATAGATTGTTTTATTTTTACCATAATTAATATCCATTTTACAATGGATAAGGCAAACTTTATACTTTCTTCAGAGATACTTGTTTTGGAGTTATAATAGTAGGCATGCATTAAAACAGTAAATATTATTTCCCAAAAACAAACACGTTCCCCAGTGGTTGTTGGGTTGAAGTTAAATAATACATTTGAAATGCCCAAAATCAAACACTTTCCTTAATGATAGTTGGTTTGGAAAGAGAATGGTAAATCAACACTCCCCAGGACTCAGCACTTTCCCCATTGGTAGTTGGGTTGGTGCTAGAATAGTTAATCTGACTCCCCAACCCCCAAATGAAACAATTTCCCCAATGGAGTTAGAACAGTAAATTTAAACTCCACAAATCAAACACTTACATTAGCGGTAGTTGATTTGGAGTGAGAATAGGAAACCTGCACTCCCCCAAAAAAACACTTTCCCCAATGACTGTAGTTAAGCTGGAGTGGGAATCTGCACTCCCCAAAATTAAACACATGTGGTAGTTCAGGTGGCATTAGAATATTAAACCTGAGCTACCCAAAAATATCAGACACTTTCACTTGACTATCAGAGTTTGGAGTTACAATAGTTGTGTGCAATATGGAAAATGTAACTTTAGTTAATGGGTTTGGGCTTGAGTAACCAAAATGTAGTTTCTTTAATGTTAGTAGGTATGATGTTTGATGATTGGGTGTAATTGCATTTGCTCTTCTTAGCAAGTTTTTACATAAAATATGTATGATAAAAATAGATTACTTATGTGTTTTTGTAATTAAGATAATACTGTTTTATCATTAAACAAATATAGGCATTTATTCATTAGTTTTAGTTTCTGTAAATAATACATAATAATGTAGCTAAATAATTTAAACAGTCTTAGATAATATTTTATGTAAATAAAAGTTAAAAAATCATAAACAGTAATGTTTTTTAAAAATATATCTATTAAAAAAGAAAATGTTTATGTACACATAATATAGATATGATACATTTTATACACTTCATTTAAAAACATTTCTTATCAAACATACATTTATGACATATTATAGAAACATTAAGTAAACTTTAAAAAATATATTAAAATAACTAAAATAATTTATAATGTGATTTTTACATACTTCTTGTAAGAGTTGATGGGAAACCATGTACATTTCAAAGCCAATAGATAGTAATTTTTTGTACATAGTTGTTAGTATAATGGCGTAGCTAAATTATTTATAGATTACTAAATACTGATAATAAATTGTATAGTCCTTAGTTAAACAGTATTTATGAATACATTTGCATAGTATTTTTTATATTTGATAAATATTTTTAATCATTTAATATACCATATATATACATTTAAAAAATTTGAATAAACATCTGTTCTAATAACTATTTACATTAAGTTGAGTGTAAAGATTGTTTTTATACTTCAATAGCTCTCGCATCTTCTTACTACTAACTGTATTTTCCAGTCTTTTTCATCTTCAGTATTGAGCAGTGGTCTGTGCGGATTTTGGTCCTAGGAATATGGTTCTAGTGTGAGTTAGGGCCAAGTGTTTCTTTCTAAATTGTTCTGATTTTGTGTATGATGTTTTAGGACTTTGGGGATTGTTTGTTTTGTGTGTTAAAATGTCTGTTTTTTTATTTTTACAGGTACCATTGGCTACTTAGAAGGTTTCTTGAATAAAATGGTGTCTTTTTTTTTTACAAAGACAATTGTTTTTTTAATTCATTTATAAAGTTTAACATTCAGTTTTCCTGAACCGATTGCTTTAAAATATATATTTTTGGATTTTGGAGGGATTCTAAACATTTTATATGGATGTTTTCCAAGGAGTATTAATTTGTGGAGTATATTTAGGCAATAGTGTACAGGATCTCCTACTTTGGAATACTACTTGTGGAACTAGATCTTCTGCTAATAAACTGTAAGTATCTTATAATTATTTTATTAAAGTAAAACATTGGTTGGGATGGATTTAAATTATACAATTAAGGTCCCGATTACGATGTCGGACGGACCGGAGTCCATCCGACATCGTATGGGAACTGGAACCGAACGACCTCCTGTCGCTGGTTTTTAGCCCAGCAAGTAGGATGCAACAGAACCCTGTTCGGTTGCAATCCTATACTTTACAATGGGAGCATGCATTCCGAACGGAATGCAAGCACTCATCGTAAAGAGCAGAGGTGCAGTTCATCCCTGCACCCTCTGACACCGGGTGCAGAGATCAACAGGGGGGCACCAAAGGTGCCCCCTAGGCCGCCACTGGGTGGCCTTGCACCCATGGGCACCCTGCTGGGGGCCCCCACAGACAGATTCCCAAAGCCTTTCTTTGACAGAAAGGCAGGCACAGAAAGGCTGTGGGAATCTGCCATCGTAATCCCTCGGCCAGAAAGAGGGCGAAGGCTTTCTGAATGGCATACTGGCTCTCCGAGCCGGTCGGAGGCCATTCGGAAATCCGATTCAGATTCCCTTCCGACCGACCCCATCAAAATGAGTCGGTCAGAAAGGAATCCGATAAGCCGATTATGATGCGGTCCGAAGGGCTCTGACCGACAGTCAGATTTAGTCTTATTTTAAGACTATTCACAAAAAGAGGGACTTATTTTAATAGAAGTGCATGGTAACTGGTGAAAGTTATGCAAATAGTGTAACTTACGCCAGTTGCATAATTGATAGTTTTTAACATTTGCTCTATAAAAAAAAAAAAAAAATTCAGCACACAAAAATATTGTTTCATTACAAATTCGAGTTGATAAACTTTCTTTCACACATAGCCAGCCAGAGTTGGTCAATTTAAACACATAATTTAGGGCTCACATGAGCAATGAGCATTTAAAAACTGTTGTGAATTGTATTAACTTTAAGAGAATAAGGGTGTGAATTAAAAACTTGACATCACAAAATATGCACAATTATTGGCATACCGCAAAAATAGTGGGTATAGCCATTGGTTTAAGAAATTTCACTTTTGATAACACCCTCATTATTGCACAACTTGTCAAAAGAAGTTGTCAATAAAGTTTGTTTGCACAGATGCATAACTTATGAAGAGTAACATTGGCATGCAACACTGACTTACACATGGATGCGTAAAATATGAACATGCATACAGAGTATGGCATTGCAAACTATGTAATAGCATACAATACAGAATTGCCTAATATCAATAAAATGTAATACATTAAAAAAAATAACAAGACAAATGGATTTTAAAGAAATTAACTACAGTGTTGATTACACTACATATACTGGTTTAATATATATATATATATATCAGCTGTGATTTAAATATAAATACATACATAAGGGTAAGATGTGACATGGTAACTATGCTGTACAACAAATGTTAACCAAATAATTTACTTACAAATATATTGTAATACTCACATGCCATAGATGATATTCAAGGATTTTATTATGATCAAATATATTTTAAATCTATTTTTAAAATTTAGAAATGGCATAAGTTACGGAATAATGCACAAGTTGCAAATTTTTGCAAGACAACTTATGAAAATTAAGCAATACTCTTATAAGGGGCCGATTCTGATGCGGGTTGGAAGAGCTTCCCGACCGAATCGGTTGGGAAATGGTGTCCGACCCACTCGGATCGGGAAAGTCCGACCGGCGGAGTAGGATGCATCCGGATGCTTCCAGATACGATTTGGTTGAACTCCCATTGACTTCAATGGGAACATTTGTTCCTAACCGCATCAGAATTGGGCCCTCGGTCGGGAAGACACGTTCCCGATCCGATTTGGAAGGAGCAAATGCCGTTAGGAGGCCTTCCTAACCGCATCAGAATCAGGCCCTCGGTCGGGAAGCTTTTCCAACCCGCATCAGAATCGGCCCCAAAGTGTTTTTGATTATCAAAGAGTTGGGAAAGGTGTAACTTTAATTGCTTTATCATACTTAAGATACTTGTCAGTGTACATTCATCTTTCATAAATCAGCCTTATAGTAATTTCAAATTCTTCCTGTTTGCATTGAAGAGCTTGTACTAGCTTCTTTTAAATCTTGTACTATGTTAATAATTTGTATTTCAGTTATGTTTGTAGGATGATAATGTTCTTTTATGTTTTCAACAGTGTCATTAATAGTGGGTGCTCAAACATAACAAATGTTAGAGTAGTACTCATTGCATTTCCAGTGTTTTTCTTCTTTGGTATTGCTCTCTTGAGCATATATATCGCTGTTATGGCTTAATAGGGGCTTCCCTTTCTGCAAAGTTATGTACATAGCTGTATTGGACATTTCGAGAAAGATATATGATTCATATAAATTCAGTGTTTTCACCTTTATAATTATAAAGGGTTGTAAAGATAAGACTAAGGGGCCGATTTAGAGTTTGACTGTCCAACCTATGGACAGCCGTTGCGGCGATCGGGATAACACCCCCAAGCTGGTGGGTCCCCGACCTCTATATTACGACAACACCGCCGGGCTGGCGGTGTTGAGTTGGCGGTGCAACGGCAGCAGCATTCTATGGCTCATAGAGAGCCTGAAGCACATGCTGCCTCCCTGGCAGCGCCGCTAGCACATTGGTGCACTGTGTGCCATGCACCATGTTGTGCATGGCACACAGTGCATGCACAGTGCAAGCAGAGGGGGGCACAACATGTGCTCCCATGCACACACCTCATGGGCTAAAGTGCCCTGGGGCCTTGTTTGGGGCCCCTTTCCCTGCCTTTCCGCCGACCTGCGGTTGTAATCCTAACAGCAGTGCTGGCAGGGCACCACTGCTGCAGACCACTGCTTTCCCCATCTCTGCCTCGTCAGGATCCAGGAACCTGGCGATGGTGGCGGTCTTGTGTCGGGCTGGTGGCGGTCCGACCACCAAACTCGTAATTAGACGGTCGGATCGCCACCATGGGTACAGTGGTCTTGGGACAGCTGTACTCGTAATCAGGCCCTAAATATTTTTTAATATTTTGCATTTTAAACTTAAATGTTATCTTCTTTTTGACTAGCTCTTGGTTTTTTTTTAGAGCTACACATGTTTTCCTTTTCTTGAAGTATATTTTCAGGTTTCACACGTTTTTTCCTAAATGGGAAAATATAAAGAGTATATGCAATTTATTAACATTGGTTGCATTACATTATGTTTGTTTAGTTAGAGAAAGTTAGTGAACTTACTTTCATGCAGTTTATTTCCTCATGCAGATTAATGACCTATGGGCCGATTACGATGCGACCGAGGGTCAGAGCCTTCAGGGCCACATCGTAATCAGGCCCCTCGGTACAATGCTGGCAGTCGGAAACTAAACCGGCCAGTCATTCGGGCCGGCTCAAGGAGCCCATCGCCCAGTCGGTACCGGCTTGTAATCCCAAAGGGCAGGCCTTTCCGCCCTTGGGATTACGTTGCAAGGTTTCCGGCATGGTTTGCATTCCAGCCTGTCCGACATGGAAACCATATTGGAAAGCGTGTTTGGGGGCCCCCAGCAGGGCCCCCTTGGGTGCGGGGCCTCCGGTTGGGGGCTGAGGGGGCACCATAGGTGCCCCCCTGTTGATCCTTGCACCCAGTGGCAGGCAAATTGAGGCGCCTGCCACAGGGTGCAGGGATGAACTGCACCTCCCATTTCCCTATGGGAGCATGTATTTTTTTTTTTCTTTAAACTTTCTTTATCAATTTTTATTATGATGTACAATCAGCAAGCAGCACAGTATGCATAAACAAAATATCACATGCCGGGAAATATAATACATAATCATACATTGTGGACAATTCGATAATACCTCGACCTGCCACCCCCTGCACCACATTCCTTATACATACGTCCTCCCATGACGGGTGCCTACTTTTGTATGTTGGCTGATACATTTCCCCCCATGCCTATCATGTATTTTTTCCCCAGCCTTAGCATTCACACTCCCCACTCCTCCCCCCCAATACCCTGTCGCTTGTACCATGTCTGTTTGGCTGGGTCCCGTCTTCTCCCTTCTGATAGTTACATTGCGCGCCATATAAATCTGATAGGGGCCCCATATGTCTTTGGGCCTGCATTTTTCTGTAATTAGAGGGTTATAGTTGTCCGGTTGCGTGGAACAGTACGCCAGGTCAGATTGCCAGTCTGAAAGTTTTGGTAGTGGTCCACGCATCCATCTCATTGCCACCCTGCCTTTCGTTAATAACAGGCTGATGGCAGCCAATTTGCGTCCCCCTTTGTGTAGGTCTTTGTCATACCCTAACAGCGCTACCAGAGGGGTCTCTGGAATTGGAATTTCCAACATTTGCGTAAGTGTTAAAAACACCTCCCTCAAGAATGCTTGGACGCCAGGGCATTCCCATACCAAGTGTAAAAAGCCTGCGTGTGCAGCCCTACATCTTGGACACCTGTCATCTACAGCAAGACCATACTTGAATAGTCGGGCTGGTGTGTAGTATGCCCTATAGAGAAAT
Source organism: Calotriton arnoldi (assembly GCA_963921515.1). Classification (NCBI taxonomy): domain Eukaryota; kingdom Metazoa; phylum Chordata; class Amphibia; order Caudata; family Salamandridae; genus Calotriton; species Calotriton arnoldi. The sequence continues at coordinate 1,340,504 of CAWUFW010000528.1, read as the reverse complement.
TTATAGCATATTAATCTGTGATGTCCATTTTGTGAGATTGATTTGGTGTTAGGATAGCAGCGTGCCCACTGTGCTGCAGTGATTTCTATACCTAACTCCTCTTGCCACTCATACTGAGTTTTATGCAGAATCGGGTTCGCCTTCTTCCTGCTAAGAGCGTAAAGCATCATAATGCCGCGCTGCAGGAATTAGTTTGCAGCAGAAATGTCAGTGCCTTCAACTCCTGCGGTTCCTCCAAGGTGTCTCCCACAACGCCACGTAGCGCCTGCCTAGCCCTGTAATATTGGTATGAGTCCAAAGCCGAGGTCTGAGGCATTTGCAGTAGGATATGCTCCCAAGTTTTCACTACGCCTTCATGAAAGAAATCCCCCATCCGTGTTATTTGCATTTTATGGAGTGTTTGTATGACTGCCCAATCTTCACACAGCAGGAACCAAGCGCACCATTCAACTGGCCACCTGGGTGAATATAGATGTGTAAGACGCTGAGCAGCTGCTATGTTTTTAATTTGAATACTTGTACATCCTATCGGATCTATACCTCGAGAACTCCTCCTTGTATCACTGACCAGCATCGTGGGTAGCGGAATGAGGTCTATCATATTCCTTTCGATGTTTAACTGTGGTAAATCCTGGGGGCCGTGCAACCAGTAATGTGCATTTAGTACCTGCGCCGCTCTGTAGTATACTTCCAGATCTGGAGCATTTAGACCACCCTCACTGTAGCTTTTCGTTAATATTTCCCATTTTATCCGGGGCTGCTTACCTGCCCAAGCCAGCCGTATTAACAGGGTGCAGGGATTTTGAAAAAACAATTTAGGTAATCTGATTGGGATGTTCGAGAAGAAAAAAAGAAAACGGGGGAGTACTATCATTTTCATCAAAGCTATGCGAGCTATAAGCAACAATGGGAGTCTAATCCATTTATCTATAGAGTCTTTCAGCTTTTGCACTGCTCGCCCATAGTTTTCGCGCAGTATTATCTCTGGGTCCATATGTACCTGAATCCTGAGGTAGCGCACCGGTTCTGTGGTCCATTCAGCAGGGTAGTCCGTCTGCGTGGGCATGGTCCCGCTAGTAAGTGGGAACAGCAATGACTTGTGCCAATTAATGTTTAGGCCTGAATGTTGCCCGAATAAGGTGACTTCTTGTAGCATTGGATGTAAATTTTGTTCAGGATTACGGATGTAAAGCAGCATGTCATCCGTGTATGCCGCAAGAACCAAGTTGTAGTGCGGCCACCGAATACCTCTGTATGCATGGTATTTACGCATGGCACATGCTAGGGGTTCCGCCACCAGGGCGTATAGCAGAGGGGAAAGAGGGCGTCCCTGCCTAGTACCCCTTGTAATAGTTATCTGTGATGAGAACAGCCTATTGACCCTTACACGTGCAATGGGGTCAGTATATAATACTTGCACTAATTTCAAGAATACTTCGCCCACCCCTACTCTCTTGAGAACAGCGTACAGAAACCGCCATTCCACGGAGGATACGTAATCGGTACTCAACAGGAAGAGAGATCTAAAAGAGGAGCACTGTTCAGGTTGTTTCTAAGGGTGGGTGAAGTTCTGCAGAGTTGAACAAAAACTCTGTGAAACTCCTCCGTGAAACTCCGCTCCGTAACTCCGTTCCATCTCATCCCAATTAATAAAACAGAAACCTCACATACCTGTGGTAAAACAAGTAACTCTATCTTTACATGCTAAAATGCATATATTTATCTCACAAAAGTGAAAATGAAAATATAGCAAGCAGTGAGAGAGGTGATGATTTTGGGGTCCTCCCTAACCTAGGGAGAGAACCAAGCAGATGCCTTGAACACAATGAGCAGTGAATATTATAGTATCCAATATCAAAACATTCAGGCTCTCCTGGCTCAGCTGAGAGCTAATACTATAATATTCACTGCACTCTAGAATCTCACCCCATAATGCTTTGCTGTGCCTTTGGTTGGCATTGTATTTTTGCCCATAACTTTTCTTGGGGTGGTCCTAGGAGGATGGGACTACCACCGAATCGTTCAGCATGATATGCTCTTTGTGTTCAAGGCATCTGCTTGGTCCTCCCCTTAGGTTAGGGGGGACCCCAAAATCATCACCTCTCTCATTGCCTGATATTTTCAAAGCTCACTTTTGTGAATTGGTTATATGCTTTTTAGCATGTAAAGGTAAAGTTGTTTTATCAAAGGGTTGTGGGTGCAGTAGCTAACTCCACTATGTGGCGGAGTTGGAATTTTTGCATGAATTCCGTGTTTTCAATGTAATGTGTAGCTAACAAATCTCTGCAACCTCCGCTGGCGTGTTGTTTCCCCTAGGGTGTTGTTTCCCTGGCTTAAGTAGCGTGATCAGGATGGTCTCACGCATCGTTGGTGAGTAGTCTTCGTCCGATTCTGATATGTTGGGTGCTGTCCGATTCTGATATGTTGGGTGCTTGCGTCAGAGCCCCATTTTTATCGTATATTTGCGCTATCTCATTCTCACCTCTAGGAGGGTGTGTTAATCTGGCCAGTACTGAACTAGGTCTGTCCCCTTCAGCGTAAACCCTCGCCGTAGCATATTATCCCAGGGGGCATATTCACAAGGAGTTATCGCCGCGTTAGTGGCACTTTTCTGCCGCTAATGCAGCGATATTTTTATCGCCGTATTACCAAGCTGTCGCTAACAGCTGTTAGCGACAGCTTACTGGCGATAGCGGCCGCATCCAGCAACGCCAACGATGTTAGCGATTACTATTGCTAATGATATGCAATGTAGGCATTCCCGTGCAAAAACGCACGCTAACCCCACTTCGCGATATGCACGGACCGGCGATACGTTAAAAAAACTGCCGCTAAGGCCTGTTAGCTGCTGGGACTTAAGACCAGAAAATAGCTGGTCTTAAAAATGGAGACAACACTTGGGGCATCATCTCAGCAGGTGTTGGTGCTGGACAGCGCTGCAAGCAATGTTGCAGCACTGCCCTGCGACAAAACTACAGTGGAGTAATGTGCACCATCAACAAAATAGTGCGCCTTCCTGGGCCCCAGTCATGAAAAGTGTTGCAGCGCTGCGACAAGACAGCGTTGCAACAATTCTCACTACGCCCTTCTTGCGACAGCATGGATGCGCAATATTCACTGGACAGAGCTCCATGACGCAAGTAATGACAGATACGTCTGGAATCCTGATGTATCTGTCTGCGCTAGTCACGCATTGCTGCAGTCGTGTCACAACCATGACGCAACTCCATCAATGCATCAGGCTGGCGGAAGGTACTGACGCAGTGCCGTTCATATGGGGTGCCCGAATGTCGGCGCTGTTGGAGATCCATCGGCAGTGGCTGCGCGCTGCGGTGTCATTGTTTGGAAGCATTGGCGGAGTGTTGGAGCAGAGGGAGTTGACGAGATGTTCTTTGGAGGCATTGATCCAGCTGCGATTGTGTGCGATGATGGCGGTGGCGTCCGGTGGGCAAGGTGATGACGTGATGTATCCAATGATGGTCGGTCCAGGAGAGTCCGGTGTTGTGGCTGTAGTTGAAGTTCCCGCTGGCGGAGGTGACGTGCTCGACCGTGTGTCCGGCGATGTGGCTTGTTGAGGTGACTTGCTGCTTGCGTCGGATGTTGGGGACCTTCCCCAGGAGGGGGTGGTGTTCTGGTCACTGGGGCTGTCCAGGTGGAACTTGAGTTCACTGAGTAGGATGTCGGTGGTGGATGGGAGACCATGGGGTGCAATGAGGTCTACAATGGTATTGGAGAATGGGGGGCCATGGCCCAGGGGGCCTGCACATGAGGGTGCCGCAGATGATGTGCTTGGGCCTTGTCCGGATCTGGGAGTTGAGGTGGTCCATGGTCACCCTTGGGTCATTAGAGTGCGTGGTCAGTTGGAGTCTGCTTCTGTAGGTGATGGCAATGCCTCCTCCTTGACGGTCGGGGTGCTCCTTGCGGGTGATACTGCAGCCGTCAGTGATGGCGATGGGGATGTCCGGTCCAGAGCAGAGGTTGGTCCTGGCAGGCGAGGTGGCGTCCAGGGTTGATGGCGAGGAGGTGTCCAGGGTTGATGGCGAGGAGGGTGCTGGCGTCGTAGCGGTGAAGTGTTCAAGAGGAAGGCTCCTTGGTGCTGAGCTCGGTCCAGGGGCAGATGGACGCAAACTGGCTTGCCTATGGGTTGCCCTTGGCACGGGAGACATCCATTACAACGCAGGCAGTACATCATTAACAACACAACTCCGTCAACGCAGGTGCCTTTACATCGCATTTTATTACAACGCATTGTGAGGTCAGTAATGGGGTAATTTTAAGTTTTTCGGGTGGGTATGGGTTTCGGATGTCGTATCAGGAAATTGGGGTGTGTTTTGGGGTAAAATATGAAAATTGGGTGTGCATTTGGGGTAAAATATGAAAATTGGGGTGTGCATTTGGGGTACAATATGAAATTTGGGGTGTGTTTTGGGAGCTCAAAAAGGAATTCCAGGGTTCACGGTTGGGTTTGGGGTGCAAAGGTTAGTTTAGGGTTGCACTCACTGAAGTGGGAATAGTGATATTTATGTCTCCGCTATGCAACACATACCCTACTGTTGCAATGTGCCTAGTATTAGTATGCATTGGAATGGAATGCGATGTTATGTCATCCGTCGTAACTACGTATGTGCCTTTGGCACACGAGTGGTACGCCCGCTGTGCATGGGCGCACAACAGCCGCCATTGAGAAGTGCTGGGGGGGGAGGGCTGGAAAGCTGTGAGATGGTAAACGCTGGAAAGAATACTGGATGGGACGTGGACGCGGGGATGTGTGTGTGAGCGGGTGTTGTAAATATTTTAATGAGGGAAGTCTTACCTCGAAGCCGGGCCCCGTGTCTTAGTAGCTCCTGCTCTCCTGCTTCTGCTTCCAGGGACAGGAAGTAGGCAGCCAGGCTCCCTCCCCTGAGTCAATCACAACGCAGCGATGCGGCGGTGGGATTGGTAATGGGCACCGGGACAAGGCATGCAGCCAGGGGCTGGAGGGGTGGGCATGTTCTCCATGCAGGCTGTAATGCAGCCTGCATTGCGAACAGGGAAGTGCGCATGACTGCTTTGTGCGGCCTGAGTGGGCCGACCAAACAGTCATTGCGCACTTGAGTGGGGATGCCAATCCGCCCATGCCCTGCTCCGTGCTTGGAGCAGTCCTACCCACCCTCCCACCCACTAAGGATACATAGCATGATTACATCAGTAAGTTATCATCATGTGATGATTGTCCCTCTTCTGCACTGCTTGAAGGCAGTGGGGCAACGCTCTTCCGCCATAGCGAATGAGCCACCACTGGGGGTGCGTCATCTACGTGTGATAGGCTTGAGCGACTCGCCCCCCTGCCCTCCTGCGCTACGCGTCTCACCTTCTTACATGGACAGGACCTCTGACCTCGGCCAGGGACCTGCTCTCTCCCTCCGTAACTCCGGCTGCTGTGCATCTGCCCTAGGCAGGACTCAGTGCAGGTAGGGGTTGGAGCCTCGGCTCCTGCCTAGGTTGTGCCCTTCTTGGTTTTGCCCCATTGTCTCTCTAACTGCCTTTCCTCATTGTGCTTTTATTCTTTTGTGCTTTTTATTCTCTTTTCACTTTTTGTGCCTTTGTTTGTTATTGTGCCGTTCCGCCCTCTCTGCCCGTTTTTTCCTGCTTCCCCACCCCCCGCTGCTGCCCCCGCGGCCCCTCTCCCCGCTGATTCCCGCTCCTGCCTCCCAGCTATGCCTCCCTCCCCCTGCCCCTGTTAATGCCGTCCGCAGAGCGGCCAGGCCGCTGGCACGCCGAATGTGCGCCAAAGGCAAGCCCGTTAGCACCCCTCCGCGAGCCAACCGCGGCCGGCGCCAGGGACCCTGGATCTATGACCTTCCACCGTTACAACTCCACTACCCTCCTCGCACTCAACCCCGGAAGAAACAACAACTGCCAAAGATCGACACCGAACGCCACCCTCCTTGACAACCTCGCCAACCTCGGACTGAAGCAGCTCGTCACCACCCCTACCCACAGAGCCAGACACACCCTCGACCACATCTTTGCAGGAGTGACAAACATCCACTTCAGCCACACCACGGAGCCCCTCTGGACAGACCACCACTGCGTACACTTCGCCTTCAACACCACCACCGCACCCAAACCCGCCCAGCGCCCACCTCGAAGGAACTGGAGCAAGATCACAGAGGAACACCTCAACACCACCCTCCTCCATGACCCCTCCTCCGCCACGACCGACGCCAACTCCGCAGCCAAAGAACTACACCGCTGGATCTCCAGCTGCACTGACAAGCTCACACCCCTCCGCCACCCCGTCAAACAACGCCCCCCGAAGGCCGCCTGGTTCACCACCGAACTCCAAGAAGCCAGGCGCTCCTGCAGATGCCTCGAGAAACTATGGCGGAACAGGAAAACTACCGAAGACCAGAACAACTACAGGAACGCCATGAATTAATACCACCAGCGCATAGGAGCCACGAAGGGGACCTTCATCAAGAACAAAATCCACACCAACGCTAGTAACGCCAAAGAACTCTTCAACATCATACAGCAGTTCACCAAACCCCCCAGCAAAGCGACAGGCGTCACACCTTCCCAGGACCTCTGCAACAGACTCAGCTCCTACTTCCAACTAAAAATCAGGGCCCTCTTCGACAACTTCAGCGAACATACTCCGGTCACCACCCCCCTCCCCACCACCGACAACCAACCATCACCACCTGGAAAACCGCTACTACCGCAGACACCTCCACGACCATGAAGAACACCCAGTCAGGAGCCCCCATGGACCCCTGCCCGCCGCACATCTACCACAGAGCCGCCACCGCCATAGCACCCGAACTAGGCCGGACCATCAACGCCTCCCTCAAATCCGGCATCTTCCCCGACGACTGGAAGCAGGCAGAGGTCAAGCCCTTCCTCAAGAAACCCTCAGCCGACCCGACGGACCTGAAACACTACCGGCCCATCTCTCTCCTTCCCTTCGCAGCCAAAGTCACCGAGTGATTCATCAACGCCCAGCTGACCACCTTCATCTAAGAGTACGCCATCCTCGACTCCTCCCAGTCCGGATTTCGCAGCAACCACAGCACCGAGACTGCCCTCCTTGCCGCCACCGAAGACATCCGCATGCTACTCGACCAGGGCCACACTGCGGCCCTCATCCTACTGGACCTCTGCGCAGCCTTTGACACCGTCTCACACTGCACTCTCGAAGCCAGACTCCACGACGCCGGTATACAAGCAACTGCCCTCAACTGGATTCGCTCCTTTCTCTCCGACAGAACCAAAAGGATCAGACTACCCCCCTTCCTCTCCCAACATACAGAGATCAACTGTGGAGTACCCCAAGGATCCTCGCTCAGCCCCACACTCTTCAACATCTACATGGCCCCCCTCGCCACCAACGGCAGACAGCATGGGCTCAGCATAGTATCTTACGCCGATGACACCCAGCTCATCCTCTCTCTCACGAAGAACCCCGAATACACCAAGAAGGAATAAAAGACGTTGCAGCATGAATGAACGACAGCTGCCTAAAGCTGAACTCGGAGAAGACTGAGGTCCTTGTCCTCGGACCCTCCCCCACTGCATGGGACAGCTCCTGGTGGCCCCCTGCGCTCGGCAACCCACCCTCCCCGACGGACCATGCCCGGAACCTCGGCATCATTCTACACTCCTCCCTCACCATGACCCGCCAGGACAACGCCGTCGCCTCCACCTGCTTCAACTCCCTCCGCATCCTACGCAAGACCTTCAAGTGGATCCCCCCCGAATGCAGATAGACCGTCACCCACGCACTCATAACCAGCAGACTGAACTACGGTAATGACTTCTACGCAGGAATCAACAAAACCCTGCTACACAAGCTCCAAACAATCCAGAACACCGCAGCCAGACTCGTCCTTGGAACCCCACTACACGAGCATATGACCCAGCACCTACGAGACCTACACTGGCTCCCCATCAAGAAGAGAGTAACATTCAAGCTACTCACCCACGCCTACAAATCCCTCCACAACATCGGACCCAAATACCTCAACGAAAGAGTCTCCTTCCACGTACCCAAAAGGAACCTCCGCTCCGCCGACCTGGCCCTGGTAGAGACCCCACACATCCGCAGAACCAGAGCAGGCAGAAGGGCCTTCTCCTACCTCGCAGCTAAGACCTGGAACGAGCTCCCAGTCAACATCAGATGCTCCCCCACCCTGCACACCTTCAGGAAGAGCCTCAAAACCTGGCTCTTCGAATGATCCAGAGCTGCACCCACCCCCTCCCCAGCACCCTGAGACCCTCACGGGTGAGTAGCGCGCTCTATAAACCCCTGATTGATTGATTGATTGATGGACATTGACACCGTGGCGCAATCCACTGCACTCTCTCCAAATCTGTGACTCATCCAGCAGGAGCCTCAGCCAGGTGTGATTTCACTAGGCTGGGTACAGCAGTCGCCGCCTAGTCTGCTGGTGGACCTCCCGATGCAGTTGATGCACCAGGGTCCCCTTAGGTGTGAAGTTGCAGCGCTCACACCACACAAGTTCGGCGTAGCACAGGAGCCTCACCCTCCACAGTGTACGGCCAGCCCAACATCAACCGGCCTGTGATGCAGGGAGGCGGCACCCACCGTTGGTAATCTCCTCCGTGCACCCCAGTGTAGTGGTGGATCGTAGTATGCGATGCGGACCTCACTACGTAGGTGCGCAGGAGCGCATCTACCATTAACATCTCCAAGGGGCGCAAGGCGGTCTTCTCACACAGGTCAGCAACGTGTCTCCATGCGACCTGCCAGACTTCACCACCAGGTACGGGCGATCGTCGCGCCTCAATGTCTACCGCCACGGCTCATCGACTCCACAGCTCCTCCACATCCCACTCCAGGCTCCAGACGCAGGTTCATTGAGGCATCCAGGCTCCAGACGCAGGTCCATTGAGGCATCCAGGCTCCAGACGCAGGTCCATTGAGGCATCCAGGCTCCAGGCGCAGGTCCAGTGAGGCATCCAGGCTCCAGATGCAGGTCCAGCGAGACATCCAGACGCAGGTCCAGTGAGGCATCCAGGCTCCAGACGCAGGTCCAGCGAGGCATCCAGGCTCCAGACGCAGGTCCAGCGAGGCATCAAGGCTCACATCCTGGTCATCCTGGATGTTGGCTGGTTTGCAGGGGTTGTAGATGTGTGCTGCACTTGGCCCTGGCTGCTCCATTCTGCATGTTATTGTTTTTTATGACTATTTTCTATTGGGGGTTGACTGATAGGCTATTTTTTGCATTAGAGGCAAGAAAGCTCACGTTGGGCTGACTAACGTGAGTGTTTTTGCCGCTAATGGGCCTATCGCTGGTTTTCGCCCGCTAACGCCAGAATTCCTATTGCCATCGCGCTAATGTTAGCGGCAGTTTTCACCGCCGTTCCCTGATACTATCACCATGTAGCGACGGCTTGGTAATACGCCGCTAACATGGCGATAGTTTTCAGGGTTAAGCGGCAATAAAAAAACTGCTGCTAACTGGCGTTTGAGATAGGTATTGCCGGTCCTTGAGAATATCCCCCCAAGTGTTTAACCTCCGATTGCGCAAGCTCATTGAATTTGTCTATGCTTGCTCTAATTAGAGATAGTATTTGGGGGTCACCGCTTCCCTGAAAACCCTTCTCTAGTTCTGCCAGCGTTTTCTCCACTTTGCTTAGTTGTGTTCTGATTGATTTAAGTACCCTTGCATGCTTTGATATAGTAATACCTCTGATGTAGGCCTTGAACGCTTCCCAAATAGTACTCATTTTAGGTACGCTCCCTATGTTGGTATAAAAAAACTCGTCTATTGCCTTGCCTAGTTCCTCCCGAAATACTGGATCCAGTAACGAGTATTGTGGGAATCGCCAAGTAAGTGTGCTGCGTCGTAGATCCCCTATGGATAACTTTAGCAAGACAGGGGATTGGTCCGAAAAAGTGCAAGCCATGTGTGTGTATTCAGTTATGAGGGGTAATAGTTTTTTTGATGCTTACCAATAATCTATTCTAGTATGGATGTCGTGGACTGAAGAGTAATGGGTGTACTCCCTGCCCAAGGGTTCATTGTGCCACTAGACGTCTGCCACGCCCTCCACCTCTGCCATATCGGCTATTGCTCTAGCAGCCTTAGATGGGTGCCTCTGGGGACCTTTTGGTCTATCTAGCGCTAGGTTTTGTATGCAATTAAAGTTGCCCCTCCCAGAGTTGTGGTATATCTGAATGCCGCATGATTTTGCCGTTCAGGGCGTGATAGAACTGGGGATCGTCGTAATTTGGTCCATAGATGCCAACTAGTAGCACATGGAAGTTTTCTTTATGGCATCTGGCGAGGACATATCTCTCCTCCTTGTCAATTTCCACTTCACGTATTTGTAAGCCTGAATTCCTACGCACCCATACCAATACACCTCTAGCGTGCGTGGTGAACCCCGAAGCTATGCATGTGCCCTTCATTCTCCGTAGTGACAACAGGCCTGTATCTGGGGGCAGGTGTGTCTCTTGGAGTATGGCTACATCTACCATATGTCGTTGTAGATAAGCCACTACTTTCCGAATTTTTCTATGATCATCTAGGCCCCTTACATTCAAGGACATGAATTTTATGTTGGAAGTGGTGCTAGAGGTATGCGCTGCAGCCATAGTCCATGCTTTGACATCTCGCGTCCACAGTGATAAATTGTAAAAAACAAACGGCATGATCTAACATATACAGTCGAGCTCTGCTTGCTGCCACACTGATTATATTAACAACCCCCTCACCCCCCACCCACGTCATGCCCTTCCCTTGTACCATGGCCGTTGAACTACTTATCCCACCCTAACCCAAACAAAACAGAACCGTAGTTAACTGACACCCGGTGTGTATTACACTTGGGGGGCGGTGGTTGCCCGCCTGCTTGTTCTTACCGATGGCCACTGTCTGCCATCCAATAGGATAGTAACCAGGTGATTGTTGCTAACAACTCTTGGTATTGCAATCTTCTGATTCTATTTCCCATAAACAGTTGCGTGCTACACACTTGCATTCATGAACTCTAACCTTTAAGTTCCTAACAGCTTGTACATTGTCATGGCATATATTGATATTAACTTATCATGCATGCTTGAACCTTTATTGCTTTCCCTCAGTTTTACCAGCTAAGTTAGTCTGAATCGCCTCGCGTATCACCATCCTCGCCCACTGACTTCTGAGATGGCTTCCTCTTATTGTCTTAGCTCGGCCACTGCAGCGTCACCCCGCGGGCCTTCTCCGATCACAGCCGCTGGTGTGCAGGATCTACTCACACGTCTACGCGCCAAGGCCCGCAACAGCGAAACAGTCCAACGCTGCTGTCCCAGTCCGGCCACGGCTCGGATACCTGAGATGCGTGACTCTCCGGCCGTGCTGGTTTCCTACTCGTGCGATGAGAGCGCTCAGGTTAGTGCGAGGACGCTGTTCGCCGTACGCGACTGTCTCGGCTTCTACGCCACACAAGGCCGCACCCGGCAATTCTCAGTGTATCTCGGCTGCAAAAGCTTCAATCTTCATCAGCAAAGTAGTTTTTGGTTGCGCTTGACTAGTGGCACATTCTCCGCCATTAACCAGCCAATTACTGCCCTGGCTTCAAGCTGATTCCTGAAGCATAGTGCTGGCGGCTCCGGGAGCTCGCTCAAGCTGCGGCCATTTTGGTGCTAGGCAAGCTCCGCCCGCCCATGGGGCATGTATTACAGCTGGTTTATGGCCGTAATGCATGCTCCAATAGGGAAATGTAGGAATGCGACCGAACAGTGTTCGGTAGCATCCTAATTAGGCAGTCAAGACCACCAACCAGAGATCGTCGGTCCCAGGACCAAGATGGTGTTGGGCGGATAAAGTCCACCCGACATCGTAATTAGCCCCATAGTGTTGGAATCCTTCACTGTGGCTTAGGTATGCAACAGTTTGTGTGTTTCTTGTGTTCTGTATTTATACTCTTTTCAAAGTCTGTTTTCCTATTTGTTAACCGTGTTGCCTTTGAATTAAATTTTTAGAGTGTGCCATTGCATTTTATTATCTGCTTTTGAGTAATTGGTTTAATATATATAATGACATTATAGTAGTCAATATGTTTGCTATCAATATTTGTACTGTTTTACATTTGTTTAAGTGTGTTATCAATATTTTGATATTCTTTATTTTTGCTTTTGATATTATCGGTTTTGTGATGTTTTGAATGATGATATTTTTGCAGTCGATATCTTTGACAGTTACTTGGGGTCTTATGAAAACCCTCATATCCTAATTTACGATCAATCAATCAAAAGTCCATCTCTAGAAAATCAGTTAATTAAAGAAATTGCAGGAACGGAGGCAGCTTCCAGAGACAGTATGATGTTGTTCCAGATTTGCTGAGGCACTGCCATGAAGTAGGAGTGCTCAGTGTAGAGCAGGGTCTAGCTGCTAACCCCTGTCAGCCCATTCAATGCCTCTCTAATGTACCTCTGATAATTCTCGCTCTCACTTTCTATGCCTTATTCCTACTGCTTCCTTAATTACCATGCACCGGGTCATTGCATGGGTAGGCACCACAAGCATTTGTTGTAAACTAACTACTTTTGGTTTCCTAGTAGATAGACTAGCTCATTGGTAAAGAGTGCTGTGAACTCTATCTGGAACCTCCAGGTGAAATGGTGCCTTCTGAACCATAATGACAGATCAGGTGTGCCTTTAATTGGATGCTCATTGATTATATGTCTTTCTTGTGATGGAGGTGACTTGCCAAACCTGTCTACTCTTTCAAGGCTATCCTACAGGTACTGCAGGGTCAGTGTCTCTCTCACAAGAAATTACAATTTGGTATGACCATGAATTAAGGATTATTAATTTATTGTTTTTTCCTCCATCCCTGAAGTGAAGGGTGAGCCCCAGGGAGGTATTCTTCTTTTTTTGTTTACCTCAGCTCTGTGGAGTAGGGTAGGACCCTGCAGCACAGTTTTCATTTTTAGGTCTCGCATTGGCAGCGCATGCGCTGCCTCTACGAGGCATCAAGTAATCTCTATGTGTTGGCAAGCGGCCGGTAGTTTCTCCTGCCGCTTGCCATTTGCTGAATGTTGCCATAGCTCCTGTTAGCTGGCTTTTTAGTGGCTGTTGATGTCAAACTGACTTCCGTGTAGTCTGGAAGCAGCGGTCACTAACTACAGTTTTCGTCCGCTTTTGGCTGGGTGTTAGCACTCTTTCTTTGTCTCGCGCATGTCTGCCTGACGTAAACATGGCATCGCTTCAAGGCGCATGCGCAAGGCTGCAGCAGGAGCCGCTGTGCGCGAGAGGCGGCTCGATCGGCGGCTGTAAGCGAGTGTCGGCAAACCATACTGAAGAGTGTCGATGAAAGTATGCTCTTGGAATGGCTCGCTGTATTTGGGGGAACAATATTACCTGAAACGGTGAGTTGCCTCACGCGCTGGATTCTTCTCGGCTCTGAACTCTTGTTGGTTCCTTTCGTGAGAGTTTGCCAAGCTGCGCTAGTCCACGCGCGTGACTTGCTGCTTGCACTCACCATGGCTTTGACTGGCCACGTGGGAGTCCTGCGTGCTTGGAGCAGCTGCCACTGCCCTTGCCTTTAGCGTGTAACCCACTGCCCACGCTCACCATGGCCGTAAGAGTTCGATCGCGTTAGGAGCATGGGCATGTGTTGAAAGAGCATCTACGTCTGTATGTTGGAGACGGAGTGCATTGGTACAATGAACTGTAGTAATCCGTGTCCTGTTCTATTGCAGTGTTTTGTTGTTTGTGGTGTGTTTGGGACGCAGTGCACAGGCAAGACGGATTGCATTATTGAGGGTCCGGCAGCGCAAGAATACAGTCCGTGTTTTACTTAAATATGGTGATTTGCTAACCATGGCCTCTGCGGCAGTTTTGGGTAGAATAATTTGCTTGGACAGCGTGTTTGGAGCCAATAAAGCTTTCTTCAAAAACTTCTGACACGGCCTCTTGTTGTCGTATAAGGGCATTACAATACAGTTTTCCTTCGCGGAAAGGTTTGACTTCTGAAGGAGTCACAATACGCCCCCTCCGTGTGTAAATCTCTGAAGTGGCATAGTGGGATAGGTCTTTATCTCACTTTGGGAGACACCCCTACTTGCGTCAGTGTGTGACGGTGTTTATGGAGATTGGCTTAAATACTTTCAAATTTGAATGGACGCGGTACGCGAATTGGGAGACGAACTTCCCACACCGCTGTTGGCGTCTCTCGGCATCTTGTTGTGAGGATATTGGCAGATACAAGTAAGTCTTGGGGCTGGTTTTCTTTCTGTTGGTCGTACTATATTTCGCCGTTTTCTTTTGGTATGGATGTGAATTTAGCAGAACATGGTGTGTTCCGTTGAGGGTCTGTTGATTGAGGTATTATCTGTACGGCGGGAATATTCTTCCGGAGTACAGACCTGCGGTATGCATGACTTGTACAATGTATTACGAGAAGAGTGCTAACTGGGCCAATAGTTTTGTGAAGCACTGCTCGTGACATAGGAGTCGTTTGAAAATGTGGCATGCCTCCAAGGTACATGGGGAATTTAAAAGGGCACACGGCGATATGACACTCATTTGTCTGACTCTATCGGATATAATGAACTAGACCTTACGCAATAAACATTTGATCTTCACCAGATATGAATCAAGCAACTGTTTTTCACCGGATATAATGAACTAGACTTTGTTTTTAAAGCAAACATCAGGTGAAAATATGGCAGCGTATTACATTTGCGGGTCTAAGGATTGCTCAGACGGAAGGGGCCATCCATACTTGCTTAGTTAAGCAAGCCAATCAGCTGTCATTTAGAGTTCTTGAGGGATGCCGGGCAGCACGTGTCTTTTTTCTAGTTTGTGAATTCCCTTTCTGCTTTTTTTTTTTTTTTTATTATGTCACCTTTTATTTTCCTTCCTCCTCCTGTTCAACTGGCTTGTTTTATTTGCCAAAGCACTGGGCCTGAAAGGGCCACGCCTCGGCTCTGCAGCTCCAGGGTTGGCAGTGTAGGGGTTGGGTATGCAGTCACCGAGCTACAAAGGGCTGTGCCTATGGTATGTACTACCATTGCACAGATCCACTCCAGCCCACAAATCGCTTCCACACCCAAACCTGCACATATGCTCGCTTACTCCATTTTAAACTACACGCCACGCGTGTTTGGAATTGCAGATTTTTGAATGGGCATTTACTAATTAAATCCACCTGTAGCTGAGGTGCTGCACATATGTTTGTTTACTAAATTACCAACTATGCCTTTCACAACTCTATTTTATGTTCTTTTAAATTGGACCAACAACACCCGAGCGCTTCATATAAGCACCAGTTATTTTAGATATCCCGCTGGCAGCTCACTACCTGCCTTTGATATGGACTGTGGCGAGACCGGAGCAGCCGAGAAGTGCAAGATGGCGCCCGGGTGGATACCAATCAACAGGGAGGTGAGCGGTACAGAAACGCCCGGTGGGGATGACGTCACGGAGGGAAGACGCGGAAAGGGAGGACGGCTGGCAGAGAGGAACGGCGGACACGGCTGACCACGAAAAGCAGGAGGAGGACCGGCACGAGGGAAGAAACACAGCAGGAGCTGGCGGATTCGGGGAAGGAGACCAGAGGACAGAGGGAACCTGCGGGAGACCTGAGGACGACGGACCAGCACCGAAGAGGGAGGATTCCCCAACAAACACCGCACGCGTATCCGGCCGTCCCCAGAGGAGACAGGACGCCGCAATACCCGACGCTACGGTCCTGGAGGACCGTAGCCCCAGGCAAGTGTCTTTCAGGGAAAGTTGGAGGCGGTTAGCGGGGAAGGGCTTAAAGGGTCTCTGGCACAAGTGATGTACCTGTAATTCCTGAGTTGCAACCCCTCACAGGATACCACTTTTCTTACTCCTTACTTTATTCCCTCCCTCTCACTACCTCTCGGTGACCCAGGAATGTTGGTGATGGGGAGCACCTTAGCCAGTTATAAAATACAGTCAGAACAGTGACGGTGTTGTTGTTTCTGTTTGCCTTTGGGGACGCCGGTCCTGGTTGAGCATACTGGAGGACTACTGGCCTGAGGAAGAAGGCCCTCCACGGGACGACTGAGTTTCAGGACCTCGTTAACCCTCGTTTTGTTGACGTTGATTGTGGTGAACACAGACTGTCGGACTGTTGGTTTTGTAATAAAGCATTACACTGTAACCTCCCAAGACCACGTGTAGTGTAGTTTTCTACCCTCAGTAAAGGCTCTACGTTCGGGGATCCCTATCAGCTAGGAGGGGAAACCATCACACTGCCCCTCTAAACTCTTGTTGCACCAATCACTTCTCCAGCCCACATACCCTCCGATCACCAGTTCCCGCCATCTGTAAACCTGCTTGTTTAATTTGGGGACTGTTTTATAAAGCGCCAACACTACGTGAAGGTATTGGAGCGCTTTACATTTTCACCGCTTCCTTTATACAAACATCGAAAGGGGCCAGTACCCCTGGACCTCTAATAAGAGGTAAGCTCTCTTACACTTCTAACCAATTGCTTCATCTTAGAGAGTCGGTACCCCCTAAATGTAGGCACTCTATGATTCCAGACAACAGTTATAATAAATGTTCATACTGCCCTTTTATACTTAGAACCTTTTTCAAGCCCATCGTCAAAGACTCCCCAAATGTGAAAAGGTCTCTTAGAATGTCCCTTTTGAACTGCCGCTCACTACCTAAACATTCCACTGAACTCCGTCTACTGCTGGAGGATAATGAGCTTGATGCCTTGTTTCTCACTGAAACCTGGCTCTCCAGCACTGCTGACCCAGCGGTAGTTCAAACCCTGCCCCCGGGATATTTAATTCAGAGACAAGATCGTGAGCTAGGCAGAGGCGGGGGTCTAGCTATCATCTATAAAGATGATTTTAGTTGCCAAATTACAGCTAGCTTGATCCCTGAATGTGAGAGCTGTTTTTTTGCTCTTGGCTTTTCCCCTACTTGTACCTTCTCTGGCGTTCTTATTTATCGGCCGCCAGGATCAATTGGCCACTTTAGTAGGGAGCTTCCAGATATTATAGCTAAATCAGTGAGCTCCTCCTCTAATTTTTCATTATTGGGTGATCTTAATATCCATTTTGACTTTGCATCTTCTCCTGACGCTGAGGCTGTAATTGACAATTTGGATACTTTAGCCCTGAAGCAAAAAGTGTCCGGTTCCACTCACCATAAAGGACACCTCCTTGACCCGCTCTTCTCTAATATTGATAGCCTTACAGTGGAAAAACCCATTCCCATTCCTTGGTCAGACCATTATGTGGTTCCCTTTGTTTGGAACCCTCAGGAGGGTGGACAGCCACGGGAAAGGGTAAAATCATGGAACCGGAACTGGTCTAAACTTTCTGTGGAGGCCTGGGCGTCTACTCTTGACAATATGAGACCTGTGCTTGGTATTGACCCTGAATCCAACAACATCAAAGTTAAACAATGGCTCGAGTTGTCATTAGATACTTTAATCCCTAAAAACTGGACTTCCAGCAAAAAAGTTGGGCACGGCGCAGCATGGTACTCTCCCAAACTTAGAGAGCTGAAACAGTTATGTAAGCGTCTTGAGAGAAGTTGGAGAAAGGATTTCTCCACTTCTGAGAAAATTAAATATAGAGACGCTGTTAAGGCTTATAAGGCAGAAATTAGATCTGCACAATCTGGCTATTACGAAAAGAAAATTATCTTAGCCTCTAACTCCCCTCGTGAAATTTTTAAAATAACAAAATCACTCTTGCAACCTCCTGAGCCCCCTCTGCCCCCAGCGGACTCCCTAGGACGATGCAGTAATTTGGCCCACTTTTTCTATAAGAAAATTGAAGATATCTATACTGCCTTTCCTCCCCTATCAGCCTTGGCAAGCCCCCTTGACTGAGGACCAACCCCAATCTCTAAACCCTCTATTGATTCCATTCCATTTATGGATATGAAAGTTTTAAAAATGCACTTGGATTGTTTGAAATCTGGCTCCCCTGTGATGCTGCCCCCCCTAGTATTCTCAACCAGGTATTTGACTCCGTCGCCCCTGTTATTCTGGATCTGGTTAACAGCTCTTTCTCCTCTGGGATTGTCCCCTCCCTATGGAAACGGGCCATGGTCAGAGCCCTTTTGAAGAAGCCTACCCTGGATCCCGAGGTCTTTGCTAATTATCGCCCGATTTCGCTCTTGCCTGGGATTGCTAAAATAAGCGAAAAATACGTCAATTGCGTTCTCTCCGCCTTTTTGGAGGAGAATGAACGCCTTCATCTCTCCCAAACGGGCTTTAGACCCCAGCAAGGCACTGAGACAGCACTGCTAGCGGTGATTGAAGAATCGAGGAAGATACTGGATGTCGGAGGGTCTGCGGCCATTATATTACTCGATCTTAGCGCGGGCTTCGACACGGTCAATCACCAATTGTTGATAGCAAGACTCAGAGAGAATGGGGTGACCGGAACTTTACTTAAATGGCTTGAGTCTTTCCTAGCAGATCGGTTGTTTCAAGTTTTTGAGGACAATGCCACCTCTGAATGGATGCCGCTGCAGTGTGGGGTTCCTCAGGGCTCCTCCCTGAGCCCCACACTTTTTAATGTCTACATGCGCCCTTTGGCTGAGGTGGTTGAGGCTTTCGGGGTTAAGATCGTCACGTACGCTGATGATACTCAGCTTATTGTGTCCCTCAAGCTTTTAGACAACAATAAGTCTATTCTGGCCAATTGCTTGGAAAAGGTCTCAGCATGGATGGACTCCTCTTTCCTAAAGCTGAATGCTGCTAAAACTGAACTGATGTTTTTAGGCAAGATCACCAACTTGGAGAGCGGCGCACTATGGCCTAAATGTCTCGGGCCATGCCTCCCCCTAAAGACCAAATAAAAAGTCTCGGTGTTTGGCTTGACCATAATCTGAACTTTAAGGTACAGGCGAATAGGGTGGCAGGTACCTGCTATGGCATCCTGAAAATTATTAGGAGGATTCTGCCCCTTCTGCCTTTTAACGCCAGGAAATTGCTGGTACAAGCCCTGATTCTCTCGAGGCTTGATTATGCCAACGTGCTTTATCTTGCCTCCCCCTGCTCGACCATAAAGAAACTTCAAACAGTTCAAAACTGTGCAGCTCGACTCCTTATGCAGGCCAACAATAGGGAATCTGCCAAACCATATATTAATCTTTTGCATTGGTTGCCGGTAGCCGAAAGAATCCAATTTAAGGCCCTGTGTATCGCCCATAAATCAATGTCGGATAGTGCTCCGCCAATTCTCCGATCCATTATTTCCCCGTATCTTCCCAAAAGATCCCTTCGCTCTGAGAAAAAACACCTTGCTAATGTTCCCAGAGTCAACCGAGCTAGGAGCGGTGGCCGTCTATTCTCTGTTATCGCTGCAAAATGCTGGAATCAGCTACCAGATCATATTCGGCTTGAGGCCAACCACCTTTTATTTCGCAAACGTTTGAAGACTCTGCTGTTCCCCTGATTTCCCCGATTTTCGCGGTTTAGGCTCTGTCTTTAGCGCTGGGAAGCCTCTGGTAGCCATGCGCTCTATAAGTGTCTATTCATTCATTCATTCATTTGGCTGCCTAACGGTCAGAGCTGCTGACTTTGGATCTAAGGAGCCAGGTTCGAGTCCCGGCGTCAGCTCAATAACCTCTGTTTCTGGATAAATCCAGTGCTTTAAATGGGAAAAAATAAGTGCAGGTACTCATTAAAATGCGCTAGAGGTGTAGTGAGGGGGCGGGGCTAGGGCCGGGGCTAAGGGCAAGACATGATGATACTTAACAACTTCTATATTAGTTGCAGCACATGCCAAAACACATGAGAAATGTGTTTATATAAACAAAGCAGGTTAACTCATTACACAAAATGAAAGAGAAATGGAATAATATGTTAACAGTTCCTTTTTTTGCAATAGTTGCACCTTCTTAATGTCATACTGTTAATTGCTGTTAAGCACAATACTATATATTTTTGAGCATGCGAGTAGGAAGAAACTGCAAATACCCCCACGTCGAATCAAAGCTCTTATGGCACCAAGCAAATGAAGCAACTCATTATGACCCTCCCCAGAAGATATCTCTTGTCTCTTCCATCGATCTATCCATTCATCCTTTCATCCTACCATTTACCTGCTGATGTCCACCATTTAACATTTACATTCTATCGTCTATTCAGTCTTTCATCAATCATTCAGTTTTTCACCATTCCGTCTATCCACCCTTCATATCCAAACCTATCCATCCATCCATCTCCAAACCTATCCATTCATCCTTTCACTCATCCATCTCTTTATCCACCCTTTCCCTCATCCAACAATCCTTTCGCTCATCCATCCATCAAACCTTTCACTCCTTTATTCCACCCACCCTTTCACTCAATCCCTCCTTTCACTCATCCATCATCCACCCTTTCATCCATCCTCCTTACCTTTCATTCATCCATCCAACCTTTCACTTCTCCAACCATCATCCGCCCTTTTATCCAATCATCCACCCTCTTTCACCCATGCATGCTTTTACTCATCCATCCATCTATTCATCCATCCATCCATTCATCCACCCTTGCTCACTCACCCACCCTCCCTTTTACAATATTTATGAATCTTTGTCACCGAGCAGACATGTACAAACAAAGTGCCACCTATTTTCTTTAAAATACCTACTGAGAGTGTCTGGATTCTCTCTCTCTTTCTCTCACTTTTTTTCTTACAAAAACAGGCATACACACAAAAATAGCAGACACACAAAAGACTAAGGAAGATGAATCCATCTTTTCTCTTCACCTACCATGGCTTTTTTAATTGCCACCAGGGCCGGACTGGCCGTGGCCTGATTGTCACTGCCAGGGGACTGACATGATTCCTGTGCTTGCAGGAGATAGTGTGAATGTGATTGACAGCACAGGGCCTGAACGGACACTGCTCTGTCAAGATGATTGTGAGCACCCGACATTATTCAAATGAGCCCTGCTGAATAGCTCAGCTGGGGCTCAGATCAGGGGCTGCAGAAGCGGCGCCTTGGCTGCCAGAGACACGTCCCACTCCTGCTCACCAGCACAGGCAGTGACTTCCATTATGATTTTACATCTGATCATATAAGGCGCCCCTATACCGCTGTTGTTTCCACACCAGCAGAGGCATGGATCCAAAGCAGGAATTTTCTTAGGTTATCTTTAGCCATTTTGTTGAAAAACTAAGGGGCATATTAGCAAGACCCACGTTAAAATTATCGCCGTTTTAGCGGCAGGAAACTGCCGCTAAAACGGCGATAATGGGCTTGCTAATATGCGTTATGGAATTCAATAGAAGCCCAGGTTAGATGTCCTGCACATCTAACCTGGGCTTCTATTGAATTCTATAACGCATATTAGCAAGCCCATTATCGCCGCTTTAGCGGCAGTTTCCTGCCGCTAAACGGCGATAATTTTAACGTGGGTCTTGCTAATATGCCCCAAATCCTTTTCTTGGGGCCATTTCTCCCCAAAACTGTCTAGCTTCAAACCCTGCACTTCTGGCCGATGTCAGTGATGACCCATATCTACAATGTATGTGGTGTTTATAGAGGCCGCATAACATGGCACCTTGTGATCTCTGTGCCCTTATGCAGTCCTAGGCTGTAAGTGAGAAAGTGGCGAAGCTCCCTAAGGGTTTGAATAAGTTAAAATCAGGTCTCCACACAGGTTCAGGATTGGGAACTACACCTCATTGTGTTTTAGACGCCATTCCCCTAGAAGACATTAAAAAAAAAGGAAACGGGAACACTCTTCAAGCCCAGAAAGATCAAGCGGTTGAAGGAGATGTCTTCTTCATTTTAAGAGTCCATGCAACCCGTTCAACCGGTACATTTTCCTCCCAGGTGGTGCCTAGGCTCAATATTTTGAGGGTTTTGAAAAGACCATATTTAAGCAACTGCTCTCTGATGCACTTGCAGGAGCTTCCATGATGTATCTGTTACCAATGGCACTAGTCGGTTTTGGTACAAAGCTATCTTTCTCAGCTTCTAAGACTTCTACAGAACCACACTCCAATTAGTTTCAGCTGTGGTGTTTGATAGGTTGTTGGTGTCTGTCTCCTCTTCTAAGTACAGTCTCAATTTCAGTGGTGCCAGTCTTGACGTCTGTTCCAACTCCGTCCAGCCTGCCTGAATCAATTGCTTTCTGGCGGGTGAGGTCACACCAGAGGCGCAACTAGAGTCAAATTTCGGGAGGGGGCTAAGAAAAATTTCGGGGAGGGGGTGCTGATTCTTCAACCAAAAGGCAGAGTGGAGCTGCAGGGGCTCTAAGAAGGGTGAAACACATCAAGCCTCATTAACAAGCAAAAGGTCTTCTAAAGACCTGTGAAGTGCTCAGGTACAGCTGTGTGTGTGCCCGGAAGCTGTCTCATCCCGGGCTGCCACACACGACAGGGGGTGGGGGGCTGAAGCCCTCTGAGTCCAATGGGCGTTGCGCGCCTGGCTCACACGTTGCTCTGACTTGGCGTCACTGCCCTCCTTGTGAAATCACCAATATGTGAGCATGCGCCGCAGTGTAGAAATGCGATGCATGCTCACATGATTATGTGTGACAGTGAGTACCGGTACTCTATTTCGTAACGGAGAAGTGCTGGTACTCTTGGGGGGAAAAAAAAGAAGTGCCGGTACTCAGTACCGGTGAGTACCGGCCCATTTAAAGCACTGGATAAATCATTTAATCTCATGCCTATAAAAACGAATCTGTCGTGCGCAGTATAATCTAGTGCTACTCTAAAGTGCTCTAATGCTCTTACTTAAGTCGAGTTCGCTCTGTATTAAAAAAACACACAAAGCATAGTTTGCCGTAATCAGACTTCTTAATGAGGAGGAAAAGTTGCGCGCAGCCACGTGACTCCTGGGGGTCGATTAACAATCATTGAAATGTTAGAATCTTTTAACTGAGCCATCAGACCCAGAATGTTCGAGCGAAAAGTTGAGAAGCACGTAGTAAAATAATTGATATAAAACGGAATTAGCATGCAAACATGCTGCAGGTCAAAAAAGCTCATAGTCTGTTAACACACTGAGGGAGAAAGAATAGCAGAAGACACACGAGCCTTGTGCTTCCATCTTTATGTAAAACAATTGTATGTTCCGGCATAACTGATGTAAATGTAGAGCTTGCAATGGTTGGGCTGTAACTGGTCCCCTCGGCGCTCCACCAGACCATGTGTGTGTTTATCTTCTGACACGACTCTGACGTCCGCCTCTCTTCACTAACATGACTCTCTGACATCCCTATCTCCACTGATTAACACCAGTAGCATGCGCATGCGCATGCTTTCAACGGCGATATGGCTCTGCTCAGTGAGTTAAATCCTGACACTTGCTGTAAAAGGTCACAAGAGAGGTAAGGTACAAAGGGGACCTGTGCCACAGAAGCTGCACTGGTACACACGCACACCACTGATCTTCGCTACAAACGTGATACTGCAATTACAACAAATGGTGAAACCTGTTTACTTTTTTCTGTCCCTGTTTATCTAACACACCCTCTGTTTCATCAGCTACATTTAGATGAATAAAATGACTCCGGTCCAAATGACAGTTGTGTTCTGTGAAGCTTTTAACAAGTTACTGGAATTTCCTTCTGGGTACCTGCTATGGAGAAAAATTATGTTGTAACATGTAGTAGGAAAGTAGCATTTTTTGTCCATTGTTAACTGTAGTATTCCTTACTTGCTGTAATTGGTTACATTCACTTCACAAAGAACATATCCACACATACAATGTGGTTATCTGAAGTGCCAGGGACTTTTATGGCAATGACCAAACAACACTGACCAAACATGACCAAAACAACATTTTAGCCATGTTTTTGTTTAGATTAATGAGGGCCTTGCAGCATCCCCAACAATAATAAAACAAGGTAGGCATTGCCAAAGCCAAAAGGCTGGCAAGCCATGCCAGACTGATTGGCTTTGTCAATTCTTGTTCCTGGCTTCACTCAGTCTAGCCTTTCTGTGGCAGCCTTCTTGCAATAGCTTCTCTCCTTTGGTAGGTGGGACCATCTGCCTCTTTCTTTCTGTGGCAACTCTTGCAATACCTTCTCTCTTCTGGTAGGTGCCACTATTGCCTCTGTCGCTTCTCCATCGTGCCCATGAACATCATTACAGCAAGCCACAAAAGGGCTCCACTTATGAGTCCAGACATCAGTTTTTCATTTTTTTTATAACAACAAAAGACACAGATCTAAAGCAAAGCTCCTACCTATTTGGTTTTTTTCCTTCACCACAAAATGCAAAGCTTTCCGTACCACACAATTCAAATGCACGCATTTCCAATCCACACGACATAATAAAACACCAAACCACATACATAAACTCAACAAAACAATTTCACTACACACCACACACATCCAATCCACACCACAAAATTCCACATCATGCCACAAAAAATACAACAGCACACCACATAATTAACCTACACTGCATGCCATTCAACAAAACAAAATACCATTCCACATTATTGCACTCCAAAACCAACAAGCCCAATCCACATAATTCCACTACACTCAATACCACATAATTACTATCCACATAATTTCCACAGCACACCATGCCACATAATTCCACTACACAAATCCACTCCACACAACACAGTTCCGCAACCCACAATACCAAAACCAAAACAATACAACCTACAAAATTCCACTGCACACCATATACATACACTCCATAACACATAGGGAAAAGGCACTGCCATTTACAGTGCCAATAGCTCTAACTCAAACAAATGCGAGACCTATTGCATTTCCAATGCTTGTTAATCTTGCCTCGCCACCAAAATGCTGTTCGGGAAGCTAGGTACTAGCACAGACTTTGTAATTTAGTTTCTTGTCATTCAGCGGAGAACATGATTTGGCAGGCCACTTCAGCTTTAATGTTTTATTTACCTGCTTTCCTCTGAGCTGACACCTGCAGTGCAACCCTTGTCCTTCTTGTGCCATATTCCATTGTGTTTCTTGGCATAGTAAAGAAACTATGGGGCAACACATCAGTGTGCAGCAGGAACAACAGTAGCCAGGTAAGTAAATCATTTTGGTGGCACCTAGCTATTCTTGTACATACCTAGCTGCCATCAAAATTGGTTTATGTACCTGACAGTCGTTGCCCTAATCATTCACTCCCCTCCTGAGCAAACCTTAGCTACTACATCTATTGACATAGTGAAATATTTGTTATGTCTGCAGTCAAAGTAAACAGCGAGGAACAACTTGCAGTAGAGGATTGCACTGAAAAGAAATATATAGTCTTGATATCACCAGCAACCACACCATTCCATCCCAAACATGCCAGTCCTCCCAACTCAACTTAAATAATGGTCTTCAATATCTAATAGCTGCTCTAAAGCGTGAGACATTGCCAGGCACTGCAGCACTGCATGGTCCCTGACCAGTAGAACATGTGGAGTTGTAAGACTCAGGCTGGGCAGGTTACCTATTTTGTCACTCAGGACAGTAAAACCTATAACGACATGCAGTGTTCACAAGTAAGCAAATAAGTCAGCCGCTCATAAGCCACTCTGCTGAATCAAAAAGTACCAGAACTTCAACTGACAAATAATGAGAGAACATGCAAATCTGTATTGTGACAAATCAAAAATTTATGAAAATGTGGTAAAGCTCACCACTGTGTAGTTATAGTTACAACTGGTTTTCCATAAGAAATTGATTTTTTGATTGGGTAGTAACTTTGGCGCCGTTTGACGAATCTTCATGAACCTTTCCACAAAAAATGTTAAGCAAACTCGGCTCCTTCATCAAATGCTTCAAGATAGTCCATCAAGCAGGAGCCGAGAGAAAAAGGGGGGAAGGAGGGAACGGTCCAAAAAGTGTTTTCACTATTCAGTTTGAACAGTGCTATAGCCAAAACGGCTGAATGCAATTACACCAAATTTGGAAGAAAGCTAGATCTTTACCCAGAAAGTATGCTTTTTAATATTTAGGGGTCGATTCCAATTCGGGCCGGAAAAAGAACCGACCGACTCGGAGCCGGAATTTATTCCGACCGACATGTACCTGTGGCGCCCGACACGCCAAGTACGATGCAAAGCGTGCAAAATCCGACCGACACGTACGGAACCCAAGCCGAACGACCGAGCCGCACGGAAAACAGCAATCCGGCCGGAAAAACACGCGAATCGAACCGACCGACACGCACCCGGAACAAATCCGACCGAAACGTACACGCGAACTCCAAACCGCAAAGTACGATGCAAGAAGCGAAAACCACGACCGAGTCGGACGGAGGACAAGCCGTACGACCGACACGCATACAAAACCGAGCCGAAGTAACACAAAACACCGCGACCGACGCGTACGCAGCATAGAAAACTGCACAAACACAGCGTGAACGAAACGGAGAACACCGTACGAGACAAATGCAGGGTCCGACTCGGTCACAAGAACGTTTCCAACATGCACAGACAGTACAAAGGAAAATTAACACAAAAAAAGGCCAAACAAGCAATTACAAAGCCAATAAATACTGGGGGTGGGGACAGAGAACAAAGACACACCCACAACTCCACCCATATAAAGGACACAAATCCCAACCATGATCCTTTGCAAATGCCATTCCACTGCCAGCACCCAACAGACAGCAACCACACACCCACAGCTCATCCCTCACACAAGCCACACACCATCAGCACACCAACAAATACCTACCTCACATACACCCAGCAAAACACACACTCACACACCCTCACCTGCACACCAACACACACATCACTCACCATCACCACCCATCACCATGCCCCCAAGAAGAATCACAAGTTCCTAGATTGTGAATTGGAAGTCCTGGTAGACGAGATCCTCAGGGTAGAGCCACAGCTGTTTGGCACACTGGTCCAACAGACCCCCATCTCCCAGAAAACCAAGATGTGGGAGAGGATCATCAACAGGGTGAACGCACAATCACCATGTCTGCGCACAAAGACCGACATCCAGAACAGGTGGTATGACGTGCGCAGGAGGGTCCGGGAGCTGCTCAAGAAAGACTACCTCCTGAGCCAATACACCGGCAGTGGCCCTCCTGCCAAGCCAGTATACCTCAGGCCCTGGGAGGAGAAGGTGCGGGCCATCCTTCCACCAGTGAGCGTATATGGACTAGAGAACATCCCAGAGCCTGGTGAGTACACAACAAATGTACACAATATTCTGCCACAATACACACACACATCACTGTCAAGGGGAGAGTCAAACCATGCACTCATAGCAATTACACAGCAACCAGAACAGAATCATCCCAAAATGTGTATGTCAGTCAGAGAAACACAACACATGCCATCTCAAAGTTACATTCAACCGTGCCATCACATGTACAAACACAACTACAACTACAGCTAGGCAGTGGCACAAATAGAACTAACAAACACATCCAGACATGTAGCCACCACAACAACACCAACACACAGTGAAGACCACTGAAAGGAAGGAATTCTGTGTATGCTGGCCAAGTCAGTGTAGCCAATAGCATCATGGGAGTCGTAGTCACACATATTGCCCCCCCACAACTGTCCCATCAACACCACCATGAACCATGCGCACATCACAGGGAGTGGAGAAGGACTCACAAGATGGCTGACACTGGCTACTGCTGTGGGGAGCACAAGGCCCTGCTGGCAACTGTGCACCAACAAACAGCAGGACACCACTGACTGACATCCTGAGAGACAACTTCCACTCCCTGCAATGGAAGCACGTTCCATGGTGGGATATCTGGCTGGCTGGGTGGGAAGGAGGACTCGCACCACTGACCATAGTCACAAGCACCTCCCCTCACACACACCCTCAACACATACTCCACATAACCCACCTGGGAGAATGCAATGCCACACATCCTAACTCAAGATCCCACAAAGAACCTCCACCCTGGGTTATGTCGTGTGAAGCACAGGGACACTCATGGGACTTTCAGCCAAACAACTGCCAGGACAACACTCCCAGCCATCCTGTCAGCACAGGCAGCCCACCCCACAGGGAAGCAGAGTCAAAAGGAAGGAAGCATGGGCATGCTGGGAAGGGGGTGGAGGCAATAGCATGATGGGAGTCGTAGTCACAGCTCTACATCCCCCACCACATGGCCCAGCAAGCTCACACTCACGCATGCACATCCCACAGAGAGTGGAAAGGCCCATCAAAGATGTCTGACACTGTTGCTGTGTCGTGGGGAGCACAAGGGCATGCTGGGAACTGCACACCAACCAACAGCAGGACACCACTGTCAGCCATCTTGCCATTGCTCTCACACCCACACACACTGAACTCCCCACAAAACCAAGTAAGTATGGGAATGCTGGGAAGTGGGGTGGAGGCAATAGCATGATGGGAGTGGTAGTCACAGATATTGGTCACCCCCACAACTGTCCCATCAACACCACCCTGAACCATGCGCACATCACAGGGAGTGGAAAACAACTGACAAGATGGCTGACACTGTGCACTGCTGTGGGGAGCACAAGGCCCTGCTGGCAACTGTGCAACAACCAACAGCAGGACACCACTGCCAGCCATCTTGCCATTGCTCTCACACTCACACACACTGAACTCCACCCAAAAGCAAGTAAGTATGGGAATGCTGGGAAGTGGGGTGGAGGCAATAGCATGATGGGAGTCACAGTCACAGACATTGCTCACCCTCACAACTGTCCCATCAACACCACCCTGAACCATGCTCACATCACAGGGAGTGGAGAAGGACTCACAAGATGGCTGACACTGGCTACTGCTGTGGGGAGCACAAGGCCCTGCTGGCAACTGTGCACCAACAAACAGCAGGACACCACTGACTGACATCCTGAGAGACAACTTCCACTCCCTGCAATGCAAGCACGTTCCATGGTGGGATATCTGGCTGGCTGGGTGGGAAGGAGGACTTGCAGCACTGACCATAGTCACAAGCACCTCCCCTCACACCCCCTCAACACAAACTCCACAGAACCCACCTGGTAGAATGCAATGCCTCCCATCCTAACTCAAGATCCCACAAAGAACCACCACCCTGGGTTATGTTGTGTGAAGCACAGGGACACTCTTGGGACTTTTAGCCAAACAACTGCCAGGACAACACTCCCAGCCATCCTGTCAGCACAGCCAGCCCACCCCACAGGGAAGCAGAGTCAAAAGGAAGGAAGCATGGGCATGCTGGGAAGGGGGTGGAGGCAATAGCATGATGGGAGTAGTAGTCACAGATATTGCTCAGCCTCACAACTGGCCCATCAACACCACCCTGAACCATGCTCACATCACAGGGAGTGGATAAGGACACACAAGATGGCTGACACTGGCTACTGCTGTGGGGAGCACAAGGGCATGCTGGGAACTGCACACCAACCAACAGCAGGACACCACTGTCAGCCATCTTGCCATTGCCCTCACACCCACACACACTGAACTCCCCACAAAAGCAAGTAAGTATGGGAATGCTGGGAAGTGGGTGGAGGCAATAGCATGATGGGAGTCACAGTCACAGACATAGCTCACCCCCACAACTGTCCCATCAACACCACCCTGAACCATGCTCACATCACAGGGAGTGGAGAAGGACTCACAAGATGGCTGACACTGGCTACTGCTGTGGGGAGCACAAGGCCCTGCTGGCAACTGTGCACCAACAAACAGCAGGACACCACTGACTGACATCCTGAGAGACAACTTCCACTCCCTGCAATGCAAGCACGTTCCATGGTGGGATATCTGGCTGGCTGGGTGGGAAGGAGGACTTGCAGCACTGACCATAGTCACAAGCACCTCCCCTCACACCCCCTCAACACAAACTCCACAGAACCCACCTGGTAGAATGCAATGCCTCCCATCCTAACTCAAGATCCCACAAAGAACCACCACCCTGGGTTATGTTGTGTGAAGCACAGGGACACTCTTGGGACTTTTAGCCAAACAACTGCCAGGACAACACTCCCAGCCATCCTGTCAGCACAGCCAGCCCACCCCACAGGGAAGCAGAGTCAAAAGGAAGGAAGCATGGGCATGCTGGGAAGGGGGTGGAGGCAATAGCATGATGGGAGTGGTAGTCACAGATATTGCTCAGCCTCACAACTGGCCCATCAACACCACCCTGAACCATGCTCACATCACAGGGAGTGGATAAGGACACACAAGATGGCTGACACTGGCTACTGCTGTGGGGAGCACAAGGGCATGCTGGGAACTGCACACCAACCAACAGCAGGACACCACTGTCAGCCATCTTGCCATTGCCCTCACACCCACACACACTGAACTCCCCACAAAAGCAAGTAAGTATGGGAATGCTGGGAAGTGGGGTGGAGGCAATAGCATGATGGGAGTCACAGTCACAGACATAGCTCACCCCCACAACTGTCCCATCAACACCACCCTGAACCATGCTCACATCACAGGGAGTGGAGAAGGACTCACAAGATGGCTGACACTGGCTACTGCTGTGGGGAGCACAAGGCCCTGCTGGCAACTGTGCACCAACAAACAGCAGGACACCACTGACTGACATCCTGAGAGACAACTTCCACTCCCTGCAATGCAAGCACGTTCCATGGTGGGATATCTGGCTGGCTGGGTGGGAAGGAGGACTTGCAGCACTGACCATAGTCACAAGCACCTCCCTCACACCCCCTCAACACAAACTCCACAGAACCCACCTGGTAGAATGCAATGCCTCCCATCCTAACTCAAGATCCCACAAAGAACCACCACCCTGGGTTATGTTGTGTGAAGCACAGGGACACTCTTGGGACTTTTAGCCAAACAACTGCCAGGACAACACTCCCAGCCATCCTGTCAGCACAGCCAGCCCACCCCACAGGGAAGCAGAGTCAAAAGGAAGGAAGCATGGGCATGCTGGGAAGGGGGGTGGAGGCAATAGCATGATGGGAGTGGTAGTCACAGATATTGCTCAGCCTCACAACTGGCCCATCAACACCACCCTGAACCATGCTCACATCACAGGGAGTGGAGAAGGACTCACAAGATGGCTGACACTGGCTACTGCTGTGGGGAGCACAAGGCCCTGCTGGCAACTGTGCACCAACAAACAGCAGGACACCACTGACTGACATCCTGAGAGACAACTTCCACTCCCTGCAATGCAAGCACAGTCCATGGTGGGATAACTGACTGGCTGGGTGGGAAGGAGGGCCGGCTGTCAACCAAATACAACCAATGCAGACCATGTTCACACCCCAACAAATACATAGAAATGCCCAAATAATGCAGGACAATGTGCCACACCAATATCAACCCCTGACTGTGACGACTTAGGACAATGCAATGTACAGGCCCGCACCCAGAGGCACAGTCACAACTGTCAGGTGTGTCAACCATTGATGCCTGCAGAAACATAACATACATTGTGTGTGTCTCCCAAAAACAGGTGATGATGGGGACACAGCAGCAGACGCTGAGGAGTCCCAGTCCCAGGCTCAAGAGGATGCGGAGCTCACTGGTGTCGTACAGCCTCTGCCCTCCTCGGACGAAGAAGACCAACCTGGCACATCCGGTGCAAGTCTACATGCAGCACCAGCAGGACCACCAGCTGCAGCACCAGCAGCACCACCAGCTGCACCCCCTGCACCCACCCCTCCAACGACTGTCACCACAAATACCATCCCTGCCGACATGGACAGAACAAGGAGCAACACCAGCACAGGGACCCTGGACCAACCTGGGGCCATGGACACCACCACCACCACCAACCCCCAAGGTGGACCAGGGTCATCTGTGCGTGCCACTGCACGCACTGCACATGTCAGCAGGGGTGGTGGGAGGGGTGGGAGACAGAGGTCGCTGCTTGCAGAGGTTGCTGGTGTGCATGATGACCCACAACTGGTACGCATAGCTGATGCGTACCAGTCCAGCACCGGAGATCTCAGCCAGGTAGTGGGGCTCCTCAGAGACATGAAACAGCAGCAGGCTGCCCATCATGCCCGCTTGGACTCTCACATGTCCCACGTGGAGTCACACATGTCCCGCGTGGACTCACACATGTCCCGCGTGGAGTCCAAGTGGGATGCACTGCATGAGATGACGGCGGTGCACAGGGACATTTTACAATGCCTCCGCCAGATGAACAGCAACCAGTCCACACCTCCCTGTGTGCCAACAACATCTGGTGCTGAACAAACTGCAACTGCCACAGGGAGGGAGGATGACTCTGGCGGAGAGTCCCCTGCACCGCAGCAGCCTGTACTTGAGGGGCCCCCCCAAAGAAGAGGGGTCGTCCGAGGAGGGGCAAGTGAGAGGCCGATGGCCAAGCGCAACTCCCAGGAAGCCTGAACCTGTTCTGGATGTTCACCTTTGTGCACAGACTGTTCACCCTGTTGACGGCAACACTACTCCCACACATTGCATGGGGAGTACAAGTTGGACCAATGTCTCAGACAACTGTGGCCCCGATACTGGGGATTTTGTCTACCAGGACTTTCAATTCACCTAGGAACTTCTGATTGCAAGATTTATGTACAGCACTACCCATCCTATGCACTATTCACACAAATGTATCACAATAAACACACTAATACACCATACTTGCCTCTGTTGTGATTCCAACGTGGGTGCTGTTATGGGGATGATGAACTGCAAAATTACACTGTGTATGCGAACTGCAACAGCAAGTACAACACAGGCATGTGAGTAAAGGCAACGTGACACATATGAGGGAGACACACCACCAGGGCTACACAACACATACACACCTAGGCCATCTGACTCATTGCCTACACTGATGTTGCCAGGGAAGACGGTGCAATGCACAGACACCACACCCATTCCCAGTTGTAGTCAAGTAGCCCACAGGTGCAGTAAGCAAATGGCAGTCAAATGTGTGACCACAGACAACGCACATCACAAAGTGAAGCACAGGTTTATTACACAGTTGCAACATGTCGTAACCACTACAGATGCAAGGTAATCCCACCTGGCAGCGGGCACACAGTCAACAACTGTAGACGGAAGGAAGTCCATGGGTGTGGCGCACATCACCTGTAGGGACACAACAGCTACCACCCTGGAAGTGCAATCACGCCGTCGGTGGACACAGTTGACCAAACGAATCTGAAAGTACCCTGTGAAGGACAGAAATGACACACAGTCAAAAGCAATGGAGAACAGGACAGAACAGCAAAACTCATGCACAATACATGTTACAAGATACCCACCCAGAACCAAGTTAGCATGTCAACACTGTTGGGGAGTACAGCCCACCTGTAAGCACACATCGCAACACACATCCAGTCAAGTAGCCCATGGACACACTCCAACAGCACCAGAGCACCACCTACACATATCATGCCAACTCACATCATTGACATGACACCTCAGGATACTCACATTCAGCTAAAGAAGTTGGTGATGAGCTGTGTGCGGACATCACCCTCATCATCATCATCATCATCACTGGCATCGTGGTCCAGGCCAGGATCCTCCACAGGTGGCGGATGTTGGTCATTGTCATCCTGGATGAGAGGCAACTCCTTCCGCACTGCCAGGTTGTGGAGCATGCAGCAGACGATGATAATCTTGCACACTTTCGCAGGGGCATATGGGAGGGACCCTCCGGTCTTGTCCAGGCAGCGGAAGCGGCTCTTCAGGAGACCAAATGTCCGCTCAATCACTCTCCTGGTCCGACCATGTGCCTCATTGTAGCGCATCTGGGCTGGTGTCACAGGGTTCCTGAGGGGTGTCAGCAACCACGGCATGTTGGGGTATCCCGAGTCACCTACGGACAGACAAGTGCACATTAGCTGACTTGGAAAAGTGGGCGGAATACTACAGATCAGATCACACACAATGGCACAAAGTCAGTACACACCGACAAGCCAGGCACGCTGGTTCTGCATCTGTGCCATCATCCTGGGGATGCGACTACTCCTCATCACAAAGGCATCGTGTGCTGAACCAGGGAAACGGGCACACACGTGTGTGATGGTCATATCTGCAAGACACACCACCAGTGCATTGACCGAGTGGTAGTGCTTGCGGTTCCTGTAGGCCTGCTCCTGGGCCTGTGGTGGTACCAAAGCCACATGTGTCCCATCAATGGAGCCAATGACATGCGGCATCCTCCCCAGGGCATAGAAGTCACTCTTCACGTCAGTGAGTCGTCGCAGTCTAGGGAAATAGATGTACCGGTTCAGGAATAGCAACATTGCCACCAAAACATCGCGGAGCACACGGCTCAACATGGTCTGTGACATCCCACCAGCAGTCGCCACAGTATGTTGGAAGGTACCGGTGGCAAAGAAGTGTAGGGCTGCCATCACCTTCACCTTGGGGGTCAGCGCTGTAGGATACGGCTGGCCAGGCTGCAAATGTGGGGCCAACTGCACTGCCAAATCCTCAATCAGCTGCCTGGTGAAGCGGTACCGTCGGATGCTGTCCCGTTCCACCATCGTTGCCAGGTCTGGGAATGGTCGATGGACAGCAGGAGCCCTGCAGTGCAGAGGAGAAGTAAGCAAGATTGTCAGTCAGCCCACATATGCGGCATTGAACACACTCAATATCCCAACATACATCATTATGAGGCACAACTACATGAAGTGTGCAGTTCCGTAAGGACATGTATGGTACATACATGGCCAACATCTGTCATCACGGTCCAACAAGTGGCATCAATAAGTCCCAGGTTGGCCCATTGGATATCATGAGGCCGTGTCACAGTTCCCATCTCCTGCTGCCGTGTCACAATCACCCCCACAGTGACATGTGAGGACAGATGTGCCCCAGGCATCACAGCTCAACGACAGGTACATTCCCAGGGACCCTGTATTGCCACATGGACACTGGCATTACATGGAGTATCATGTATACACCACAGCAAAACAACTATGACCCCCACAGGTAGTGGTCCCACTTGCCACTGCAGGACAGACATGGACGTCTGTGACACACACACGCACAACATCAAAGTCCATGCACACACAACGTGGATGTGGAGACTGTCTCCCATTGTGCACATGAAATCAGAGACATTGTAAACACTACATGCACACAGACTGTGGAGGACCATCACTATTGTGCCACTGGGACACCCTGGCTCAAACATACCGTCCCACATGGGACTCACGGGGTATGTGACATGACATACACATACACCACCGTGAAATGTGACCATGGCACATGCACAGATATGAACAGTTGCACATCACAGTGGTCATGTACACGTAACACCCAGGATCCTGTCCCCATGAACACGTGCACAGCCTGGGGGTGGCTGCCCCCAGGTGACACCCACAGGACAACATGTACACCAACATACACACAATAGGAAATGCAGCCTTACATGCCTTATCATACAGTTTGGACAGGCTGTCGTGTTGTAGGTGTGCCCCTCACTCCCTGGGAGCTATCTGTGGCTGGCATATGTCCATCTGAGACAGGCATGGTGACATATGCCAGTCACTTGTACAGGGATGCATTGAACAGCAATGGACCGATCGGTGCACCCGGCCGGCCCATTGCATTCAATGTGTGCGGGCACGCGTTGTACCCTGTACGCGTTGATCAGCAATGGACCGATCGGTGCCCCCGGCCGGCCCATTGCATTCAATGTGTGCGGGTACGCGTTGTACCCCTGTACGCAGCAGTACCGCAATGGACCGATCGGTGCCCCCGGCCGGCCCATTGCATTCAATGTGTGCGGGCACGCGTTGTACCCTGTACGCGTTGTATCAGCAATGGACCGATCGGTGCCCCTGGCCGGCCCATTGCATTCAACGTGTGCGGGTACGCGTTGTACCCCTGTACGCAGCAGTACCGCAATGGACCGATCGGTGCCCCCGGCCGGCCCATTGCATTCAATGTGTGCGGGCACGCGTTGTACCCCTGTACGCGTTGAATCAGCAATGGACCGATCGGTGCCCCCGGCCGGCCCATTGCATTCAATGTGTGCGGGTACGCGTTGTACCCCTGTACGCGTTGATCAGCAATGGACCGATCGGTGCCCCCGGCCGGCCCATTGCATTCAATGTGTGCGGGTACGCGTTGTACCCCTGTACGCAGTTGATCAGCAATGGACCGATCGGTGCCCCCGGCCGGCCCATTGCATTCAATGTGTGCGGGTACGCGTTGTACCCCTGTACGCGTAGTACCGCAATGGACCGATCGGTGCCCCCGGCCGGCCCATTGCATTCAATGTGTGCGGGTACGCGTTGTACCCCTGTACGCGTTGATCCGCAATGGACCGATCGGTGCCCCCGGCCGGCCCATTGCATTCAATGTGTGCGGGTACGCGTTGTACCCCTGTACGCGTTGATCAGCAATGGACACTCGTACAGCACCCAAAAAAAGTGGTACCTGTTAGATTAGAGTCTGCCTCCCGGGACCGGCAGACTGTGGGCAGGTGTAGACCGCCAGTGGCTGCGTACCACAATTGGCACTGTACTATTCAGTGTTCGAGACTCTGTACCGTGTACACGATGAAGCAATAACTGGACCCAATTAGGGTTGAGACTCTAATCTAACAGGTACCACTTGTTTGGATGCTGTACGAGTGGACACGTTATTATACCATTGGGGTCCACCACCAAAAAGTGTAGTTAGATTCTAAATGGTCCTGAAGAATTGCCTTCTATTTGAATTAATGGCAAGAAACATGTTGACCTGTTCAGCGCACATCCCCAATACTTTATAAGAGAGTGTGCACTAATCGCGTTTTAACTCAGAGAGCGACCGCATTCATTAAAATAATTCTGAGTGGATCGCTCCTCATTGTCAACTTCACCTTTACACTTGTACACATCTACACGTTTCACAGAACCCACACACACTATATCTTACGGCATCAGGAATAAAGATCTCCGCTAAAGGCCCCAATTCGGCACCGATCGGGTATTGCAGCGCCGACCCGATAAGGAGCAGACCCGATGATGAGGCAATACATCCTGTGACTTGAGGTGTGAGGTCATTTCCAAAAGGAGAAATGTTCTCCTGCCTGTCGTGATTTAATAGCTGCTGTATCACTGACTGGATATCGGCCTACTGTATTCTTTAGAAGACAGCATACCATTCGATTCTTGAACCTATCACTTTGGACACATATGCTGGACCAGTTTAAATCTAGCCTCAGTCCCTGCACATATTGTATTGCTGGCTGTTCCCCTGAGAGCTCACTTGCCTGCACTACATGCTCCAGGACGACATCTGCCACTGCACTGCTGCTGTCTCTGCCCCTCTGGACCCTGCAATGGCACGTACTGTGGAGAGAGCCCCAGCCTTCAGCCTTGAGGAGAACCAGGCCCTGCTGGACAGCCTACTTCCACAGTACAGCAAGCTGTATGGGACACCAGGGGAGCAGGTGAGTGTTCTGTGCACTGCCTTTCTGAATGTGCATTTTGTCTGACTAGCAAGGCTGAAAGTCTGCACGCCACTGGCTAGCAGGCTCACTGAGTAGTTGTCACCCCCCATAGTGTGTAGTGACATGCACTGGACAGGTATGGTGCAGTGACAGTGCATTTGAACAAGGTTTTACTTCCCATGCAATGATACCATGTAGTGACGTCTGGCAAACTGTCCATGGGCAGCGTTGCACTGCCTGTGTACATCATGTGCCCCTGTGAATGAGACATGTATATACAACTGTGTCATGCACGGATATGTTGCATGTGTAGTAATGGCCTTTTCACTTTGTCATCCTGACAGGTTAATGCCCATCGGAAGCAGGAGATCTGGAAGGACATCGTCCGGGCTGTCCGGTCCGTGGGGGTCTACAAGCGCCGGATCCGCAACTGCCAGAAGAGGTGGCAGGACCTTCGGGGCTGGACCCGGAGGATTGCACGGGTCCAGCTGAAGCTGTCGCCTCCTCGCAGGAGGGGCGGAACACGGACCCTGACCCCCACATGCTCCAGATCCTGGCGGTGGTGTTTCCAGACCTGGATGGGCAGCTGAAGGCCAGACAGCAGCAAGGAGGGGTGAGTCAAAGACTGCACTGTGAACTCTGTATTACATGCTTTGTGCCCTCCTCTGGCCTGGTTCAACTGCCACAGTACAGCAGTCATGTTGTCCAGGAGCCATGTCCCTCTATTGTGCACTGCCCACTCCTCATCTGATACCCAGGTGTGGCCCTTACATTCAGGGAATTGTGTCACTTGGGACTGTGTCCTTGCAGTTTGCTTCACTAAAGGTGGGGGACAGCATCTGTTTCCCTAACTCTGTTGTGGGCATCATGGGTGGGTCCATTGTTCACACAACGCCTGTGTTCGGACATGTAATCTGCGTGTTGCTTTGATATGCGGTCCACTTGCTGAGCTGAGCCACCACATGTGCCTGGGGTATGTGGCACACACCCATGCAGCGGGTGGGAACAATGTTTGGGCCCCAGGAGTATGCAGATTACGTGTGTCACACATACATAGCCAGCTATCCACTGTCCAGGGCTCATCCCTCATTCATGTGAGGCAGGACAGTCATGCCTACTCCAGGCCATGCAATGCACTCTGTACTCCCACTCCCGTGTATCAGCTGACACATTGTGCGCAGTGATTTGACCCCTCAGGTGTCTGACTCTGTGTCAGTGTGCTGTGGATTTGTTGCCAGGACTGCTGGGGTGTTTCTTGGTAGGGGCTCAGCATGCCACTGGAGATGTGACCATAGGAGACGATACTTGTGTGTCACATAGGTGTTTGATCAGCTGCCCGTGCAGACTGGGGTATGCGAATGTGAAGTTCAGGCAGCTGTTCCCCATTCACAGCAGATTGTGAGGGGCTCAGGTTCAGAGGGTAGTGTCACAGGTCTCCCATATGTCCAATCGGTGTGACCTGGACAGATGAGGGTTAAGATGATGTGTTGTGTGGGGGATGTACATGTGCACTTGTGCAGCTCCAGGACTTGCATTCCCCATGACCTACTATTGTGACACAGTGCAGAGTGTTGTTGTCTGGCTGCCAAGTCATACATCACTGAGACAGTGATGTATGACTTAGCAGTCATGCCTCCGCCATGGCATGTGTCTACTTATTGGTGATCCTGCAGGGGAGTGACATGTGCTACATGCACACCATTGTGGCGATGGCTATCAGGACATGGGTGCATCATGGTGTCTGTCGCTGGTATGCATCACATGCATATCCTATTTGACTCTGGGCGTCCCTTTCATCCGGAAACCTGTACTGACTCAGTGGCAAGAGTTGTGATGTGTGCATGTCCACATGCTACACCGTGTCCTCTGCACTGTCCAACTACTGTGTAGTTGGTGCATGTGTCCACACTGGGGTGTTGCTATCCAACAGACACCAGACAGATGGGTGCAAGGCCATGTGGGATGTGAGTGCCATGGTTGGCATCAGACTGACAATTGGCTTCTCCTGTTCAGTTAGGGCACTTTTAGCAATGTACAACTAATGATGCCAGGGCTTGCTCTGTAATGTGCTGTGCTCACAGTGGTGTGTGCGTTTGGTGCAGGTGACTGATGTCTGTCTGTTTCCCCATTGTTTGCAGATACATCCACGGCCACGGAAGGGGACAGCTCCACGGACCAGGAGGAGCCGGAGAGCCAGACTGGGTCAGCAGCCGAGGAGTGGTCGGAGGGACCCAGTGGCACGGAGGGCGAGGGGAGCCACACCGAGGAGTCCTCAGCACCATCCACCTCAGCTGAGGACCAGAGCAACTCGGAGGATGACTCCCTTATGGAGGCGGGTGTCAGCAGCCACCACACCCCAGCTAGTGTTGCTGTCCCCGCCACCACCAGCACCACCACCGCCCTCCCATCGGCTCCCATTCCCCAGGTCCGTGGAGGCTCCCATGTTCGGGAGCGTGTCTCCTTTGGGCCAGGCACTGCACCCCCTGCCCCTGTGTCCCCTGCTGCCCTGAGTGAGGAGTCTGTGTACCTCCTTCGCCAGCTCCATGTAGGGCAGACAGCCATGCTGAGTGTCCTCCATGCGCACACCGCTCTGTTGACTCAGCTGGTGTCGTTCATGGAGGGCATCTCATCGGGCATGTCTGACCTACAGAGGGGCAATAGGTCCATGGACTCCTCCCTGACGGCAGCAGTGTCCCTCCTCAGACAGTCCCTCACCCCTCCTGCCTCTGCTCCATCCACACTCCCCAGCACCTTACCCGTCCCAAGCACACACACACCGGCACAGGCACACACCAGCACACACACATCCAGCACACAGACACACACGCCACAAACAAAACGCACACGCACGCACAGTCAGGGGACTGAAACCAGACTCACAGGGGATGGGGCCCTGGAACACACACACGCATCCACGAGCACTGCGCAGTCCTCAGTTGCCTCTCCCTCCAAAACACCCTCCCTTGCCTCACCTGCAACCCCAAAGACCCAGCGGCTCTTCCTCAGTGACCTCGGCCTCTTCCCCTCCGATCCAGCTGATACAGCATTCAGGGGGAAGAGGAAGCCCACCCACACGGAGCAGAGTGCCCCTCGCCCCCGGACACCCTCCC
Source organism: Calotriton arnoldi (assembly GCA_963921515.1). Classification (NCBI taxonomy): domain Eukaryota; kingdom Metazoa; phylum Chordata; class Amphibia; order Caudata; family Salamandridae; genus Calotriton; species Calotriton arnoldi. The sequence continues at coordinate 1,300,172 of CAWUFW010000528.1, read as the reverse complement.
CCAGGCGCAGACAGACTGAGGCCCCCACCCGCAAGTCCCCCCGGAGTCGTAAGAGCAAGACCCCGCCGCCGCCCTGCAGCTCAGGCACCAGGTCTCCTTCCTCCATCCCTCAGGCCCCCACTCCACAGGTGCCCCCACCACACCCTGCCCCAGGTTCCCCCACCCACAGATATACCATCCCCAAGAGGATCCGGCCTTCTCCCCCTGCCACTTGCTCTCCCGGCACCACACCCCCGCTGCGCTTGTCTGTGCCACTGATGTGGTGAGGGTGTCCTCCCCTCTGTCCAGCCCACCTTGCCTGTTCCCCATTCTCCTCCCCTGGTGGTAGGCACTGCAGTGGAGTCCACTACCACCCTGTCTGACTTGGGCACTGCAGTGGCGGACCTGTCCACTCCATCTGCAGGGTCCACTGTAGTCGTGCCGGCACCCACAACATCTGAGTCATGCCCCCAGTTGTGCCGGCACACACCATGTCAGACACCTCCACTGCAGTTGTCAGTGGCTCTCCAGCACCCACCACCCCTTCCCTGCTTCCTCCTGGTGAGCCCTGATCCTGTCCCTGCGGTGCCTGGCCTGCCCCCGGTTGCCCCTCCTAGTGGATTGTCCCTGGTTTTGTGCAGGCATGCGTAGGGTGACATCTGCCACTGTCACCCAGTTTGGACTTTGACAATGGACTGGCCATTGGCCTTTGTGTTTTTTCTGGACTTTGTTTTCATTACACACATATGCTGAATAAAGCAACTTTCTGTTCTCTAGTGCTTATGCTTCTGATGTACATGTTGTTGATGATGCTAACCATGCCCTTGCTGCAGTGATGGTGATATTTGGTCTCATGATAATGAAGTGTTACTGTGCAGGAACCCATGTGGTCCAGGGGGAATGTGTCCTATCCTGTGGTGTATCCATGTCATCCATAGCAGCATCTGAGGGTGTCATGTGTTCAGTATTTGGCAATGGGATTTCCTACTTAGATTAGCTATTTCACATCTGTGGCTTCCACCCCTGCACATCTGTTGTGCCTGCCATTGTTCAATTCGTCTACTTCCCTGACCGTGTGGCCATCTCCACTGGACATGCAGGTTTGGGCATCAATGGGGAAGGACTCATCTGTGTTGTCAGTGCAACATTGCTATACAAGTGTGTTGGATCTGTGCTGATGATTACGTTGGCACTTCCATGACCAGGCTGATGTGACGGGAGCCCTCATTTGGTGCTAATTGTTGATTGTGTGACCAAGTGCTCAGCTGACATGATGGGGCCCTACTGAGGCAACATATGGCACAGCTTTCCTCACACAGGAGTGGAGTCCCCTCATGGCAGTGTGTACTCCTGTGACATTGCCTGCGCCCAAGGTGTGTGTTGTATGTGCATGTCTGTGTGTTCACTTCCGTTTAGCTGTGCATGCTGTGATCCCTAGTGTTGTACCTGTTTGTGATGCTTGCTGAGTTGACCTATGTTCCCCCAAAGTCTTCTCCCTGGGTTCTCTGTGATGTGGATGCATGGCACATTACTGGTCATCAGGGTGTCACCCATAGGTGTGTTTGCTGTCAGGGCTGAGTTTGTGTGCAGACGCAGATGGGTCACAGTCAGGTTTCCCCTTGGCACTTGTTGTTTGCCCCTGTCATGTGATTTCCAGTTTGTGTTATCTTTCAGTGATTGTGACACGTTGTGTGTGTGACTGCTGGCACTCCTCAGGGTCCGGGCTGCAATGTTGGTTGTTGTCTATGTGTGTTCTTTGTGGGTGACCTTGGCTTCTTCATTGGTGTGTGACTGTGGCTGGGATCCCATTGGTTGGTGTGGTATTGCCGTCATGTCCATGTACAGCGTAGTGTGCAGTGTGTCAGACATTCAGGAGTCTTGTTGAGTGGCCATGTGTGATGTGTTTCTGCACCTTGGTTCCCACCCACCACCCTGGAATAGTCATGGGTGCATGTGCAATGTCACCAGTGCATGTGTGCTTCACTGCTGCACATTGTTGGAGGTCGAGGGGTGTGGTGTTGAGTGTGTGCAGATGAGAGTTGTTGCCCGGCTAGGCCCCTGCCTCCATGTTGGCCTTGGCTTACTGGCCATGCTGATTGATTTGTGCTTGTGTAGGTGTGATGGTAGTTTGTTGCTCAGGACACATGACTGTGGTTCACAGTGTGAACGACATTTAGCTTTGTCATCACAGTGGGATTGTAATGCAGCCCAGGGTCACCACATTGTGGGGGCCCTGGGGGTAGTGCTGTGGTGTGTCTGTGTCTTGCTGTGTCAGTTGCTGTTCCTACGTGCCTGTGTGACATGTGTGATTTGTGCTCCCTCTCATCTGACAATGCCTGCTTGCCCACATAGGGGATTTGGATCCATGAGTTACCTTTGTGTGGCACTGTATGCACATCTGTATGATTGGTATTCAGGTCTCCTCATGTGTTGTGTGGTTGCCTGGGGACACTGGCACCCCCTCACCTGTTGTGTATGATGTGCAGTGTGGGTCTGCCTGTTTGTGTTTGTGCATCTGCACCACTGCATTGGCATATCTTGGGTGTGCCATTGGCTGTATGTAGTTTGGTGGCTTTCCCCTGCTGTCCCTGGGACTCCTAGGTCATCGGTCAGCACAATGATCATGGTTTGTGTGTCCCATTGCTGCCATGGTATGGTATCTGTTCACCTCACATCTACAGTCTCCACAGAGTATCTGCATTTGTGTGCCCATTGGTGCAAATATGTGGGTCTGCATTCTGATGGTCACTTCTGTCATTGTGTCATTGATGAATGTTGACAGTGTCAGCCCCCATGGGTGTTGTTTGTCTGCACATGGCCAAAGGTATGTCTTATTTGCACTGCAGTATTTGGCTCCCCCAATTTATGTTGCAATGGGACACATGCACTACTTTGCCACTGATGTGTTTTTTGTTCTGTGACCAGGAATCATCCATGCAGTTTGGCAGTTGCAGCTCTTTCTTTGTCAACACTTACCTTTTGGTCACTGTGATGATGGGGGTTTGGACCCCATTGCCACAATGTTCAAAATGTGCTTCAGCTATGGACCCCACACTTACCTTTTGGTCACTGTGGTGATGGGGCGTTAGACCCCATTGCCACAATGTTCAATATGTGCTTCAGCTATGGACCCCACACTTACATTTTGGTCACTGTGATGATGGGGGTTTGGACCCCATTGCCACAATGGTCATGGCCTGCTTGCATTGTGGGGGCCACACACATATATGTGTGGCACATGTGCTAGGGGGTCACATTGTATGTTCAAAGTCATGTTCAGTGTTGTAGGCATTTGACACAGTCTACACACGCTTGTCATGGTGTTGGGGGATGTCTTTTTCTTGCATTCCCTAGGTTGTGGTGTGCTGGTTGTGTCATGCATTGTCCATCCTATGAGTGGGGGTGGTAGTGGTGGTAGGCATCCAGCACCCCCTGGGTGAGGGTGGTAGTAGTGGTAGGCATCCAGCCCCCCCTGGGTGAGGGTGGTAGTAGTGGTAGGCATCCAGCCCCCCCTGGCTAAGGGTGGTAGTAGTGGTAGGCCTCCAGCCTCCCCTGGGTGAGGGTGGTAGTAGTGGTAGGCATCCAGCCCCCCCTGGCTAAGGGTGGTAGTAGAGGTAGGCATCCAGCCCCCCCTGGGTGAGGGTGGTAGTAGTGGTAGGCATCCAGCCCCCCCTGGGTAAGGGTGGTAGTAGTGGTAGGCATCTGGCACCCCCCTGGCTAAGGGTGGTAGTGGTGGTGGGCATCTGGCACCACCCTGGCTAAGGGTGGTAGTAGTGGTAAGCATCCAGCCCCCTGGGTGAGGGTGGTAGTAGTGGTAGGCATCCAGCCCCCTGGGTAAGGGTGGTAGTAGTGGTAGGCATCTGGCACCCCCTGGCTAAGGGTGGTAGTAGTGGTAGGCATCCAGCCCCCTGGGTGAGGGTGGTAGTAGTGGTAGGCATCCAGCCCCCCTGGGTGAGGGTGGTAGTAGTGGTAGGCATCTGGCACCCCCTGGCTAAGGGTGGTAGTAGTGGTAGGCATCCAGCCCCCTGGGTGAGGGTGGTAGTAGTGGTAGGCATCCAGCCCCCCTGGGTGAGGGTGGTAGTAGTGGTAGGCATCCAGCCCCCCTGGGTGAGGGTGGTAGTAGTGGTAGGCATCCAGCCCCCCTGGGTAAGGGTGGTAGTAGTGGTAGGCATCCAGCCCCCCCTGGGTGAGGGTGGTAGTAGTGGTAGGCATCCAGCCCCCCCTGGGTGAGGGTGGTAGTAGTGGTAGGCATCCGGCTCCCCCTGGGTAGCGGTGGTGGTGCGCATTCAGGCCCCTGTGTGCATATGTGGCATTGGTGATGGGCATCCCGCCCCTATGGTGCTGCTGTTGCTGGTGTAAGTAAATTCTGCATCCCTCTGTGTGGGTGTGATGTGTCGTGTACGTGTTGTATGTGTTTTGTGGTTGGTGTCTGACTTACCTTCTGCGCCGTACGCGTCCGTGCCTGCTCCGGTAGTAAATGTAGAATATTGGTATGATCGGGACGAAGGGATTCATGGTTGGTTCGTGTCGTTCGTCCTTCTCGTTGCTTCGCGTCGTCCTCGTCGCTTCGCGTCGTCCTCGCCGCTGGCGTGTTCGTCTCGTAGCCGTGGATTGTGTTGTGGCGCGAATCGGAGCTTATGTGCGCCTCTCCCGGATGCTTTGACGTGCCGTGCGTAGCGACGGGTTCGGCGCGTACGGGAAGCGCATCGTACTTGTTCGGCCGGACGGAGCTGCATTTTCCCTTCCGTGCGACTCGATTCTGCGTTTCCGGATTCGCCTCGGTCGGAGAACAGGACCTGGATTGGGTGAGTACGGCTCGGCCGGATTCTGTGCTGTTGTGCGCATCGTACTTACTCGTTCGGTGTGCTGTACGGATCGGTCGGGAAACAGGCATTCGCATGGCTTTTTTCCCGACCGAATGGTATTGGGTGCGCCTCCGACCGAGATCGGAATCGGCCCCTTAGTGTAAATCAGTTCAGTTGTTTTGAGAAATTAAGATTCAATATTCATGTATACATAGTGACCTAGAACTACTGTGGAGTACTGCAGTATGGCGAGCTCAAAACATACAAGATGATTGGCTGTTGCGGTACTTCCTCGTTACTACCGCTGTACTGTGTAGTCAAAACACACAATCTTATTGGCTGGCCGCAAAATGAAGATAAAGTTACAGCAGCCATTTTATGACTCAGGGACTCAGTTCCCAGGTCGAATAAAACAAATAAAAATAAGGAACAAGAGTGCAGGGTAGGGGTACCCTGATCCACTGGCCCCTGTGTGAGGGTCCCATAGGGACACTCCCTGGGATTAAATTGCATTTCTTTATGTTTTTGCTGCCTCTCTGTGTAATATAATGGTAGCACCGCAATACTGCGGTACCGTGAAAAAAAAGGGCGGGCCTTGGGGCACTGCAAGACCACAGTGGTTGGCCAGCAATATGGCCTTGGCCGCCCGTGCCGGGTTGGTCACACTCCACGGTGCGCACAGCCAATGTCTGTTGGCCGCTGGGGGTTGGCCACCTCCCGTGGTCTGCCTTCCTGTGCCCAGCTTAGGCTTTGCCACCGGGCCAGGCTGTGCACCCAAATCCCCGCGTGGTGGCCAAACCCTCGCTGCGCACAGACTTTGTTACTTTAACCTTTTGTTTTTTCAGTTAATTTCTATGTTTTTTTAACATAGAGAAAGATGTCCATCGACATGCGTGTCATAGGGTTGGGTGAGGGTCCTGGCCTGCGGCCAAGCTCTTTGAACAACCCCCCCACTTTTGCACATGGCTGACAATTTCATGTAACAATATAGATTCCGTTGTTTTAAGTAATGGAGACCTACTGGTTTTGTCAAAGAGTCAAATGCCAAAATATAAAAAGTGGTGGGCCTATTGGCTTTATCAAGGGGTTAGCACATCAACATATATAGAATAGCCCTTTTGGCTTTGTTAAATAGCCACTAATAACTATGATCTAATGTATATTTCATAAATGTACACATTGCAGTGTTTATTGTCTAAAAGTATGTTTAGTAAAGCATTAAAAAAAACATTAAACTTGTCTTTGTGTCTACTATGTGCAGCCATAGAACTAACCTCAAGAGGACCCTGCACTCTAGCTGAAGAGCATACAGCTGGAGCTCGGAGTGCTTTAAAAAAGCATTGTAAGCAGTCCCTGCAGGCCCCCCACAACATTAACAAAAATGCCTTGTAGTGGCATCACCAAGAATAAACAATATTATTGAAAAAAGCTCTAGGACATTATGGGGTGCTTCTTGCACGGAAGCAAAGTTGTGTTTCCTGACAGGGAGAGTACGGGCAGAGAAACATCAGTGTCCCCAGGGGTTACTTACCTGGGACACTGCTCACATCTGAACCCAGGGGATAGGGTCCCCGGGACTAATGGCTGGCTTGCGGAGGGGACCACAGATGCCCTCCTCCGCAAAATGAAACTTTCTGCCCCAGGGGATGGGGTCCCCAGGACCTCTTGGAGGTGAGGGGAGAAGAGACGCATGCACCCTTCTCCTAATTAAGTATATCAACACCAGAGCATGGGGTCCCCTGGGCCCCATTAAGGAGTAGAGAGGAGAGAGCGGGGATAGGCTCCCTGGGGCCTCTGCTTCCAATTGTAATTAAAGCGGCCATGGAGAATTGAGGTCTCTGGGGCCTCAAAAGTGCTGGTGCACACCCCTTTCCCTATAAAAAAGAAAACCGACAACCGCCCCATCCAACCCAGGCCCAGTTCCACCCCGGGAGGCTCAGTTTGAAAACGGCCGGTTTTGTACTCTGCAGGGGCATCCCCAGACTTCCTGCCGTAACCTTCCTGTTTTCCGAACCTGCTTTTGATGGCTCTTTACTACTGCTAACCAGTGCTAAAGTGCTTGTGCTCGCTCCTTTACACATGGTAGAATTGGCTTACACCCAGTTGGTACATTTAATTTACTTGTAAGTCCCTAGTACCATAGTACTACATCCACCCAGGGCCTGTAAATTTAATGCTACTAGTGGGCCCGCAGCACTGATTCCGACACCCACTTAAGTATCCTTTTAAACATGTCTCAGGCCGCCCATTGCAGCCTATGTGTGCAGTTTTAAACTGCAATTTCAACCTGGCAAAATAAAACTTTTGCCAGGCCAAAACCTTCCCTTTTAAGACATATAAGTCACCCCTAAGGTAAGCCCTAGCAGCCCAGAGGGTAGGGTGCAGTGTATTTTAACAATTGAACATGTACTTTTAAGTTTTACATGTCCTGGTAGTGAAAACCTTTACATTAATTTTTTACTACTGCAAGGCCTGCCTCTCCCATAGGATAACATTGGGTTACTTTATTACATTTAATAAGTGTTGACTTTCAATTGAGAGCAAGCAGAAATATTGAGTTTGATGTCTAAAGAGTTGTAATTTAAAAGCCTCTTTAATGGTAAAGTCAGATTTTAAATCAAAATTCTGAAAATGGCTCTTTTGGAAAGTTTGCATTTTCTTAACCATTTGGTGCCTTGAGCCTCTATCCTATATCCTGGGTCACATGACTAGGTGAGCTGGCAGTTGGTCTTTGTGTATTGATCCCAGACAGTGATGCTAAGGGGGAATAGATGTTGGCAGGATGGCCCATCTCTGAATTGACAGGGGGAGGAGCTGTCACCTACTATACTTGCACATCACAAAACCTCTGCCTGAGGACAATCAAAAAGGGTATAACAATAGTATTTTGTGCCCCCAGACAAGCTATGGCCAGGACATGTTAGGTAGGACATTTTGAGCACCTATGTGGGTAGAAACCTCCAGACCCTCCTCATACTTCAAAGCTGGCACCAGTTATAAATATTGGACCCTCAGACCTGACTGTTCAGTACAACTCTGGACTGCTGTACGCTTCAAGAAGGACTGCTACTCTGCTGCCCTCGAGCCTGAGTGAAAAGGCCTGGACCTACATCTTGAACCCACTACCCACTACCACCAGAGTGACTCCAAGAGCTGGTTGGGCGGCCTCCTGATCAGAGCCTCAGGGACAGAAAGGCTTCCACCACCTTGAACCCAGCATTTGCACTACATCTGCTGTGAGTCTTGCCCCTCAAGTAGTGCCAACCCAGTCCTGGAACCTTGAAAGTGGGATTGAAGGTGCTCTGTCAGCCCAGCTGTGGGCCTGTGGGCAGAACCGACACAGCACGATGCATCTTCTTACAGCTCTGCATCGGAACTGCCGCTGCATGATGCATCAGGGACTCAGGACCTCGCATCGCATCGCAGCCCACTGCCCCTCAGAACCACCACTGTGTGCCGCATCCTAATTGGCAGATTATGCATAGCAAGCCCCTCGTCGACGGCATCCTCGACGCTGACACAGGACATCGCCTTGCAGCCCGCGACTCCTCAGAACTGCCATTGTGCGACACAACCTCGACGCAGGACTTCACTTGGCAAGGCCCCCATCTGTGTCATCCTTAATAATGATGCAGAAACTTGCATCTCAGCACCGTAGCTACGTCGGAGCTGCCTCTGTCCGACGCATACTCAACGTGGGATCCCGCAACGCTGTGCCACTAGGATTTAAGGTACTTTGTTCAGCAGGCCTAACTTGTTCCCTGTATCGGGCCCGCACTACATTGCTGTCGGATTTGTGACCTGGTCCGGCGTGACCAGATGACTAGTTGGCGCTTTGTGTTTTTAGGCCCTTTATTCACTAGGAATGGAATGGAATGGAATGTAACATGGATTTGTAGCGCACTGCTTATCACCTGTGAGGGCATCCAGGTGCTTAAATCCTTAAAATTGCACATTTCTGGTTCTACTGATTGGATTTTTGTTGTTTTGGTGTCAAATAATATATCCCATTTTATTCTATTTTTCTAAATTGGTGTAGGATTTGTCTTGTGTGTGTTTTCACTTTATTACTGTTTGAAGCGCTGCATAAATACTTTACACTTTGCCTCTGAGTTAGGTCTAACTGCTTTCGTGCCAAACTACCAGAGGGTTGAGCACAGGTTAGTTTGGGGTTTGCTTGTGACCTCACCCCCTCAACCAATTACCCAATTTCCTGCAGACTGGAGCACGCATTTTTTTTTTATCAGAGCAGAGGATCCTCTGCGAAAAAAAGAATTACGTTTTTGGCCTCAGGGTGATCCCTCTAGGACCGCCACAACAGGCCTATGGGGGCAGGGTATCCCAACCGTTCCCTGCTATATGTTGTTTTCCTTCTTGTTCAGGGCAAGGGACTGAGTCAGAGAGTCTTAAAATGGGTTCTGCCGCATCTTTGTTGAGGTGGTGGTGGCCAATCAGATCACATCTTTTCAACCTCCACATCATGAAATATACAATTATTTTTTAACCTTAATTTCTCTAAAACTACTGAACGGATTTACACCAAATCACTAAAAATGTGCTTTATTAACCAAGATCTAGCTTTACGATAAATTCTGTGCAAATCTGTTCACCTTTGGCTGTAGTTGTGCCTAATTTTCCCTATGGAAAATTACTTGGGGAAAAATAGTTTTGGGACCGACCCTTTTTCTCTGCCACCGCTTGATAAGGATACACACCATCATAAATTATAATTTACAGGCCATCTTCCCTCTATAAATGGACAAACAATACTAAGCAAATAATTATTTTTGAGAACATTTGCATAATGATGACATAATCATCAAAGATCCTTCAACATTTTCACACAAACTAGTGTTCACATCCTAAAATGTAGATTCCATATGGTTTTTCTCGCACAGTTCTAGTCAAGTTCCTCATTACCATTAACACCACAGTCACTTTTCTCTTGTACATCAATGCACACCTGATGATGTGCTATTAAACTGTCCTCCATGTGCATACTTTGATTGACCAAAACCTATTCTGCCAAGCTGAACAATACTTGTCCAGCAAGGAACATTACAGGAACAAACAGCAGTCTTAGAAACTTTAACAACTGGTTGAACATCAGAAAATTCTGAACAGTGCTTTTTAACCCAATCTGTTTTTTAACTTTCACAAGATCCCCTTCTACAGCAACTACGTCTTTCACACGTATAAGCTGATCATATTTCTCTTTGTTCTTCCTTGGAATCACCTTATTGCCTACAAATAAACACCATCATTGACCTTTACTCTAAAATTCTATGAACATCTCGGTAAATGTTTAGACACTGGCATCTGAGACCTCATCAATTGAAAAGGAATATACTAGTTGTGATATTGTGAGCCCAAAATTCCTTCAGCAAAAATAAACATGAATTTAGACCTAGTAAGTCTGTCAACAAATCCATAATCCACCCACTTTGAGAAATAATCAACTAAGACAAACATATACTCCATATCATTAGGCAAAATTTCAAGTGACTCTGCACAATCCAAGACAGCTGGGTCCATGGATCATCAAATAACTGAACATTGTGCCACAGAATAACCTGCACCTTCCAATGTTTATCTGCACTTTACATTTCATACATTCTTCCACATACATGTGCACACACTGGCCCATACCGGGCCAATAGCATTTTTCCTGTAAATCCTTTTGGTGGATGTCATTCTGAAATGGTCTTCATATGCAAGTTAAAGTCAACAATGTTTAATTCAAGATGGAGGAGCATATTTTGAAAAACATAAAATAAATCAAAAAGAATGAACTTCACCCTTCACTTGGTTTTCCTTTGGCAAACCCCAAACGACACACTGTCTAGCCACTTGCAGAAGTTTATCACTTTCCATGGCATCACACCATTTTTCTAGAGGCACTAGTGTGCCAAGCACTAAATAATGACCTAAAACCTATTGAATTTCAGCAAACTCTCTTTGTACCTTATCCTGTTTAACTGGCAACGTTAAAAGACAGTTGTCTCTGGTGTTCTTACCTCTTGTTACATATCTAACCTGAAAAAACATACCATTGTAACTTTGATAACAAACACACTGATCATGTGCTAGCTTTACCCTTTTCAAGATAATTTATTAATTAAACAAGAGGTTTATGATCAGTGCACAATACAAACTTTGTGTCGCACAAAAATGACATAAAAAGTTCTCCCACCTGAGTACATTACTACCACCCTTTCATTTGTAAAATAATGGTATTTGGAATCCTTCATAGTGTGTGATGTCAACACTATGGTATTATTCTTACCAATCATAAGTCAACTTGGATCTCACTTCAGGTGACTTTGTCACAACTGTTACAGCGCACTAGATATGAAGGTTATGTACAGGAGCACCACAAACCCTTCACTAATTCAAACGTGTGTTCTTCATATACACCCCAATTAAATGTGGTATCTTTTAGTAAGATTTTTTCATTGCTTCTGTAAATATAATAAGACCATAAACACATTGTGATTGTTGCTCATACAGTACTGAAACGAGTAGAATCTGCCCAAGGGATGTGGAACATTTATAACAGATCGTGTAACAATTCCCATTGGTTTAGTCCTGTCAGATGATAAATAGCTTATGAAGATAAGAATGTGTGCATTGTCATACTGCATTCTTTTAAATTTTACACACAATGCAATTACGTTTTTCAAAAGGTTTCGCAAATATTAAGATGTTATCTTGAAAGCCATGGATACCAGATATTTTGGTACAGCTGACGCTAATCCAAACGGCATTTGTGAATGTTTAAAAACACTTCAGAAGTCACAAATTAAGATAGTGTGACTTTGGGATAAAGTTTTTAAAGGTGCTGTTAAAACAATTTCTACTGATCCAATTCCGCAAAACATTTTTGTATTTTGGTTAATTATTGGTTATGCACTGAATATTCTCAAGAAGTGCAAACACGCACAGAGGAATAACTTGACCTTTTTTTTTTATAAATGTATTATTTTTTATTAGCAATAGTCACAGGACACGTCTGCACGTGAGTTGACTGGCTCTGTCACGCCATCACAACAAAGCAGCTCCAAAAGATTTTTAAATCAGTGTTTTATTCTTAACAATACCATCTTACCTTGTGACATATAGCCACATCATTTTTCTTTGGAGTAATGTTTTGCTCAAGACCTTTAACACTTTTTTCCCTGAGAACCTCTGTGTAAGTCTTCAAAGTACTGTCCAAACGAATAGTCCTAGGCTTAAGATCTATGCCCAAATCATATTGATCCTAAAACATGCGGGCCCTCTTTAGCTACATACTGAATTCCATAATCAGCTCTTCCTTTAAAGTAATGTTACCCTCAAAGTGCTCAAGCATTTGTGAAACATTTTCACCATAAGTTGAAAACTTACATCTGAGGGATACACTCCATTGACATCCCATTTTTCAAACATATAAAAAACGGGCAGATACTATAGAATATAGACACCATGAGCCTGCAATAAGGTCAATACAATTGCTCAGCCTAAATTCGGTCTGTTGTTTAGATTCTTGAATGTAATTGATCTGTATTTTTACAAAGATTCTACATATTTTAGCAGAGGAATCTACTTTTTTCACACACATTACATGATCCACTTAGTGCAGGATATGACAACTTGTCCCGCACTCCTAACAATACCTTGTGAAGACAGGAACCCCTCAGGATGTTTTAAATGTAGATTTATTAGTAGGGTGAACGACCCTCGATCCAGCGCCAGGGCTCCCTCCAGCAACTGCCCTCCTGAGCATTCCAGAACCATGCAACATCTAAAAAGAAGGTTGCCAGGGAACGTCAGACATTCTGCATAAAAGCACAAATGCAAACTTTACAATACAAAGATATAACACGTCTCCCCCCTTATGTAAAAACCCCAAGGAGTAAGAAAACATGAGAAAGCAAAACAGACATAAGAACATTGGCCTCTATGTGCACACATAGTCATCTAACTTTTGGGTTTTGATTTGGTGCGCCTACTTCGTTCTCTCACAGCAGGGGCGAATACTTCTGCATTAGAAGTCACACCCACACAGCCTTGGGACCTCAACCACTCCGCCTGTTTGGTCACACTGCACACGGATACCTTTCTGGTATTCCACCATCTACCATCAGACAATTTCACACTGTTTCCTTTTACATCCACCACCCCTTTGAGACAAGACCACCTCGACAAACCTTTCCTTACTCTGTCACCCTGGAACACTTTCACAAACATGCCTATCTCAAACCGTTTCCCAGGCTTTATAATTTTCCTGTTATGTCTCTGACTATACGCCTTTTGATACTCATTCACCCTGCCCTGCAGGAGCTTCAGATCCACATTCCGCCTTCCCGCTCTGTTCATCCATGCCGGAACAGCTACAGTGTACAGCACCCTCCCTTTGAGCAAAATAAAAGGTGTCTCCTTGGTCACTGAATGGGGAGTGGTTCTGTAGTTCCACAACATGTCTTTGACTTGCCGTTTCCAGTATATGTTACCCATGAATCACTGACAGAATATTGACAACACTAATATCGACCTACAGAAATATCGGGACATAAATATCGTTGTCAAAAATATCGACCTTCTATCTCCATAATGGTAAGTTCAAAAATATCTAAAAAAAAATATCGTTGTTAAAAATATCGAAGTACAAAATATCGTTTTTTATATGTATTATAAATAATGTAAAATAAATTAAATAATACATTTTACTTAAAAAAAAGATTTAGATTTATTTGAAAATTTTAACAATCATAAGTAATGAATGTAATTTAAAAATAAATTAAACATACATATATTAAATATAATATATATATATATATATTTCCTTAAAAATAATTAATAAAAAATAATTGTAATTAATTATAAAATGTTAGAAATATATTAAAAATAAAGATAAGTATATATATACATACACCTGTAACATAATTAAAAAAATTATAATATAAATTAAAATATTAAAATATGTAATATTTTTTAAAGCCACATTTTAAACTACATTTAGTGCAACAGTAGGGAAAGTATTGGATAGCGGAGGGTAAAAATTACTATTCCCATGCCAGCGAGTGCAACAGTAGGGAAAGTGTTGGATAGCGGAGGGAATAATTTACTATTCCCACTCCAGCGATTGCAACAGTAGGGAAAGTGTTGGATAGCGGAGGGTAAAAAATTACTATTCCCACTCCAGCGAGTGCAACAGTAGGGAAAGTGTTGGATAGCAGAGGGAATAATTTACTATTCCCACTCCAATGAGTGCAACAGTAGGGAAAGTGTTGGATAGCGGAGGGTAAAAATTACTATTCCCACTCCAGCGAGTGCAACAGAGGGAAAGTGTTGGATAGCGGAGGGAATAATTTACTATTCCCACTCCAGCGAGTGCAACAGTAGGGAAAGTGTTGGATAGCGGAGGGGAATAATTTACTATTCCCACTCCAATGAGTGCAACAGTAGGGAAAGTGTTGGATAGCTAAGGGGATAAAATTACTATTCCCACTCCAGGAAGTGCAACAGTAGGGAAAGTGTTGGATAGCGGAGGGGTACAAATTACTATTCCCACCCCAATGAGTGCAACAGTAGGGAAAGTGTTGGATAGCAGAGGGTATTCCCACTCCTGCGAATGCAACAGTAGGGAAAGTGTTGGATAGCGGAAGGGTAAAAAATACTATTCCCACAGAAAAAAATAAAAATTTAAAAACAAACAAAATATCAACTACAATACAAAATATAATAAAAAACCCAAAAACAAAACATATATAAAAATATAAAAATTAACAAAACATATAAAAATATTTTAATGTAGCAAAAATCTAAAATTGATATAAAAATATTATTTCTTTTAATTTAACAAACAATTTACAAACAAATAAATATTTTGTAATAGAAATAAATCTTAATCAAAAAATTAAAAATTACATAAATACCCTATAACACCACACAATTTACAACACACATCTAAATTAAACAAAAAAGTGCACCTCTATAATTAACACAATTAATTATCAATTAAACAAATATTAATAATTATAAAACCCATTTATAAATGTAAAAATTAATGTACAAACCAAACCTTACAGCTATTGAACCTAAATCCCCAAACAAAATAAAAACTAAACAATTACCAAAAATATTTATCAATTAATAAATGAATATTAATGATCAAGTAATGATTAATTAATTTAAACTAAATTACTTTCTACCCTCTACCCCAATAAACACCAAAACACACACCTAAAAATATTTACACAATTTCCATAACTAATTTTACATTAATAAATTAATATCAATTAACAACAAATCATTAATTTATTTTTTTAAAATTACTTCCCACCATTTACCACTATAAACCCCACAACTCACACATCAAAATTATTACACAATTGGCATATTACAATTTTAAATAATTAATTAGCATTAATTAACAAATAATTAATTAATTATAAATAAATTACCTCCCACCATATTCCCCTATAAATGCCACCACCAATTCCGTAAAACATGACACAATTAACATAATTAATTAACAATTAATTAATTAATTAATTAATTAATTAATAACAATTAACAAGCAAAATATAAATAATTATTAATAAATTAATTCACACAATTAACACTATAAAATTAAATTAATTAAATATTATAATAAAAATAATAATAAATGTATTAAAATTAAATTACTTCCCACCCTACACCCCTATCAACCCACAACCCGCTCCTAAAAAAATAACACAATTAACATAATTACCAATTAATTAATAATAATTATCAACCAATTAATAATTCATTAATAATACATTAATTCCCACAATTAACAATATAAAATATAAAATAAATAAATATTAAATAATAAAAAATATTAATAAATTAATTATAATTAAATTACTTCCCACCCTATTCCCCTATAAACCCACAACCCGCTCCTAAAAAAATTACACAATTAACATATTTACCAATTAATTAATCAATAAAAATTAACAGCCAATTATTAATGAATTAATTATAAATTAATTCCCACAATTAACACTATAAAATCAAAAATAAATAAATACTAATAAATAAAAATTAATATTCAATTTATTATAATTAAATTACTTCCCACCCTATTCCCCTATAAACCAACAACCCGCTACGGAACTAAAATGCAAAATTTAATTAAAATAAAATTAATAACTTCTCAAAATTTAACACATATATTAAAAAACAAATGCAATACTTTGACAAAAAAATAGAGCACATACATTTAAAATACATACTAAAATACATAACACTAACTAAAAAAACTATATTATTTACAACTATATTTTTGCAAACGATATTAATTACTTCGATATTTTAGAAAACGATGGGGCATATTAGCAAGGGCGTTACCGCCGCTTTAGCGGCACTTTTTGCCGCTAAAGTGGCGATATTTCTATCGCCCTATTAGCAAGCTGTCGCTAACAGCTGTTAGCGATAGCTTCATGGCGAAAGCGACCGTTTTGGTGCCACTTTGCATGTCAGCGATATTTATCGCTAATGACATGCAAAGTAGGCGTACCCAACTAAAAGCGACTGCAAACAGTCGCAAACACAACTTCCCCCTATTACCAATGCCCGTGAAGCGATAAAAAAATTCGCGCTAACCGCGATTATCTCTGGAATTTAACACCTGCTAAAAACCTGACTTAACCATTCTAGTCAATGAGAGGTGGATTGTAAGGTTAAGTCCTCACCTGGCTATTAGCGAGCTTTTCATTAGCGCAGTGAATTTATCGCTGGATTTCTCGCGCTATTGCTGGGTTTCGCCGCTATCGCTGGATTTTTTATCGCCTTGGAGATAAACGTTGATAATAACGCGTTATCTCCACGATGAAATCCAGCGATAGCCGGCGATAAAAAAACAGCGCTAAGTGCGCTTTGCGATAATTATCGCAAATCCTTGGTAATATCCCCCGATATTTCTTACCTGAAACTCGATATTCTTGACCACGATATTTTTGCAGTCGATATTTATGTATCTCGATATTTTGCACTCAATATTAGTGCAAGTCGACATTTCCTACTCGATATTCTGACTGTTTACCGTTAACCACACATGCCAGTTGTATGCATTCCACCAACACTCTTAAACCGTTCGACTAAACCGTTTCCCCTACGATGGTAAACAGGAGTTTTGGTAAGCTTCATTCCCCAATTGATCAAAAACCTCTCAAATTCTTCAGACACGAATTAGGGACCATTGTCTGTCACGATTTACGCAGGACAGCCCTCCCTCCGGAAGATGTCTTCACAAAAAGAAATCACCACACTCGACTTAGCCTCTCTTACAAATGCCACTTCAGGTCATCCATTTTGAGAAGTAATCAACCATGACAATGGCATATTTTTCAATCATGTTAAGGTTTTCAAAAGGCCCACAAATGTCAATGGCAATTTTACACCATGGACGCTTAGGCGAAGGTGATGGATTTATGGTTGTCTCCTGTGTAGTATGAGATTTGTCGCTGCATGCACAAGCGATACAATCCTGCACATACCTCTCAATCTGGCTGTCCAATCCTGGCCACCAGAAATCTTCTCTGACTCTTCTTTTCATGGCGGACATCCCGCCGTGCCCCTTGTGCATGAGCGTCAACAACCTTTCCTTCAGCGCAGTGGGGACCACCAACCGACTACCTCTTCTCACAACACCCTCAATAACCACAAATTCGGACCAGATAACTTTGAAGGATTCCAAGTCCTTGTGCAATTTCCACACTTGCTTATGGCGCAATGCCTCCATAAGCTTGACACAGACACAATATTCAGCAACTGACAATTTCCACTCTTCCTCACTAATGGCACCAAACACATCCTTCACTTCTGCCACCATCCATTCATATTCTTCTTCATACTGCCCCCACTCCAACGGTAACCTGGATAAACAATCGGCATTGATATTTTTTGCACCTAGCACATATTTCACTACAAACATGTATTCCTGAAGGCGAAAAAGCCATTTAGAAATCCTAGGAGTGGCCCTACCTGCACCTCTCGTAGAGAATATATCCACCAATGGTTTGTGATCAGTGTGTTCTGAAACATGATACCCCACACATAGATCCGAAAATGTTGCACCCCCACCAACGTGCCAAAGCCTCTTTCTCTACTGTGGAGTAGGTGTGCTCAACTCCTCTTAAAGTACAAGAGGCAAAAGCTACCACCCTTTCCTTGCCCTCGTGCACCTGCATGAGAACAGCACCTAGGCCGTGATTTCTTGCATCAGTAGTAATAATGGGCTCATCACCCGGATCAAAGGAATTCAAAGTGACCGCACTCTGTATGCTTTTCTTCACCTCATCAAAGGCCTGTTGACACTTGTCCGTCCACTCAAATTTTACCCCCTCTTGTACCTTATCAGTCAAATGGTGCACAAACTTGGAGTAGTACTCCGCGAGACCAAGGAACGACCTAAGTTGATCCTTGTCTCCTGGGGAAGGTGCATTCTCAATGGCCTCCACTAAGCTACGCTTGGGTTGATTCCCTCGCTGGTTAGAGTGTGACCTAAATACTCTACCTCTTTCAACCCAAGCTTACATTTCTCAAGACCGATTGTGAGACTAGCATCCAATAGTCTTTCTAAAACCTATCCAAAACCTCGTCACGTTGACCCTTGTCACACCCCCACACTAAAACAACGTCCTGAAACACCAAGACATTTTCCAGGTCCACCAATAAACTCTGCATGACCCCTTGGAAAACGGCAGAAGCCGAAGCTAGCCCAAACGGCATTCAGACAAACTGAAAAGCTCCTTCAGGAGTGATAAATGAGGTCAGATATTTCGACTCTTCATGCAATAACACCTGATGGTATGCACTGCAAAGATCTAATGTGGTAAAACACGTACCCCCCTTCACACTCGCCAACATCTCATTGATGCGGGGGATAGGATGACGATCGATCCGGATGTTGCCATTCAGATCAATACACAGATGTTCCCATTGGGTTTCCTTGCTATGAAAATAAGACTCAACTACACGGACGCCTCTATAGGCTCTATTACCCCCTCTCTGCACAACCTGTGTAGCTCCTCTTTTAGTTTGTCTCTCAACATCAATGGAACATTTCTCACTTTGTGTACATTAGGAACGGCATTATCTTTCAATATGATGTGATGTCTGAATTTCTTCAAGCACCCTAAACTGTTCTCAAAAAGTTCAGGAAACTTGGTGACCCATATGTTGGTGTCAGAAGACGACATCAGTAAAACCTGCTCAGGATGATTAGGATCCAAAATGATATCCAACGCTCGCTGTTCCTTCCAACCGAGTAGGGATCTTCCTTTTTCCATGACGTAAAGTTTGCCTACAGTTTTTCTGTCCTGGAAGCACATTTCAGTCGTGACGTAACCCAAAACAGGTAATTTATCTCCACAATACTCTTCAGGTGTCACATCGGTAACACACAACCCTTCCAAACCAAAACCCAAACCCTTCCAAGTGATTTTGTCAATAATGATGAAAGGAGAACACGAATCAGCCCAGACCTGTACCTCCTTCCCATTAACCTTAATCACACACTTCGGAGGGCGATAACTATCAATCTTGCCCCCATCACAACTAAGGACTTTGGCAGCTTCAATCATCAGTACCTCCACTTCCTCCTCTTCACTTTCACACAAAATGTCTTCCTTTTCTGACAGCGCCGGCTCTTTTATCAAATTTACAGATTTTTTTATAGCTAGGCGACTCATTGACTTTGCACAGCCTTGCAAAATGCCCCATTTTCTTGCACTTGTAACACCTGCTCTTGGCTGCAGGACAAGGGTTTGCCTCAGCTGTGTGCCTCGAACTACCAAACCTGAAGCAAACCTTGAATTTGACTTTCACCCCTTCTTGTTTTACTTTCGCTAATTCTTGCCTCATCACCCTTTCTAACCCCCTTCTTTATGCTGTTCACATTGTGAACTGCTTCTTTCTGGTTGTCCTTTCTTGAACTGGCACCTCCCAACTCCTTCACATACCTAGAGGTATTTTCCATTCTTCTCGCTACCTCTATGGTTTTCTCCAACGTGGGATCCTTCATGCCCAGTAACTTTTCTTGAACTTTAATATTAAACATTCTATTTATCATCTGATCCCTAATTATTTCATCCCTCAGGTCCTTGAATTTGCAGGTAACTGCTAACCTCCTCAGATTCGCTACATACTGATCAATAAACTCCCCATGTAACGGAGCACACAAACAAAACTTGTGCCTCTCCACTACCACATTTACTTTCTCACCAAAATTCTCTTCTAGAGCCTTCAAAGCTACGTCATACACATCCACACCACCATCCCCACCATCCTCATCAGAATTTTCATCTCCGTCCCTTCCTTCTATGGTCGGTAACGTTTTCAAAACATTTCACCCCTTTAAACCCAAACAATGTTTGAGAATGGCCAGCTTCCTCTTTGCCACGGGGCAGCGTCACTCCAAAGCGGATGTCATCCAGGCCTCACTCCATGCGGACGTCATCCAAGCCACGGCACGATCTCTCGCCATACATAGTGATGCACAGGCAGCTCGAGCACCCGAGGAGTACAAGACCTTGCGCGTGATCCACTGACAGTTGCCCAAAAACAAGCAAGGAGCCCACTAAACGCCCTGAGCAGTACCACACTTACAACACCCACAAGTACCTCACTCTAGCCGCTTGCTAGGTTAAGAACGAGAATGTTCCTTATTCTCTGATCAAGGGTCTGACTAAAGTTCTCGTTCCCAGATGAACGGGAAGACGCAAAAACAACAGCACACTCCTGTTAAAAGTCTTGGGGTCCTTGGGTGGGCTTCAATCCCATCCTCGTCACCAGTTTTTGAAGAGAGGACCCCCTTAGGATGGTTTAAATGTAGATTTATTAGTAGGGTGAAATGACCCTCGATCCAGCGCCAGCGGCTCCCTCTAGCAACTGCCCTCCAATGCATTCCAAAACCATGCAACATGGAAAAAGCAGGTTGCCAGGGAACACCAGACATTCTGCATAAAAGCACAAATGCAAACTTAACAATACAAAGATATAACAATACCTAATATTCCTTTTTATTTTTTATTTTTTCAGTAATCACCTTGTTTCACCCACCTCATCATTAACATTACCAACCTCGTCTTTATTAAACTCTTTGACAGATTCGAGCTTCTGACCAATGCCCACAAAACCCTCCACAACGCCAAACCCTCTTACATCAATCAGTTCCTGACCTTCCACCAGCTGACCAGAAAACTCCGATCTACCTCCCTCGGCCACATCCCCCGCATCCAGAGGAGCCGCAGTGGAGGACGTTCTTTCTCCTACCTAGCCGCCAAGTCCTGGCCTCCCACTCCACCTCTGAACCTCCTCCTCACTCGCCTACTTCAGGAAGGGACTCAAGAACTGGCTTTTCAAGTAAGGCTCCCCATACCTCAGTGCCTGGATACTCCCCAGGATTATAAGCCACACTTTATAAATGCCGATTGATTGATTTAATAGGATGCTTTACACCTGTAGCTATTGCTGTTGGGTCATCCAAAAAATTGGGTTTTACAGCATAATAACCTTTCTTGCACTAGTGCTTTTAATAGTTACCTATCACTGTTTTCTAGTGTACTGACTGGTCAATGCTAGAAAGTCACGTGTATCACTTAGATAGATATGGATTCTACATAGCATCAATTGTTTCACACATTTAATAACAGCATCTGAAAAACCAACACCTTTCCCTCACAATGCCAGTCTATTCCTGTAAATGCTTCCCCTATCATATTGCCACCTCTTCATATTCATATCATGCTCCACATCTGGGTAATGCCCCAAGATCTAACTCAGTTTCAGGAGGGTGGTTAAACATTTCTCTCACTCGCACCTCAAATAATTTATTTATTTATTTATAAAGTTTTATATAGCGCGAACTTGATCCCGAAGGATATCAGAGCGCTTTACAATTTGAGGGAAAAGGAGGTAACAAATCAAAACATGAGTCTAATATGGTGAATCTAATAGGCATTGAATCAAATAGTGCCCACATAACAGATCATTTATAAACCTGAGTGAACGAAGAATGGGCTAGACGATGGCTAGACGAGAGCACAGTGTCATAAGGGGAGTAAGTACAATAATCGTATACAGGATTAAAAACCAATACCAAAACAATAATCAAAACATGAGTCAAATGGGGAGTCTAAAAGGCATTGAATC
The DNA here is from genome assembly GCA_963921515.1 of Calotriton arnoldi. NCBI lineage: Eukaryota > Metazoa > Chordata > Amphibia > Caudata > Salamandridae > Calotriton > Calotriton arnoldi. The sequence goes on along the minus strand of CAWUFW010000528.1, from coordinate 1,278,222 downwards.
AGATGGTGAACACCTACCAGATCATTTATACACCTGGGTGAACGAAGAATGGGCTAGACGATGGGGCATAATGACTTAAGGGGAGTAAATACAATAATCATGTACCGGAATAATAACCAAAACAGAATAATAAACATATACAGGGATAATGACAAATGCTATGGTATGTCCGATGCGCTTAGAGCTAACAAATGTCCCTCATGTTAAGGTAAGAACTTATTCATGAGGAATCTTTTTGCTTCCAGTTTGAAAGCATCCTTGGAAGAGATCCTCCGAATTTCAGGTGGAAGAGAGTTCCATATTTTTGGAGCAGCGCCAGAGAAGGCTCGTTGGCATGTTCTCTTTTTGCGGAAGATCTGTGGTTTTAAGAGGAGGGAATTTGCACTCCTTGACAGTCTACCCCCTCCGGATAGTTCTAGTTTTTGTGCAAGGTAGATGGGGGTTCTGAAGTGGAGGGCTTTGTGTGATAGGCAGGCAATCTTCAGTTGAATTCTAGCTTCGTAAGGTAGCCAGTTTAGAGATTTTAAAACCGGGGAGATGTGTGCCTTTCGCTTAGTGCCCGTAATCAATCTGGCCGCCGCGTTCAGTGAAGCCTTTAGGGGGGCCAAAGTGTATTTGGGGAGGCCACATAGCGTAGCACTGCCATAGTCAAGTCTCGGCAAGACAAGCGCTTGGACCACTTGTTTGAAATCTGCTTGAGGTAGGAAAGGTTTGAGATTCCTGAGTGTTCTCAGAAGGTGATTAGCGCCCTTGCACACGTTGCTAATGTGAGTCTTCATATTCAGATGCTTGTCCAGGGTAATTCCTAGAGATTTGGCTGAGTCGATAATGCAGGGGGAGCAGTTGAAGGCGGTGAGTTGGTTCATCCATAGGTCGATTTTAGGAGTATGTTTCGGGGGAGAAATGAGGAGGAATTCTGTTTTGGAGGTGTTTAGCAGTAGGTGGTTCTCAGTTAACCAGTTTTGGGTCGTCAGTAGGGTGGAGTTGAGTGAAGTGATATCATCCGGGGAGGAGATTTTCAGATAGAGTTGGGTGTTGTCTGCGTACATATGGAAGCGAATGTCCAATGATTTTGGAACATTAGCTAATGGTTCCAGGAACAAATTGAAGAGAATGGGAGATAAGGAGGACCGTTGGGGAACCCCCATGCTGACTGGGGATGGCTGGGAGAGAGAGTGGTTCGCTTTAACTCTTTGGGTCCTGTGCTGCAGGAAGGACGAGAACCAATGCAGCACCTGACCAGAAAGGCCCATCCTATGCTCCAGAATGAATAGGAGGTTGTCGTGATTGACAGTGTCAAATGCGGAGGAAAGGTCAAGTAGGATAAGGAGGCAGGATTCATTTCGGTCAAGCATTATTAAGATGTCATCCATCACGTGGGTAAGAGCCGATTCTGTGCTGTGCCCACTACGAAAGCCAGATTGGTGTTGGTCCAGGGGTATGGAAATTTTCTATGTGTGCACATAGTTGTGACTGGACGCATTTTTCAAGGAGTTTGGCTAGAGTGGGGATGCTGGAGATAGGTCGGAAGTTGTTAAGATCTGTACTGTCAGCTGTGGGTTTTTTTAATATAGGTGTTACCTGAGCCTCTTTTAGGCATTCTGGGATCGTGCCTTGTGACAGAGATGCATTGACGATCTTTGTCCAGATAGGGGAGATTTCATCCTTAATCACTTTGAAGATGGTAGGTGGTAACGGGTCACTGAAGTGATTAGATGGGTTGATACTCCGAAGAACCTTTTTGATATCATTTTCATTGAAGGGGGTAAAGGTGTCCCAGGAAGCGTTGTTCTTGATACCCCAGCTACAAGGTGCTGTCTTGTCTAGTACGGCCAGTGGGAGTGCAGGTTCATTAGGTAGCAGTAGAGCCCTCCTGGTTTCCAGATCCAAGTTAATAAGTCTAGTTTTCTCAGTAAAGAAGGCAGCCAGATCATCACATGAGGGAGGTCTGACTTCCGAGGCTGATCGGTTAGGGGCTACCACCGATTGTTGTTTAACCAGTTCAAATAGTTTCTTGGGTCGATTAGCCGCTTGGTTAAGTTGGGATCTGAAATACTCCGCCTTCGCTGTCTTGATTTGTTTGTTATACGAACTTCTGGCTGCTCTAAGGTTTTTTAGATGGTCCGCAGATGGAGTGGTTCTCCAGGAACGTTCTATGGCCCTTAGATTGCGACGTTCCGAGTTCAGGTTGCCATTGAACCAAGGTTTAGATATTTTTGCAGGTGCATTTTTTTGTTGGAGTGGGGCCATAGAATCCATGATGTTGGAAATAGAAGAGTTGTAGAAGTCTGTGAGAGCATGGACCTCAAGTATGTCCAATTGAGGAGAGAGGGCCTGATTACAGCAGGTTGCTAGGTCAGCTGTGTTGATATCTCTGAGGTCCCTTTTCCAAATCTTTGGTTTGGTTTTTTGAGCCTTACTCTGATAGACCTCAGAGTTAATATGGAAGGAAATGATGTGATGGTCCGACCAATCACATGGTATGATGGAATCCAATGAGATGGAATGACCTTTGGAGATGATGAGGTCTAAAGTTTCCCCTTTAATGTGAGTAGGCTGGTCACAATGTTGAATCAGTTCGTGGTCATCCAAGAAGGAATTGAGGCATGAGACTGCTTGGTCATTAGTGTTAGACCAGTGAAGGTTAAAGTCCCCAAGGTAGATGTGGGACTGGACTGAGTCAACATTGCCGGAGATGATTTCCATTAATTGTTCAATGAAGGGGAGATTGTGTGTAGTTTGCAAACCAGATGATTGTTACTAGAGATGTTGAGACAAAGGTATTCGCAAGTTACTGGAGAAGAGGACTCTGAAAGGGAGACCGCAAGCATGCTCCGATGTATACAAGCTAGGCCACCACCCAGCTTCTTAACTCTGTCAAGACGAATTATGTCGTGGGTGGGGGGCACCAAGAGGTCAAGAATTGGAGTGGACGAAGGGTTGAGCCAAGTTTCTGTGAGGATCATGATATCTGTCTCATTCTGTTGTATGAGGTCGAAGATCTCGGAGGCGTGTTTGCTAGCAGACTTACAATTGAGTAGTATGCATTTGAGTGGAGTCGGAGTATGGGGGGAGAAGTCTGAGTGATGTTCACTCTCTTGAGGTTATCGTTGTTTATGGCTCTGAGGTTGTGGTGGGGTTCTCTGTTAAGGTTAGAATGAATGGTTTGAATTATTCCCTTTGGACTTGTGTTGAAGTCCGTGTTGGACGAGTAAGACTTGAGAAGGCGGTCAGTTTCATTGGGCGTGAGACAGGACGCGCTTCTTGGGCAAGAGGCTACATTAGGTAGGGGAACAGAGTTGGAGATGGTAGGTGACAGGGGATGGTCACGTGGAGCTGTGACAGTGGCGCTGGCGGGGGCTCTGGGCCTGTTCGGACTAGAGAGGAGGGGGCTTAACAAGGGGAGATATTCAAGTGTGAGGGCTTTCAAACCGTGGAGTTCGAGGGAGAGAAGGTGCAGCTGGCGGGAGATATCGTCCAAACGTGCCACCATGTCTGGGTGTTGGGAAAGGGAAGGAAATTGAGTGTGGAGATCTGGAGAGGGGGAAGAGTGATTAAGGGTGTTAGAGGGGTCCAGGGCAGTAATGGGGGATACCCTGGGAGAAGGTAGGTCCCTGAATATGAGCGGTGTTCCAGGATGCATAGACCAGGAGGTTGCTTGAGTGTGGAGAACTGCCGAGGGGGTAGGGTGCCGATGTGCGTTAGAGGGGTCAGAGGCGATAATGGGAGATTCCCGAGGAGGGGGATGGTCACTGAGTGTTAGAGGTGTTCCAGGAAGTATTGATAAGGAGGTTGGAAGTGGTGATAGGGATAATGGTCGTGAAATATGTAATTCGAACAGTTCAGCAACCGGCAGGGGCAAGGGAAGGGTGGTGAGAGAGGAGGGATGTAAATCTGAGGGGGACTGGGAGCAATGATTTGGAGTGTACTTGAGGTGGTTAGTGTTGTATCTAGTCGCCCTGTGGTTGAGTTGTTAGCTACTAAGCTTTTGATCTTCAAAAAGAGTTTGTCGAACTGATCTAGGTATCGGTTAGAAGCTTGAATGAGAACGATCCCATTGTTATAGATGGTAATGGTGAGATCTATTTTATGGATAGGAGAGGAAGTGATAGAAAGACTAAATCCATGGGGTGTTTTCCTTATCTGTTTGCACTGGAAAAATGATATGAGAGTTTTCCTCCATTGGGCTCTCTTATTCGTGAAGAAGATTAGGTCGGACAAGGTGTTGCCATTGTACATACTGAAATATGTATCTGATATAAGTGTTTCCGTTTTTTTTTTTATTAAGCTGTGTTTGAGTTTTTTTGATGCGTTCTTAGTGAGGTTAGGTGGGTAAGTGATCTTAAAGGCACTGAAGCCCACTTTAGCGAGCGATCCTTCAATCGGGATGCTGGTGTTGGCCGCCATGGTGAACGTAAACCGAGGAGAACAGAGATGGTAAGGGAGGAAACCGGTCACACCAGCTTTGTCAAGGGCGAATGTATACTAAAAAATTCCCAGTAACCAAATCCATCCTTCATAACATTCAGTGGGCAGAATGAGTGGAAAAAGCCATTCCAAGATGGCCGCCACGTAAGTCGAGGTTTGCTCCTCTATTCCTAGTAGTCCTTTTTTAGTTTTAGTGCACAGTCTACAGACCAAGACCTTTCTCCATGTCGAGGCCTTGGTTTACGGGTGATGCTGCCATGGTGGTCTTCCCCTCAGGGCTACAGGATAGCCACCATTTTGAAGATCACTAGAAGATAATTAAGGGCTAAGAGAAACAAAATGGGGAAATTCTCAAATGGCGTCAGGACTTCGGAAAGAGCCCAGAGATATCGGAGCAACAGAGAAAATTATCTGTGTCCTCAACACAAAGGAACAAAACCGAGAGGAAAGTTACAGGGCTTCATAATAGCTCAGAAACTGCAGAACAACAAAGGTAAAAATATCTGTGCCCTCCTAAGTAGAGACACAGCCGAGAGGAAAGTAAATGCAGCTGGTACTGTTTGGTCGTGCGCGGTCCCTTTAAGAAGATATCATCCAGCCTCTACATTAGATCCGGTGCGTGATTCCAAAAGACGAGCGCTGGAGCATACCACACTGCAGAGGCTCACACGATCAGAAACGGCATATCTGTGCCCTCCTAAGCGGTCCCTTTACGAAGATATAGTCCAGCCTCTAAGTTAGATCCTGTGCGTGATCACACAAGCGGCCAGTTCTCCGCTGCGACAGGGACACCAAATCGCTCCCTCGATCGGCCGACGATGTGTCGACGTCCTCTGCACTCTCGGGGACCAGCGCCCTGCCCCAGAATCGTGCCCCCGGGAGTCGCCCCCCCGCGGGTGGCAGTCGCCAATCCGCATGGGCAGCTATCTGGGACTCACCGGTGCTGTGAATGTCGACTCCCGGCCTCGCTGCTCCGTTGATCAGCCCCCTGCGATCAGCAGGCGCGGGGGATCCGACTAAGAGCTCCCGGACCCAGATCTCAGTCCCAGGGAATCCGTCAGATCTCCTATAGTCGCCTCCCGTGGCCAGACCTAGCGCGGGCCCCCAAACGGAGGAACCAGCATCAAGGACCCGGACTCCTAGCTGCAGCTGCACTGCTGGGCCATGCGGGGATCTCGTCCCGAATAATGGAACACTAACATATTTAGTAGATGTTCCATACTAATGATTCCATTTTACAGTTTATCTCTGATGCATATGGTAGAAAAGCAGGTGGTGACCCTAGATTTGCAAGTTAAATTAAAGAAGTACAATACATCCACACTTGCAAGAATAAAAAAAGATTCTTTAACATGTAGTATATGGTGCTTGAGAAAATAGCACCTCCTCACTGTCTTCTGGTGAGATGTGCAGAACATATGTTTGTTTCAGTAAGCATCGTTTATTTTTTAATTTTCGTTTTTTGTAGCACTTATTATACTTTACGTATAGCAATGAAAGGTTACAAATACAATATATTTCTAGATTTCTCATATGGAAAAATTTACCGTGAAATTCAACAAATGCACATTTAATTCAAATACAATTAGAATGAATGCTTTTTCAGCAGTTTTCTGAGAGACTGGAGACCAGGTTGAGTCCGTAGTAGAGGGAGAATTGTATTCAGACTGGTAGAAGCATGAATGGAGGATTGTTTTAGTGAAAGCAATGTTTTAAAATGTTGAAGTTTCCAATTGAAGAGTATTTTTGCTCCTTGATCCTCTCTGTTCTCCGGAGATGGTCAGCGGTTTTGCTAGATAAGTTAGGCTACCCGCATGCACCACACACTCTCTCGGCACTGAGCTGGGTAGTGTTAACAGCTCATTTGACATCACACGTCCAGAGTCACAGATCATGTGTGCGGTGGCGAGGAGGTAGGAGGAAACTCTCAAGCAATGGAGCAAACACATGCATACTAAATCTGATTCACCACATGAAAATCTGACTGCCTACTTCTTCTGAGGCCCCTACCTAGTGTTTTGAGTCATTTCACTATACCTGCACATTAAATAGCTCCAGTAATATATATGTAACACCTGCAGACACATGATCTGCATCACTGCTCCCCTTCTGGTTGATGGAACCTCAAATGAGAAGATGGCTTAGGCTCCTATTGGGTCTTTGGTAGTTGTTTCCATTTTTGATAAGCTAGTAATTTTATTAGGTAAAACAGGAACCAATGGCAAAATAGCAAGATTCACCAGCACTGGCACCTGAACTTACAAATAACGTTTGAGACACAGCAGAGCATAGACGCCAGGAGGTGGCAAGTGAGAGCCTACAGGATGAGAAAGCAAAAATGTACAACCATGCGGAACACCAGTGTTAGACCTGGCTTTTTCAGCGGGTCTTTCCCCAGACTTTTTGCTTTTTGGCCTCCTGTTTTTGACCTGGTTTTATTGGTTTTAGGGCTCTGGGCACCCACTGCTGATCAGTGCTAAAGTGCATATGCTCTCTATGTAGATTGTTATTATGGATTAGTGGTTTAATGATTGGCTTATTTGACTTACTACTAAGCCCCTAGTACAGTACCCAGGGCCTGTAAGTCAAATGCTGCTAGTGGGCCTGCAGCACAGATTGTGCCACCCACACAAACAGCCTTTCAATGGGGTCTCAGACTTGCCACTGCAGTGTCTGCACGCAGTCTCTACTGCCATATTTACTTGGCAAGTGCACCCACTTGCCAGTCCCTTACCTTCCCTTCTATTACATGTGAGTCACCCCTAAAGTAGGCCCAAGGTACCCCTGTGTGCAGGGTGCACTGTATGTGAAAGGTAGGGCATGTAATAATGTGTGTGACATGCCCTGATAGTGAAATACAGTGTATTTCGTTTTTAGCTATTGAAAGGCTATCTGTCCCATAGGATAGAATGGGAGTTTACTTATAACATCTTATAAGTATAACTTCCCATTGGGACAAGATGGAAAGATGAAGTGAAGTATGCCTGAACTCAGAATATAGAAATGCATCTTTTAGTAAAGATGAGTCTTAGATTGTGTGTTTAAAAATACCACTTTTAAAAAGTGAGTATTTTCTGGCTTACCCATCCTGTGTGTCTCTGCTGGTTTGTGGATTGACTGTCTGGCTTTGGAGTGACAGGGGCTGGGGATGTGCATTCACTGTAGACAGCCACTGGGGGTGTTGAGGTGTGCCCTACCTCTCCTGGATGAGTCAGGGCTGGGCTGAATAGACCTGGGCTGCATTTAGAGTAGAGGGAGAATATTTCCTTGCACCTGAACGGGCCTGGTCTGCCTTACACAATGCTGTCTCCACCTTCTGCCGGGAAGCTGGACCAGGGAGGACAGAACTGGTTTTGACTGAGCACTTAGCCTCACTGCCACCAAAAAACAAAGGAAAATGCTGTATAAATATTGGGTCCCAGACCCCAGAACTTTAGAATACTTCTGGACTCAAGAGGAACCTTTGCCAACTAGAAGGGCTGGGAAAGCTGAAGGAGAAGTACTGCCCCTTTGATGTGTGCTGTCTGGGGTTGGTCTGCAGTGGCTGTTTCTGCCAAGGAGAGGACAAAGACTTTGCTGTGTGCTGTGTATCCTGCTTGAAAAAGATATCCAAGGGTTTGAAGTAGAGCTTGCCTCCTGTTCTGAAGTCTCAGGGACACAAAGACTTCACCACCAGCTCCCCTGAACTTCCTTGCTGGGAATTCTGACCTGCCAAGAGGTGCTTGTTCCTGTGTTGGGTCTTTGGAGGTTGCTCTTGCTGCTGGGAGCTGGGAAAAGAGAAGCACCTAAAGAAGTTTGACGCATCTGCACCCATTTCCGACGCAACACCGCAGTGTGGAAGAATTTCCACGCATCGCCACTGTGCCGCTGCAGAAACCGACGCAGCGCCTGCCAACGGCTGGAGAAATCACGGCACGCCGAGACTTGTGCACCGATCTCCGAAGTCCGAGATCACCTCACTGACTCCGACGCAGGCCCTGCTGTGCAACTGCAAGACCTGACGCATCGTGGGACTGCAGCTGCAGAGATCAACGCAATGCCGTTGCTGCCACCGCACGAGAACCTACGCGTCCCTGAATCCCCACACATTGTACCAGAGCACCAAGTCTACAGCAACGCCGGTGTTGCAATAAGAAACCAACTTATCACCTCCCCGCACAGTAAGAAACTGACGCATCACCTCCTCTTCAGTAAGGAACAAACGCATCGCCTCCCCTGCGTGGCAGTTAGGAACCAGCACATCACCTTCCCTGGAGCAAGGAACCAACGCATCACCTTCTCTGCACGTAAGGAAGAGACGCATCACCTTCCCTGTGGCTGTTTTTATTCATGATTTTGACGCATCCAAGGTACTTTGTGTTGAAAGTGTCGCACCTATAGTTTGCTATGGACAGAACTGTTTTTACTTCTAAAAGTCATATTTTAATAACTGTATGTTGGATTTTTGTCGTTTTGGTCTTGTTTGGTTTAGCTAAAGATTACTTATTTTTCTATACTGGTGTTGTGTGTTGTCCATTTGTTGTCTTACCAAGGGGGTGGGCAGGAGTTATTTTAGAAGTGTATGCCCCTTACCCTGACTGGGAAGAAGGGTACCTACTTGGACAAAGGTGCAAACCATTGCCAAGGAGAGACCCCCATTTCGAACAACCAGACATTCACATTGTGGTACAACATAATGCATGACAGACACCTGCAGGAAAACTGACTGGCTCCTTCTCCCCAGAGATAGAGTTGCATCATGTTGGTTTTCCACTGCTGTGATGTCATAGGAGCAGAAAAAATACTTGTTAAAAACAAACTTAGCAAGCCTTTACCTTTCCCTGTTGATAGATAAGACCCGCCTGCACAACACCGCGTTTGTGCATATACCTTTATCAGCCCATTGTTCAAAGTCGCGATGAGCTCACCTCATATGGGGTGAGAATCTATTTCTGTTGCAAGTGCTAGAACGTTTTTCTTCCCTTAATATCTACCCTCAATTTCTTTTTTCTACTTTTACACCATTATCGCTTGCATTATTATTTATTGCCTCAAACAGGCCATTCCATTCTTGTTGATTAGTGTCTCTTAAATATTTATATTCATGTATATTCATGAGTTCATGTATATTCATGTATATACTTAATCTTCTGTCCCAGCCACCTCCTATGAAGGCTAAACATATGAAGGCTTTTCAGACATCCCCGGCTCGCTACAAAGTCCAATCCTTTAGAGAGTCTTGTCACACTTCTTCGCCGTGGCCTCTCATGTTTAGCAATAGATGTTTGTATTATGCTGATGAGAATGGAACGCAGTATTCTTATCTGATGGAGGAATGATCAATTTTCTCTTTTTTTTTACCTGCTGTTCCTCTTTGTGCAAGCTCATATTGCATTTGCTGGTTTTCTATTGCAGCTGCTCAGGTCTAGTGCTTTTTCAGCCTTCTGTGATGCCATGTAGCCTCTCTTGCTCAGCAATTCGGTGCCCACTGTGCGAGCGCCGTTGCATTGTTACCCCAGGAGTAGTGATTCACAGTCATCTGAATCTAAATATCATATAAATGCCACAACAGCACAAACCCCCTTGCCTTCTAAAAAGCTTTGCTTCCTCATATATTTATTTTACACATATTTCTAGAAAGTGGGCTGAGACGCGAGGGCAACAGGGCTCTGTACTAGAACAATTGAGGAACAGCAACAAAGGACAGCACTACCCAGCCTCAATTTGAGCCGGTGGTTTCCGGTGCTCAGCACTTTCAACACCTGCGTTTGTGACAGTCTGCCACAAGGTGGTGCTGTCTGGCTAATTTAGAGATGACCACAACAACAGTCAATTATTAACCCAACATTCCTTAAAAATGACTATTACCTGCCACCCAAGCCATTCTTATAGCTTTGGGGGCCTGAAATAGTTCGAATTCTCACACTTATAGGAGTGTGATGGGTAGTGGCTGTGTTGTTACTATTCTATCCTCGCTGCCAAGGCATGGAACTCCCTCCCTTTCCCCAAGTTCTTGAAGGACCTCAAGACCTGGCTCTTCGACAGAGCCCTGTGAGCACCCAGGAGCAGCACCCTCCCCCCCTTCTCAGCACCTTGAGACCCTTCCTGGGGGAGTAACTGCGCTTTACAAACACAATGATTGATTGATTCACTATCATTGGCAGCCTGGAACGGGCAATGTGTGGTGCAAGCTGCGCGGCCTCCTGGCGAGAGGCCTGGCACTTATTTTTTACAAATTAAGCACTGACACTAACCATGTGGCATTAAGAGGACAGTCCTAGAGCATATTTCGGTTGGCATATGAAGAGGTTAGCCTTTAAGGAATGTCAGATGAGAGAGCGTTTGATTAGTAGTTTGTTTTTTTCTGACTGGAGGTGGGGTCAGAGCGAAGGAGGCTCTGCTTCTGGGCAAGGAGGAACTTTCTGTACTGGATAGATGGTTCTACATGTTTGCCAGTGGGTGTAGAATAAAGGCCTTGTGAAAAACACATGCTGTTTTGATGGTGATTCTTGGTTCCAACAGGAGTCATTAGAGGGTTATGGGCTGGGTGACAGGAACGGGGGGAGGGTTGGCAGCGGGGGGTTTAATGTAGTTGAAGTTTTTAGCCCCAATAATAAGTATTTTGGGGGAATGAAGAGCAACGATTAGCTGGACCAAGTCAACTAGAGCACACCAACCAGGATGGCGTTCGCACCGTAAATTTGCAAAGTCACCAGGGCTTGTACTGTTGTACTAAAATCTCTGTAACCACAAAAAAGTAGGTAGCCACTTAATCATGTGAGAGAAATGGAAACGCTGTTAGTGGTGGAGATCCAACTGTAGTAAGTATTGTGAATTCTATAAGGAGGTCTAGGAGGCCATCCTTAATGGAAGAGGATGCCTCACACACAATATTGTGTCATGCTTCATCATAGACATCCTTTCCCCACCCTGGTAAGATTGTACTACCAGGGCGGACTCAACCTCCACAAAGACTTCTGGCAATAGGAGGGAGTTCTTACATAAAACTCACAAGATGAAGCGAGATGCAGTTGAATTAAAAGTGCCTTAAGGTTCCTCGGCTGTCACCTTTATTAGTGAGGACCTGAGGTACGTTAAAATCACAGAGGTCGATGGACCCTACAGAGAATAATGTCTCTGATCCATCTCTCAAACGGCCAACATGTTTCTGCCCACACAAAGAGTCAAGTAGGTCTGAGACATTTGTCAGGGCTGTCGGATCGCTATTCCAATCAAAGGTTATCCTATATCCCTATCTAATAGAGAAGGTGAATCCACCTAAGGTGTGCCCAAGTGAGTCCTACCTTATTCGGGTCGTGGCTGAATGCACAGAACCCCTACCTCAAGTTCACTTTGACAGTAGGGGATGAGCAGCTTACCTTCCTAGATCTGTCAATACGGGAGAAAGGTGGGCTCCTAACCAGCGAGGTGTTTTATAAACCCATGGAACGTAATAGTCTTTTAAGATTTGAAAGCTGGCACCCACAAGACTTACGAGGGAACTTGCCCGTAGGCCAATTCCTACGGTTGAGACGCAACTGCACAGAGAAAAGTGATTATCAGATCCATGCCACAAAATTGACCAAAAAACTGATTTAAAAAATGTACCCGAGGAAATTGATTAAGATAGCAAAAAAGCGGGCTCTACATAACAACCGTGAGCAGCTGTTCCAGACAGACCCAAAAAAGACATGTGATTGACTAATCTGTGTTCCACCTTTAGCACCCTGTCTAACCGATTCACAGCAATGATGAAAAAGCACTGGAAAATCCTCCAGTCCAGAGGTTTAGACTTAGAACGACCAATGTATTCCTTCAAAAGGGCGAGAAATATAAAATAGTTGGTGGTTCATACAAGACCAAAGAACAAGGGTGGGGCGCCCCATCAAACCACGTTGTGGGATCTTCCACCTCCTACAGGACATTCACCATGTGGTTCATGTAGCATCTGATATCTCACAAAACGGACAAAAGAACTTGATCTGGGGATGTGAACGCCATGGAGACAGAGGAGTCTCACGAATTGTAACTCTACCAAGGTAATCTATATGATCAAGTGCCCCTGCGGGTTACTATACATTGGAATGACAACACGCAAGGTCTGCATCCGCATCATAGAACATCGCAGTACAATTAGATTCAGAAGGGACGCTACAAAGCTCACTTCCCACTACATTGACAGAGGTCACACAGCAGACCAACTTGAGTGGTCTATCATAGAACGAATAACACAGGAGCACACTGACATGACAAAGGCACTTCTCCTGTTTGAACAAAGATGGGTACATCGGCTCCATACAGACCAAGTGGGACTCAACAATGAAGTCCTGTGGTGAAGCCTATTGACAGGCTGAACCGAAATCTAACAGATAAGGAACAGATATAGGGGCGTCATTACCCCTCACAACAGGAGGTTATATGTTTGGAATCTAATCTCCATACAACAAACGACACTGAAGTATAGACGAGTGTTGCCCTTAACATCAACACTTGCCCTTCCCCATTATGTCGTCACAGTCTTCCCTTTACTCATCACGACCTAGCAAGTGGGCTCTGCCCCATACCTTGATTCAGTCTCCCATGACAAGTAGAAATGCTATACTTGCCCTTTTACTTTATGTACTCATTAGACCTTTCTTCCCTTTATTAATTACTATCTAGGAAGGGTACACTGTTCCCTGATTAATACCCAGATTTCCACGACAGGTGGCATTGTGATCCTCTGGTTACAACATGTGTTATTTGGTGACTCAGAAGCATCAGCGATAATGCTCTATAGATGTGATTGGGTTACACCAGTCATCAGTACAATACATACACATCAAAAATCGTAACACAGCAGCAGTCACTTTAGCACCCATTCTGAGGCAATTGTTTAATGGTCTATTTCCTCGTTTTCTTTTGTTCCTTCTTCTTCCTTTTTTCCCCCCACCTTGTTTTTCCCCCAGGCTCCCCCCTTTTGTTTATCTCCTCAGTGGGGATTCGAACCCTACACCCACGAGAGAGGAACTACATGTCCCAGCCTAATGCGGAACCAGCACGTCAGGTCGATAGCCACGCCCCTGAGCATAGACGGCAATTAGTGAACGTAACTTTTGATGCCGACGCGCTCCACTACCGACGGAGACTATTTGAACCACTCCCTGCCGTGCTCACATCGTACCAACCGGCGGGGAGCGGACGTACTAGGTGTACTGGCGTATAGGTCCTTCTAATGAAGTAAGGAGCGGCGGGTGATCCCAGGAATGTTGCCCCTGGGAAACACACCATTGGTGTAATTTACTAAGCATGATGAATGAGTGAAGGGTGATTCTTGTATGCTGGTGCAATGATTATTTGAATAACAATGAACTGACAAGGTGGGATACATATTAGCTATTCCATTACCTCGTCCTGTAACTTTGTGCATTTTTGAAATATACTACAGACGGGCAACTACTGAGAGGTAAATGAAGTCGTCTTTTCTGCCTACACCACTGTATTAACAAGAAGAAGGTGGTTATATATATATATGTATAAAAAAATCCTAGTTTTCTTTTAGGATCTGGCATTCTGGCAGGCTCTCCACACTAACGGATCCCTGTGGCCGGTATTTAGTATGTATAAAAATGTGCAAAAGATGAGAAAAATATATGAAAACCTTAGAAACCTTGGGTCACAAACGGGCTATTATTGCAACGACGGGGCATGAATATTGCCTATTGTTGTAGTAAAATCATTTGATATGTATGTATCTCTAGTCTCTGGGGGCTCATTGACACAGTGCCTACCTGAACCTACGGGTGGCACAACCATTAAACGATTTGCTGACTTATAAAGATTGCAACCAGCTTTTCTCTTCATTGACGTATATCACTGTACCAAGGATTTCTCCGGACAATCTAAAGTGAACCTGGCTACTAACATTAATGACAAGAAGAGTACCTAATATGGTGCTTTGTTTATTGTGTTTCCTGTAAACGATAGGTGGATTATCATCTATACTCATTTTATGTTACCCTTCCTTTTTATGATTCTCCCTTTTTCTGATATACCCCTCATATAGTGTGTGACTAGAAGGCCACCACCCCTCCCTCTGAACGAAAACATGCAGTACCCCCTTTAATTGAGGGTAAGGAGCAGGGGCTTGTTCTTATATTTCTATTAACATATGGTGTAATGCGAAGCATATAGTACTCCTAGAATCCGAACAATAGATTATAGCAGATAACTAATGGGTTCATTATACAGTTTGAGCAAAATGGTTTTGACCTTAGCTAGCATCAGGAGTATCCTACCCTGATAGTGTGCTGTGGTTCTTTCACCCACTCACACGCATTAATTATATTTTTATTTATGATTTCTCACGTGCTGGGTGATTATGTGTAGTATTTAGGAGATCTGTGATCATAGTCGTTTGTTCCGCCAGGGTGGGTGTCAGGTTTATATCTAGTATGAATGACATCTGGTCAAAAAGATACTGTTGTCTTGATTCTTCCTTTTTTTCCCTGGCAGGCACTTGACGATTTATACATGAGATTACCCCAGGTAAGACTCACTTGGGCACACCTTAGGTGGATTCCCCTTCTCTATTAGATAGGGATATAGGGGAAACCTTTGATTGGAATAGGGATCCGACAGCCCCGATGAATGCGCCAGACCTACTTAGCTCTTTGTGTGGGCAAAAACATGTTGGCCGTTTGAGAGCTGGATCAGAGACATTATTCTCTGTAGGGTTCATCGACTTCTTTGATTTTAGCGTACTTCAGGTCCTCACTAATAAAGGTGACAGCCGAGGAACCTGAAGGCACTTTTAATTCAACTGCATCTTGCTTTATTTTGTAAGTTTTATGTAAGAACTCCCTCCTATTGCCAGAAGTCTTTGCGGAGGTTGAGTCCGCCCTGGTAGTACCATCTTACCAGGGTGGGGAGAGGATGCCTATGATGATGAAGCATGACACAATATTGTGTGTGAGTCATCCTCTTCCATTAAGGATGGCCTCCTAGACCTCCTTGTAGAATTCACAATACTTAATACAGTTGGATTTCCTTCACTAATCGTGTTTCCAGGTCTCTCACATGATTAAGTGGCTACCTACTTTTTTTTGTGGTTACTGTTTCAGTTTGGGGACAGTAGGTTGGCCGTTGCTTCCCCTGACTCTCTCCTTTTTGTGGTTAACATACTAAAGTCTCCTCCATGAATCAAAAGTTTTACTTTCTGAAATATGTTCAACTGATAAAGCATTGGTAGTGTTCAATCTGAGAGTGCGATGTGAGCCCTCAATGAACCCAAGAGACTAGGGTTAAGGGGATCAAATAGGGAGAAATACCAAGAAGGGAACAGGAGGAAAAAATGTGTCCATCCTCTTATCAAATAAATCAAGATATGATTTTGCTATCCCACTGTCTGCAATAGATGAGATCATCAAGTACAGCCATCTGCATGTAGATGAAAAAATATTTCCTGATCTTTCAGATTTGAAACTAGAGGCTTCCTATGGATGTTGTAGGGTGAGGTCATAATCTGCAAGAATTTACATAGGTGCTCCTAGAACACATACATCCCTATCACAACACACTTACTGATGTAAGATATCTAGCATCTGTGGTTTCTATTGTTGCTTGGTTGGTTTTACACTCTTTCTCAAGTCGACCTTTTATCACTCCTAAGGTTCATTGTAGGGCCATCTGCTTGCCTTTTGGCTTCAGCTTGACTAAAAGCATTCTTATAATAAATAAATAATAATTATAATTTAGACCTGTCCAAATGTTTGGTCCCTGTAGCTTTTTCTCTAAGTTCTTCTGAGTCTTTTTTGCTGTTCTCTGTATTCATACTTATTGTGTCATTATATCCTATGGTATTTCTATTTTGGCGGACGGGATAGCGTCACCCTTGTGACGGATTGACCTGTCCACCAAAATTTAAATCAGGGCCTAGCTTTTTTGTCTGACTGTAGACGTCTTAGCTTCATCACTAAGGAGATGCCCACAAGAGGTATGCAAAAATGACTCTGGCTTGCAAAATTTCACGAAATTCACAAAACTTCAAAGGTTATGGAGGTAATGGCAAAGCTATTGGCTCAAGAAAATACTGTCTCGAGTGAGACATTTTATGCTCGTACCAATCTCCCAAGCAACATTCCATGCTCAAACCAATTCCCCGCTGTAAAAAAGTGTGCAAACTATTGAAGAAACAAAATGTTTATAATGTTACACAATGCAGTATTCACATAGTGAAAATGTATGAATTTCTTTGGCATAATAAAAGATATGCACACCCCAAATGCACATAACATACTTACAATAGTCATCTATTGTAAGTATGTTATGTGCATTTGTTCTTGTACTTGTTATGTTGAAGGTCTGTCAAGATTCTTTATATTTTTTTTGTTTATTAGCAGATTGCACTAATTGAGGACGCTAGTGAGAGGTCAGGCATCTCTGTACCTGAGGGACACTTTTTGTTCAATATAAAGCCCCTTAGAATCAAGTATACAAAAGTATAGTCTCTAGTAAACAAGGCCTCATTTATGATAGATGGCTCTGTAACTACCAACCTAGTTGAAATTGTTATTGGATCTGCATTTGTATCACCTGTTGCACTTACAGAAAGAGTTTTAGGCAAATATCAGAGCAAGCTGACCAAATAAGCTAATGATTTCCAGACAGAGCAGATCTGCAGACTATGTGTGATACACAGCTAGCAGCAATGCCATCAAATCAAAGATTTGATCAAGAGTTAATTGTGAACTGAAAACCTCCCAAAACAGAGTAAGATGAGAGACTTCCTGGGCCTCACAGTGTATTATAGGAATAGGGCCAATGTTTTGTACGAGAAGCATTTGCTCTGAGTTAGTCTATAAAAAAAGTTTAGACCCATTTTATTTGGCAACCACATCCCTGTTGAGATTGACTACGAACTTGTGAAATGGCTAATGCATATGAACTGAAAATATCCTAAGTTTCTGTGATGGTTAATATTTCATTAAAGGTAAAGTTCACACTTGCAAAATTGAATCACATTTTCAGACATGATATCTTTTACAAAACCCACCTGAGGCCACTTCGAAAAATAATCTTTCATTACAGGAGTACATTCTCCCTCCAGGCTCGGAGCATGAAAAGGACCACACATGTCCATCCCTGTTTTTGCCACTCTTTCTTGGCGAATGTTATGGGAGTAATGTTACTTTCCTTTGCAACATGCGCAACTAAAACACACTCACAAATCTCTCTGTGTATCTGTCTATTTCCAGCCACCAAAGGTCTAGTCTCATCTTTCACCTCACGGTGCGCACACCACAATCCTCAGTCACTTAACTCTTTTGTTCTTCCTCTATGTCCTTTTACTTGCTAGGTTCATTATTGCTATCACCCAATTCTTCTTCTTTATGCCATCAGCAATACCCATGGACAATGTAGATAAGCAACATGCTTTCACATTGTTGGTCCCTGGTACATGAATAAATACTCATGTAGGTGACTTGCCCATTTACCAACGTGTGGAGTTGCCTTGCTTGTACTTCTCGTGGTTAAAAGGACAATCAAAGATCTGTGGTTCATTCTCACTAAAAATCTGTTCCCCACATATACGCAAAGACGTGTTGGACACCCCAACAATATATTATGGCTTACTTTTCAATTACAGAATAGCTCAATTCAGCTACACCAGCATTTGTCAAACCCTCTCTCTCACCTGCTTTAGACAGTATTCATACAACACCTATCCCCTAAGTAAAGGCATCAGTGGTTATTATGAATTTATCTTTGGGATTATGTGTCTTCAACTCCACTGTTTTTACAATGCTCAACTTAATAACATTAAGGACAGTTGTTAGATGTTTCCATGTATTTTGCACTCTCACACTTATAACATTAGGCCTCATTTACAATCCTATTGCACCGCCGTGTGCGTCACTTTTTTTGACGCACCGGAAGCGCAATAGGCTTGCCCATATTTACAAGGCCACCTAAAGTCACCCTGCATGACTTTTCATGTCCTTGTAAATATGGGCACCTTTCACGCATTACTCTGTTGAAAGGGGCATTCCATGGATGTTAATATGGATGTTCCCCT
This sequence comes from Calotriton arnoldi, assembly GCA_963921515.1. Taxonomy (NCBI): domain Eukaryota; kingdom Metazoa; phylum Chordata; class Amphibia; order Caudata; family Salamandridae; genus Calotriton; species Calotriton arnoldi. The sequence goes on along the minus strand of CAWUFW010000528.1, from coordinate 1,259,759 downwards.
GCAACATTCATGGAACCTGACACATTCCCAGATTTAAAACATTTTGTAAAGCTGGGAATGCATCAGCATCCTATGCCTTCCCAGGGGAGTCGTAGGAGTGGCACAACAAAGAGAAATACTTTTATCTCTCCTCGTTTTTTTCCTTTTTCTATGCGTGCAGCATCCCTGCAACGCATGCACCCTTGCAGCATGACGCAAGGGTGTCTGTGTTGGTACACGGCTGCTGTTTGTGTGCAGGCGGAGGGGAGAAGGACAGGAATGCGCCAGAACTTTGTAGATACAGTGTATTCCTGCCTTTTTATTTTGATGCACGGCAGCGCAGCAGGAAGGCTTGTTGCGCTGCAGTGCGTCAAAATATAGTAAATGAGGCCCATTGCTTTTTCTCAGTCACATCCTCCATTTCTGTTCTTGTTTCTTTTCCTGTTTTCTTTGCAGATGCTTGTACAATGTTGATGTTTTCCTTCTCTCCCCTCCCATTTTTCTTTACATTGCTGTCGCTGGGATTGAACCATTTCAGATATCTTGATGTGTTTTCCATGCGTTTAGTGACTCTAATTGTTTTTTTTATGAGATGATTCCTTAGGACAAATGTTTTTCCTGTATTTTTAAGTGGTTGGTCCTGTTAATCAGTTGAATCCTTATCACATCTTCCTACATGTCTCTACACTTGTTTTGTACGGTTATTGCCCATAGATCAGCAACATACTGTTCAGTTGGTTATCCAGGTAAGACTTGGAAGACCAAGCGTCCTTTTTGACAAAAGAAATCTCCCACAACTGGGTCCAAATATGTTTCAAAAGAATGTTTTCAGTCTTTTCATCCCATAATAGGTTTGCCTGGACTTTGTAAAAACATTGGAGGGGTTATCTCTAGTGGCATTTTATATATGGGTGTATCGTACTATTTTAAAAACAAAATATACCACAATAAGTTAAAATAATAAAAGTTTAGTTACCTTGGTCAAGTTTCAAGTTTAATTTATTTGATTTAGTTCTCTACTGAGAACAACAATTTAAAAAAAATACATTTGTTATAAAACATTAATAAAATATTCATTTCAATACAATTTTTAAAAAGTTTTTAAAAATGTAAACAGATTATAACACACAAATTCATCAGGCGGAAATTTAAGAAGCGAAATCAAACTCTGTACTGATGCACTATTGTATCTAATTTGGATTAATTTTAAGTATCGATTTCTGGCCTCAACTAGTGTCGAATTGGGGCATACAAACAGAACATGCTTCAGGTCTTGCACTCCTCCATTGCAGAGTTCACATGTACTGGTGGCATTTTCTTTATGGTTCCAGTTAGAGGTAAATGATTTTAAGGGGAGAATCCCGAGCCGTAATAATATAATGCATCCCCGGCTCCATGCCTTAAGGTGAAACTAATGTACTGTTGCAAATGTTTATATTCTATTGACTCTGCATAAAGTTCATAATGCTGCAATTTGGAACAATGTTTAATGTCCTGATCGTAGCTTATCCTCGGTATTAGATGTTTTAAGAAGAGCCTCAATTGCGCAGGAGTCCAGGATTTCAGTAGTGCGGTTGTACAGTTCGATAATTTAAAAGCTGTAATTAGATTTTGACTAAAAGTATGTCTCCATTTTTAATAAAAATCTTAAGGTGCCTTGTTCTGCATGTATGAGGTTATAAGCCCATCTTATGATGTTAGTTATGGCTCTGGCATATGAGCTGACTAAAGAAAGCTCAAGGCGTAGAGCTTGTGCGGGAACTGCTTGGTGGACCTTAATCATTTTACGAAGTATTTTCCCTTCTTTAATTTGTATTTGTTGCCACTGTCTTATTGGAATATATTCCAGAGCGTACGATAAAATGGGTGGAATTTTAGAGCTAAAAACCTGTAGAAGAGGAAAAAAGTGCCTGTGCCCGGAGGAGGAATATAAACGTTGGAGAGCCCCAACATGTACGTCTGCTTTACGACCCAAATGCTGCAGATGAGGGGAATTTTGTAATGATTGTGTAAATATTCGCCCTAAATAGGTATATTCTTTAACCACTTCTAGCGGTTTTCACCCTAAAGTCCAATTGAATTTTGTATATTGTTTTCTTCCTCTGAACTGAACTATTTTCGTTTTAGTTATATTTGGGACCAAAAACTTTTCTTCTGTATATCTGGTAAGTACTTCTAGATTCCTTTGTAGGCCGAATGGGGTAAGGCCTAGATAGCCACATCATCGGCATACATCATGATGTGGATTTTGCACAATGATATTTTTGGGGGGAAGTTAATGACCTGTGTGAAACGATCTGGGAGGTCACTGAGGTATAGAGAGAAAAGGAGGGGAGCCAAAAGGCAACCTTGTCTGAGACCGTTTGGTGTGACTATTGGACGGGTGAGTCCCTTCTCTTTTCCCATTTGTACTTGACACCATGTTTCCGAATGTAATGATATAATTACATGAAGAAGATTATTCGGAATTCCCAGTTTTCTAAGCTTGTTCCAGAGTGTAGGTCTGTCTAATCTGTCGAATGCCGTCGTGAAGTCGACAAAGACAGAGTAGACGACCTGCGATTTTAACACAACGTATTTATCTATTACTGTTTGTAACACTGCTATATTGTCAGTTACGGAGTTTTTTTGTCGAAACCCAGCTTGATTTAAAGGGATTACTCCGGTTGAGAAAGACCAGTCTTTAAGATGATCCAGGACGCTTGCCGCAAAGATCTTCCCTGTAGCATCCAACAAGGCAATCTGTCGATAATTACAGGGAAGCAACCGAGATCCCTTCTTATAGATTGGGATCACGATGCTCCCCTTCCATGAGTTTGGGATTTCACCGGTGGCATAGCAGTGAAAGTAAAGGGGTACTAGAAACTTACTCCATTCTTCTGGGTTACTTTGAAGTACTTTTATCGGAATCTGATCCGGACCACTGCAGCAGAGGATCTTGCGTTCTTTATGTGATGTTCTATTTGCCGAGCTAGTGGAGCAAGGTTATCTTGAAAATTTTCCCCTGATTTACTTGATGCTTGGTTCCAACTTTCTTGGCTCGAATTTATTTTGTATAAATTGCGTAGATATGTTTCCCATTCAATTGGGGGAACTGGTGAAGCTTGCAGGGATTTCTTTATACCTGTTTCTTTAGCCACTAAGCTCCAGTATGCCTGATTATTTTTTTGTTTGGATGCAATTTGAATATCAACCCAGTTTTGGTCCTGTTGAGTTTTTCGATTTTTTTCTTTTTCCCTCCGTCGGTGGTTTTTTACGTTTTTGATTTCTTGGTGTCTTATCTCTGAGAAATGTAAAAATTGCAAACCTATTCATTTGTTTAGTGCAATTGCTCTTTTATCTGGGTTCTTTCTTTTATGATTTGCCGCTTGGGAATTCTGATGTTTTAAGGTCACCTGCAGGGATTGCACTATTTTATTGAGGGCTAATTCGAAGTTTATTATTGGGTCTAGGGAACAGATGGTCTGTAATACTTGTGTATTAATGATTGCAGAATTTATATTGTTAAGAGTTGTAGAGTTCCATGTCAATCGCCCTTGAACCTGATTCACAAGTACAGTACTATGCGAGTGCATGATAAACCCAGGAGAGATAGGTTGAACTATTATTCCTATTACGAGATATAATATTGCATGATCACTTCCCTGTGTGAATTTAGTGCTTAGTTTTGATACTCTTCCGAACAAATCTTGGCTGCAAATCATGTAATCTTAAATTGATGAACTGAAGTTACCTTTTCTTGTGCAGGCTGCGGGTATGTCTCTTTCTATGCATCCATTTAGAATGACTCCATTTATTACTGGAAGAGAGGAGAGTAGAATTTCCCTCGATTGTCTGCTTTGATCCCTGGGGGAAATAGTGATGTTGGGATTGACAGAGCTTCCCCCTGTTCACCATATTCCCATTTTTCTAAAAGATTGTTAGAGATTTTCCCATTAAAATATCCTGTTAGCAAAACGGAGGGGAATCCGTTTCCTTCCACCACCTTTTCTATTTCCTCAAACATTTCGATCATGAGAGCATCCATTTTGGAGCCTGGAGGGATATAGGCGTTAAAAATTATTAGATCATAAGAGGTGTCCATGTGTTCATTCCAGTGCTTGACCTTGATGCATTGTATGTTCGTTAGACGCATAGGGATGACTTCCTGGTCCCAAAAGAAATCCTCGTGTAAAAGAATTGCAAGTCCACCTTTAGCATTACAGGTTCTGCTGGAATGTCGTATACAAAGTACTCATTTTGATCAAAAGATTTTGTTATCCAGGTTTCTTGTAAGGCCACCATCGCCGGAGAATCTTCCAGGATCAATGCAAGTTTCTCTGGGTTTTTCCCTGCCATATTCCAGGACGCCATACTCAAACTTCTGTTAAAAAGGGAGTTTGTTTTCCCTTCCCTGTTTGTGACTGTTTAAATTCTACGAGATCCAGGACCAGTGATTTTCTTTGGTTGTTATCTTCTTTTTGGCTACGTTTTTGTTCCAGATCTTTCTCTCTCCATTCTTGATCGAGATGGTTATATTTTCATTAGGAGTGCTGACAAGATTTTTGGAGCCGCTAGCTTTTCGTACTAAGTACTGAATTTTCATTTTATTATTTTCCTTGAATTTTTCCTACATTTGATTTCCTTTGTTGTTTGCGACTGCTACATCATATCCGTTTTTATGAAGGATCTCACTTTCTTTTAAAATTATTGCCGGTATGACATAAGACCAAAATTCGACAGTAGCCACCGTAGTTTGAGACCTTATCGGGAAAGCCACTAGTTTTATTTCCGAGCTTGTCAGTGACTGTAACGGAAGGATCTTTCGGATGAGATTCATTATTCTACCTCGGTTTAGTGGGTCGTTACCCGAGGGGAATAAATCGGTAATTTCTAAGGAGCATGATTGAACATGCTGTTCCTGGAGACTTATAGCCCCAGAAATCTGCTCCTTCTTTTGTACGAGAGGTAGTACAGACGGCTCGATGTCATTCACAGGCGTGGAAAAACTTGGAGCCAGAGGATTTAGTTGTTTAGAATTCACTCTTGCTCTTGTTGCTGAGTTACAATAACCATTGTCATATAGATTTATTTCAAATTTTGAATATTGCTCATTTTCTAGAGTTTTACGTTCGGGGTATAAAAGATTCAGGAATTTTAGCTTCGGAGCCTTCCGTTTCGCAAATCTTCTTATTGCTCTTTTCTTAGTCTTTTTCCGCATGTTCTTATTGTCTCTTTTTTCCTTTTTAGTGAGACTGGGTCAGGCAGGGCTGAAGCTGAGGATTCAATTTGTGTTATTTCTTTTTACTTGTCAGATGATTATTAGATGATTCCATAGGTCTACGCTGATTGAAGATTGGATAAAAAGAAATAACTTTGTTTTGGTCTTTATCATTGTTTGGTTCTTTCAATAAATTTCTGAGGGAATTTTTTTTTTCGTTATCAAACTTTTTCTTTTTTCCTTTTCGCAAAGTCCGACCTGTTTGGGTCGCCATTTGTTTCTTTGATGGAAGTAAATCTTCAATTATTGAGGTGCCTGTTGGTATATGAAGTTTTCAGCAACGTTTTCTTCTCCTTTTGTTGATAATAATTGATATTTGAGTTGTTGTTTCTTTTTCTTGTCAACTAAATATTGCAGCATACCTATTTGTGTATCCAACATCTGGTCAGAGCTTTCCATTAGACTCCCTAAAAGAGATAGTACTGACTCCAAGATTCTTTGGAGAGTAAATAAAGAATTGGACACCGGAGTATATCTATTGAATGATTGCATATTATTTAGAGACGGAAATTCCGGTGAGGGAGAATGGTTCCCTGCTAAGACAGGTGTTTTTTGTGGAGTACTGTTAAATGGTGTCGGTGTCTCCGTTGTTACTTTATCTACCTGGCGAAAAAGAGTGTCGTTAATATTTATGTCTGGTAATGTGAAATCTGTTTCGGAAATTTGTTGGATCTTACAATCGACTATACTGGGGGATGGTTCGGAACATCCTGGGCGATCATCATTTCTTACAAATGCTGAGTTTGTAGTGTCACTTATCAATTCTCCAGCATAGACTTTATTACTTTGTGTAGGAGTACTGCCATCCACTACTTTGTCTTCTCCTTTGTTCTGGACTTTTTCCTGTTTGATTCGTTAGTTCTCTTGATTTGTTTTAGGTGTTTTTGTAAAAAATGTGGTTATTTCAGTGTTCCCAGAAAAGAGTCCTATGTGGGCCGCCTTGCCAGAGCTCTTTCGTATTGATTGTTCTGTACCCAGTCTTTTCATTTGAATCGTACGTGATCTAATTTTTTATAGGCCATTATGAGGAGAGATGGCGAATTATACTGTTGGACGTCTTAATGACTTTTATTTAGACTTTGATATTGCACCAGATTGCCAGGTTAGTGCCTAAAGTATACCGTTCTTTCGTTGGCTATGTTGGGTTTAAAGAAGGAATTGGCCTCTTTGGAGGAAAAAATGCCGAG